>CM051239.1:331945275-333145275 GCA_027917425.1 Gastrophryne carolinensis
GTAAGAGTTTTTTGACCTGTTGTTGACCTCTTATGTATGCACAATATAATTGTGTATGCATAAGATAAGTCTTGCATTTTTGCAAACGTCTAATTGTACAGGATGTTTAGGGCAGCTGGGCAGATTGGTACCCAATATATACGTATCAGTATAGCTAAGATTTATAAAAAAAAATTAAGGCTTGGATTTCATATGACATCTTTGTCCAATTTAGCCATTAATTAGCTTTGGCACACTGTCAAGTATTTATGTTTTAGATGCGTCATATATTTACAAATTTTGTACCACAGTCAAGTGACTTTTGTCTATTTAAGACAAAGTTTGCTTTCTCAAAAATAAAATATTTACATGGTGCATACAGAACAATAGTATTACCTTGATTCCTAATGAGTAGGTAGACCTGGGTCTACTCCCTTGATGGGTGAAGTTTGGTCTCTTTGTGCCCACCATATTAAACCTAACATGGGTCCCCCCCTGAAGCAGCTTGTGTTTTTGGCACTTCCAGTCTCACCTCCGATACAGCCATCTATTTCTTGAGCTGATAAGGGGCAATAATCCAAAATACATGTTAGGCTGAGCTCACTTCTTTATGAAGCTAATCAACTTATTTTCTATGGCGGTTATCCAGGGATGCGAAGGACAAATTGTCAAATAGTTTTCTGGTAAAGGAGGAGAAAAATAAAGAATAACAGTTGGATTTCATTATTGTGGATGGGACGAGAAAAACTAAGGAAGGCCAGTATGATGTGACTATTTTATCTGATGGGCATGTTTTCAATTGTAAAGATGTAAAAAGGAGCTGCCTGTTATCGAGCAATCAAACTCAGACAACCTCTCCAGTGCTTCTCCTATCTTTCTTCAACCAGTATGTCTGAGGAAGATCATGAGGGAGAGGTCCAATTTCATATCTGAGTATCTCAAAGCCAATAAATCAGAGCCGTTAAAAGAAAAGGAGGCAAGAATGAAAAAGACTGAGGGAGAAAAATTCCATTCTGTCGATGGTACAGGCCAGTATAATGTGACTTTTGTGTCCGATGAGCATATTTTAAAGTTCTATAAAGAGTTAAAATGTATAAAGGAGCTGTCTGTTTTCAAGTATTTGCTAATTATTTAGCATAAATATTGCAGTCTAACCCCTGTGTTAATAAGGACATGGTCAGCGATATTTTGAAAAGATACTTTGTGACTTTAAAGCAACATGACCAGCTAAAAAAATAAATGTGAAGTATAGAGGATTAACACTCTTAAGAAAACATCACAGTTGGAGGAGAGTGGGATACTTATTGCACAGACACCCAACCTGCAGGAAATGTCTCAACTTTAAACCAAGCCATTTTCAAAATGTAGTGTGTGGAGCAGATGGCATGCAGGAATTGTGGCCAGGCTGGTCATATTGCAGAAAAATGTAAGTCACAGGCATATAAAATAGTGCAAGAGGAAGAGGTCATTTTTTTTGCTGATGTGTTCAAAAGCAAGTAAACTACCCCTTAAAAGAGAATGCTAAGTATATCTGGTGAATGGGTACTGTATATGCAGACTAAATGGACCATATAGGCCATTAGCGCTTTTTTGTAATAAAAAATGTAAGTTTTTCAATTAAATATTATTGCATGTAATAGCCCCATTTCTCCTGGTTACAATAGTACCAAGTATGTATTGGTAGACACCCCTTCCTGCCCAGGAGACTCCCCCAAACTGAAAAAGCGCTTTAGAAGATTTTTAGATAAAATACTGCAATATGCGCACCTTGCAGTTTTTCAAGAAATACATCCCTTTACATTTGAAATACCTCCAACAAACTATATATTCTCTGGAAGTACACACCTCAAGTTTTCTAGACGTACCAGGCTTGTTGATAGGGCCACAGTTTTCAGGAAGTAATCCCTCAATTGATTCTTTGGTTGCACAGGGTTTCCATAAAAAAAGAATAAAAAAGCTCAATGAAAGCCACATTTTTCTTACAAAACAATAAGTAAACAAGAAAAAGTTAATCTCAAACAGCAACATCCCCCGAACAGAACAATACCCAACATGCATAGGTACTTTTAACCCTTTTAACTGCCCGCCTACTTTCGTCGCCCTTTCGACATTTTTTTCACTATTTTGCGTGATGTTTAACTGTGATTTTCGTGGTAATTTCCAAGAAAATTACATTTTTCTTTTTGTGGCCAAGATATATATATATATATATATATATATATATATTTATTTAAATTGTCTCATTTGTTTTAAATAAAACTTTTATTTTATTAAAGTGAACTATATTGCATGTGAAATCCTAATTTCTCCCGGTACAACGGTACCACATGAACCCCCTAAACTGAAAAGAGAACTTTATAACATTTACAAATGAAATACAACTAATATCCACACTATAAATGCTTCCCCCCATTTTGGGGGGGGGGATTTTATTGGTTAAAAACCCTTAAAAATCCCCCCAAAAATGACATGAGGTCCCCCCAGCATAACCCAGCCCGGGACCAGCTATAGGGGCTTGTAGAACAGGGCACAGGGACAGCTTTAGTGGCCCTTTGCCCTGCAGACTACAAGTCAGCATAGCCTATGGGCTCTTCTGCCCCCCCTAGGGCTTTGGGGAGGCAGGTAATGGGGGGCTCGGGGTTAATGGCAAGTCACTCGCTAGCTGCAGGTGACTTGCCAGCCCTGTGCCTTGTGAACTAGTATAGTGGTCTCATGGACCCCTTACCAGTTCACAAAGGGTTAACAGTAATAAAAAACACAGTAAAAATGATTTTTTTACTCACCTCCGATTGTCAGCTCCTGTGTCCCTCACTGATCCGATGACAGATGCCTGTGATCGCCGGCCAGAGGAGAGGGGGCAGGAGATCAGGGGATCTCCTGCCCTGTGCTTCTCTGCCCACCAATCACCGGGCATCTGACAGCTGAGCCACCAGGAGCTGGGATGAAGCCCGTCGGGTGACATCATTTGCCCACCCAAAGGGGTGGGGCTAGTCATAAAGATGGCAGCGCTCATTGGGAAAGGAGGGGGAGAGGGCCTGTCTTGCTCTCTCCTGAAGACTGAAGAGCCCCGGGTGGAATCGGAGGCCCCCCGGGTGGAGAGAATAGCTGGCAGGAGTGGTCACACACGGAAGTGAGTAAATAATGCTGGCAGCCGCTGAAGAGGGGCAGGCGCCCTATTCCAGGCACCCTCCTGCAGCCAGAGGAACCCGGGCGGAGGATCGGAGAGCCCCTGTGTGAAGAGGAGACCCGTCCAGATCGAACAAGGGTTCAGGTAAGGGACTTTTTTATGCTTTGGCCACTAGCAAGGGGTGAATCCAGGAATGTAGAATTTACAGGGCTGGCATTTAACTGTCGGAGAATCAGCCACGTAAATTTTATGTGGCTGGCAACAGAAGGGTCAATCCACTCTATTACTGTGTAATTCCGTTATAATAAAGGTCCTTATAGCAATATGCTCTTACAAAGGGTCCTGACTCCTGAGCTCCTGCAATTTCTGTAAAAAAACAAACATTAAACTGACAATAATCTAGTATTTTAGTATTATTAACTTATAAACACATCAATTTGGCCTAGTTATTTGACTTGCAATCTAGATGCATCTGAATTTCCATGCACATTTTAGGTAAAGTATTCTTTCCCCCTTTAGTTAATTTAATAACACATAGAATTATACTTTTTGGATAAGATAATAAGCAATTATAACACAAATGAGTGCCTTGAGTTCTGCAATTATTTCCACTAGTCATTTGTAAAATATCATTATCAGATTTTTTTCCTTTCCTAGTTTTAAAGCATATTTCAGTGATTCTGACCATATGAAACAGATCAGTAGACTTTGATAAATCCCTTGTGGTATTTATTATGGAGTAATTGTACTAAGAGAGCTCTGGCGCACAATATCAGGGTATTAAAATAATCACAGTCAATTTTATGTCAATGTTGCACATATTGAGCAGATGTTTCCCTTTGTTTCAAGTGTTTACTTAATTGTTCAAACTACAGACATAAAACCATCCTGTTTCTCTGCAAAATTCAAAATAAGATAATTAAATTTATGTTTTTTTTTTAATTCATTTATTTATAGAGAGTAATAATGGGTACCAGCAATAATATACAGCAAGAAATAGGCTATAAAAATGATAAGCCGATGTGACGTTCAACATTCTAAATTGACACACGTTAAGGGGAGATGGGCAGTTACATGGAAATGAATTGAAAAAATAAAGGCCCTTATTCATCAAGCGATAGCGCCAGGTAGTGTCTGACGAGCGCCAGGTAGCGGCAGCTAACGGCGACTACCGACTCAAGTACGCCCGGCGGCGGTCACAATGACGCATTTATCAAGCAAAATGAGGCTAGCGCCGGCGAGAGCGACGGCTAGCGCGGCATTCATCATGAAGCCGCCTGGACCGAACAGCGCCGCTGCAAATTCCCTCACAGCGCCAGGTATGAGCTGTCGCTTCCTGGCGATGTCCAATGCATTTCAATGGAGCAATCTATAATTATTCATAATTAATTGGTATTATTTTTTTTTTAATTTTTTTAATGTCAAAAAATCGGAGAACACTTCTGCAATGTTAGGATTTATTTTTAAGTCAAAAAAAAAAATTAAAAAAAAAATGTGCAGAATTGATCTAACAGGTCTGAGATTAATGTATTCATATTACAAAATGATTCTAAAAACATGTATAATGTTACATTCCAAAAATATGGTTGTTTAGGGGTTAAAAACTAGTTAATACACATCGCCGCCAGCGGTCTGGGGTTTAAACAAGGAATGGACAGCGACAGCACATTCGGAGCGTGATTTGTTGATGAATATGAAGCTAGCCGTTCGCTCTGGCCATTCGTTGTCAGGCGCTCACATACAATGCTGGACCTGTGAAACAGCGACCCCCCAGCTCGTATTCAACATTACCGCACACCGACTGAGTCGCTGTCATCAAGCTAATGCCGGCCAAGCACAGCGAATACTGGCTGGCGCTGAAAAAATCAGTCGCTCATCTGTCGCTACCTGGCGCTATTAATGAATCGGCCTCAAAGATTAAGTGTGCATCCATTTCCTAGGTAACACATCAGCTGTTTGGCTGGAAAGCACTCTAATTTTTTTAGAAAATATAATATGGGGAGGAAATGGAGGTAGAAAGAGGAGGGGAGAGCGTTTTGAGAGGGGAAAGAGAAAAAAGATACGGGGGGAAAAGAAGGGGGGAGGATCGAGGCGTGAGATTTATGCATCAATTTTATCTACCAGAAAGTTTTCATATTGTTGAGTCTCAGCAAAGGTGATCAATTCCTGCCAAGTGGTCCACAATTTATCCGCGTGATTATGTAAAAGTGCTGTGAGCTCCTCCAGCTGTTTGGTTTCATTAAAACCAGTGGGTAATTGTTGTGGTAGTTTGGAAATTTGTCTAACTTGTTGCCAGAAAAGAATCACCTTAAGGCAGTACCAGAAAATATGTAGAATGGAGCTTGTATGCGATTGGCAGCACCAGCGGCGATCAGAGATTTGGGGGTTAAATTTGAGTTATAGATGAGATGGACGATTTGTGGGTAAATCTCAAAATTCTTTCTATTTGTGGTTTTGAGAATGTTAGATTCAAGTCTTTCTCCCATTTCCATATGAAGGGGAGCTTGGTGTCGCTCTCAGAGACGATTAGAGTTTTGTATAAAAGGGAAGTTCCGTGTTTAATCTGTCCTTTTCTCGAGGCAGAGCTTCTTGAATTGGGTTAAGGGACAATCCCAGAGATGGCTTCTACCCAATAAGTCCAAGCTGCATAATGTGGCAATTAGAAAGAGGGGGAGAAAGAATAACATTAAAGTCCTGCATGTAACTCCAATAGTGGAGTGTCATTTAATGTCATTCGGTAGCGGTTCCTTTATCCAGGGGATGCACTTTAAGATAAATTGACTTTGGTTTTGTTCAAGGCCCATTTATTCTTTGGTGCCTCCCTGTTGGCAACAGTTTAGGCAGGGAGGGCAAGTCTATCCTGATTAACATGGATCTCAGTTTATTAAAAAAGGTGGAGGAGATCTTAACTGGAATTGTTTGTTATAGGTATAACATTCCAGGCAGGATGTTCATTTTGATGATACCAATCCTACTAAACCAAGAAGTCTAGGTTCTGCCTAATGGAGAACATCAGAGGAGGAAAACTGAGGTGATAAAAATCATCAAAGTTAGATGGAATACTGGCTCCCAAGTATTTGATGCTACGCAGTCTCCATTTGAAAGCAAAAATTTCTTTGAGGTTGGTTAGGTGGTCTTGAGGTAGAGAGATAATAATGGCCAATGATTCATGTATGTAAATTTTATAATTGGATAAGAAATCAAAAATGGTCCTGCCATCAACTTAAAAGCCACCGCAACCCTCTGGCAGGCAGGAAGGAGAGGTCGCCAAGCGTGAAAAGCCACGCCAGCCCTCAAGCTCAACTAATCAAGCCCATAAAAGATTGGACTTTCAGTCACAAGGGGATGCACAGTCCACCGGTCAGCCACTGGGTGTCAAAAACCTCCCACATATTAACGGAATAACTTGGTGGAGAGTGAGGATGGCACACCACAACACCGCCCCACAACTCCAGAGGTGCCAGACTGCTACCCCCCAAAAGCCCACCACCACAACAATCACATGCTCTATGGTTTGGCTATAAACAAGGGTTAATGAAATGTAATAAAGACCATTAGAATCTAATGATAAGTAATGGGCTCTCACAATTTGTTGCTTTGAGGAATAGGGTTAGGGACTCTGGAAGCCTTCCCCTTTTTGTTCCTGGACACCTGGGTGGGGGTGGGGTCTATCTGTAAACCCACTCCTCTGAGCTCTGTAAATGTTGAAGGATCCAGCCAATCAGGGATATCAATGCAAGTACAGTCCAGAAACATTAAAAGATCATCTAAGTCAGCTGGAGATTTCAAAGCAAACGTGTAGGAGCCCTTGCAGATGAGGAGCTGAAATGGGTGATATGTCGCCCCCACCTACTGAATCTTGTGTAAGCAGTGGTTTAAGCATCCTTCACACCTAAAGGGTTTTCCCACAAACGTCTAGGAAGCTTTGGATTGTTGCTCCGTCAAAAAAGATTATTTGGTTCCTGTCCCAGGCATTTTTAGTGATTTGTTCCTTGATAGTAGTGACGCCTACAGATCATGTCACAGGGTCTGCTTGGATCAGAGGGTTTAAGGCCAAGGGCGTGATGTATATGGTCCATCAATATTTCAGTAGTGGGAGGACGACCGAGGAGGTTATTAAAAATTCTGGAAACTGTTTGTTGTAATTGGTCTTGGCATATTGCCTCTGGGAAGCCACGCAGCCGGACATTATTATAGCAATTTCTGTTCTCCATGTCATCTAATTGCAGGGAAGCCACTTGGGATAGATATTTCTGAGATGCCATATCATGCTCTAGGGCTTCGATTCTTTGCAAAGATGACTGCTGTTAACGACTGCTTCATGACTGATACTTTTGTGTTCGGCGACTCAACTAAGTCTTGATATTTATTTTTGGAATGAGTTTTCCTCCCTCGAAATGAATGATTCTAGATCTGCTTTAGCGTAGCGCTCAAATCTGTCAGATCTCAGGTCTCAAAGGTGCCAATTCTGTGGCGGCAGATCTCTTTAAATGTAAACGGACCGCAGGATTTAGCTGTGATTGAGGATTTTGGGTGACTGGAGTATAGGAACAGTTCATATCCAAGAGTTGGAGCATAGGTGAAGATCTCATGGCTAGGAGGTTGGCAGACCAATTTTTTCCCGCCTTTTCCTTGAGTAAGTGTCTGGGAGTGTGGGAGTTTCGGAAAGTATTTCCCTGTGTAGGGTGCTCAAATGCCAATGTGTTAGTGCTTGATCCCTGATGTGTGCGCCAGGATGAGAGGCGGGATTTGAGCACTTCATTGATAGGTGAGAATCAAGCTGATCCCAAACTCTGGTGGTCTCCTGGAAAGGCTAGGGATTCTGGATTTGGAGGGGATCTGGGGATTAAGCCTGATATGGTTGGGGGGAGAAGATGGGATCTCCATTATTTGAGGGGATCCGAGGTTACCCCAATCAGCCTGAGACCAAAGCTGGAGCATGTGTGGGGACTGCTGAGGATGGCTGGATGAGGTGGAGAGGGGAGCCAGGTCCATGGAGTCAGAGGAGATGCAGCCTTGCAGCCTTGTGCCTTTAAATGGTTTTACTGCTGCTGCTGTCTAAAGACAAGAAGCGGGCACAGCGGCAGCATGAGGTGCTGAGCAACTTTCTTGCTGGAGGTATGGGCAGCGGGAGAGACATAACAGGATTGGGGGGTCCTGGGGTGATGTCGGAGGGCCCGGGAGAACCAGTGCCTCTGTGCCTAATCCCATCTTGCTGTCGTGAGAGCGTGATCCCGTCCTCAGAGAGGCTCTTATCTGTGATACGCCACCACTGCTGCTCGGGTCTGCCAGCTGTCCCTTCCTCTTCTTAGCCATTATTTTTCTTAAGCTTTATAAGCTGTTGTTCCTCTCAGAGAAAGAAGAGCCTTGCCAGGGAGAGCTCAGTGCCGTGCGTTTTTTCTCCCTCATGTCCATACATGCCATGGGGTTTTTCTTGTTTGTTCTTGTTCAACATTGTCAACATTAGACACGTTTTATTTGTACATGCATAATATTTTTCAATAAAAAATTGCAATAAATACAATTTAAAATTACATTTAACAGCTAAATAAAGGTCACAGAGCTGAACAATATTTCATCACAAGGCTGACAGCTTCAATTATCATTCCCATCAAACTAAATAAATGATCGGACTCTTCAAGCATTACCAGAGCTTTGCATCACCCATACAAACGAAGCAAATGAAATTAAATCTTCAGATTTTAAATGCCTCTCAGCAGCTTGCACAGACGCTCTTTATGGCATCCAAAGCACCAGTCTTCAACATGTGAAGATTTTGCAATCAATGGCTTGGTAGAAGTTCAGCTGCATAATCTGATAAGGTCAAAGTTTTAACACTGAAAATGGTTTTGAAAAGGTCACCTAATTATTTCTGAATTCCGTGATACCTACAGTGGAGCTCTGAAATGTAGCTGAATTTTGGTGTTCTATCCAATTAAGCCCTGACAGTAATGCTAATGAAAACAATTCATTTTCTGGGTGACTGTGTCATTTATTTCCTCTAAGATAAATGTTTGATTAGGATTATGACCATGATAACAATCTAAACATACAACTAAAGCAACATCTCTAATAAAGCCATGTGCTAGATGACAAAATATATTTGGAATCCTAAGTTGAAATGCAAAAATTACTTGCCTTATTAGTTTAGAAATTACCTTTTTACCTAGCAGTAAGCGCATGTTTAAGTAAGGCTGAAATTTGAGTTGACTCAAAAGAAAAAAATGCAAGCAAACACTGGCAGGTTATTTGCAGGTTATTTGCAAGGTGCTAGGCATCGGCCAGTATCTATTGAATGTTGGGGTCTGTTATTTTGTAACATCTTGTCTTATTGCTATAGCAGCACTGATATATATATATATATATATATATATATTGTTTGGCACTCTTAGCACACCATTTGATTGCATCAAGTGTTTATTTTCTTGTTTTTACTCAGGTATTTGACACATGTGATTTTGATATGATACAGATGGTTGCAGGGAGCAGGGGAAGCCGCTCTGACAGTACAGGATCCTGGGTGAGTTAAAGAGTATTTTTTTTGTTGTAACCCACAGTCTCAGCCTCCAGGGGAGGGTGGCAGGGACAGGGGTTATAGGTAAACTGAACATCCACTTTAATACATTGGTAGATTATAGCAAATTAGCACTTTCATTGCTGAGTTATTGCTATTTATTTTATACATGTACAGTATATGTATTGACCTTTGCCCCCACCCCCCAAAAAACTCATTTAAATATTCATACTATTCTGTGCTGGTAATTTGCTTTGTTTTTAACTTAGAGGGTTCTATGGTACATCCATAAGTGATCTATCTATCTATCTATCTATCTATGATGCCCAGCGGGACACCAGCCTTCTGTGAGCAGGCAACCCCCAATCTCCACCGCCGCTTCTGCCTATAGTCAAGCCCCCGTTTGCTGGGACGCTAGGTACGCCTCACCGGACACGGTTGCTCCCAGGTCTTAATCGGCACAAAGGATGGCTGCTTACGGTGAAGGCCGATGAACCACGAGGGTATCCCGAAGCTGAGGTCCTTCACAGGTAGTCAATCCGGAGGGTGCGTCAGAGTACAGGAATGAGACAGGTGCGTAGTCAGGGGTAGCCAATGGGTCAAGCCAGGAGGTCAGAGATCGCGGGGTATCCAGAGGGGCAGGCAGGTTCGTAATCAGACAAAGCAAAGGTCAGTACAGGCAGCGGACAGGGATGGTCGATCAAGCCGGGTCCGGATCAGATAACAACTAACAGAATCACACCCTAATCACAAGCAACTATCACGGGCACTGAGTGCTGGGCTGACTCCATATTTATTTGGGAATCGACCAATGGCCATCCTGGGGGGAGTGTATGTGCTGATTGGTGTAACTTACAACACTGTGAGTGATTGGAGGCACTATCCAGGGGCTGGTCAGTCTTGGCTGCAAGGCTGATCAGCCCCTGATTCCCATTAGGTATGGAGCACTCTGTGCTGCCTGCCACTTGCAGCACAGCGCCTCCTAGTGGCAAAATTTACAGACTGCGGGATGCGAGCCTGCACAGCTAGAGAGGGGCGAGGGAGACTGCCAGAGTGACGCGACGCGCTCCCAGCAGCAGGAATGCCACGTCGCCCCGCGGACGCTCGCCGCCGGACCCCTGGCAGAGGTAAGTCCCTTACACTATCTCTTTTTGATAAATTTGCTTTATTCAGCCCCATGTATTGGCAGATGGCTCTTGAGGGTTTTCTAGTTACTAGATGTTAGACCTAGACTGATACCTATTTTGCTCGTTACCCGGTGATGTCTTCCTTGGTGCGTTGTTTTTTTTAGTGTGCTGCTACTGACATCAGAAAATAGTTTATTCTTAACACAGAAAGTATTTACTCAATGTCCACCATGAATGACAGAATGACAAAATAACTTATCCTTTTCAGCAAGTGAGTGTTCTTTGGATCATTTTATGGTACATTTTACTAAGGCCCAACTGGGTCTCTGTAATATGTCTTTCTACTCTTGCTGTAGCTTTTAATAAGCCCTATAAAACATAGCAAAGTACACTGCACTGTAATATTTTGAAAAGCCCAAAAGATCAATGCATGTGTCTACAAGAGGGAGTATTATAGCTCTGTGACGTATGTAATCCATATCTGAGTACTGTGCTTTCTTAGAAATCCCAAAGGTCCAAAGGGCATAAAAGATATATGCAATGAAAAATCGGCTATTATGTTATTCTTGGTAAATGCATACCAATTCCCTTGAAATCCATTTCAGTAGTAGATGATTTTGTGTACTTACAATCCACTTTACCTAATCTAAGATCAGTTTCCCTAGAACAGGTTGATAATTCTTGTTATTGTTGGAAAGATAATGAATGTTCATGCTCATCCACCAACATCTCAGGCATGCTCATGCATGTGATTCAAAAGGGAAAAGAGGGCCTTGATCACAGAAAGTTTGTACACGAAAGACCATATCTGTTACACAAAATTGTGTTTGAATTGTGCTCATTGTTACATTTAAATATTTACACTCAAATGTAATTACTAGACACACATGATACATGCATGCACATACACAATCATAAAATGTTTCAGGTTGATATGCATATAAGTAGAAATATAAGAAAAAATATAAGAAATTTAGAAAAATCCAAAGAGATGAGATTTTGTGCAGCTCCACCAGCAATAGTAAAAGAAGACAGATCAATGCACAGGACAGGCTGGCTGTTCAGCCCGAATTCAAAGTCCAAAATATACAAATTCCAGCAAGATCCACTCCAATAACAGATAAAACTGAACTGCTTGACAAAGGTTTTTTTACCCCCAAAACGCGTAGCGCTGTTGGGATTGGGGAGGGCATCCACGTCTGTTCGTGTTCGTAAGCACACCACTATTGAATGATTTTAGCGCTATGATAATTTAGTAAAACAAAAAAAATTAAGGTGCAAAAGGAACACCAGAATCTGGCCAAGCACCAAATTGCCAAGGATATGTTGATGGGGAATTTGTATAGATATACATAATATTCTAATAAAGAGGATAGCTGGAGCAGTGGAAGGCCATCTTGTTCTAGTCACAATTATCCAGATGACTGTGCAGCCTGTGAAGCGATGAAGATTCACAATAAATGTAGATAGAAATAAGTGTCCAAGGAGCTATTGGTATTAGTAATGGAGGAATAAGCCTGACAGTAATTGAAGTGAAGGTTTGGAGCATGCACAGGCTTCTTAGGCTTTTATAAAGGCAGTTACAGCTGTTTAATGTCTGGCCACCAGACATGACAAAGACCCAACTGAAAAGCCTCTAACTTCCTCGGAGATCGGCTTGCAAATAAATCCTCCAGGGTAACCCAGTCCGCAGTTGCTGCTCTTGCACCACCGCCCTGCTGCCACATTCTGATGCTGATGATGCTGCTGATTCAGGAATGCATCAGTGTGTCCGGATACACTCAACTCCTAGGTGCAGAAAGATGGCTACTAATTGCCATGATTTCCGGGAGCCATTGGCGAGGTAAGGGGAGTAGGTCATTGATATGCATGCAGTGGTTGCCATGCTTATCAACATCTTTTTTTTATTTTCCATTTTATTAACCCCCCATTATGGGGTGAGTGAGATAAGGGAGTTATCCAAATTATTTATTATTTTTCTGGGGAGGCAGTCAGAGTTTTTCTCACTTGGCACATACATAATAAAGTGAATTCCCATAAGCTGCTGTTATTTTGTTACTTCTGAAATAAAATATGTACACCAAACGCATGGCACCTCACCTGTAGAACTGCTCAATCCTATTTGCAAAGGTTTTTGATTTTTACATAGAATAAACTATTTTTATTTCACTTTATTGTGTATTAATGAAGCTCTGACTGCCTCTCCAAACTCAGCCCATCCAGAAATATCCCAAATCATTTAGATAACCTTCTAGTTTTCAACAATGAATCACTCAAAAGATGTCTCAAAATAATTTGGATACATTGAATGTTTATAATATTGTAAAAATAAAAAACTTCCCGAATTTAAATATTCTGAGGACTAGTTAGCAGGCACTACACACTATTTTGGTTGCATTGCTATAATTGTCTGCTTTGATTTTTGGAAGGACTTTTGTAATTACCAGGCCAGCCATCAGTCTTTGTTCAGCTGTTATCGCTTAAAGCGGAGCAAAGCCCTTGTGGCATGGCCCTGGAATCTAAAGACTGCTGACTTTCCCTGGGGGCATCCCGATTTAGGATGCCCCACTGTGTGATACCCCCAGGGTGCCGGTAAACACTTACCTTTCCCTGGTCTAACGGCACATGTGCGGCTCCTGTCCAATGAGAGCCGCTTGCTCAAATGATGTGATTTGGCAAATGCCGCACCACCGGCATTGTGCGGGCACTCCTTCCCCAGCCATTCAGATAGGGCCCGCTGTCCCTCCTCTTCACCTGGGGGGCCTCCAATCCCCGGGAGGCTCTCTCCCCTCTGCTCCTCCGACGGCGGCCGCCATCTTGCCGCTTCAGCTCTCTCAGCTGTCAGATGCCGGTGATCAGTGCCCGGGGAAGGAGGTGGCAGGAGATCCTCTGATCTCCTGCCTCCCCCTTCTCTGGATGCCGACCACCAGCATCTGTCAGCACAGCGGCGAGGGACAAGAGCTTACAATCGGAGGTAAGTACAGTAAAAAATTTTTTTTTTTGTAATAAAATACTTTTGTGTGGTGATTTTTTTTTTTGAACAGTTAACCCTTTGTGAGCTATTAAGGGGTCTAAGAGACCCCTATACCAGCTCACAAGGCTCTGGGTCTGGCAAGTCACCTGCGGCTAGTGGGTGACTTGCCATTAACCCCCAGCCCCCCCATTACCTGCCTCCCCAAAGGCCGGGGGGGCAGAAGGGCCCGGGCCACTTAGTGGCTATGTGGGCTAGTAGCCTGCAGGGCCAGGGGCCACCAACGCTGGCCCCTGCACCCTGTTCTACAAGCCCCCATAGCTGGCCCGGGTTGGTAACGCTGGGTAGGGGGGACCCTACGTCATTTTTGGGGGGGATTTTTAAGGGTTTTTTTTTGTTTGTGTTTTTTTTTTTTACATTTAAAGTGGACCAACACCCAGGATTTTGACTATCCTGGGTATTGGTCCTTTCCCCCGGGGCATCCCGATCGGGGATGCTCCGCTCTGTGAAACCCCCCCGATCGCCCACAATAACTCATCTCACCCCGATCCTATGGTGCATGCGCGGCCGCTCGTCCAATCAGCGCACTCAGAGCAGCTGAGTTATGGACATCTAAGAGACGTCTAAGCTCAGCCACTCTGAGCGTGCTGAAGACTGCATCCCCCACTTCCCTCTAACAGGGAGCGTGCCCACGCTGGCCATTCATAAATAGCCAGCGCGGGCACGCGCCCTGCTAGAGGGATAGCGGGCGCCGTGGGACCGGGATTCAGGTAAGTGGTAGCGGGTGTTCCGGGGGGTTTCACACAGAGGGGCATCCCGATTTTGGATGCCCCGGGGGGAGGGAATAGAACGGTCTGGGAATCTTATAGATTCCCGGGCCGATCAGCCCTGGGTGTTGGTCCACTTTAACCCATTGTGAACTTGTAAGGAGTCCATGGAACCCCTATACCAGTTCACAAGGCTGGGGGACTGTCAAGTCACCCGCGGCTAGCGGGTGACTTGCCATTAACCCTGGCCCCCCATTACCTGCCTCCCTGAAACTCAGGGGGGGCAGAAGGGCCCGGGCTGATTTAGGCGGTGCGGGCTTGTACTTGGCAGGGCGGGGTCCACCAAAGCTGCCCCCTGCGCCCTGTTCTACAAGCCCTGCATAGCTGATCCCCGGGCTGGTTATGCTGGGTAGGGAGGACCCCATGTCATTTTTATGGGAATGTTTAAGGGTTTTTAACCCTTAAAATTAAAAAAAAAATGGGGATTACCCCCCCCCCCTTAAACCTTTATAGTGTGGATTGTAGTTGTATTTTATTTTTACATGTTATAAAGTGTTCTTTTCAGTTTGGGGGGGTCTTCTGAACAGTAACGGGGGCTACCGATACATATATGGTACCATTGTAATCGGGAGAAATGGGGCTTTCACGTGCAATATGGTTTTCTTTAAAAAAAAAAAAAAAAAAAATTTTGAAATAAAGGAGACAATTTTCTAAAAAAATATTTTTTTTTTATTTTGTTTTGTTTAATTTACTCAAAAATATTTTAAAAAACAGTAAAAAAATTACAAACAAGACATGTCATGTTAAAGCCTAAAATCTGCCGCAAAAATAAAATATATCATTTTCCTGGAAATACCTACAAAAATCACAGTTAAAGCGGACCTTCACTCTGAATAAGAGTCTATCTTATATGTTTCCCAAACCCTGTACATACAGTCCATACAGTCCCTGTACATGTCCACATTAAAAATCATCCTACCTGCATCTACTGCATGTTTTGAGCCTTTAAACATCCAAGATGGCTGCTTATGGAAGCCGCCATCTTATCAGGCAGCCTGCAAACAGGAAGTGCCTCCTGACTGTGCTGCTCTGCATTCTGGGATTGCTGACCGTTACCTGACCCCAGCTCTGCTCTGTCTGAGCAAAGCACAGCTATAACCCGCTCCCCTGTACCTTATCCCACTCTCCTCTCCTCAGTAAGTGTGATGCTTCTGAGTCAAGATGGCGGCGCCCGTATCCTAAATTCCTGAACAGAGTTGCAGCCCAGTGGGGGAAAGAATAATAAGTTAGTGACTAAAAACGTAAAATATATTAATTTTAGATGCTGGGGAACCGTTTTTTAAGAGTTTGGGCTTTTCATTAAATCACCCTGAAGGTCCGGTTTAAGCATAGCGCAAAATGGTTAAAAATGACCTGTCAAGAGAGGGTGACAAAACCTCAAGTAGGCTGACAATTAAAAGGGTTAAAAGTACCTATGCATGTTGGGTATCGTTCTGCTCGGGGGACCTTGCGCTTTTAGATTTAGCTTGTTTTTTCTTGTTTCCATATTGATATTTTAGGAAAACTCATTTTTTATTCTGCTTTATTATACATTTTTTAAGGGAACCCTGTGCGACCGAAGAATTCTTTGAGGGATTACTTTCAGAAAGATGGGCCCACTACAACATGCTGGGTACGCTTAGAAAGCTTATCATGTGTACTTTCAAGGAATGTATGGTTTGTGGGGGGTATTCCAAATGTAAAGGGTTGTTTTGGTAGAAAAAGCGCAAGGTGCGCACTTTGTCTGCAGAGCTGAAATTTCCAAGCAAAATTACCATTGTGCACATGCTTTACTTTTTGGTGTTTGGCAACTCTTCTTTTGACAGTAGCAATGCATGTTGGGTATTGTTCGGTTCAGGGGATGTTGCTTTTTCAGATTAACTTGTTTTTTCTTGTTTGCATATAGATTTTTTTAGGAAAATGTGGCTTTGATCCTGCTTTTTTTATCCTTTTTTAGGGAAGCTCTGTGTAACCAAAGAATACATTGAGGGAGAACTTCCAGAAAACTGTAGCAACATCAACAAGCCTGGTACGCCTAGAAAGCTTGAAGTGTGTATTTCCAGAGAATATATAGTTTGTGGGGGGTATTTCAAATGTAAAGGGTTGTTTTTATTAAAAAACTGCAAGGTGCACATAGCGCTTAGCATAGCTGTATTTGATCTAAAAATCTCTTAAAGTGCTGTTTCAGTTTGGGGGAGTCTCCTGGGCAGGAAAGGGTGTCTACCAATACATATGTGGTACCGTTATAACAGAGAGAAATTGGGATTTCACACGCAATAAGATTTTATTGACAAACTTACATTTTTTTAATTACAAAAAAACACTACAAATTGTAAAAAATAGATTTCTTTTTATTTTTTTGCACATATCTCACCCCAAAATATTAAGAATACACTTGACAAATGACAAACAAGACATTTTATGTTAAAGCCCAGACTCTGCTGAAAAAACAGTATATAATTTTCCTGGGAAATCCCTGGAAATCCCTTCAAAAATCACAGTTGAACATGCATAGTGCAAAACGGTGAAAAATGGTCTGGCAACAAAGCGTAACAAAAACTCCAGGTAGGCTGGCAGTTAAAGGGTTAATGCCAGACATGTAATGACAATTCTGCATAAAAATATAAAAAATCTAAAAAGTTTACAAAAATGACTCTTTCTAGGCCAGGAGAGGTGACACAATTATTTGAGAGAAAAAAAATAAATTAAAAACAATAAAACCCTGTTTAAACAGAAGAAAAGGAATGCCCACTGAAATGTATGGGAGAGCGGCAGGTAGCGACAGGTAATACCGTGCGCTATACGCTGAGCTGCCTGTAATGATGAATCGTACGCTACATGGCACTGTTAGAGTCGCTCACCAGAATCGCTTTCACCAGGCGCTGCCTGCCACTACGAGGCACTACCTGCCGCTATCCCTTGATGAATAAACCCCTTAGTGTTTTGTATTGTAGGTGCTAAATGGTAAAATAAAAAAACTTAGTTCATGAGGAAGGTGTTCAAAACACAACCATTACCAATAAATGAGATGAAACTAGCTCATGTAGCAACACAAACAGCATGATCCCCCTATACAATATTAAAGGCCATTCCTGAAGTGGTTACGGTTTGAAAAACTTAAAACAAAGAAAAAGCTTGAATTAGATTCTAGTGTCACCCATAAACGAATAGCAATCAGTATAGGAAGCTTCTTCTTGTTAGTTCTAAGCCCTTGGCAATGGAGGTTGAGCAAAAATCAATAGCAGAGACAGATTTATGCACGTTGTAAATTTGGTAGGCTCCTCTCAGCTCATGTTTCTGTTTAAAAGTTCAGCAAACTGTGACTTCTCACATTTTGCAGGACATTATCTTTCAATTTAACTCGTCAACTGTGCTAAATAAGTGCTAAATGTAATCGACAGTGACTTTATACCTTTTTATATTGGAACAAATTGACATTTCTCTTACATTTTTAAAGTCTTTAAAATTGCTTGAGCAACAAAGTGTAGATTGTACAAGAACTGCAAATCTTTCAAATCTAGTAATCACGGGTCTACATCCGTAGGTAGAACATTGGATAAACTTTTTACTCCTCCAAATCTGAAAACATGAATGCATCTTCCTTTGAAATGGCCACTGCTAACATGTTTAAAGGTGATTGTGGGTGTATAAAACATTCACATGTCCAGAAAAATGTATCGTGAAGAGGAAAATCATTACAAATAATGTCCAAATATATCAATGTTTATCAACTATATAGTTTTGTTCTGACATTTTCTTGGCTCTAAAAGTATTATGGATGTTATGATTCTACTGAGTGATGTGGGGGTTGTGGAAAAGAAAACATTCAATTAAATTCAGCACTGTGACTTTATATATAAATATATATAGTCATAGAGGCAGAAAAAGGTTTTAGAGGAGAAAATCCCCCTATACCAGGAAGTTTGCAGACTCCGCCTAATCCCTCTATAACAGACAGTGTGCAGAATTCCCCCAATCCCCCTTTAACAGCCAATGTGGCAAAATCCCCCCAATCCCCCCATAACATACAGTGTGCAGAATTCCCCAAATTCCCCTTTAACAGTCAATGTGGCAGATTCCACTTTTAACAGCCAGTGCCCCCTCTATCCCCTTTTAACAACCAAATTCCAATAATAGGCAGTGTAGCAGAATCCCCCCAAATCATATAACAAGCAGAGTGACAGAATCCCTCCATCCCCCAGCATGCAGAGCTACAATCACTACAGGCAGTGTGGCAGAATCCTCCCAATCCTTAATTATAGGCAGCGTAAAGAAAACCCCAATCCCATATAATAGGCAGTGTACAGAACCCCCACCCATCCCTACAGGTAGTGTGGCAGGATCCCTCAATCCCCTATAATAGGCAGTGTCCAGAATCCCCCAATCCCTACAGGCAGTTTGGTAGAATCCCCAATTCTCTATACGAGGCAGCATGCACACTCCGCCCAGACCCCTTTAATCCCCACTAATAGGCAATGTGCTGAATCCTCCAATCCCCTGAAATAGTGAGCAGACTTCCCCCCAAGCACTCCCTGCAATCCCCTAACAGACAGTGTGACAGATTCCTCCCCCACGCCCCAATCACTGGTTTGAGACAGTTAGAAAAAACAGCTAGTCAGAGCTTTACTTACTCAGTACACGGTAAATTTAAAAATAGTTCTACAGCTGAGGTGCAAATTATTTTTAATTGGGGGTAGATATTTTATTTTACATGTTACAAAGTAAAAGCTGCTGATTGAAAATCCAAATTCAATAAATCATTCAAATATGTTTAGATTTTCTATAGGCTGCTGTATTTTTTTAACATCTAAAATAAACTAAAAAAATAAATTAAAATCTACCCATATTAAAATTATTCACCTTACCTTTGTCATATGTGTATAGGATTTTGATTTTGAAATAATTTTTTGTGTGCTTAATGAGAAAAGCTCTTTAAGCCTCTCCAAAAAATCCAAAATAATTTGGATGACTATATATGTATATATATATATTGTGGTAATGTGTATGTAAAAGTGATAAATGGTGTGTATTTTTCCCCTGCTGTTCTGTATCAGGCACGATCCATGCCACGTTTTCAGGACCCAGTTCAAATTTCCCAGTCCTCAGACCAGTTTGTTCCCTGATCTCAGGCCTTGCACAGGTGATGAGGCTGATTGCAGGGGAAGCTGAATAAAAGGATCCGCTGAGCCTGTCAGTTGGCTGTTGACCAGCCCGAAGGAAGGAGCCCAGGCTGTACTGCTCAGTGGTGAATGAGAGACTGGATTTAAGACGAAGGACTTGGCTTTTGTGACCCTAAAACTGGGACTTATGTGGATGAGCAGCGTGGGCTTGTAGGCCCTGTAACCCTTTCGCTGCCAGCCTACCTGGAGTTTTTGTCACCCTTGGTGCCAGACCATTTTGCACTATTTTACGCTCCCCATGTTCAAATGTGATTTTTGAAGGGATTTCCAGGGATTTCCCAGGAAAATTATATATTGTTTTTTTCAGCAGAGTCTGTGCTTTAACATGAAATGTCTTGTTTGTAATTTTTTAGGTGTATTCTCAATACTTTTGGGTGAAATATGTGCAAAAAAATAAAAAAAAAACAAATTTTTTGCAATTTGTAGTGTTTTTTTGTAATAAAAAATGTAAGTTTGTCAATAAAATCTTATTGCATGTGAAACCCCAATTAATCCCGGTCACAGCGTTACCACATATGTATAGGTAGACACCCTTTCCTGCCCAGGAGACTCCCCCAAACTGAAACAGCGCTTTAGGAGATTTTCAGATAAAATACAACTATGCTACGCGCTATGCGCACCTTGCGGTCTTTCCAGAAAAAGAACCCTTTCAATTTGAAATACCCCCCAAAAACTATATATTCTCTGGAAGTATACACCTCAGGCTTTCTAGGCGTACCAGGTTTGTTGACATGGGCGCAATTTTCTGGAAGTAATCCCTCAATCAATTCTTTGGTTGCACAGAGTTTCCCTAAAAAAGAATAAAAAAGAAGAATCAAAGCCACATTTTCCTAAAAAAAACTATATGCAAACAGAAAAAAACATATAAAATCTGAAAAAGCAACATCCCCTGAGCAGAACAATACCCAACATGCATAGGTATTGTCAAGGGAAGAGTTGCCAAACACCCCAAAGTAAAGCGTGCGCATAACGGTAATTTTACTTAAAAATTTCAGCTCTGCAGACAAAGTGCGCACCTTGCGATTTTCAACCAAAACAACCCTTTAAATTAAGAATATCCCCACAAACCATATATTCCCTGAAAGTACACATGTTAAGCTTTCTAAGAGTACTGAGCTTGTTGTAGTGGGCTCATCTTTCTGGAAGTAATCCACTGAAGAATTCTTAGGTTGCACAGGGTTTCCCTAAAAACAATTATAAAAAAGCAGAATAAAAACCATGTTTTCCTAAAATATCAATATGCAAACAAGAAAAAACAAGCTAAATCTGAAAGCGCAAGGTCCCCCGAGCAGAACAATACCCAACATGCATAGGTACTATTAACCCTTTTAATTGTCAGCCTACTTGAAGTTTTGTCACCCTCTGTTGACAGGTCATTTTTCCCCATTTTGCGGCATGATTAACCGTGATTTTTGCTGGAATTTCCAGAAAAATGTTATACATTACATATACATTTTTTTGCAGCAGAGTTTAGGCTTTAACATGAAATGTCTTGTTTGTAATTTTTCTACTGTTTTTTGAATATCTCTGCTTAAAAAAACAAAACCAAAAAAATATATATATATTTTTAAACACTTGTCTCCTTTATTTTAAATAAAACCTTTTTTTTTTTTTAATGAAAACCATATTGCATGTGATAGCCCCATTTCTCCCGATTACAACGGTACCACATATGTATCGGTAGCCCCCCCATTCTTGCCCTGGAGACCCCCCAAACTGAAAAGAGCACTTACATTTATTTATTACATTATTACATTACAAATAAAATACAACTACTATCCACACTATAAACATAAGGGGTTAATTAAAAAAAAATGACATAGGGTCCCCCCTTCCCGGGGGGGGGGGGGGGGGGCATTTTGAGGGGGTAATTTTAAGGGTTTAGGGTTAGGCTAACCCTAACCCTCAAAAATCGCCCAAAAAATTACATAGGGTCCCCCCTTTTTTGGGGGAATTTTAAGGGTTAGGGTTAGGCTAACCCTAACCCTTAAAAATAAAAAAATATACAAAAATAAAAATTCCCCCCCAAAAATGGGGACCCCCCATGTCATTTTTTTTTTTTTTTTTTTTTTTTTTAAGGGTTAGGGTTAGCCTAACCCTAACCCTCACCCTTAAAATTTTTTTTTTATTTTATTTTGAATTTTAAGGGTTAGGGTTAGGCTAACCCTAACCCTTAAAAATAAAAAAATATACAAAAATAAAAATTCCCCCCAAAAAATGGGGACCCCCCCCCATAAAAAAAAAATAATAATTTTTTTTTAAATTTTAAGGGTTAGGGTTAGGCTAACCCTAACCCTTAAAAATAAAAACAATTACGTAGAGGGGAACCAATTTTTTTTTTTAATTTTAAGGGTTAGGGTTAAGCTAACCCTAACCCTTAAAAATTAAATAAAAATGACGTAAGGTCCCCCCTCCGGGGGGGGGGGGAAACCCATTTTTTTTTTATTTTAAGGGCTAGGTTTAGGGTTAGGCTAACCCTAACCCTAACCCTAACCCTTAAAATTAAAAAAAAATGACGTAGGGTCCCCCTTACCCATCATAACCAGCCCGGGACCAGCTATGGGGCTTGTAGGCACAGAGTGGGGGGGCCAGATTTTGTGGCCCCCCACCCTGCAGCCTACGAGCCCACATACCCTGTGTGGGCCCGGGCTCTTCTGCCCCCCCCCCTGGGCTTTGGGAAGGCAGGTAATTGGGGGTGCGGGGGTTAATGGCAAGCCACCCGCTAGTTGCAGGTGGCTTGCCAGACCCCAGCCTTGTGAACTGGTATAAGGGGTCTCATGGACCCCTTACCAGTTCACAAAGGGTTAACATAAAAACACACACACACACACACACACAAAATGTCATTTATTAAAAAAAAAAAAAGTTTTTTTTACTTACCTCACCCGATTGTCAGCTCCTGTGTCGATCAGCTGTCAAATGCCTTGGTGATCGCTGGCCAGAGGAGGGGGGGGGGGCAGGGGATCAGAGCATCCCCTGCCCCTCCACTGCTCTGCCCAGTGATCACCAGGGCATCTGACAGCTGAGCCGAGGAGAGGCAGCAAGAGGCCCGGGAGTGACATCATAAGCCCCGCCCCCAAAGGGGCCCGTCGGAGAGGAGGGGGAGAGCCCTTTCAGGCTCTCCCCTGAAGCTGAAGAGGCTGGGGGGGGCGATCGGAGCCCCCCCCCCAGTGAAGAGGAGACCCGGAGGGAGGCAGCGCGACTGCAGGTAAGTAAATGTCATTTTTATTTTTTTATTTTTTTACAGTTAGCAGCTGCTGCTGCCAAAACGGGGGGGGGCCTATTCTGGGGGCTCTCCTGGATCCATCCGACCCCCCACGGGGGATCGGATGGCACCAAATTAAAGAGGAGACCCAGACGGATCCAACGAGGGATCAGGTGAGTATTTATGATTTGTATTTTTTTTACTAGCAGGGGGGAAAGTCAAGCACGTAGATTCTACGTGCTTGGCACTTAAGTGGAGTAGAAGCAAGCACGTAGAAACTACGTGCTTGGCACTGAAAGGGGTAAAGCGGACCTGATACCCCGGATTTGCAGCTTGTTGGAGTATCAAACCCTGGACTTTCAATGAGTTGGTGAAGTAACCACTTGATTTATTGCATTGCGAGCTGCAACTTCTGAAGTAAGATACATTTCTTTTCTGCTTCTCTGCTGAACATTTTGTTTTTCAATAAAACTGGTCTTTAATTTTAAAGGACTGTTGTCTGTGTCACTGCCGTTCACCCCAATCGCTACATATATATATATATATATATATATATATATATATATATATATATATATATTTCAAGGAAGCACATAAACCGAGAATGAAAATGTTAATGTTGGATGCAAGGCTGCACTTAGTAGTGGAGCTCCTGCTAATTAGCCTTACCGGGATGTCTCTGACCCAGAACTGGTAAGTGGCCTGGGAGGCAATGAACTCGCCTATCATTAGACATCTCTCATACAGGTATATTGCTTTATGACAGATTCCCTTTATTGTCAGGAAGAGTAGGTCTCCTAAAGACAAACTCTGTTATAAACAAAGCAGGATTTTTGGGGCAAACTGCAAGCCTCAGTAATGTGTTTTATTGATTTCCTGCTGCTATGTTATTATTGTTAAGACACAGCAGAGACTTTTTTTCATTAAATTGTTTTTATGACCGTAGAAGACTATGAGTGTTTCATGCCCCTCCCAAGATTATTGAATGCTCGTCTCAAACACATTAGAAGATGAAAGTTTCAAATGTCCTGTGGCCTAAAATAATGGAAATGGATGGAGTCTACTGAGGAGGAAACTCTGAAAGAGGACTATTCTACCAACAGCGTAAACATCTTCAAAACCAGAGATATCTATCCCAAATAACCAAGTATGATCCTGGGAATTTGCAGCTAAATAAAATGATGGTTAGTAAATAGGGTAAAGCATACATGTAAAAACAATTTAAAGAGGATCATTGGACAGTCTGGGGAGTTCTCAAAACTCCCCAAACTTTGCCCTCTATTCACTTTAAACTTTTGTGTCTACATATGGCAGGTTTAACTTACATGTCGTCCGCTCTTAATTGTCACCCAAGTTCTTGGGTTATGGCACAAATATGGATGCAGGTCAACAGAGAATTTATCAATAAAAATGTGCCTGCCCGGCGTAACTAAAGCTTGGGGACCCCCCACAACCCAAAGTCCAGCATTACAGGTTAGGGGGATGTTGCCGGCTTTGGGTGTTTTCAACTTGCTATGCCTCAAGCCTCTCCAGCCTTTGAAAGGCAACCAGGTTGGCCTTCAGCCTCTTCAGTCTTTGAAGAGCAATCTAGTTGGCCTCCAGCCTTTGAAGGGCAACCTGTTTGGCCTCCAGCTTTTTAAGGGCAATCTGATTGGCATATACCAGAGCCCAAACCAACATCTCCATCTGCTGGTGGTGGCGCTGCTGCTCCACAACCACTGCCGCCAGGTCTTCATGGAGAAAACGGGCAGTCCATCGCACAACTTTAAAATATCTATTGGCGTTTTGCTGAAAAGTGGTGCTGTTAGCCCACCTGTTTGCCTCCATGATTTGGCACCACCTTACCAGAGACAGGTGACACCAGGGCTGTCTTCTTTCTGGGCACTCTATGGCTTTAGTGAGTTGCCAAATATTTCCTGTACAAGCAGCACTTCAGATGTTCAGCACTTACCCCTCAGTCCCTCTGGTGCTAAGTTTCCACCAGACCACCACTTTCAGGTTTTCCCACTTTCTGTTGGTCTGGGCACCATCCTTGGGCTCTGGCCCCTCCCCCGTCATGTTGCAGGCAATCTCCAACCATAACTGCTCCTGCAAAGCTTTGGGGGTTGAGCAGGACTGTGACATAGCCAGTCAATCATAATTTTTGGCAATGCCCTCCAGCAGAACCTCCAGCTTTGCATCATTAAATCGTCCACTCAACTTGCCCCTTTACATCCAGGATGAGTGCCCAATGCTGTGGTCTGCTGGGTGGTGTCTTGGTTGAAGGGGGAGTCACTATGCCCACTCCTAGGCCCAGAACAGATGGTTGATTCCAGGCTACTGGCCAGGGAAAGAGCAGGCCTGGCTGTGGCTCAACCTTTGGCTCCCCTGTTGGCTCCGTATGGGACTCTGCAGTGGGGCTCGCACTGGGGTCTGTCCTGGGGTCTGCAAAGTGCTCCGGTGTCTTGACTGTTGGTTGGTCCATGGTGGACTGTGCCAGGAGTCCCAGAAGCCCTGTTTTTCTGACTCCCGCTGCTAATGTCTTAAACTGCCTATGGTGTGGCATAGTAAGCTTTTAAGTCAGCAGTGCCAATAAAATCTGACCCTCAGCTGTGTTCTTTTATACCTAATTGAGTGGAAAGTTGTATGGAAACAAATTGGTTTATTTAACTGCATGTCAAAGATGCAAGCAACCTATAGGCTACATGGGCGTATGGACACAAGCACCCTTCCAGGATCCACCAGGGCACGTCAGGCACTTGTGCGCCTTGGCACAGGGTTGCGTCATACAGACGACATCCAAAGTTCCAACATGGCACCCACCGCAGCAGGAGGAAATTATGATGTTAAGTCACACTTTCATGCCATTTGCCTATGCATGTGGGCCATATTACACTCCTGCCAAGGTACAAGCAAGTGACAGCGGCAAAATATGAGCAAAGGCACAGGGTGCACTATTCTGGCATGTTTGTATGCATAAGTGATTTATGTTTGACATTTCTATGCAACCCGCTACTACTGTGGGATGGGAGAGTTGGCTTCACCTTGTTCCTGGCTGTGTTCAGCAAGCCCTATCTGACAGTAGTAGCGGAGTGGAGAGTTACCAATGTCAGATTGCACAGAAGCACTCTTACCTAGTCATAGATTTACCTCAGTGGAGGGGAATCTCTGCTTGCTTGTTGTTGCTCCCTGATGAAGGGGCGCTAGACGCCCCGAAACGTTGGATTTTGTTGGATCTTTTTGGTCTTTGCTGTGATATTGACCTGTTGGATTTGAATACAATATCTTTTGGAGTGCTGGCTGATCGTCTTTCTTGTGTGTTTGCGGCGCCACCGCCGGCCACAGCACCCACTACAACGCTCCTCAGTGGAGGGGAATCTCTGCTTGCTTGTTGTTGCTCCCTGATGAAGGGGCGCTAGACGCCCCGAAACGTTGGATTTTGTTGGATCTTTTTGGTCTTTGCTGTGATATTGACCTGTTGGATTTGAATACAATATCTTTTGGAGTGCTGGCTGATCGTCTTTCTTCTGGAGTGGAGAGTTAGGTGCACCTTTTGGCCTAAGTGCATCTGCGCTTGCTACCGCCTACTATTGTGAGATGGGAGAGCTGGATTAGTTGGTATACACTGCCAACTTTAGCATTGTAGCATAAGTATAATACTTTAGCATTGGCATACACTAGCGTATACGAGGCTTGTGTGGTTGCAGTGTCCCAGAAAACTACTTAAAGGAGCAGGGGCATACATGTGGAGCTAAAGGAGACCCAGTCAGAAGACATAAGTTAGCATTGCACATCTGTTTGTTGTTTGCAGACTTTCATAGAGAAAAGGTACAACTTCAAGCCCAACACACACGAAAAAAGGACATTAGAAGAGAGGTGGCAGCCCATGTGAATGTCAAGGGGACGTCGCTTTACACCTTCACTCAAACACTGCAGCACTGGTTGGAACCCAAACAGTAAAAGTGGCCCTGAGTGCGGAGGTTCTAAAGCCAGAACTTCCAATGTAAGTGGATGTACAACAGAGAAGGTGAGATATCAGGGTTATGAGTTACATGTTTTACAAAATTATATTTTCTTTTGTAGCTGAGGCGTTCTAGCTGTGGATGACGCATACCCAGAGGCGAGCCTTCCGACCAGTGGGGCCAAGAAGACAGGGAGTGTGTAAGGCGGTGGCCCCAAACCCTGCCACAGATGTGCACAAACAAGTGCTAATGTATATTTTTTTTCTCTTTGCAGGTGGCATGTTGATCCTACAACATAAGGTGGCCAAAGTAAGAGGTGGGTAACAGTGGGTTGAAGCAGATGATATAGCAACTAAGGTATCAAGATCAGTGTGTGCAAGGACATGCAGACTACATGGGATGCCCTAAATGCCAGCAGGGGGGAGAAGGTAAGTATGTGCAAAGACATGCAAACTACATGGAATGCCCTAGATGTCAGCAGGGGGACAAAGGTAGTAAGTGCAAGGACATGCAAACTACTATGGGTACACTGGTGGGGGATGGCGAGAAGCAGATTAAAATATCTGGTTAAAAAAAGAGGGGTACAAGGGCAAGAACAATGGGATACAAAGTGCTGACTTGGGGTTTGTAGTGTTTCTGCTTCATACACTTCTTGTTCAAATCAAACTAGGATCAATATTTTGCAATTTTCCCTGTGTATAGGCAGGGGTTTGCTTTACTGTTCTGAAAGTGTACGCACTTATATTTTCATATACCATTCTCTGATGGATTGCTTCAGACCATATATATTCCTCTGACATTTGCATACAAGCTCTGTGATCTTTAAACCCCTGTGGTGGTTTCATGTAGATGTCTTCTATTAACTCACCATGCAGAAACACTGTTTTCACATCAAAGTGTTTCACTTGCATTTTCCTTGTGGCAGCTACTGTCAGCAAAGTCCTTATTGCAGCATGTTTAACTACTGGATCAAAAGTCTCATAGTCCTCTTCATATTTCTGGGAATATCCCTTGGATACAAATCTTGCTTTGTATCTTTCCACTGTGCCAGCTGCATTGTACTTCACTCTAAAAGTCAATTTACAACCTATGGCTTTCCTTCCAGGTGGTAGTTCTCTAAGTGTCCATGTTTTGTTGTGATGCATGGATTTTATCTCTTCCTTTGCAGCCTTTATCCATTTACTGGCTTCCCCTTCTGAAAGATGAGATGTGTCTTCCCAAGTTGCAGGTTCATTGGTACTGGCAGTGCTTGCCTTGTATGAGAGACATACAGGTGGTTGACCTTTGTTTTCTCTTGGGTGTCTTGGTTCTGTATCTGAGCTTGCTTGTGTCTGCTTTTCAGTACTACTAGGTTCTGCGCTCAGTTCAACTATTTGTTCAGAAGTTACAGATCATGACCATCAGTGTTAGTTTTCTCTTCTGTCCTTACTTCCTTTGTTGTCATCACATTGTCTCTTAGATCTTTAACAAAAGTTATGCTGTTGCTAATGGTATCACTGTATCCAGCAAAGATTCCCTCAAATCAAATCTTTTGGAGTTTGGTGCATTTTTCCTCTGGAACTTAGATGCATGCTTTGCATCCAAAAACTCTTACGTGCAGCTTCTCATTGTTCCACAGTTTATATGGAGTTTTCACCACTGTTCCAAAAAACAGTCTATTCTGCAAAGAAGTGGCTGTCATTGCTGCCTCATCCCAGTATTTGTATCTAGAGTTAATCAACATACATCTGATTATTTCAGTTTCAGTCTTTTACCTACCCTATTTTGCTCTAGTGTGTATGGCATTTAAATGCCCCTGCATGTCCTGCTCTATGCGTGGAGTGGCAATGGCAGCACTTTTCCCCAACATCCTACACCTCTTGTCTTTGGCTCCTCCCCAACAGGTGGCCAGTGAAAAGGGCCTTCCCATGTCTGTCTGCTCCATGCGGCCAGTGGCGCCCTCTTTAACTTTCACTTCATCATTCATGATTAGCTGCTCTGAGGTGGACAGCCAGTGATGTATTGCCTCTGCTAGCTGTCAGAAAACCCTAGACGGCCCCATCCTGTTGCTCTGCCCACTGCAGCGATGTGCACTGGGTGGCTGGAGGTGGAGTCTTCCTTCCCTCATCCGCAAGGGAGCCAGGGAGGGGTGGACCCATACACAGGCAGGTGGGCGCCCCCTCCCATACACAGGGAGCAGCGGGCAGTGGCAGCGACTAGCAGTGAGGCCCCGCTGACAAAAAAATTATTTGATTGTTGCTGGCTGCCACCCCTGTCCCCTCCCCTGCCATAGCTCTGCCCTAGGCACGTGCCTATATGTGCCCAGTGGCAAATACAGCCCTGTATATTTATATATATATATATATATATATATATATATATACCGTATATATATATATATATATATATATATATATATATATATATATATATTAAGGATTCTCTGCCTGTTGCACCATGGCCTGTGAAACACCCTTCAGACAAAAGTAGCCAATTATGCCTAGTAGAAAAAAAAAATCTGCCATAATAAATCTACTCAGCATTTATGCTGCACATTGTCAATCATTTACCTACTTTGTGTCCAGTGGTGTTTTAGTTTTAAGTAACCCTTGTTTTTCCTATTTTTTCAAGAAATGCTTTTCAGATAATTTATCAGATAATGGAGGGCTTAATTCAGTCTTTTATTCAGGCAAGTCAGAAATTACTGGTAACAAATTGTCTATGGAGCACCATGGTGACATGACATAGCTTTATCATAATGTAAATGAAAACCCAAAACATTCTCATGTAGTTTTTTTTATTTTGCAATGCAAATGAAAGAGAGGCTACACCTTGATGAGACTGATTATTTTAAGTGACCATAAAACAAATGTGTTTTAATTAATTGGTATTTGTAGTGCCAGTATCTGTAGCTCACCAAATTCTTGTATATTTTATCTGTATGGTCAGGTGAAAAATTCAGTGGTTATATAAGTAATAGTGTAATATTAGTAGTAATAATTATAAAGGAGTATTGTAAAACAAAATGTATTTTGGCATGCAGTATAACGTGTTGAAATATAAAGCTAGCTGAAACAACTACCACTAAAACTACTGTCAGATGAATAAAGTAGTACACTCTGAAGCTGACCATTGGATCCATATTGGACATAGCCAGACCGCATTGATTATGGCTCCTCGACAAAGCTATCTGGCCAATAATTTTCTGTGAATGCCTGTATTTTTTCACTCTTTAGGACACACTCATTTTTCCCCAAACGTGTGTGTTTGGGGGGGGGGGGGGGGGGGGGAATGTTGGGGCATCTTATCGGGCGAATGTGAAAAAAAGGAAAAATGGAAACTCACCCTTCCATTGTTCCTGCACTGCTGTCCAGGCCGCCACAACCATGGGAGGGCAGAAGATGGAGGAGCGGCAGGCAGACGGGCAGGCAGAGCAACTGACTCCTGCCCGCTGCCTCCACCGCTTGTGCTGTTTTCCGCCTCAGCTAAATCTCTCCGGCACGAGCGGCGGAGGCAACGGATAGGGATCGGTTGCCCTGCCCACCTGCCTGCTACTCCTCCATCTTCTGGCCTCCCGTTGCTGTGGCGGCCTGGCCAGCAGAGCGGGTACGATGGAAAGGTGAGTTTACTGTTTTTTTTCTTTTGCCTAGGCAGAATGGGAGGGGGAAATTCCACACTGCCTATGGGAATGGGAGGGGAGAATGCAACACTGCCTATGGAAATGGGAGGGGGGACATGCCACACTTCCTATGGGGAACAGGAGGGGAGGAATGCCACACTGCCTATGGGACTGGGATGGGGATGCCACACTGCCTATGGTAATAGGAAGGGAAAATGCCACACTGCCTATGGGAATGGGAAGGGGAAATGCCACACTGCCTATGGGAATGGGAGGGGGGACATGCCACACTTCCTATGGGGAACGGGAGGGGAGGAATGCCACACTGCCTATGGGAATGGGATGGGGAAATGCCACACTGCCAATGGGAATGAAAAGGGAAAATGCCACACTGCCTATGGGAAGGAGAATGCCACACTGCCTATAGGAATGGGATGGGGAAATGCCACACTGCCTACGGGAATGGGAGGGGGGAATGCCACACTGCCTACGGGAATGGGAGGGGGGAATGCCACACTGCCTCTGGCAGGTAATTTATCAGATAAATTCTGTCTTTTATTCAAGCAAGTCAGACATTTCTGGTAACAAATTGTCTATGGAGCACTATGGTGACATGGCATAGCTTTATCATAATGTGAATGAAAACCAAGAACATTCTCATGTTTTTCTTTTTTTAATTTTGCAATGCAAATAAAAGAGAGGGTACAGCTTAATGAGGCTGATTATTTTAAGTGACCATAAAACAAATGTGTTTTAATTACTTGGTATTTGTAGCGCCAGTATCTGTAGCTCACCAAATTCTTGTATATTTTATAAGCTAAACCAATTTATAGGAAATGTACTCTTATATTGTCAATCCACTCTATGGCTTTAGTGAGTTGCCAAATATTTCCTGTACAAGCAGCACTTCAGATGTTCAGCACTTACCCCTCAGTCCCTCTGGTGCTAAGTTTCCACCAGACCACCACTTTCAGGTTTTCCCACTTTCTGTTGGTCTGGGCACCATCCTTGGGCTCTGGCCCCTCCCCCGTCATGTTGCAGGCAATCTCCAACCATAACTGCTCCTGCAAAGCTTTGGGGGTTGAGCAGGACTGTGACATAGCCAGTCAATCATAATTTTTGGCAATGCCCTCCAGCAGAACCTCCAGCTTTGCATCATTAAATCGTCCACTCAACTTGCCCCTTTACATCCAGGATGAGTGCCCAATGCTGTGGTCTGCTGGGTGGTGTCTTGGTTGAAGGGGGAGTCACTATGCCCACTCCTAGGCCCAGAACAGATGGTTGATTCCAGGCTACTGGCCAGGGAAAGAGCAGGCCTGGCTGTGGCTCAACCTTTGGCTCCCCTGTTGGCTCCGTATGGGACTCTGCAGTGGGGCTCGCACTGGGGTCTGTCCTGGGGTCTGCAAAGTGCTCCGGTGTCTTGACTGTTGGTTGGTCCATGGTGGACTGTGCCAGGAGTCCCAGAAGCCCTGTTTTTCTGACTCCCGCTGCTAATGTCTTAAACTGCCTATGGTGTGGCATAGTAAGCTTTTAAGTCAGCAGTGCCAATAAAATCTGACCCTCAGCTGTGTTCTTTTATACCTAATTGAGTGGAAAGTTGTATGGAAACAAATTGGTTTATTTAACTGCATGTCAAAGATGCAAGCAACCTATAGGCTACATGGGCGTATGGACACAAGCACCCTTCCAGGATCCACCAGGGCACGTCAGGCACTTGTGCGCCTTGGGTACAGGGTTGCGTCATACAGACGACATCCAAAGTTCCAACATGGCACTCACCGCAGCAGGAGGAAATTATGATGTTAAGTCACACTTTCATGCCATTTGCCTATGAATGTGGGCCATATTACACTCCTGCCAAGGTACAAGCAAGTGACAGCGGCAAAATATGAGCAAAGGCACAGGGTGCACTATTCTGGCATGTTTGTATGCTTAAGTGATTTATGTTTGACATTTCTATGCAACCCGCTACTACTGTGGGATGGGAGAGTTGGCTTCACCTTGTTCCTGGCTGTGTTCAGCAAGCCCTATCTGACAGTAGTAGCGGAGTGGAGAGTTAGGTGCACCTTTTGGCCTAAGTGCATCTGCGCTTGCTACCGCCTACTATTGTGAGATGGGAGAGCTGGATTAGTTGGTATACACTGCCAACTTTAGCATTGTAGCATAAGTATAATACTTTAGCATTGGCATACACTAGCGTATACGAGGCTTGTGTGGTTGCAGTGTCCCAGAAAACTACTTAAAGGAGCAGGGGCATACATGTGGAGCTAAAGGAGACCCAGTCAGAAGACATAAGTTAGCATTGCACATCTGTTTGTTGTTTGCAGACTTTCATAGAGAAAAGGTACAACTTCAAGCCCAACACACACGAAAAAAGGACATTAGAAGAGAGGTGGCAGCCCATGTGAATGTCAAGGGGACGTCGCTTTACACCTTCACTCAAACACTGCAGCACTGGTTGGAACCCAAACAGTAAAAGTGGCCCTGAGTGCGGAGGTTCTAAAGCCAGAACTTCCAATGTAAGTGGATGTACAACAGAGAAGGTGAGATATCAGGGTTATGAGTTACATGTTTTACAAAATTATATTTTCTTTTGTAGCTGAGGCGTTCTAGCTGTGGATGACGCATACCCAGAGGCGAGCCTTCCGACCAGTGGGGCCAAGAAGACAGGGAGTGTGTAAGGCGGTGGCCCCAAACCCTGCCACAGATGTGCACAAACAAGTGCTAATGTATATTTTTTTTCTCTTTGCAGGTGGCATGTTGATCCTACAACATAAGGTGGCCAAAGTAAGAGGTGGGTAACAGTGGGTTGAAGCAGATGATATAGCAACTAAGGTATCAAGATCAGTGTGTGCAAGGACATGCAGACTACATGGGATGCCCTAAATGCCAGCAGGGGGGAGAAGGTAAGTATGTGCAAAGACATGCAAACTACATGGAATGCCCTAGATGTCAGCAGGGGGACAAAGGTAGTAAGTGCAAGGACATGCAAACTACTATGGGTACACTGGTGGGGGATGGCGAGAAGCAGATTAAAATATCTGGTTAAAAAAAGAGGGGTACAAGGGCAAGAACAATGGGATACAAAGTGCTGACTTGGGGTTTGTAGTGTTTCTGCTTCATACACTTCTTGTTCAAATCAAACTAGGATCAATATTTTGCAATTTTCCCTGTGTATAGGCAGGGGTTTGCTTTACTGTTCTGAAAGTGTACGCACTTATATTTTCATATACCATTCTCTGATGGATTGCTTCAGACCATATATATTCCTCTGACATTTGCATACAAGCTCTGTGATCTTTAAACCCCTGTGGTGGTTTCATGTAGATGTCTTCTATTAACTCACCATGCAGAAACACTGTTTTCACATCAAAGTGTTTCACTTGCATTTTCCTTGTGGCAGCTACTGTCAGCAAAGTCCTTATTGCAGCATGTTTAACTACTTGATCAAAAGTCTCATAGTCCTCTTCATATTTCTGGGAATATCCCTTGGATACAAATCTTGCTTTGTATCTTTCCACTGTGCCAGCTGCATTGTACTTCACTCTAAAAGTCAATTTACAACCTATGGCTTTCCTTCCAGGTGGTAGTTCTCTAAGTGTCCATGTTTTGTTGTGATGCATGGATTTTATCTCTTCCTTTGCAGCCTTTATCCATTTACTGGCTTCCCCTTCTGAAAGATGAGATGTGTCTTCCCAAGTTGCAGGTTCATTGGTACTGGCAGTGCTTGCCTTGTATGAGAGACATACAGGTGGTTGACCTTTGTTTTCTCTTGGGTGTCTTGGTTCTGTATCTGAGCTTGCTTGTGTCTGCTTTTCAGTACTACTAGGTTCTGCGCTCAGTTCAACTATTTGTTCAGAAGTTACAGATCATGACCATCAGTGTTAGTTTTCTCTTCTGTCCTTACTTCCTTTGTTGTCATCACATTGTCTCTTAGATCTTTAACAAAAGTTATGCTGTTGCTAATGGTATCACTGTATCCAGCAAAGATTCCCTCAAATCAAATCTTTTGGAGTTTGGTGCATTTTTCCTCTGGAACTTAGATGCATGCTTTGCATCCAAAAACTCTTACGTGCAGCTTCTCATTGTTCCACAGTTTATATGGAGTTTTCACCACTGTTCCAAAAAACAGTCTATTCTGCAAAGAAGTGGCTGTCATTGCTGCCTCATCCCAGTATTTGTATCTAGAGTTAATCAACATACATCTGATTATTTCAGTTTCAGTCTTTTACCTACCCTATTTTGCTCTAGTGTGTATGGCATTTAAATGCCCCTGCATGTCCTGCTCTATGCGTGGAGTGGCAATGGCAGCACTTTTCCCCAACATCCTACACCTCTTGTCTTTGGCTCCTCCCCAACAGGTGGCCAGTGAAAAGGGCCTTCCCATGTCTGTCTGCTCCATGCGGCCAGTGGCGCCCTCTTTAACTTTCACTTCATCATTCATGATTAGCTGCTCTGAGGTGGACAGCCAGTGATGTATTGCCTCTGCTAGCTGTCAGAAAACCCTAGACGGCCCCATCCTGTTGCTCTGCCCACTGCAGCGATGTGCACTGGGTGGCTGGAGGTGGAGTCTTCCTTCCCTCATCCGCAAGGGAGCCAGGGAGGGGTGGACCCATACACAGGCAGGTGGGCGCCCCCTCCCATACACAGGGAGCAGCGGGCAGTGGCAGCGACTAGCAGTGAGGCCCCGCTGACAAAAAAATTATTTGATTGTTGCTGGCTGCCACCCCTGTCCCCTCCCCTGCCATAGCTCTGCCCTAGGCACGTGCCTATATGTGCCCAGTGGCAAATACAGCCCTGTATATTTATATATATATATATATATATATATATATATATATATATATACCGTATATATATATATATATATATATATATATATATATATTAAGGATTCTCTGCCTGTTGCACCATGGCCTGTGAAACACCCTTCAGACAAAAGTAGCCAATTATGCCTAGTAGAAAAAAAAAATCTGCCATAATAAATCTACTCAGCATTTATGCTGCACATTGTCAATCATTTACCTACTTTGTGTCCAGTGGTGTTTTAGTTTTAAGTAACCCTTGTTTTTCCTATTTTTTCAAGAGTTCAAAGGCGAGATTCTGTACTCTGCGTGTTAAAGGGTGATTGGGGGATTCTGCATGCTCCCTGTTATGGGGTGATTGGAGAGGAGATTCTGCACAGTGACTATTATGGGGGGATTTAGGAGGTTCTGCATGCTACCTGTTAAAGGGTGATTGGGGAATTTTGCACATTGCCTGTTGGGGTGATTGGGGTGCTCTGCACGCTTCCTGTTATGGGGTGATTGGGGGCATTCAGAACACTGCCTGGGGGGGGGGGGGGGGATTTAGCACACCATTTAGTTCAGAATATTTTTTGTTATTTTTCGTCTCTAAACTCTAGGTGCATCATACTGTATGTAGGTGTGTTTTTTAGTGTGAAAAATGCAGTTTTTATGTAAGTAATATAAATAGTGTCATATTAGTAGTAATGATTATAAGGGAGTATTGTAAAACAAAATGTATTTTTTGATGCAATATAAAGTGTTGAAATATAAAGCTAGCTGAAACAACTACCACTAAAACTACTGTCAGATGAATAAAGTATTACACTCTGCAGCTGGCAATATTGGGCACAGCCAGACTTGTACATTTTGTGCAATTCAGATAATGATTATGGCTCCTCCAAAAAGCCCAGAGTGTTTGACCGATAACTTTCTGTCAATTAGGTCCCATCTTCTGTTATATGACAATATAAGGCTTTTCAAAGAAATGCTTTTCAGATAATTTATCAGATAATGGAGGGCTTAATTCAGTCTTTTATTCAGGCAAGTCAGAAATTACTGGTAACAAATTGTCTATGGAGCACCATGGTGACATGACATAGCTTTATCATAATGTAAATGAGAACCCAAAACATTCTCATGTAGTTTTTTTTTATTTTGCAATGCAAATGAAAGAGAGGCTACACCTTGATGAGACTGATTATTTTAAGTGACCATAAAACAAATGTGTTTTAATTAATTGGTATTTGTAGTGCCAGTATCTGTAGCTCACCAAATTCTTGTATATTTTATCTGTATGGTCAGGTGAAAAATTCAGTGGTTATATAAGTAATAGTGTAATATTAGTAGTAATAATTATAAAGGAGTATTGTAAAACAAAATGTATTTTGGCATGCAGTATAACGTGTTGAAATATAAAGCTAGCTGAAACAACTACCACTAAAACTACTGTCAGATGAATAAAGTAGTACACTCTGAAGCTGACCATTGGATCCATATTGGACATAGCCAGACCGCATTGATTATGGCTCCTCGACAAAGCTATCTGGCCAATAATTTTCTGTGAATGCCTGTATTTTTTCACTCTTTAGGACACACTCATTTTTCCCCAAATGTGTGTGTTTGGGGGGGGGGGGGGGGGGAATGTTGGGGCATCTTATCGGGCGAATGTGAAAAAAAGGAAAAATGGAAACTCACCCTTCCATTGTTCCTGCACTGCTGTCCAGGCCGCCACAACCATGGGAGGGCAGAATATGCAGGAGCGGCAGGCAGACGGGCAGGCAGAGCAACTGACTCCTGCCCGCTGCCTCCACCGCTTGTGCTGTTTTCCGCCTCAGCTAAATCTCTCCGGCACGAGCGGCGGAGGCAACGGATAGGGATCGGTTGCCCTGCCCACCTGCCTGCTACTCCTCCATCTTCTGGCCTCCCGTTGCTGTGGCAGCCTGGCCAGCAGAGCGGGTACGATGGAAAGGTGAGTTTACTGTTTTTTTTCTTTTGCCTAGGCAGAATGGGAGGGGGAAATTCCACACTGCCTATGGGAATGGGAGGGGAGAATGCAACACTGCCTATGGAAATGGGAGGGGGGACATGCCACACTTCCTATGGGGAACAGGAGGGGAGGAATGCCACACTGCCTATGGGACTGGGATGGGGATGCCACACTGCCTATGGTAATAGGAAGGGAAAATGCCACACTGCCTATGGGAATGGGAAGGGGAAATGCCACACTGCCTATGGGAATGGGAGGGGGGACATGCCACACTTCCTATGGGGAACGGGAGGGGAGGAATGCCACACTGCCTATGGGAATGGGATGGGGAAATGGCACACTGCCAATGGGAATGAAAAGGGAAAATGCCACATTGCCTATGGGAAGGGGAATGCCACACTGCCTATAGGAATGGGATGGGGAAATGCCACACTGCCTACGGGAATGGGAGGGGGGAATGCCACACTGCCTACGGGAATGGGAGGGGGGAATGCCACACTGCCTACGGGAATGGGAGGGGGGAATGCCACACTGCCTCTGGCAGGTAATTTATCAGATAAATTCTGTCTTTTATTCAAGCAAGTCAGACATTTCTGGTAACAAATTGTCTATGGAGCACTATGGTGACATGGCATAGCTTTATCATAATGTGAATGAAAACCAAGAACATTCTCATGTTTTTCTTTTTTTAATTTTGCAATGCAAATAAAAGAGAGGGTACAGCTTAATGAGGCTGATTATTTTAAGTGACCATAAAACAAATGTGTTTTAATTACTTGGTATTTGTAGCGCCAGTATCTGTAGCTCACCAAATTCTTGTATATTTTATAAGCTAAACCAATTTATAGGAAATGTACTCTTATATTGTCAAGCATGCAGGATAAAGGTTGGGTTTGTATGGTTTCCCCCCCATGTTATATCAAGCAAAGTGACAACGTTGACATTTATTAGTAGCAAGTATATATATATATATATATATATATATATATATATTGTACTTTATACTGCAATGCAACACAATTAACATACACTACAGGTGTTACCTAAATGAATTTGGATATTTCTGGAGTGGCTGAGTTATAAAGGGAAAGACAAGCTTAGCTTTTCTCACTCACACTAAAGTGAAATGAAAGTGAAAATCTATTTAAAAAACAAAATCCCCTGCACATATAATGAGTAAGTTTTAGTGTTTAGGCGCAAATTTTTGATGGGGTAGATATTTTGTTTTAGAAGGTCCGTTATTCCCTGTGAGCCAATTCCCATCCTTTTAACTGTTGTATGTAAGGGCAGCTAGCTACCTTTTATGTAGCTTTGCTAAGCTGCCTTCATCTTAATTCTAGCTAGTCCTTTACCTCAGTCACTGGCAAAGTTTTGGTACATCCTGGGTAAGAAAAATGGAAAATCTTTTTTTATATGCCGTATTTATGTTTGCACACATACATACTTAATATGTCAAGAGCCCTTAATCTTATGTGAAAGACCATATAAGATGCACCTGCCCATAAGACGCACCTAGGATTTTTGAGGAGGAATCCCCCCTATAGCCGCTAAAACAGGTAGTTTGGCAAATTCCCCATTTCCAAAAACAAGCAGTATGCAGAATCCTGTTCCCTATATAACAGTGTGCAGCCCCCAATCCACCATAGAACACCATGGTGTGGCAGATCACCCCCCCCCAAGTTCAAAACTTCGGAACGCGATCTCGGCAGCCAGTGCACATGATCGCATCGCACTGTGCACTGTCATTGATGGATCAGCACGCAGCTGGCTGCATTTAAACAGTGCACAGAGTGACGCGCCAATGTCATTGATGCGTCGGTGCATGCTGGCTGCAAAGAGTGACGGCTTCGTTTGGATCAGAGTGCAGGTAAGAATTTTTTTTCCTTAACTAAATGACCTAGCGGCAGTCACTCTATAAGACGCATGGGCATTCCCCCCCAGCTTCAAATAAAATAAGTGCGTCTTATATGGCAAAAATATGGTATATGGTTGGGATGCTATTATTCATTATTATCCAAGAATTTAGAATTTATGTCCTCCCAAATCTGGATCCTATTAAAGTCCACAGGGGACTGCAAAAAGTGTTTTCTGATCCTTGGAGATCAACTTAAGAAGGGTTAAGGGTCCCGTTTAGCCAATAAATTATTTTTAGGGTACAAGAGAAATCCTCCCTTAACTCCTATAAAACATCCTTATATATGATAAATGTTCCATTTATCAAAAATGGGCTTAGACTACTTTCAGAAAAGGCCCATTTACTATACGTAGACATTTCCTGCATAGACAAGTCCTGCATTCATTGGCAATTACAAGTGCTAGTGTCTTGCAAATCACTGCAGGGTAAAAGTAGCCTTCTAGCTAATAAGATAAATAAAAAAGTAGAAAAAAAAATTAACTATAATAAATATCTACATGTAATCTGAGAGGTTTCCTAAGCTCAAAGTACTTTTAGAATAAAAAGAAACCTTAAAGAACCTATCCATTTGAGGTGTAAAATGAAAGCAAACTGTCCTACAGTCTGCTGTGTCAGAGGATTTTTTGCTGATTTCTTCTGTTGTAAAGCTATAGCTGCAAATTTCCCTGCAGGCCTTGTGAGATCATCCAGGGAGATGACCAAGCTAACAAAACTGCACCATAAAATGCACTGACTTTCAAACCAGACCAAGTGCGTCTGCAAGTACATTTACTAATTACTGTGGGCTGGAATATACACCGACTAATACACAGTGCACATTGCAGTGCACAAAGGTATACTAAAGCAGCTTGAACCCAGATTTTGTGCACTGCAGTAAATTCTGCCTCCCACTGCTGAACTGAATAAAAAATGTATGCCTATTACACAACAAAAATATATCTCACAATTGGTTGTGCTAAAGTCTTACCATATGCAACTTCTGAGTTTCAGAATTTGCATGTCCACACGTACAGTAGAAAAAAAATATAACATATACCAGCAAATATATTTATGTGAACCACAATGTGCACTGGGTTTTTAGCATGACCACCAATGTAACATTTCAGTCCATTTTTCTTTTCCTGACTGCATTTATTTAAGATTCTTTATACAGCAGGTTTTATTATTTGGCCAGCATTGTGATTCTGTGTCTCAGTTTACATCACAGCACTTATAGTACTATAGTACAACCATATTAAAATCTAGAATGCCAGCAGATTTATTCCATTATGGTATTAATATAGTTATAACCTCTGACACTGATTCCAGTAAATAAGGTACATTTTAAACCTTATTATGTACACTAAAGTGATATGAGTTCTTCATATACAAATATATAATTTCACATACTTTGTATACACTTTTCATTATTTCAAGACAACAACGTTGGCTTAAATTGCACACCTTCCTTTTAATTAATGACTTGAAATGTATCCACTTATGTTTTATTAAAGAGCTTGACTGAAACTGAAATTGAGCATGATTTAGACAGAATAAAATAATGCAAAGTATAAGGCACAGTATACACAACTGTACTCTTTCATAAAGTGCTAAAAAGAGCAAACCATGTATAAAATGTTATTAGCTTTATTGTCCCATCTACAAATGTATCAAAGTCTAGTCAAGTTATCTACTTGATCACTGATGCCCAGGCACAATTGTCAGGAAGACAGCTAAGCCAACAATCAGCACATCTCATGAGCTGCTGAGCCCTCCCCAGGGTGCCACCCAGCCCGTCAACTAGTGCATTAATAAGCTGGCAATAGCATTTAAAAGGCAGATCATGGGCAGGTGAAAAAACTGAGAAATGGTACTGAAGCCTATGCTTGTCCTTGGCTGTAGCCCCAGTGTACCAGGCTGTGAAAGAAGTGGTCAGGATCGATCCTATGGCAGCATTGTAGAAGGTTTTTAGGATACCTTAGACACGCCTTTACAATTGTCTCAAGAAGTATAATCTTTGTTGAGCCTTCTTTATGATAACGGTTGCTTAATTACTCCACGTCAATCCTGCGAGATCTGGGTACCAAGGAATTTTGTATTAGCTACGATTTTGACTTCCTCCTCGCCAATCAAAATATTATGGTGCATTTTGTGGGATCGCCTGAAGTCAATTATGATTTCAACTGTTTTCTGGATATTCAGAATGAGATTGTCTGCCTTGCACCTATATTCAAGGGTTTTGACTTGGTTCCGGTAGGTAGACTCATCGTTGTCACTAATGAGGCCTACTAAGGTGGTATCATCCACGTAATTGATGATCTTGAGCGAAGGATCTGGCGAGATGAAGTCATCGGTATATAGTAAGAAAAGAAGGGGAGACAGAACACATCCCTGTGGTGCACCTGTGTTTGTGATTTGGGATGAAGAAACAAACGGTCCCAAATTGACCCTCTGAGACCTACCAGACAGAAAGCTAATAATCCAGACTGTTTTGAATAGTGTAATGTCCAGAGATAGCAGTTTCCCATGGAGTATTTGGGGCCACAGATGAAAACAAGAAATAAGAGAAAGACAGTAGTATCAAAATGGAAGTGGGCATGACTCACTAGGGTACCATAATGGGCCCTTGCAGAGAAGAATGCTCCTAAGTAATAAAGGAGAAGTGGTACAGGGACAGCCAATATAACTACAGCAGACTGCTGTCCTTACAGCGCCACCAGTGCTGACACAATGTGGAGTGCATTATCTGATCTGTGAGGGAGAGAAGAATAAGAGGCTGTGCTGTCTGTATAGGGATGTAAGCCATAAATACAGCTTATTTGCTGCAGGCTCGGTATATTTAGTTTAACCCTTTAAACGCCAGCCACGTAAAATTTACGTGGCTGCCTCCCCTGCAGTTAACCGCCAGCCACGTAAATTTTACGTGCCTGACTTTCCCCATTAATAGAATAAAAAGTTTTTAAAAAATCACTTACCTGACCCCTCGTTTGATCCGGCCGGGTCTCCTCTTCAGCCAGAGGGGCTCCGCTCGCCCATTGGGGCTCCTCCAGCTGCAGGGGAGTGCCCAAAATAGGGTGCCCCCCGTTTCAGCAGCCGCCGGGATTTGCCTGCAAAAAAAAAAAAAATTAAAAAATGACAGTTACTCACCTCTGCGCCGGCCGGGTCCCGCCGCCTCTCCTCTTCATGGGGGGGGGGCTCCGATCACCCTCCCCCTGCTCTTCCATCTTCTGGAGGGGGCATAACAGCCCTCCTTCCTCCGCAGCTTCCGATTGCAGCCGCCATCTTGGATTCTGGCCCCGCCGGGTGTCGTCGGGGCACCCGGCAGTTCAGCTGTCAGATGCCGGTGACGGCTGGACAGCGAAGGAAAAAAGTGTGTTTGTCTTTTTTTTACTTTTAACCCTTTGTGAACTGGTAAGGGGTCCATGGGACCCCTATACCAGTTCACAGGGCTCGGGGGTCTGGCAAGTCACCTGCGTGACTTGCCATTAACCCCTGACCCCCCAAATTACCTGCCTCCCCAAAGCCCAGGGGGGGGGCGAAGAGCCGTGGCCCTAGGCTATGTCGGCTTGTAGCCTGCAGTGCCAGGGGCCACTAAAGCTGGCCCCTGCGCCCTGTTCTACAAGCCCCCATAGCTGGTCACAGGCTGGTTACGTTGGGTAGGGGGGACCTCAGGCCATTTTTATTTTTTATTTTTAAGGGTTTTAACCCTTAAAAATCCCCCCCAAAAATGTTTTTTTTTTTTAAATTAACCCTATGTTATCTGTAACCCAGTAGGTATAAAAGGCTTCCAGCAGCAGCAGGAGAGCAGAAGCCTAAGTGATTAGGGTGGGACACAGGGATGGATGGGAGGTAAGTATTTAAAAAAAATAATTAAAAATATGTATTATTTTTTAATAAAGTTATTTTTAAAGTGTGTCTCTGTGTGTTTTTTTTAACTTTTAACCCTTTGTGAACTGGTAAGGGATCTACGAGACCCCTATACCAGTTCACAAGGCTCTGGGTCTGGCAAGTCACCTGCGGCTAGTGGGTGACTTGCCATTAACCCCAGTATGTAATCAGGGAAAAAAGGCACTCAACATCGCCAAGTTCAAGTTGTGGTTGCGTCAGTGGTGTGAAGACAAAGGCTTTGGATGTATTAGTCATGATGTTAGAAGGTGGTCGAACAATGAGTTGTTTAACCCTTTAAGTGCCAGCCTACCTGGAGTTTTTGTCACACTCTGTTGCCAGACCATTTTGCACTATTTTGCGCTCCCCATGTTCAAATGTGATTTTTGAAGGGATTTCCAGGGATTTCCCAGGAAAATGATATATTGTTTTTTTCAGCAGAGTCTGGGCTTTAACATGAAATGTCTTGTTTGTCATTTGTTAGGTGTATTCTTAATATTTTTGGGTGAAATATGTGCAAAAAAAAAAAAATTTACATATTGTATTTTTTTTTGTAATAAAAAGTTTAAGTTTGTCAATGAAATCTTATTGCGTGTGAAACCCCAATTTCTCCCGGTTACAGCGGTACCACATATGTATAGGTAGACACCCTTTCCTGCCCAGGAGACTCCCCCAAACTGAAACAGCGCTTTAGGGGATTTTCAGATAAAATACAACTATGCTACGCAATATGCGCACCTTGCAGTTTTTCCAGAAAAACAACCCTTTACATTTGAAATACCCCCAACAAACTATATATTCTCTGGAAGTACACACCTCAGGCTTTCTAGGCGTACCAGGCTTGTTGATGTGGCCATAGTTTTCTGGAAGTAATCCCTCAATGGATTCTTTGGTTGCAAAGAGTTTCCCTAAAAAAAAGATAAAAAAGCAGAATCAAAGCAACATTTTCCTAAAAAAACTATATACAAACAAGAAAAAACAAGTTTAATCTGAAAACGCAACATCCCCCGAACAGAACAATACCCAACATGCATAGCTACTGTCAAGGGAAGAGTTGCCAAACACCCCAAAGTAAAGCATGTGCGTAACGGTAATTTTACTTGAAAATTTCAGCTCTGCAAAGTGCGCACCTTGCGAATTTTCAACCAAAACAACCCTTGACATTTGGAATATCCCCCATAAACCATATATTCCCTGAAAGTACACACATTAAGCTTTCTAAGGGTACCCAGCTTGTTCTAGTGGGCTCATCTTTCTGGAATTATTACCTCAAAGAATTCTTTGGTTGCGCAGGGTTTTCCTAAAAAATTTATAAAAAACACTGTACTCACCTCCGATCCGACGTCCCTCGCCGCTGTCCCGCGCCGATCATCTCACTGACAGATGCCGGTGGTGATCGGCGCAGGGCGGGTGACAGGTGAGGGGGCTCCGATCGGAGCCTCCTCACCTGACACCCGCCCTGCTCTGATCACCACCGGCATCTGACAGATGCCGGAGCTCGGAGGGGGTATAGGAGGAGCGGGATGACGTCATCCCGCTCCTCCCACAATGGGCGGGGCTAAGCAGCGGCGGCCATCGCCGCCATTACAAGAGGTGAGGACCCGGAAGAGGGTCCTCACCTGAAGACTGCGCAGCCCAGGGGGGGGATCGGACCCCCCCCTGGTGAAGAGGAGACCCGATAGAAGGCTCGGGCGCGGAGGTGAGTAAATGACAGTTTGTTTTTTGTTTTTTTTTTACAGCGGCGATGTCACCGCTGGAAACGGGGGGGGTGGCTGGTTTCGGGCCCCCTCCTGAAGACGGAGGACGACGGGGGGGCGATCGGATGCCCCCCGCAGGAAGAGGTGACCCCAGGCTTCACGGGGATACCGGAGGTAAGTGGGTTTTTTTTCTATTTTTTAACTGTTAGTGGTAAATGCCAGGCACGTGAAATTTACGTGGCTGGCACTTAAGTGACGGAGAGGCAACCACGTAAATTTTACGTGGCTGGCATTTAAAGGGTTAAGAGGGATGGCTTGCATCCTTCACAGAAAGGCACACAAGAACTTGGAGTGAAACTCAGAGCATTTTTTGATTTAAACTAGAGGAAGGGGACAGAGATGTAACTTGTAAGGGTGATTTCTGTCCCCTACCATTTAGGATGAAGCAGGACATTGAAGCAGGAAACCTGGTCAGTGATAGGCTAGAGGTGGAAAAGATCAAGGACACACTAAAATACAATACCAACAACATCCACATGATGTGTACCAATGCTCGCAGCTTGGGCAACAAGCTCTGTGAATTAATGGCTATCATATCCAGAGATGAATTGGATCTTGTTGCAATAACAGAGACTTGGTTCAAGGATCACAATGACTGGAAGATAGTCATACCTGGTTACACATTGTACAGAAAAGACAGATTGGATAGAAAGGGCGGTGGAGTAGCCATTTATGTCAAGACTACCCTTCAATCAACAATAATTCAGCATATACATAATGAACTAGAAACTCTCTGGGTTACCATGCAGACTAAGGAGGGAACTGTGGTCAGAATTGGTGTGATATATAGGCCTCCTGGACAATCTGAGGATCTAGATAACCTGTTAATAGATTAAATCAGTGGAATGGCAGAGAAGGGGGACATTGTAATTACAGGTGACTTCAACATGCCTGATGTGGACTGGAATATCCCAAGTGCATCGACATGCAAGAGCAGGACTATATTAGAGGCACTTAACGGAGTGTCTCTAAAACAACTTGTGACATTGCCAACTAGAGGCGATAACATTCTGGACTTAGTTCTGACCAATGGGAATCTGGTGTCCGAGGTCAGGGTTGAATAAAATCTGGGTTCCAGTGACCATCAATGCTTATGGTTCAGAATAAAAACAGACATTGTGCAATCACACACCAGAACCAAAGTGCTAGACTTTAGGAAGACAAACTTCAAGGAAATGGCGGAGTACGTAGAAATAGAATTAGGTGAGTGGAACAGAGTAGCAGAAGTGAGTGCCCAGTGGTCACTATTAAAAATGGCCATCTTAAAGGCAACTAAGCAATATGTGAAACAAACTAGCAAGATTAAAAGGAAGAAGAAACCATTATGGTTTACTAGGGAAGTCAGCACTATCATAAAAGCTAAGAAGTCTGCCTATAAGAAGTATAAAGTAAGTGGAAGTGTAGCTGACAGAGAGGCGTATAAAATTAAACAGAGGGAAGCAAAACTGATTATAAGGACTGCTAAAGGGCAATAGGAGGAAGAAATGGCCAAATCTATGAAGAGGGGAGATAAAACCTTTTTCCGATATATTGGTGACAGAAAGAAGAAAAACAATGCAGTCTCAAAAATTAGAAATAGGGAAAATAAATATATTGACGGAGATAAGGCTGTGGCTGACCATCTGAATAGCTACTTTTGTTCGGTATTTTCAGATAGTAGCAGGCATGGCCATAGCACAGCATCCCAATGGGAGGGCACAGCTCCGGAGTTTCTGGAGGCTGATGTCCTATCCGAGCTGGCACATCTAAAGGTAAGTAAGGCGATGGGTCCAGATGGAATCCACCCCAGAGTTCTAAGGGAACTTAGGTTTGTGATTGCAGCCCCTCTGACTGATTTACTTAACCATTCCCTTTCAACTGGTGAGGTTCCAGATGATTGGAGAATGGCCAATGTCGTACCAATCTATAAAAAGGGGAGTAGAGAAGAAGCCAGTAATTACAGGCCAGTTAGTTTAACATCTATAGTGGTCAAATTAATGGAAACACTCTTAAAAAAACAGATAATTCCCCATCTAAAAATTAATGACCTGTTGGACCCAAAACAGCATGGCTTTACTGAGGGCAGATCATGTCAGACCAATATTATTGATTTCTTTGACAATGTCACTAAAGTGTTAGATGAAGGTGGTGCTGTGGATATCGCCTATCTGGATTTTAGCAAAGCCTTTGACACTGTACCACATAAAGAGCTCATAGATAAGTTATTGAAGGTAGGACTCAATCCCTGGATAGTTCAGTGGATTTCCAGTTGGCTGATGGGTTCGGTATCAGAGTGTTGTTGTAAATGGTGTGCAATCTGAACAAAGGCGAGTTACAAGTGGTGTGCCGCAAGGCTCTGTCCTGGGCCCCGTTCTTTTTAATATATTTGTAAGTGACATAGGAGAAGGCTTGGTAGGAAAAGTTTGTCTGTTTGCTGATGATACAAAGGTTAGTAATAGGGTGGATATTCCTGGAGGTGTCTGCAACATGGAAAATGATTTAGCTTTACTGGATAGATGGTCAAAACTGTGGAAACTAGAGTTTAATGTCTCTAAATGTAAAATCATGCACTTGGGTAGAAGGAATCCCTGCTCCGAGTACCGTATGGGCAGCACTGTGTTAGCCAGGACCTCGGAGAAGAGAGATTTAGGGGTACTGATTACTGATAGCTGCAAGATGAGTGGACAGTGTAGCCAGGCAGTGGGAAAAGCAAGCAGGATGATCGGCTGCATAGCTCGAGGCATCATCAGTAGGAAGAGGGAGGTTGTGATGCCGCTGTATAGAGCCCTGGTAAGGCCACAGCTAGAATACTGTGTGCAGTTCTGGAGACCTTACCAGCAAAAAGACATTATTCAAATAGAACGTGTCCAAAGGCGGGCAACGAAAATGGTGGGAGGACTTAAACTTAAAACTTCAGGAGAGACTTAAAGAACTTGATTTGTACAGTCTGGAGGAAAGAAGGGAGAGGAGGGACATGATTGAGACCTTTAAATATGTGAAAGGATTGAATAAGGTTCAGGAGGGAAGTGTTTTTAAGAAGAAACTTAATGATAGAACAAGGGGGCACAACCTGAAGCTAGTCGGGGGGAAGATCAGGAGCAATGTTAGAAAATATTATTTTACAGAAAGAGTAGTAGATGCTCGAACAAACTTCCAGCAGCGATAGTTGAAACATCAACAGTCACTGAATTTAAACATGCCTGGGATAAGCACACATCTATCCTAAGATAAAGAGTACATACAGTATACACATAAGGGCAGACTAGATGGAGCGTAAGCTCTCCTTCTGCCGTCAACCTTCTATGTTTCTATGTTAACCCCCATTACCTGCCTCCCAAAAAAAACCTTAAAATTCCCCCAAGAAATGGTGCCCCCCCCCCCCCCGTGAAGGGGGACCCCACACCAATTTTTAACCCTTTATTATGTGGATAGTAGTTGTATTTTATTTGTAAATGTTATAAAGTGCTCTTTTCAGTTTAGGGGACCACCTGGACAGGAACGATACATATGTGGTATCATTGTAATCGGGAGAAATGGGGCTTTCACATGCAATATGGTTTTCTTTAATAAAATAAATGTTTTTGTTAAAATAAAGGAGACAATTTAAAAAAAATATATATATATTTATTTTTTTTACTTATTTATTTAACAATATATATAAAAAAAAGTAGAAAAAATACAAACAAGACATTTCATGTTAAAGCCTAAACTCTGCCACAAACAGAAAATATGCCATTTTCTTGGAAATTTATGCAAAAATCACAGTTAAACATCATGCAAAATGATGAAAAAAATCCTGTCAGCAGAGGGTGACAAAATCTCAAGTAGGCTGGCAGTTAAAAGGTTACAGGTACCTATGCATGTTGGGTATTGTTCTGCTCGGGGGACTTTGCGCTTTCAGATTTACCTTGTTTTTTCTTATTTGCATATTGATATTTTAGGAAAAGGTGTTTTTTATTCTGCTTTTTTATACATTTTTGTGAAACCCTGTGCAACCTAAGAATTCTTCGAGATATTACTTCCAGAAAGATGAGCCCACTACAACAAGCTGGGTATGCTTAGAAAGCTTAACATTCCAAATGTAAAGGGTTGGTTTGGTAGAAAAAGCACAAGGTGCGCACTTTGCAGAGCTGAAATTTTGAAGTAAAATTACCGCATGCTTTACTTTGGTGTGTTTGGCAACTCTTTCCTTGACAGAACCTATGTATGTTGGGTATTGTTCTGTTCGGGGCATGTTGCTTTTTCAGATTTTATGGTTTGCATATAGATTTTTTTAGGAAAATGCGGTTTTGATTCTGCTTTTTTATTCATTTTTAAGGAAACCCTGTGCAACCAAAGAATACATTTAGGGTTTACTTCCAGAAAACTGCACCCATGTCAACAAGCCTGGTACGACTAGAAAGCCTGAGGTATGTACTTCTAGGGAATATATAGTTTGTAGGGGGTATTTCAAAAGTAAAGGGTTGTTTTTCTTGAAAAACTGCAAGGTGCGCATATTGCATAGCATAGTTGTATTTTATCTGAAAATCTCCTAAAGCGTTGTTTCAGTTTGGGGGAGTCTCCTGGGCAAGAAAGGGTGTCTACCTATACATATGTGGTACCGCTGTAACCGGGAGAAATTGGGGTTTCACACGCAATAAGATTTTATTGACAAACTTACATTTTTATTACAAAAAAACACTACAAATTGTAAAAAATCTTTTTTTTTTTTGTACAATTTTCACCCAAAAATATTGAGAATACACTTAGAAAATGACAAACAAGACATTTCATGTTAAAGCCCAGGCTCTGCTGAAAAAAACAATATATCACTTTCCTGGGAAATCCCTGGAAATCCCTTCAAAAATCACAGTTGAACATGGGGAGCACAAAATAGTGAAAAATGGTCTGGCAACAAAGGGTGACAAAATCTCAAGGTAGGCTGGCGGTTAAAGGGTTAACTTAACCCTCTTTTGACAAACTTATATTGAGCAAAGGATAAATACAAGAAACAACAATACATATGTCAACCTCATACACTGTAATACAGAAACATTGCTCAGAATTTGTAGGACATATTTAAAAAATCACAGCATGCAAAAATGAGTTTTATTAAACCATTCATCAGATTTCAAAATCATACAGTAAAGATAACAAAATAAAAAGGAAAGGAAAGGAAAACAAGGGAGACCAGAAAGTTCAAAGGAGAGCAAAGTAAGGAAAATGAACCATCCCTTAAGATATTCATATGGTAATGGAACGTACATGCCTGGTATCAAGTGCAAAAGAGTGTACCCATGGGTCTCAGACTGCTTTGAACGTTTCCACAGAATTGGTAATATATGCCTCCAGCTTTTCGAAAATCATGATTGTATTGACTCGAGTAAGTATGTTATTTTCTTTCCATGCCCATGCCAAAAATTGTCTGGCGGCATTAAAAATATGTTGTGACAAAATAAATTGTGTTTGAGTGGAAGGGGAAGGTTTGAGGTTCCATAAAGCTATCTCTGGAGCACCATCTATAAGGGGCTAAAAAGATCATTTATCAACTGAAATAACCATAAAGAGGAAGTAAACAAGGGCTGATTACCTGCTACAGGGAATGTACATCCAAATACTTCTTAAAAAATCTGAAGTTTATTGTTACAAGTTCACCAAAATATAAAACACATGAAAATAACAATGACCGACATAAACATTAAAATTAAGGCTAGGGGTCCTCCCGACAAAAATTGGACCAATTTATCTCAACTCTAGCTGACTGTGAGGTCAGTAAAACACTATATATAATGCAAACCCAACAGACCAATAAATCAAAATGGAGAGCAGAAGCATACAATAATATTGAATCACTAATACAAAAATCCCACATTATAGAGTTGGTGCATAGATATCAATATAACAAAAAATGCTAAATAAACATAAACACTGTGTAAATAAAGTTAATGAACTACCTATTTAATAAAGTGCTTCTCTTCATATGAATATACTGATAAAACTCCAAAGAATCAAAACATAATTATAAATACTAATCAAAGATATGTTAAGAAAACACTATAAATAGATGAAGTCAATAAACTGCCTGTATGATAAAGTGCTTCCATTCATATGAATATGTTAATCAAACTCCAAACAATAAGATGATAATAGTAAACACTATCAAAAAGAAATAATATTAAACATGGTCACCATGAAGAGTAAACAGAGCACTACAAATGAACCAAAACTTAAGCATGATCTGAACTGGCTGTGCTGTGTCCAAAAGCAGTCAGGAGGAGCATCTCAGCCTCTGTGATCTCCTAAACCACTGCAAGGTAATCATCTCTTGTTTACTTGCTCTTTGTTAGGGGTTTGCATCCCTGCTTATTAATTAATCAGGCTTTGCGATATAACTTGTTACTAACTAAAGTACTTTAAACCAGTAAGTCACAGACTCGGGCACTGCCATCAAATGTGTATATAAGTGCCCACCTCTGTGCAACCCCTAAAGCATTGTGGACGGTAATTCAGAACAGCCTGATGGATGGACTGTGGCACAAGATACCATCTTGTTAATACTTTGATATTTGACTTCCATTGCTAGAACACAAGTATATGTATGAAAGGTATTAGCCCAGGCCTTAGCTCCATATTTCGACTGACCAACTACAAGATAGGTCCTCTTCCCATTTAGTTACATAACTAAGAGATGTTTGAGCTCTATTCTCCTGTAGCAAATTGTACACCAATGATAAAGTGTCTTTAATTAGGGTATTCAGTGCATGCTTTTTTGAAAGTTGAAGTACAAAATATTAGCGGCCTGCAAGCTAGCACGAACAAAATAATAAATCTGTAAATATCAGAAGAGTTCACTTTTAGGCACTCCACAACTTATTTTTAGTGAGTCAAATGTCACAAGATCATCCTCATTTTATTTTTTTTGGGAAGCCAAAGGGTTTCCTAAAAATGAAATTAGCTGGTTGTGGGATGAGGCCAACCCCCCCCCCCCCCCCCCATTGGACTTTTCCCAAATACACTCAAAATTCTCAAGCATTGGGTTAACAGCTTTTTTTGAAGCTTTATTTTAACCCAGAGAAAATTGTTAATAGAAAAAGATTCCGACTCCACGTCCTCAATTTCAACTCACAGATGTTTTTTGATAGTTGCATAGTATGTTGCTTGATTATAAAGAGAAAGATAGGGAAGGCCTAACCCACCACTAGCTTTGGGTCTGTAAAGGTTTGATCTGGGGATCCACGGGCATGTATAGATGTTGCTTTTGGATTGCTCACCCGAGTACCGACCTCTGCCTGTCCAGACGCTGAACCTTTGCCGCCTGCCCTGACCTTGGCTACTTATCTTTACTACGAACCTCTGCTGCCTGCCCTGACCTCTGCCTGTGTATACTACGCCTTTTGCCTGCCTCTTGCCTGTTGGGGGGTAGCGACCTGGGGGTCAGTCGCCGCACAAGACCAACCTGCCTTGCGGTGGGCTCTGGTGAATACCGGTGGCCTCTTAGACTCCACTCCCCTGACGCGGTACCTGCCATCTGTTCCACAGTTAAAGAGGATCCACACCCGAGTCCGCTCCACCCGGTTCGTGACAGTAAGATCCGGCCATGGATCCCGCTGAGGTGCCACTGACTCATGCCACTGAATTGCCTGCTATTGTGGCTATGCAGTCCCGCCAAATTAATCAGCTCTCGGCTATGATGCAGCAGTTACTATCGATTCAGCAACAGCAAGTGCCACCACCGGCCCCAGCTTTGCCACCACAGACTCCTGTAGCATCTACAGCTAGAATCCGTCTCTCCTTGCCAGCTAAAAATGACGGGGATGCCAAGTTATGCCGAGGCTTCCTTGCCCAGTGCTCTCTACATTTAGAGTTGTTGGCGGATCTTCATCTGCTGAATCGGCTATATTCAACTTGGTCCAGGGTGAATTGTCCGTTGGTGAATACGCAATCCGGTTTCGTACCTTAGCATCTGAACTGTCTTGGAATAATGAGGCCTTGTGTGCCTGCTTCAAAAAACGACTTTCTAGTAAAATTAAAGATACTCTAGCTGCACGTGACTTGCCTTCGTCTCTCACTGATCTCATCCATCTGGCCACATGCATTGATGTGCATTTTATTCAAAGGCGTGAGGAATTCCGCCAAGAAAGAGATACTCAGCGCCCTAGGAGGGCATCCCGTCTGGCCCCTGTGTTTCAACACCCTTTGTCCGCGCATGTACCTCCCAGTGAGGAGGCAATGCAGGTCGCACCTAGTGGATGTGGGAGAGGCATCCCTGGGTGTATGTGCTTCCTCTCCACGTCTCACGGTTTCTGTGCAACTTACCATCGCACCTACCACCTCTTTGAATTTGTCCGCCTTTTTGGATTCGGCTCTGCAGGAAACTTTATAGAGGTCTCCTTAATTAATAAATATAATATCTCTGTGAACCGCCTCGCAAACCCCTTATTTATCGCCTCAGTCAATGGTGACAGGCTAGACTGTACCGTGCGTTATCGCACCGTTCCCCTTCTTCTAAAGGTTGGACTTTTCCATCAAGAGAGTATTGAGTTCTACGTCCTCCCTAATTGTCCATCTCAGATTCTTCTCGGCTTACCTTGGCTTCGACGTCATGATCCCACGCTTGATTGGAACACCGGCAACATCAAGACTTGGGGTGCGGCATGCTTTAAGAGGTGTTTGAGGTCCGTTCCTGTTCGACCTATTCCTGCTTCAGCTCCATTACTTGGCCTGCATGAGGTCTACCGGTCCTTTTCCAATGTATTCTGCAAAAAACAAGCAAAGGTACTTCCCCCCATCGCCCTTACGATTGCCCTATAGACCTCTTGCCGGGTACCACTCCACCTCGTGGTCGTATTTACCCCCTCTCGGCTCTGGAGACACAAGCTATGTCGGAGTATATTCAAGAAAATCTGCAAAGAGGGTTTATACGGAAGTCTTCCTCTCCAGCAGGCGCGGGTTTCTTCTTCGTGGCAAAAAAAGATGGCTCTCTACGCCCCTGTATTGATTACCGTGGCCTCAATAAGATTACTGTCATTACTATCATTACCCTTTGCCTTTGATTATTTGACCGTCTGCGTGGGGCCAAGGTTTTCACCAACCTTGATCTGCGAGGGGCCTATAATTTGATACGTATACGCGAGGGCGATGAATGGAAGACAGTTTTCAATACCCGCAATGGCCACTTTGAATATAATAATATAATATTTAGTGATGCCCTTTGGTCTTTGCAATGCATGTGTAGTTGTATATTTGGATGATATACTCATCTTTTCATCTAATCTGGAAGAACATCACCGTCACGTCCGGCAAGGTCTTTCTTGCCTCCGTCAACACCACCTTTACGCCAAGTTGGAGAAGTGTCTTTTTGATCAAACCCCCTTACCCTTTCTTGGATATATTGTCTCTGCTCGTGGTCTCCAGATGGACCCCAGCAAATTGAAAGCAGTTTTGGACTGGCCACGTCCTATTGGCCTACGGGCTATTCAACGCTTCCTGGGCTTCGCCAATTACTATCGACAGTTTATTCCCCACTTTTCTACTGTAGTGGCGCCCATTGTGGCTCTCAGGAAGAAGAACGTCAATTCTAAGTCTTGGCCTCCTCAGGCGGAAGAGGCCTTCATTGCCTTAAAAAAAGCCTTCTCCTCTGTTCCGGTGCTGTCTAGGCCAGATCCATCTAGGCCTTTTGCCCTTGAAGTAGATGCCTCCTCCATTGGATCAGAAGCTGTGCTCACTCACAAATCTTCTACTGGCAGAATTCTCACCTGCGGGTTCTTTTCGAAAATCTTTTCTCCGGCTGAAAGAAATTACTCCATTGGAGATCGGGAGTTACTCGCCATCAAGTTGGCATTGGAGGAGTGGAGGCGTCTTTTAGAAGGTTCCGCACATCAGGTGTCCATCTATACTGACCATAAAAATCTGTCTTATTTAGAAACTGCCCAGCGACTGAACCCACAACAAGCTCGTTGGTCGTTGTTTTTCACCCGTTTCAACTTTCAAATCCACTTCCGGCCAGCCGCCAAGAACATCATGGCGGACGCCCTTTCTCGCTCCTCAGACATCTCTGGTGTTGAATCCACTCCACAACATATTATCTCGCCTGAATGCCTTGTCCACTCCGCACCCGCTGCCTTTGTACAGGCACTGCCGGGAAAGACTTTCGTGCCAGCTCGCCAATGTCGCAAAATATTAAGATGGGGCCATTCTTCACATGTAGCCGGCCATGCCAGCGTCAGAAAAACCTGTGCTATCATTTCTAGATAATATTGGTGGCCTTCCTTAGAAAAGGATGTGACGGAATTCATTCAGGCCTGTACCATCTGTGCACGTGACAAGACTCCTCGCCAAAGACCTGCTGGCCTACTCCTCCCTCTGCCTATTCCAGATACCCCATGGACACACATTGCTATGGACTTTATTACTGACCTCCCTTCTTCGCATGGCAATACTGTTATTTGGGTGGTAGTGGATAGGTTTTCTAAGATGGCGCACTTTGTTCCTTTGCCTGGCCTCCCGTCGGCTCCTCAGTTGGCGAAATACTTCCTGATGCATATCTTTCAACTTCATGGGCTTCCTACACACATTGTGTCTGACAGAGGTGTGCAGTTTGTTTCCAAGTTCTGGAGAGCCCTTTGTAAACAAATGAAAATTAAACTGGACTTTTCTTCTGCTTATCACCCCCAGTCAAACAGCCAGAGTTAATCAGATCCTTGGGCATTATCTGGGCATTATCTTCACCATTTTGTTTCTGCCCGTCAAGACGATTGGGTCGATCTTCTGCCCTGGGCGAAATTCTCGTAAGATTCTGAGTCTACGAGGAAGTCCCCCGTTCTTGGTGGTATACGGTCGGCATCTTCTTCCGCCTCTGCCCTTGTCCACGTCCTCTGGAGTACCCACCGTGGATGACATCACTCAGGATTTCTCTACCATCTGGCAAGAGACCCAACATGCCCTTTGTCAAGCTTCCACCCATATGAAAGTTAGCGCTGATAAGAGGAGAAGAGCTCCGCCTGTCTATTCTCCAGGAGATAAGGTGTGGCTGTCGGCGAAATACATTCACTTCAAAATTCCTAGCTACAAATTGGGCCCCCGTTACCTGGGTCCTTACAAGATCAAGCAACAGATCAATCCAGTTTGTTATAAGCTACACCTACCAAACATCACTGCGAATTCCCAATTCTTTCCACGTTTCCCTGTTGAAGCCAGTAATTGTCAATCGGTTCTCTCCTAAAACCTTGGTGCCTGCTCCAATCTCTGGTACTGAGGATGCCTTTATGGTGAAAGGGATTCTGGCCTCTAAGCTCTCCAGAGGTAAAAGATATTTTTTAGTCGACTGGGAAGGCTGTGGACCTGAAGAAAGATCTTGGGAACCCGAAGAGAACATTCTGGACCGTAGTCTCATCTCGGATTTTCTTGGTCCCAAGAAGAGGGGGAGACCTAAGGGGGGGGTACTGTCGCCCATCTCGCAGCACTTCACTTACCTCCATGGCTGCATCCAGCCGTCGTCCATCTCACAGCATTTCCCTCACCTCCATGGCTGCTCCCAGCCATTTCCCTTCCCCCCATGCTTCCTCCTTGCATGGTCAGGTGCACGCACATCCCCGTCCACTAGAGGGTGAGCGGACTGGATTCCTGAGATTTAAAGGGCCTGTACAGCACTGATTGGTGCCTGCTCATCCAATCCTGCATCCACTTCCCCTATTTAAAGAGGCACTTCCTTTCCTTTCCTTGGTCTTTCCATGCCAGTTGTAAATCAGTTGCTTTTGGATTGCTCACCCGTGTACCGACCTCTGCCTGTCTCTGACGCTGAACCTTTGCCGCCTGCCCTGACCTTGGCTACTTATCTTTACTACGAACCTCTGCTGCCTGCCCTGACCTCTGCCTGTGTACTACGCCTTTTGCCTGCCTCTTGTGTACCCCGCTGAGCATCAGCTAGCCGTGGGACTGGGCCGCTGGTGGGGGGTAGCGACCTGGGGGTCACTCGCCGCACAAGACCAACCTGCCTTGCGGTGGGCTCTGGTGAATACCGGTGGCCTCTTAGACTCTGCTCCCCTGGTGCGGTACCTGCCATCTGTTCCACAGTTAAAGCGGATCCATACCCGAGTCCGCTCCACCCGGTCCGTGACAATAGATTTGTAATGAATGTAATACTTGCACTGGAAACCATACTGGAAGCACTCTAAAAAGGTACAAGAGTTCGGGCAGCCACAACCTCTTTATTGCGGCTAATCTACCTATCTAAGCTACGTTCAGCTTAGACCATTTAGTCAATAAAAATGTTAGTGACCCTATATAGGTGGAATTTTTGGCCATGTAACCCCCTTTGATCCCCATCTTCCCCACTGACAGACTTTTATTGTTGCAGATTCAGGTCTTGTTGGTCCGCCACCAAATTACTCAAATGCTTAGACATGGCCTTGCCTGCAGTGCAGCCACCCAACCAGGAACTTTGCGGGCACTGTTGATGGCTGGCTCACCACTGTTAACCGGGGTTGCTTTGTCACACTGCAAAAACTGAGTCTAAAAAAGTATTTTGTTCTTAATTTAATTGTCAAGTGCTGTTACATTTTTTATAAAAGAAAATTATGTATCTATGTAATTGGATGACACAGAATTGATTACTCATCTTCATGAACTCAGATGGAGTTTATAGACAGAGATATTTGATTTACAACACACTAAATTAGGAAAAATGTCTTAAACTTGACATAATACTTAATCCTTTGTCCCATTCGTAAAATCAGTTTATGACAAAGCAATCCCAGCCAAAATAAACCCTTTCTGTTCCATTTATGACAAAGCAAACCCTTTCTATTCTCTAAAAGACTTGTTAAGGATGGGTTACCTGCATTTGCTGATGGAAGGAAGCTGAAGAGCAGGGGAAAGCAAGCTTATTTAACCCTTTGAATAACTGTTGTAACTGCACTGCAAGGATATAATTTTTCAATTTTCATAATTTTTATAATTAAATATAATTCTATTAAGGTCGTCAATTCACAATGAAATTAACAAATCAAATTGGAGGTGGCACTTGTAGCATAAATAAAAAGAAATCCTGAATAAGTTGCATTTCTGCCTCTGCCTATGAATCAACCTAATTATGGCAACAGGTCACCAGTCACCTGTTTTCCCAGAAGTACTGGATCTTCATTTTGAGCTTTATTTAGCTCCTTTGAATTTTAAAGAAGCACTATCGCGAAAAAATGGGCCAATAATAAAAATACATATAAATATGCTGGGTGACGGGAGGAGAGGTCACTTACACACCCCACATCAAGAAACATGCAGTCAGGCTTGTTTTTTATTTTTATTAATGGAAGGAAGAGATAATCGGGTGACAAGTTCTGTTACCCATAATACACTAAACCTGTCACCCCTGGATTTTATTCCCACATGGCTTTCCCTTTCCCCAAAGTTTTTATGCGAGCTCAGATCGGACAAATAAGGTAGCAAAGCAACAATGTTGGGGGTCCCCTTGAACACATGAGCAAAAATGTTATTCCGGGGGCATTCTGATTGCCCCTGCCACCACCCGCATTAACAACAGTAAATGGAAGTATTCTTATCTTTGTACTTCATTCCTCCTGGAGAAATTGTGACCTCTGCGCCAATCAGAGTGCTCAGTTTCCCCAGGGGACCAATTACAGACAAACACTGCCTTTTAGTGCTACTTGGGACTGTGCCTGGCTGTTGCTTCTATCCCCTGTCACTGGACACCACTCTTCCCTGCTTGTTTGCATATGTCACAAGGATGTTACCATTTGCCTTACAGGTTTAGTTTATGTGCATATATGGCCACTGAAATTTGCGCACAGATTTTTTTCTATTCAGTTATTTTACCATTTTTTGTTTTTATAACATTTCGGCCATGGCATTTAAGACATAAGAGGAGCACAATCATTTTTCTGGAAAAATGATTTATTTTGCAATTGTTATGACTGTCACATCTGTTGCATTTATAAGATAATTGTTTTTTTGCTAGAATTATTTTTTGTACACATAAACAACCCTTTTCATCAGAAGTGTGTGTTTTGTGTGCGCTAGTCTAAGCCAATCTGCGCCAGTTCAAAAAAGTCCAATAAATAAAGATGGACTGTATAGAAACACATTGGCGCAACATCTGTGCATCCTTTGTAGAGACTATCACATCGTTACTAGTTAGGCACACCACACCACTTTATTTCATGCTGAGCCACTTTACGCCACACAGTGTGCCAAAAAACGAGCGCACTGTTTTTACTATGATGTAGAAAAAGGGCACACTGTTGAAATATTAATAAATCAGGCCCTAGTGTCCTATTAGGTATATGCAACACCTCTGGCCCTGCTTACTGGACTAGGTATTAATTGTTAAGTGCATCCTGCCAGTGACAGGGACATGTTCTTCATCGCATGGTAGTATGGGGACATACAACATTCAAAGGGAAATTAAGACAAATATGTATCTAGCAAATACCACAAAAAACATAGACTGTATATGGGTGATCTAATATTTAGGACAGCAATTGCAGCACCAGCAGCCAAGAAACATTAGTGTTGGAATTTTGAGGCTTGAGGTTGGTTTTGGATGTTTGAAATACTAGGGGATAAAGGTTGGCTGCCTAGGAGCAACTACACACTTATACCCTTAACCCTTTAAATGGCAAGCAATTTCTACATGCTTGCTTGTCCGACTGTTAAGTGCTAAGCACACAGAAACTATGCTCTTGTAATTTCCCCTGCTACTGTAAAAATTAAAAAAGCCCACCTCTGGCCTGGATCAAAAGCTGAGTGGCTCTTCTTCCTCCGGGAGGCATCTGATCCCCACCCCTGGGTCTCTTGGCTTCAGGAGGTGGCCTGGAATAGGCCCCCCTGCTTCCGCCGCTGCTGACACTTGCTGTAAAAATAATAATGACATTCACTTACCTTTTAGTCTGACCCCTCTGGTCAGGTCTTCTCTTCACCGAGGGGGTCTCCAAGCCCCCCAGGCTTCACAGGCTTCAGGCCTCCAACCCAGCTCTGGCTCTGACACCTCTGTCACCTGTGCAGAGTGGATGGGAGGGTAATGTCACGGTAAACTCACCTCACCTCTGGTCCAGCCCTGTCTCTGGGCGGCTGGCCGGGGCGCTTCCTGCTCGACTCGAGCAGCGTCAGCTCGTGCGGCACCGAGCACGGCCACCTCCCCTCACCGCCGCATCCCTGGCTCCTGTCAACGTGCTCGCGCGCGCATGAGCACGTACCTCTTATGCTGAATTAAAGCTGAATTAAATGCTGAATTAAAGGGACCAATCCTGACCAATCTTGTTAGTTATTGTCCTGACCAGCCCAGACAGTGAATGTGCACCAATCACTACACACTCCCTTGTCCTATCTCGTGGTGCTCAGCCCTATAAAGGTTTTGCCTTTCCAGTGCGTCGGTGCCCATGATAGTGTGCTGCTGGGTGTGATTTTGTCCTAAGTTTCTAGATTCCATTCTGTTGCCGATGTTGCCTTGTTTGACCTTCCCGTGATTGCTGCCTGGACCGACCCTTGCTTGTTTCCTGACTACGATTCCATCTCATCCTCTGTACTGCGCACCCGTGACCTCCTGGCTTGACCCCTGGTTGGATCTTGACTCTTCTCCTGTCTCTTCCCTTTGGTGCTGCGCTATATTGGACAGATTACCCGTGTCTGACATCGCCCAGTCTTGCCTCGGGTTCATCGTTCTTCCTCCCTGTAAGTCCACATCTTTTGTGCTACGAAGTCCTGGGGGCAACCAAGACCCGTGAGGCGTGTATAGCGTCCCGGCAGATGGGGGCTTGTCTATAGGTGAAGCTAGCAGCGGAGATTGAGGGTTGTGGATTTACCTAGAAGGCGGGTTTCCCACAGGGCTTGACAGGTAGGAGGTTCTGATCTCCTGCCCCCCCCCACCCACCATGCTCTGATCACCACTGGCATCTGTCATTGGCATCTGTCATCAGTGTGGGACAGCAGCATGGGACACAGAATCGGAGGTGAGTTTTTTTTTTTTTAAATGACATTTATTTTCTCTATGTCAGTGTGTTTATTTTTACATTTAACTCTTTGTGAACTGGTAAGGGATCCATGAGACCCCTATACCAGTTCACAAGGCTTAGGGCGCTAGCTGCAGGTGACTTCCCATTAACCCCCAGCCATTTAGGCTGTGCAGGCTTGTCAAGGGAAAAGACAATAAAAGATAAACTTTGCCTACGTTCGCTCACATAGAATGATGACTGCTCATGCACCTTTGGCCAGGTTGATCATATTCATGCAATATATATGAATATATTCATATTCATGTTGAGCAACAATTGAGTGACGGCTTGGAGCATGTGAGACTGGGTGGAAGAGGGGACAATCTCAAATCGAGACTGCGCCATTGTGAATGGATTTATTTACTGGAGACTCAGGCCTCTTTGGGCCTGAATGGAGATGTAATATTCTATTCTTTCCTAGATAAGGATTGATGCATAATAGTAGTAAATATTTTAGGTCATTGCATATATAAGTTTGTTAGTCATTTAGTTTTTCTTAGTAGTTTAGATGTTGATTCACTAAAGGTAACGAACAAAAATAACGATTATAAATTTGGATCGAATGCGAGAATTTTTAACACTTAGGAGCGATTCAGAAAGGTAGTTGAATTAAATAGGTGTGGTCGAATTTGTGGGCAAATTTCTTTCCAACGCCGTTGAAAATCACTTTACAAAGTGCAGATTTTCCATAACAAAATGCTTTGTTTGCAATTTTTTTCTACTGCTTAATACTTTGTAATGGAGCTCTATGATCGTTGCCCTACGTTCTCTGAAATTTTTTTTGCTTTGTTTTTCCTGACTTTAGAATTAATGTGGAAAAGTACATGTCATTGTTCATCTTTAATTATCTCTGTTTCTGCACTTTTCATTTGATATGTGTGTAACTTTTGGGTGATATTTTTTGCAGTGTTGTTTTGTATCGCTTTACTGTATGTCTACTGTTATTGAACCCACTGGGTGGTTTGTAGATTAGCAGTTTGTAGTTTTGACTTTGCTCTATGGATACATTTATATATGAATATGAGTGTTGCCGTGAGTGTTATTTACAGGCAGGCTTGTTATGTGGCTTGGATTGTAGATGTTCATAGAGGGCATCAAGATAGAAAGGGGTAGCCAGCACAGCCAAAGTTAATAAAATGCCAAAATAAAATCAGAGTAGCCCAGACCTGAGCAGATATGGCAAGATAAAAGAGTTTCGGATCTTGGTCCTTAGTCATAGATGCAGTTTTTACGACTATGAGGATTAGTGATGGCCGAACTCGAACTCGATGGCCGAATTCAGACGAACTTGCTGGCAAAGTTCAAAGGAGACCTAAACTTTGGGCCCAAAAATAACTGTAAAATGGGGTAGCAAGGGCTAGAGGGCTATCAATTAATACCAATCACTCAGGTGTCAGCACAGCCAAGTCCCTTGGGATCCACGCCTGGTTCGCCTTAAGGAATGTGAGCATGTCCACTTTGGCAGTGGGTAGGCAGATCCTCTGGTCAGCAATGACACTCCCTGCCATGCTGAACATACATTCTGATAGAATACTTGGTGCAGGGCAGGTCAGAACCTCCAAGGCATAGAGTGCATGCCCTGGCCAGGTGTTCATTTTACCAACCCAGAAATTGAATGCGGAGGACCCATCGCTCAGTACCATGCACGCATGGACAGGTAGTCATCCACCATGTGAGTCAAAGTCTTCCTCCTGGTACTGATGGTGGTGTATGTGGCAGACAATGGAATAAGCTGTTCCACATTGTAGCCATGCTCACCCTCCCCTGTGATGTGTTGCTGGTGCATCTGCTGAGTTGGGGATTTGCTCCTCCTCCTCCTCCTTCTCCTCCTACTACTACTCCTTCTCATGCCACCACTGAGCCCTCAAAGTCACCTGGGATCTTTCCAGTAGTGTGTCAACCAGTGTGCATTTGTACTCATTTTTCAATACCACTCCTGTGCGGCAATCAAGAAGGTGATGTCCTTATAGCGTGGATCATGCAGGATGGCCATCCAATAAACAGCACTAGTGACTATGCGGACAACTCTGCGGTCATTGCGCAGGTACTTGAGCATGTAGTGGCTCATGTGAGCCATGCTAACCTGAGTTAAGAAGTTGTTCTCGGTGTCTCCTGCATCTACCTCCTGCCACACTCTGGCCATAATGCTGTGAGAGAAAATAGTCCACCTCCTCTGATTCCTCCAAAACTGTCCCTGGCTGGACACTGCCCCAGCAACTTACCCTGAGAGCCCCATGTGCACTGCCTTGACAGCAAGAAAAATGGGCCTTTCTACTCCTCCTCTACGTCCTCCTCCTTCATCATGACTTGAAGCATTTTTGCCAGCAGACAGAGGATAGGTATGGTGATGGTGTCATCACCACTGACCATATTGGATGCGCTGCAGCACCACACAGATGAGCACTAAGAGGTGCCTTGAACTATAGGTATTGCTGAGCACTAACAGGTGCCTTGAACTATAGGTATTGTTAAGCACTAACAAGTGCTTTGAATTATAGGTATTTATGAGCACTAACAGGTGCTTTGAAATATTGGAAACCACACAAATTTATTTTTCCCCAAGAGGGTCTTAAGTGCTGTGAGCACTAACGCCCAAGTGCCCTGAACATTTGGTATTAAAGTGCAGCTCATCGCAGTGCTTAGAGGATGTTGTGGGACGGCGGCAGATGCGCTGTCTTGTCCGTCGCTGTCACCCGCTTGTCCGTCAACGGGGATTGGACGGCGCGGTCACGTGGGAGCGTGGTGAGGTGCTTTCTGGGGGGTTTCACACAGCGGGGCACCCCCAATCGGGGTGCCCCCCCCGAAGTGGACCAAAACCCAGGATAGTCAAAATCCTGGGTGTTGGTCCACTTTAAATGAAAAGGTGGGTTAAGGCCACACGCAAACCCCAGTGCTTGAATGAAAAGGGGGATTAAGGGGGCACACAAAACCCAGTGCTTAAATAAAAAGGTGGGTTAAGGGGACACCAACACTCCAGTGCTTAAATAAAAAGGTTGTTTAAAGAGGCACCAAAACTCCAGTGCTTAAATGAATATTTTGGATAAAGCCACACACAAAACCCAGAGCTTAAATGAAAAGGTGGGTTAAGGAGGCACCCAAACTCCAATGATTAAATGAAAAGGTGGGTAAAGGGGGCACCCAAACTCCAGTAATTAAATGAAAAGTTGGGTTAAGGGGGCACCCAAACAGCAGTGCTTAAAGGAAGATGTAGGATAAGGGGGCATCTAGACCACAGTAGTGACAAGCCAGTGGTATCTTAAATGAAAAAGTGAGTAAAGGGGGCACTCAAACTCCAGTAATTAAATGCAAAGTTGGGTTAAGGGGCACCCAAACAGCAGTGCTTAAAGGAAGATGTGGGATAAGGGGGCATCCAGACCACAGTAGTGACAAACCAGTGGTTTCTGTACAGTAGTAGTGAGTTGTGAGTCCGACCCTATACTAGCCCTCACTCCAGCTGCTATCACCAACTATAGTTTGCCACCTGTTTTTAGACAATAGAGCCTATCTGTCCCTAAAACGCTGGCAGCAGGAACCTCTCCCTATCTAAATCAGTGCTGCAATGGCACTGGGACATGCAACTAGAGATGAGCGAAGTTTTGAAAAATTCGATTCGGCTGATTCGCCGAATTTTCTGACAAAAATCGTTTCGATCCGAATTTATTCGCGGCGAATCGCTATTAACCACCCTTGATTTCCCCGCTGCTAGTAAAAAAATAACTGTACAAAAATACTCACCTGACCCCTCTATCGAATTGGCCGGGTATCCTCTTTCATTTGGTGCCATCCGATCCCCCCTAGGGGCTCGGATGGCCCCAGGAAAGCCCCCGGAAAAGCCCCCCCCCCCCCGATTTTCTGTCATTTGAAAAAAAAGCCCAGCCGCAAAGTTGGGCGGGCGGGAGGGAGGTAATAACAGCTTGGAAAGAAAGCGGGCGGGGCAGGAGGGAGGAATGACAGCTGGCAGGGAGGTAATGACAGCTTGGAAAGAAAGTGGGCGGGAGGGAGGAGTTACAGCGGGCAGGGAGGTAATGACAGTTTGGAAAGAAAGTGGGCGGGGTGGGAGGGAGGAATGACAGCTTGGAAAGAAAGTGGGCGGGGCGGGAGGGAGGTACTGACAGCGGGCGGGGAGGTAATGACAGCTTGGAAAGAAAGGGGGTGGGAGGGAGGAATGACAGCTTGGAAAGAAAGTGGGCGGGGCGATAGGGAGGAATGACAGCTTGGAAAGAAAGTGGGCGGGAGGGAGGAGTTACAGCGGGCAGGGAGGTAATGGCAGTTTGGAAAGAAAGTGGCAGGGGTGGGAGGGAGGAATGACAGCTTGGAAAGAAAGTGGGCGGGGCGAGAGGGAGGTACTGACAGCGGGCGGGGAGGGAATGACAGATTGGAAAGAAAGTGGGCGGGGTGGGAGGGAGGAATGACAGCTTGGAAAGAAAGTGGGCGGGGCGAGAGGGAGGTACTGACAGCGGGCGGGGAGGTAATGACAGCTTGGAAAGAAAGTGGGCGGGGCGGGAGGAATGACAGCTTGGAAAGAAAGTGGCCGGGGTGGGAGGAATGACAGCTTGGAAAGAAAGTGGGCGAGGCGGGAGGGAGGAGTTACAGCGGGCGAGGAGGTAATGACAGCTTGGAAAGAAAGTGGGCGGGGCGAGAGGGAGGTACTGACAGCGGGCGGGGAGGTAATGACAGCTTGGAAAGAAAGTGGGTGGGGCGGGAGGAATGACAGCTTGGAAAGAAAGTGGGCGAGGCGGGAGGGAGGAGTTACAGCGGGCGAGGAGGTAATGACAGCTTGGAAAGAAAGTGGGCGGGGTGGGAGGGAGGAATGACAGCTTGGAAAGAAAGTGGGCGGGGCGAGAGGGAGGTACTGACAGCGGGCGGGGAGGTAATGACAGATTGGAAAGAAAGTGGGCGGGGCGGGAGGAATGACAGCTTGGAAAGAAAGTGGGCGGGGTGGGAGGGAGGAATGACAGCTTGGAAAGAAAGTGGGCGGGGCGAGAGGGAGGTACTGACAGCGGGCAGGGAGGTAATGACAGCTTGGAAAGAAAGTGGGCGGGGCGGGAGGAATGACAGCTTGGAAAGAAAGTGGGCGGGGCGGGAGATAATGACAGTTTGGAAAGAAAGTGGGCGGGCGGGAGGGAGGAATGACAGCTTGGAAAGAAAGTGGGCGGGGTGGGAGGAAGGAATGACAGCTTGGAAAGAAAGTGGGCGGGGCGAGAGGGAGGTACTGACAGCGGGCGGGGAGGTAATGACAGCTTGGAAAGAAAGTGGGCGGGGCGGGAGGAATGACAGCTTGGAAAGAAAGTGGGCGGGGCGGGAGGAATGACAGCTTGGAAAGAAAGTGGGCGAGGCGGGAGGGAGGAGTTACAGCGGGCGAGGAGGTAATGACAGCTTGGAAAGAAAGTGGGCGGGGTGGGAGGGAGGAATGACAGCTTGGAAAGAAAGTGGGCGGGGCGAGAGGGAGGTACTGACAGCGGGCGGGGAGGTAATGACAGATTGGAAAGAAAGTGGGCGGGGTGGGAGGGAGGAATGACAGCATGGAAAGAAAGTGGGCGGGGCGAGAGGGAGGTACTGACAGCGGGCGGGGAGGTAATGACAGCTTGGAAAGAAAGTGAGCGGGAGGAATGACAGTTTGGAAAGAAAGTGGGCGGGGCGGGAGATAATGACAGTTTGGAAAGAAAGTGGGCGGGGCGGGAGGTAATGACAGCTTGGAAAGAAAGTGGGCGAGGCGGGAGGGAGGAGTTTCAGCGGGCGGGGAGGTAATGACAGCTTGGAATGACAGCGGACGGGGCCGGCAGGCAGGAGCCCACTTTCTTTCCAAGCTGTCATTCACAAAAATCATCCTCCAAATTCATACTCTATTATCATCCGCCAAATTAATTCTCTATTATCATCCATTAAATTCATACTCTATCAATTAACTAAACAAAATGAATTCCTGCTAATCAACTAAATAAATCAGACCACAATCAAGTCCCCGAAACTTATATTCGTTTCCATTTGACTTTCATTTTATTTTCAATCATCAATTTAATTTTAATCATCAGTTAATTAAGTAATAAATACATAAGGTTTGTCCTATTTCCACTACAAAACATTACCAAGTTTTTTTTATGCTTTTAATAAGGAAAAGCCGACAATTGAACTAATAAAGTAGAGCCGGCAATAGAGCTATCAAAGAAAAGCTGACAATAGAACTACTGCCTACAACTACATTTCCCAGCAAGCACTGGGAAACACCTGGTTCAAAAAGACAGCAAGGGCATTCCCGCCCCTTCTTGAAATAGTTTTATGAAATTGGTTTAAGATTGATTTAAAATTAATTAGTTTGAGAATATGAATATGCCAGAAAATCGATGGAGTGAGAGGTTATATATATATATATATATATATATATATATATATATATATAACTTATATAAAGTGAATTTAAACTATTACCTCTAGACTCATCAATTTATTGCTACCTTTCTATGAGCATTACCATCAATGATATCACCGGTACAATTATATACACATATATCTCTTTCATATCAATTTAATATAACTCCATCTACTGACCACTGTTTATATTAATTTTTATATAATTGTATTACTAGTTATTACTATTGAATACCGATTTTATACTCATATATATATATTTTTGAATTTTTGAATTAAACACACTCTCACCACATGGACAAAATATAGATTTGGATTTTAATTGCTTTTTAGAAAACAACTAACTAGATTGGTTCCCCTTCAATATTGATCTGTTCCTTAGAAAATATTTGTCTGGACTTTCCCCGTACTCATCAAACTTATTAATTTACTCCTTTACCGCAATGTTCGACTACACTATTTCCATTAACATTAACATTACTATTCAATCATAATTAATTAACTTTTACATTTTTACACCCTAACATCCTTAATGTCACCACCTTTTTATCATTTTCATATCATATCAAATCATTTTGTATCAATTACTTTTTACTAATCCTCTAATAATTTATTCCTCATCAACCATGATCTATATATTTATAGTCTTATCTAGTGAAAAGCCGGTTACCGGCTTTTTTTCTGCTGTACTTGAGTATTTCAGTTCACCGACGCTTTCAAGGTGAAGGCGGGGTCTTCTTTGGTGGTATTATAGTTATAATTATATGGTTAATCAAAAATGAATTGAATGAAATAATCAATTGTTTAAATAGAGGACTGTGAATTGTGACAGTTAATTGTACTATTGATTCAAATAAATAAATGATTATCATAATTATGATTATATAATAAATAAATTATTATCATAATAGATAATTGGGAAAAAAATAGTTGACGCAATTAACAAATTGGTTATAATGATTAAGTGTTTAAATAATTCAATAAATAAATACATTATTAAATAACTGGATGAATTAGATCTGGATGAATGGAACTGATAAGAATGAATAAATTAATGAAAGTGAATAAAATTGATATGATTAAAAATTGAATAGAAGTTGGATAAAAAATGAGAAAGTGATCAAAGAAATTGTTTAGAAAAGATTGTTTATGCACTAGAGGATGTATATAATGAAAAAAAAAAAATAATAATAATAACAACACTAATATTATTATCATTATTATTTTTATCATCACTATTAATAATATTAGGAGAATAATATAATATCATGATCCAAGTAAAATGTATGTGGTAATTTGTGAGTGGGACATGAAAGAGATGTCTGGATTAATTTATATTCTTATTAGTCTATGGAATTATTAGTAAAATATAATATAATATAAATATATATATATATATATATATATATATATATATTATTAAAATATGGACTTTATATGGCTGTGGAGGTAATTTGAATAAAATAAGTGAAAATTATGTAAGAATGTGTGAACAGTGGATATAAAATAAGTTATTTATAGGTAAATTGATTATTTATAGGTAAAAAAATAATAATAGATAAAATAATGAGACAATGATAACCTATTAATAGGATTTTATTCAAAAAACGTTCTGGATTTTTGAATTAAACACACTCTCACCACATGGACAAAATATAGATTTGGATTTTAATTGCTTTTTAGAAAACAACTAACTAGATTGGTTCCCCTTCAACAGGGGCGGACTGGGAACAAAAAACGGCCCGGGAATTTTTGGGTCACACAGGCCCTGCTATACTGTGCCTGGCCCAGGCCCTTTTATATCTGCGATTGGCGATTCTAATTGCGCCCTGCATTTAGCTATTTTGTGACAGCAACTGCAATCGCTAATTCAATCGCCCCGTGCTGCTATTCTTGCAAGTCAAATGTGTGTGTGCCACAGCCCTGACATTTTGCTGCTATCAACTCCTCTTGGCTTGGCTGTGGGGACCAGGAAAGCAGATAATGCTGAGCCATGGCTAGTAGCCATAAGGGAGCGCGCTTTCTTATTGACTGGATGCAGAAGGGACCCTTCATCAACAGATGACTTCTCAGCATGTTCCCTGCTCACTGCAGACAGTTAAGAGGGTCCGTCCAGGGGACACTTTTACTTTAAATATCTAACCCTAACTGGTCTCTGTTTACCCCATTTCTGCAATCATTACATTTATTCTGCCAGCTCTTTTTCTTTCATCTCCCTCATTTGTTTTACCCAGGTTAAGAGGTGCCCTGTGCAAAAATTCAGAATGGCACCCCAAACACACATATTCACACAAAATAGCTACACAGAGACAGAGTAAGTATGAAAAGATTAATTAAAGGGTTCCAAGCCTATTTGGAATGCCTCGCTAGTTCAAAAACAAGTAGCCTGTTTTTGGGCAGGTAACTTACCTCACTCTCGGGTCCCTAGTGTTGGCACAGGTGGCATTCTCAGTGACAGCAGGGTGATTGCATGCTGAAGGGTGCTGAGGATGCCGCCCAATAATTTCTGGCTGTGGAATCAGCTGCCCCCAGAACTCTGAAAAAAGCTTAGGCCCTTATTCATCAAGCGATAGCGCCAGGTAGTGTCTGACGAGCGCCAGGTAGCGGCAGCTAACGGCGCCTACCGACTCAAGTACGCCCGGCGGCGGTCACAATGACGCATTTATCAAGCTAAATGAGGCTAGCGCCGGCGAGAGCGACGGCTAGCGCGGCATTCATCATGAAGCCGGCTGGACCGAACAGCGCCGCTGCAAATTCCTTCACAGCGACACGTATTACCTGGCGCTACCTGCCGCTCTCCCATACATTTCAATGGCAGACGCTGCAATGATTGTTCTTAGTGGTTTGGGGGTTTTTTGCTTTGGGACAAAATTCAGCACATGTTTATATTGATATGTTTTATGAATCTAGCTGGTTATTTATGTTTTTTTTTTTTTTTTTTTTTTTAACAATGTAATGTTGTGAGTGACATGGGAATTGCATCTCCTCCACCCAAACTCATTGGCCTCAAAAGCGCTGGTTTTCCACACAAACGGGGCTTGTAAAGCTATTTTGTAGCCTGTCAGGTTGGGCGGTCACGTTCGCTCTTCGAAATTGTCAGCGCCCAAGCTATTCGGCAGCCCTGTCCTTGATGAATCTGTGTTGGTCAGTGTTTGTGCAGTCGCTGTTTTAATTCGCTATGTGGCGGCGCGAGCGTCGCTGTGCCTCGCTGCGCTGCGTTGTGCGGCGCTGTGCTGTTCATACATGTGCCCTTCTGCCATTTGCAAGGAATTCACTTCCCGCGACCCCAGTCGTTGTTAATGAATACACTGTAGTTGTGAGCGTGCCTGGCCACATATTGCAGGATTAACATTCAGTCGTACCAGCTCATAACAACCCGTTATGCATTCTCATGTGTGCCACATTTTCAGGTAGTTGTCTAGTTTGATTGTGTGATGACTTTGTGAAGGAATAAGATTTGTATATTTAAGCACAACGGTGTATGCTTTAGAAGGACCTATGCATTCCAGTATGTAGAACCCCCTGCTAAATCAAGCTAATAATTTGTGGCGCCGTGGGCCCTAGCTTGTTTTTCAGCGTAATTTTAATGTTTTTCCGCCACTTAGCTTGCACATAGCTGATATTAGCTTGTCCCTGCTGCGCGCATTTTTTTTTTTTTAGTTTGGAAGCACAGTTGCTTGCGTCATATCCGGTTCCGGGATCCTCCTTTGCGTTTCAACGCCACCTTAAGGTAAAACTGTCTTGCGCTTATGCCAATAGCTTGTTTTTCTGCGTCATTTTAATGTTTTTCCGCCACTTAGCTTGCACATAGCTGATATTAGCTTGTTGCTGGGGCGCGGTGCGTATTTTTGTTTTGGTTTGTTTTTTATGTCTCATGTCGCTAGCGTCATTTCCGGTTCCTGTTTCCTCCTTAGCGTTTCCAATATGGCTCCCAAACGGCGAGTAATGCGCCTCCCCAGCTCCTCCTCAGATTCCGGCCCCACCACCCCTCCCCCACATCCCCCACCTACCTCACCTTCCCCAAATACCACCCCTCCCACCCATTCCCCTCCTGTGCCCCAAAAACAAAGGCGCACCCGGGTGGATAGCCGGGTCAATGGCCAGGTAGTTAAAGTGAGTATTTTAGTTTTGTATTTTTAGTTTAAAAATGTCTAAACACACAGGGTGGATAGGGGCTGAATTTTTATTGTTTTTATTCCAAAATTGTACACTCCACATGGGGCATCCCCATTGTGGATGTCCTGCTTGGATGCCCCCCCCCCCCCTGGAGGGCCCCAAAAATTATCTCTGGCCCGTCCCATCTGTGCATGTGTGAGTTGCGGATGCCTATTGCGCTTACCTCTAGCAGGGTGTACCCCTGCGCCATACATATTTTCAATTGGTGTGCAGGCGCACTCCCTGTTAGAGTCAAACGCCACATGCGTACTTTGCCGTGCAGATGCAGCTGAGCTGGTATGCACCTCCCAAGGCCCTTGGTTGCGCATACCACACCGGCGTGGACCGCTGTGTTTGGCTTGCGGAGTGACGTGGGAGTGTCCTCAGCTGTGTATTTGGGCCCTTCAAAGGGGGTTGCAGACAGTGGGCCACCCACAATAGTTGTGGCCCTAAAAAGTGCACACAAACACAGACTAATGTAAATCCTGGGTGTGGTTCCACTTTGATCTTGTCTCTGTAGAACTGTTTATGACATTGTTCTGAGGTCATGTTGTGTTTTTTTTTTTTTTTTTTTTTTTTTTTTTTCATAGGACTTCTGCCTTGCCGAATACGACTATGCCCGAGGAGCAAAAAAACGCCTTGCCATGGAGGTGAAGGCCACTGTGTCCCGGCGCTTCAAGACCAACCTGACCATCCGGGCGATACAACAGAAATGGTCAGATTTTAAGCGCCGGGACCCAGAAGGCGTGTACCGCCTATATGATGCCTACGCATCAGGTAAGTTAAAGCTTATGTTCTTTTTGGCCTTTGTGCAGAATCATCTGCTAAGCTGTGTCCTTTTTTGCTCTTTATATTAATTATTTGCTTTCACCCCCTCCACACAGATAAGCGTCCTCCCCTGGGGAAACGTGGGAAGGGATTCCTCCCCCGAACCAGGCAGGCGGACTCGGGGGAGTCATCGGGGGAGGGTCCCTCCCGCGGGTCCTATTTAGAGGACCCAGGGGAGGAAGGGGATGACGCCCCAGAGGAGTGTGCTGCTGGGGGGCAGGCTGGATCAAGCCTCAGCTCCTCACACTCTGAGGCTGAGGACTCTCACCAGGCAAGGGGCCACTCTCAAGCAGGGAGTGAGAGGGAGGAGGGTGGCCCTTTGCCTGGTGGATCTTCTGAGCAGAGTGTGAGGAGCCGAGGCTCCCCGCCTCCTCCTCAGAGCCCTCCCTGGGCTTCAAGTGGCGCTTCATCCCCTGGTGAGTTTACATGTTTTAATTGTTAGTCTGTGCCAGGTTTCATCTGACCATTTGTGCTTAGCCCTTGCCATTCCTCTGTAATTTGCAGGGCATCATATAGGCGGCACCTCCATGGATTTTTGGCGTCAAATCCTCCTCGGGCATAGTCGTGGTAAGTGTATGTTTGAAGCTAGTTCATTTTGGACTTTATGTCATTCCTTAAAGTGGACCCACAAACCTTGCTGATATTGTTTGGATTATGGCGCCTTGCCTGCCAAATCACATCCCTCACCCAGGGCCCCCCCCCAACCAAACACCACAAACTACTTCCCTCTTTGGGGGTGGCAGAAGCCATTGTCCCTGCCTCCTGTGTGGCACTCGAGATGTGTGTGCGCCTGCGCTCTGTTTCCTACTGGCATGCGTGTGCGCACACACTGGCGGAGTGATGTGCGGAAGGCAGGGGCGGTGGCGGACTAAAATTGTGTTGCTCTGCCAAAGTAGACTACTACACTGAATAATCACAATCCTGTGTCTTGGTACACTTTTAACAGACACGTTTCCTGGTCCATTGTCTAAGCTGGTTTGCTAATGTACATTAACATCACAAACCACACTACAGTGCTAGCCAACTGGAAACCACCCCTATGTTTCTGGCCACACCATGATGTGTGCTAGCAAAAGTTAATTTTCGTGAAGTAGTTAGGGCAAACACATGTTGCACACTGGTAACATTATCCATTAAATTGGTAATGAGTCATTTACATTGCAATGTAAAGGTTAGTGCCAGATTGGCAAAATGGATACATGTGGCAACCATAAACACTTCACATTAACTAATGGGCCAGGAATATAGAAAATATCGTTTAACATGTATGTAAAGAAGTGTTTGTTTTTGGAGCGAAGACTCACTAACCAGATTGATGTCCAAACTTCGGGTGTCATAGCTCCACTAAATGTGGTTTGGTATTTTGTTTTTTTATGGACAGATGTTGCTACGCAGACGGAGGCAGAATTCCTCCTCCCCACACCAGCTCCAGGGACGGCCAGCAGCATGGGCCACCGCCACAGCTGCGATGGTGAGTACATCCAAATTAATATGGGTAAATACTTTGTAAACATTTCTCTTCTAGTTACATTTGTAGAAATGTGAAATTGACCAATGTGTGAATATCACACACATCTAGGTTAAATGTGTTTGGTCAATAATCCAACATGCCAGTCAACATCCTTGATAGTTGCCTCACATTCTTGTTACGGACACATACGGACTATTTGTGGCGTATAGACAACCAAATGGGGCTGCTTAGGTGTTTACCAATAACATTATAGGGCAAACTTCCCTCTTCCTTAGGCACTGATGTTTGGCTTGGACTAAAGACATAAATGTCCTTACTTGCCCATAAACATTATTACCTTGCCAAGAGTGAACCTGGCCCAACACCAAGGCTGTTTAATGTGCATTAAACATTTAATTTGCCAACAAGTAACAACTAACACCCCGCAGAATATACGATAAGTGCAGGTACCACGGGTCCACCCCACCAAGCAAACCCCTAATTATGGGAACTTATCTTCCGCTGCCTCCTGCGCAACACTCCAGACGTGCATTTTTCCCCCCTGGGCCTCTGTGAATGGCCGCCGGGTCCCCATGAGCAGCCAGAGAGTGACATGCGTGAAGAGGGGGTGGAAGAGGAGTGTACATTCCTGTTCCCTGCATAGACGTTAGCGTGCGTTCTTTGTGCCAAGCACGTTGGAGCATGGAGAGGTGAGTGGCTATGGATTACTGTGTGTATACACACATCAGGGGAAATACAGATCTGTGAGAAACAACAAAGTGGGCCCAAACCCAGGATAAACTATATTGTGGGTGTTGGTCCACTTTAAGAGTAAAGGTATGTGGTCCTAACATGTTTTCAAGTCAATATTAAAACTTTATTTTAAAATGTTAGGGGCACATTGTTCACCAATGTTAATGTGAGTGTTAGCAAGTTAGAAACACTGACATTACATTGCTACATCTGTGTATGTTGAGTTTGCAAACAAATTCTAATATATTATTTTTTATCACATCTCTACAGCTTGTATACGCCAGCATCGCAGACTGTGGCGGGCCTTCCGACAGATGAAAGGGATGCTGCTGGCCATGAAGAGGCGTCGGAGACGTTAGGGTGGGGGGGATGGCTGCCCTGGCCATGTTTTCCAGGCTTTGTTGGCCTATGTTGCCCGTGTTGGGCCAATTTCTATAAAGACATTTATCTTTACCAAGAACTGTGTTGTTCCTTGACCAGCATAGGTTTAGATTCCCCAAAACCATTATGTCTAAAATTAGGCTGCCATTTTGAGCCAGTACATGTTTACACCATAGTAAGCAATGTTAACTAATGTGGCACATAAATGGTGGCATAATATTAGAGATGATTGAGCAAATCAGCCCTGACTGTGTATTTAGCTTTCACATGTATGGATAAACACAAATTAGAGGTGGTTTTCAAAAATATATTTACATAAATCATAAGAAAAAGGTATACAAATTAATATTCTTGGCTGGGTGGCCGGGGAGGTTGGGAGTCATTGCTAGGGGCGGTGTTGGGGGACAACAGTGCAGTAAAAAATATAGACTGCTGTTGTATGAGCTGTTGTATCAACAACAAAGTTTGGTCCTGCCGCTGTATTGCCTCTGCCTGGCGCTGTATTGCCTCTTCCTGGCGCTGTACAGATTGTTCGATAACATTGGCAAGGCGACCAAGGTCCTGGTTCTGTTGTAGGTTTTGCCTTAACTGGTCCACCTGGCGCTGCAGGCCCTCATTTTGTTGCTGACACATCAGCACCTGATTTTCCAACGCCGCAATGCGCTCATTAGTTCCATCACGCGGCTGTTGGCGACTGTAGTCCTCCAGCATCCGGACCCCTAGTGTGTAGAAATCGGCACTGGTTGGTGCCACACCTCCTCTTGCTGTGGTTGTAGGCTAAAAAAATAGTAAACCACATTTTAGTCAAACGGAACAAATGCAGTTATGCCCCTCCCAAAAGTTACCATAAACACTCACTAGACAACTTACCCTTGTCTGAGCCTCTGAAGCTTGGCCACATGGGACTTGGGAAGAGGTCCCAGCTTGGGGTTCTGGTTCCGCCTCCTGCCAAAACAACAATGAAATGAAATGTTACATGTTGCTTCTTCCACTACCCACGAATATGCCAATGGGTTTAGAGGTCGTCTACATCAGCCATGTTACCTGCGTGTCCTCCAGCCCAGGTAGGCTCGAGGTATCGCTGCCAGAGAGTCGCGAATCAACATCAGAGATGTCGGGCAAGTTGGCAAATGCTAAACATGAAAATCAGGTTAGTAGGTCTGTGGGCCAAACTCTAATGTAACCTGGTTAGGCTATCGAGGTCATACCTCTAAAAAGTTAAAAAATACACAGTAGACCAAAGGTCTTGGTTAAACTCAGATTGTTAACATGTATGTTACAGGACTAAGACGCACTAATTTCTGCAAATCTCATCATAAACATTGCTTAAATTAAACATACCCGCAATATCCCAGATGTCTGGAGTGGGGTCCTCACTCGAGATTGGACCTTGAAAATAGATGTGGACACACAAGTTGCCAGAAGCAAGTGGCACAACATTAGAGCCAAAAGACATACTAGAGCAAGGCAAAACCACTTACCCTCATCTCTGGCAGCTGGAACTTGAGGGGCCCTTTCTGGACAGCCACTTCCGATATTCGGGTCAACTAAAAAAAAAAAAAAATGTGTCTAAAGATTCAGCAAACTACTACAGTGAATGTTTTCCTAAAAATATGTCCGCAAATATACATTGCTATCACTAAAATAACTAATAGACTGACCCTGGGGAGGCAACCAGCACTCCCAAGAGGCATCTTCAAGTTTACCAAGCAAACATGTAGCTTAGTAGACTAACCAAATTGAACCAGTGTAACCTAAACAGCAGAAAGGATACATTATGTATTGCTCTACACACCAACAGGGTCCTGTTGACCGGCAACATCGGAAGTGGGGTCCAAAGATGAACCAGTCACTTGGCCTACAAAGAAAAAAGACAAATGAGACACATGCACTTGAGTCAAAGTGGATCAAGCAAGGTGAACACATGCACTTACCGACATCCAAAGAGTAGGTGGGATCCGGAGGAGATGCTGGGGCCAAGGGCATGGGAGCTAGTGCAAAATAAAACCAACATTGAGCCATAGCTAATGTGCGTGCAAAAATACAACATGCATTAAGGTGTGTGAGCAGCTCTTTCACTAATATTGACTAATCAAGCCAAGTGTGGCTCACACATTGATAGGCCGATATATGGCTACACATCTCTTGCATCCTACATATCTACACATGTTAGGGCCTTGTTAGTTACTGACTGTGAGTGTTACAGTGGGCGTGCAATTAGGGCGCACCCACATATTATTAATAGTCAACAGGGCAAACCTTTATTGCTTGAGCTGCTCCCACACACATTTGTTTTTCAAAAAACCAGCAAACAAATAATGGGTAAATACCTTCAATGGCAGACTGGGGTAGCCTTGAGGTTGCTGGAAGGGCAGGAGCTTGGTTGTCCGGAGCCACATCCCGGACAGCAGCATGTGCACCTATGCATAAAGCAACAGACAGAAAAGTTACAAATGTTTTAGCTATAATGTAATACTTCACAGGTCCTACAGTTAGTTGGTCAGAATGTAAAAATGCTAATCACATACATTAACATTAGGTTATAGTAAAAGCCATAAAATATGTACCTTCAGCCCAACCGGTGGTGTCATCCCCAGGATCCACACCCTGCAGCCGAGCCAGTGGGATTTTGGCCTTCAGCATCTCCTCATACGGCCTGTAGGTACTCTTTGGAGCCTGGATGAACCCACTGTCCACATCAAGATCGTGATTCATCTTTTTCATAAGGGCCCCTCGCAAAGTGTAGAAGCGTTTCCTGCAGGATGGGCCACTACGTGGGTGTTGAGCTGTGCTACTAAGCTCCACACCAATGGCATCCCACAGTTTGCTTCTTTCTTGTTTGCCTATGGACTTGCTTTGGGAGCCAAATATCAGCTCCCATTTCGCAAGTGTCAGGCGCACAAGATGATTATTCTCAGCCAAATTAAATTCAGGCTCCCTCTTGGCACCTGGGCGCTTAGCCTGGGGTGCTGCCCCACCTTCAGGCTGTGCCCTTTTCCGTAAGGGAGGTCTGCGCACAGCACCCACCAAACTCCTACTCGGGCCTGCTGTGGCCGGCAGATGTCCTGTATTTGGCTCCATCCTGTAGCTGCACACACACACAAATCAACACCCCACAAGCACGCATGCACACTACAGAATGGCATCGCAATCTCTTAGGCTTGGGCAGGTTTTATGTGCTCTAACAGCCAATCCAAAAGCAGCCCACTTAATTGATTCACACATACAGCCCAGTTCCTTCTAGGCACACCTCCACTGCACTGACAGAAGCATGTGTGTTAGCCAATTAACTCATTACAGACCTCAATCAACAAACAACACACACCCAAATCCAACAATGGACTGATGTATCTGCAACCCTTGTGACATGTGCTTAGCCTAACGGCTATTTAAAAAAACAACAGCTTCACTTTCATTGGTCCCCACCTGATTTTTGGCCCATGTCCGTTAATGCACGCACGTTACGGCTCAAGTACGCTAGTAGCGCTACTAGCGTGCGCGTGCGCACTCTGTTTTACGCACACCTGGGTCGGCTAATTGGCGCCCGGAAATAGCAGAGCGACGCAAAAGGCGGCAAAGCGGACCTGTCACTTTTGAAAATGAAGTATAAAAGGAAGGAATGAACTAGGTTCTGCTATTCTTACACTGTGGCAAAGGCTGTGGTGTGGTGCTGTGCTCGCTTCCCTTAGCTCATTTGAGCCTCTGTCTGGTTTCTGTCCTCACTCTCTGTGGCTTGTTGGGTGATTTCTGACATCAGTGCTGTTTCTTTAGGAGCTTGGTTTGGGTGGCATCTGCAAATTTTGTGTAGCATACAGCAAGTAAGGCTTGATTTTGGGGCCTTTTGTGGGCTGTGCAGCAACTCCCCTCTTGGTTGTGCTTAACTTAGAAAGCTGGTTTTCAGCAGGCTGGTGGTTTGGACCACTATAGTTCTGGTTTTGTGTTGAGCTGCATTGTAGCGGGTGTGTGTGTAGTGTGATTGTTTGTGTGTGTGTTGTGTGTGAGTGTTTTTTTTTTTTATTTTTGTTTTTGTATATATCTTTAGTGTGTGTGATGGATAAGAGGGTGATGTATGGTGTCTGGGTGGATGGATGTATGTGTATGCTGAAAGAGCAGGAGGAAAGGGAGCGGGGTGTTGTGAGGCTTAGGGCACCCCGCTCCTTTGCAATCCGCCTTTCAGTATGGGACTTAAGTGACGAGCAGATCAGGAGCCGCTTCCGTCTGAATCGTGCTGCACTACAGTCCCTATATGATCAGATTAAGACCAAAATCGAGCCATCCACCAAACGCACTCACTCCATTCCAGGCATAGTACGCCTGTGTGCCACTCTTAATGTGTTGGCACGAGGGACCTTCCAGGCAACCTCAGCCCTCCTCAGCGGGATAAGCCAGGCTACTATGAGCCGCATCCTAATCCAGGTAGTTCTGGCAATTTGTGATTTAATCCCAATTTACATCAAGTTTCCTGAGGAGGAGGAAGAGGTTGCCAAAATAAAACATGCTTTCTATCTGATGGGAGGGATCCCGAATGTGCTAGGGTGCGTTGATGGTACACATATCCCTTTCCGCCCTCCCCGTGCACAGGAGCTGTCCTACAGAAACAGGAAGCAGTTCCATTCATTTAATATCATGGTGGTCTGTGACCATGAGATGAAGCTGCGGGCGGTGAGATCGGGGTTCCCCGGCTCATGCCACGATTCTTACGTCTTGCAGCGGACAGTCCTGTGCCGGAAGTTTGATAACAACGAAATGCCAGCTGGCTGGCTACTGGGTAATAAATTAACCATGTCTATGTATTTTGCTAATATGTGGCCTAGTAAGGCAATTTTAAACAAACTACCACCCAAAAACATGTACTAGTACTAATTGCTGTCTCTCTCCTTGTGTTTTTTCTACAGCGGACAAGGGATATGGGCAGAGAACGTGGGTCATGACTCCGGTCAGGAACCCACGGACCTCTGCCCATGAACGCTACAATGCAGCGCATCGCAAGACCAGAAGCATTGTGGAAAGAACCATCGGCCTGCTGAAAGCACGCTTTCTTTGTTTGGCACGGCCAGGAGGAGAGATGCTCTACAGCCCACAGAAGGTTTCCAAGATCATCCTTGCCTGCTGTGTGCTACACAACATTTGCATTTGTCACCGAATCCAAGCCCCCGAGGAGACAGCACTGGTGCCAGAAATCCCCAACCTGCCCGCAGATAGAAGTGAGGACACCCAGACTGGCGATGAGCTAAGGGAAAGGCTGATCACTTCTTATTTTGCGGTAAGCTAACTACCCTTCACTCTAATGCAAGTACTGCACTCCTGTTTAAATGTCTTTGACCTCCCATCCAAAAGAGCAACCAAACGCACTAAGGGGGGGTTTAAGATGACCCAAACCACTCTAAGGGGGGGTGTAAGATGACCCAAACCACTCTAAGGGGGGGTGTAAGATGACCCAAACCACTCTAAGGGGTGTTTCAGATGACCCAAACCACTCTAAGGGGTGTTTCAGATGACCCAAACCACTCTAAGGGGTGTTTCAGATGACCCAAACCACTCTAAGGGGGGTTTAAGATGACCCAAACCACTCTAAGGGGTGTTTCAGATGACCCAAACCACTCTAAGGGGTGTTTCAGATGACCCAAACCACTCTAAGGGGGGGTGTAAGATGACCCAAACCACTCTAAGGGGTGTTTCAGATGACCCAAACCACTCTAAGGGGTGTTTCAGATGACCAAAACCACTCTAAGGGGGGGTGTAAGATGACCCAAACCACTCTAAGGGGTGTTTCAGATGACCCAAACCACTCTAAGGGGGGGTGTAAGATGACCCAAACCACTCTAAGGGGGGTGTAAGACGCCAATGTTGGTTATCAAGTTATGCATTTTTTTAAAAGAAAGCACAAAATAACTATAAAGATATATACTAACTGCACTTTTCTTAATTTTTCAGGCACAAAGAGATGCACCATGATCTCGACATTCCTCTTACAACCCTTTCCTGGACTTTACTTTTCTTTTGCATTTCTGCTGGACTTTTCTTTTTCTATTTCATTTATATTTTATTCTTAATTTATTTTTAGAGAAAAAATTAAAAAAAAATTAGATATATACATGTGGCTATGTGTTTAATTCGGTTGTAAGTTTCCTTTACATTCTAATTCCTATTTTCATTTTCCTTTTCTTTCTCTGTTCTGTTTTTATTTTCCTTTTCTTTCTCTGTTCTGTTTTTATTTTCCTTTTCTTTCTCTGTTCTGTTTTTATTTTCCTTTTCTTTCTCTGTTCTGTTTTTATTTTCCTTTTCTTTCTCTGTTCTGTTTTTATTTTCCTTTTCTTTCTCATTGGTGATTTAATTGTATTTCCTTTTTAGGTAACAAATAAAAATTAAAAAAATTGTGGCTATGTGTTTAATTATGTTTTATTTTCCATTTATATTCGAAGATCTGGTAGAATTTAATTACCTTTTACACACAATAAAAAAATTTTTACATTTCAAAACAAATGTGGCAATGTGTTTTATTCAGAAGGTACTGGATGGCCAGGACACAGCAAAGCTAACAGGCGCTGTGTAGAATAGCGTGGTCACACTGACTGACAGCGCCAACACAGCTGAGGGCCAACATCATATTCAGCAATGTAGGCGTTGTTCGCAACAACGCCAGGTAGCGACTGAGGAGGCCTGCTATAGCGAATCGCTAACGCCCGCGGCTGACGCTAGCGGCGCTCATAGCGCCATACTTCAGTCGCTCATCTGTCGCTACCTGGCGCTATTGATGAATCGGCCTCCCCGTTAGAAGGGCTATTTGTTATTTTATAAGCTAGCCGGGCATCCCAAATATGCCTATTGCACCCTAAAAGAGTGGTCGACCGGACCAGATGGTATTGCCAGAATGGTGCAGGATATAGCCGAGGTCAGGCGTATCATGGGAAAGTGAAGGAGATGGAGATTAAGTGAAAGAAATGAAAGGGAGGAGACAACATTGTAAAACAAAATGTAGTGAGCATGGAAAAGAGGGTGATGTGAAAAAAGGAAACAGAAAGAAGGAACAGGCAAAACAGAATAAAAAGACAGGGAATAAAGGGCACAATTTATTTGGATCATAGCCTTGCAGTGCATTAAATGTGCTGCAACATTACACAAACAGCAGATGCTGTGTTTGTGACCACATACCTACCTTAAAGTGGACCAAACCTTTCACTCCAGGGCTGGCTGGCTGATTTCCATTCCCCAACTCTTCTGAACTGGGATGCCCCGATGTGTGAAACCCTGCCATGCACTTCTTACCTGTCCGATGAGCCCACAGATCATGCACGGCCGCTGGCAGCATCACTCGAATCCTCTTTGCTGTGTGCGGCCATGCCTCCCGCAACTGAATGGCTATGCATGAGCAGGATGGGTTTCACACAACTGGGCATCTTAAACCAGGGTGTCCCAGAGGGAAAATGCTGGGTTTTGGTTTACTTTAAATGCATTTGCCAATAGCCTTACATCCTTTCGTAAGCATTAAAGTGGACCAGAACCCACCTGTCACCTGGCCCCCTCTTTCCTGGTGATCCCATGGTGCATGCACAGGGAGCAACTGGCATCCATGGCTGACCCCTCACCAGCCTGGTCTATATAAATGGCCAGCAGGGACGCAGCCAAAGGGATGCCAGTCCAGATGGCATATGTGCCATGGGAAAGTGGAGTAAGGTAAAACAAATCTGGGGGCTTCAGTAAAGCACAGAAGAATGCTAGCTTTTACACTTTAATCCATATAGACTTGCCCACCTCGTGGGCCCCCCTGAACTGAGATCACTGTCCTATGCTTTTCCACATTTTGATAGACATTGGTAGCTCAATGGTTAATAAAACTTCCCTCTCTCCGGCTCCCACCCTCCCGTCTTGGGCTACATCCTGTCAGCCTGTACCTTTATCTTAGTAAACGATCAGCCACCGGCCCCGCCATTCACATTCTTGATGAGCAGCCCTGCTGGGAATGACGTCATTTTCTCCCAGCCACCCCTGCGCTGCTGTCAGATGCTGAATGGCGGGGCCAGCAGCTGCTCGTTTACTATAAAAGGTACAGGTACAGGCTGTCAGGACGCAGCCTGAGACGGGAAGGTGGGTTCCGAGAGAGAGAGAAGTTTTGTTAAATATTGAGCTACCAAATGTGCAGCCCCTGACTACCCTGCACGTTGCTGCCTAGCCACTCGCAAAACACTGGCCTCAAGCGTCTGGCATTCTATCCACTGCAGCAGCATTCCTTCACATTGTGGCAGTAGGGAATTTGCCCGGTCTTCCCGTTGGACAGCCCGCCCCTGCCGGCCACCACCCACCCTTCCACATCATGTCATTAACGTTGTTGCGGCCTTCCCTGCCGTCGGCCTACCGGGATTTTGCCCGGTATGCCCTATGGCCAGCCCGCCCCTGCCCTTCAATATTGATCTGTTCCTTAGAAAATATTTGTCTGGACTTTCCCCCTACTCATCAAACTTATTAATTTACTCCTTTACCGCAATGTTCGACTACACTATTTCCATTAACATTAACATTACTATTCAATCATAATTAATTAACTTTTACATTTTTACACCCTTACATCCTTAATGTCACCACCTTTTTATCATTTTCATATCATATCAAATCATTTTGTATCAATTACTTTTTACTAATCCTCTAATAATTTATTCCTCATCAACCATGATCTATATATTTATACTCTTATCATATTTTTATAATATCATTACTTTATATATCCATCAAATCGTTTTTTATCAATTACTTCTTACTAATCCTCTAGTAATTTATTCCTCATCCACAATGACCTATATATTTATATATTTATACTCTTATCATATTTTTATCATATCCTTAGTTTATATATCCATTCTATCTATTCACGTCTATCCAGTTTCAATTTTACATCCCTCCATCTAATTATTTAATGAATTGTCCCTCTACTAATGATTTAATCATTTTCTATTTTTTTTTTATTTGATCAACCAATAACTAATTATTTAATTATGAACTTACAGTACCCACTATTAATATACACTAATTTATAGTATCTAACTTTCTAATGAATTGCCCCCCTACCAAAATTTTAATAAAATTATTGTTTATTTATTAGATCAATCAATAATTTATTATTTAATCATTAATTTATACTATCCACTATTAATTTATATTATCTACAATTATTTAAGATGTTCCACTATATTCAGTATATCATATTGGTACTTCTTTATTTTTTTTTCCATGATAAGTTATCATCCTACTACTTTTAATCTGTGATAATACATTCTATCACATGTAATGATTCAACCAACCTTTGTGTATCCACAGCGCTCCTACACCAATCTTTTTCCTTCTAGGGCTACACCTAAATTGAAATTGATTAACACACTACAATTTTTCCTGGGAATCACAGGTTTTCCTGCTGTAGGAGCCGCTCATATTATCCAATTGCGCTTTATCCTCAAAACCAACTTGTACTATCTATATATATATATATATATATATATATATATATATATATATATATATATATATAATTAATCTATCTATATATCTAATTAATCTATATATCTTTCTAATTATAATAAATAATATTTATATTATATTTATATTTATCCTATGCTTGTAACTATATATTTTTATAATAAAAAAAAAAAAAAAAATATATATATATATATATATATATATATATATATATATATATATAATGTATAACATTTACCTATATATAGGTATATATATATATATATATATATATATATATATTTATATATATATATATATTTAAATCTAAGTTCCCTCACACAAATATAACACTTCTATTTATATACAGAATTTATAAACATGATTCCCCTTTTTCCACACACAAGCAGGATCCAAAATAGAGTACAAACACAATACTTTTATATGCGCAGAATCTCTGCAGAAGAGTCGGGTGCACAGCTGAACACTTAATTACAATACCTTGTGACATTTGTATAATAATCTGTTACATATACATACTGCCTTTTCCCAGGTAAATACATTGTAACAAACAAGCCTGAGGACTGCAACAGCACAGCCTCCTGGCACCATCTTGAAACCCTTTACAATGCTCATTCATTCTTTCAATGTTTGATTTTTTATATTTGTGAATACATTTTTAACTGTTCATTCATTCTTTAAATGTTTATCTATTTATTTTATGCTCCAGGTATTTTAGTTTATTTTCTAGTGTTTTTATAGTGTGTACATGCCGGCATGGTGGGAGCGGGGAAGCCGGCCACACTGTCAGCTTTGCAACCCGGCTTCTGCCGCCCGCTGACAGTGCGGCCAGCTTCCTTCGCTCCCACCATACCGGCATGTAGGTAAGTGTGTGCTACATGCCGTTATGGTGGGAGCCGGGGAGGCCGGCTGCACTGTCAGCGGGAGGCGGAAGCTGGTTTGCACAGCTGACAGAGTAGCCGGCCTCCTCGGCTCCCACCAGGCCGGCCTTTTTTTTAAATTTCAGGAAAACTTCGATCGATCGAATCGCGGGGAAATTCGGATTCGATCCGAATCGAATTTTTCATGAAATTCGGATCGAATCCGGGTTCGTCCGGATCGATTCGCTCATCCCTACATGCAACCCTGCCTTTTACATGGCGGATCACCTGCCCCGTCTGGCCAATCACAGCCATGCCCAGAATGGACATTGTCGTGGTTGCTAGGCAAGGAAGATGGCTGATTGGCTGACACGCACTTATAATGGTGAGGGATTGTGATGTGTGTGTTTGAAGATACAGTACTGAGCTTGATATCTTTGTGAGCAAACACTTACCTTTCTGCTTCTGTCAGGCATGACAAGTCCGACAAAATATTTTATTTACAAAAAGTGTTGGGCCTTTCATGCCTGACGGGTTTGTGTGCAGTATATATCTGCTCACAAGGATTTCAAGCACAGTGCAGGATTTTCAGACACACACAATCACCCAACAAATGTACCAGTTCATACCATTTATAGTGATTTCTGCTGACTTAGCAAGTGTCCTGACATTCAAGTGGTAAGAAAGTACAGAAGAAAACTTTTTTTTTTTTAAATAAAGTATATTGGTGTAATGTTTCTTTTTCTAAGGTCTATATAATAAGAACACCACAATATTTTTAGAAGTTTGTTATGATAGTCGTCTTTTAATAATGTGATTCCAATTTTGTGCTGTGCTGTTATTGAGGATTACTGCAACAACCTTAGAGGCTGTCCCCGTGTTTTTTACATGTGGCATAAAGATCTTCAACATGAGGCCCTCCATATTTTAATGACCCCCCCCCCCTGCCATCACCACCACACATGAAAGCAAGTTTAAGTACTCAAAGGAGAAAAAGTGTGAACATAGGCTTAGGGCCTTATTCATCAAGCGATAGCGCCAGGTAGTGTCTGACGAGCGCCAGGTCCCGCCAGCTAACGGCGGCTACTGACTCAAGTACGCCGGCGTCGGCCACAATGACGCATTTATCAAGCTAAACGAGGCTAGCGCCGGCGAGAGCGTCAGCTAGCGCGGGATTCATCATGTAGCCGACTGCAACGAACAGCGCCGCTGCTAATCCCATCACAGCGTCAGGTATGACCTGGCGCTACCTGCCGCTCTCCCATACATTTCAATGGCAGACGCTGCAATGATTGTTTTAAGTGGTTTTTGTGTTCTTGTCTTTGGCACAAAATTCAACACATGTTTATTGGGATATGTTTTATTAATCTGTCTTGTTATTTTTCTTTTTTAGATGAAAGTTGTAATTTTTACACTGTAATGTTGTGAGTGACATCTAAAATGCATCTCCTCCCACAAAACTCATTGGGCTCAAAATCGCTTGTTTTCACAACACACGGGGCTTGTAAAGCTACTTTTTAGTCAGTGATGTTTGGCGCTCACGTTCGCTCATCGAAATTGTCAGCGCCCAAGCTATTCGGCAGCCCTGTCCTTGATGAATCTGTGGTGGTCAGAGTTTGTGCAGTCGCTGTTTTGATTCGCTATGTGGCGGCGCGAGCGTCGCTGTGCTGCGCTGTGCTGCGCTGTGCTGTTCATACATGTGCCCTTCTGCCATTTGCCTGGAATTCACTTGCCGCGACCCCAGTCGTTCTTATTGAATACACTGTAGTTGTGAGCGTGCATGTCCACATTCTGCAGGATTTATTCTGGCGTACAAGATCATAACAACCCGTTATGCATTCTCCTGTGTGCCACATTATCATGTAGTTGGAAAGTTTTATTGTGTAATTATTTTATGAAGGAATAAGATTGTTATTTGTAAGCAACCAGCTTTTTGGTTTTCTCGGACCTATGCATTACAGGATCTTGAACCCCCAGCTAAATCAAGCTAATAATTAATGGCGTCTTTGCCAATAGCTTGTTGTAATGCGTCAATGTACTTTTTCCGCCACTTAGCTTGCACATAGCTGATATTAGCTTGTTCCTGGTGCGCGGAGCTTGTTTTTTAAAATTTATTTCACAGTTGCTTTGGTCATATCCGGTTCCGGTTTCCTCCTTTGCGTTTCAAAGCCACCTAAAGCTAAAAATTACTAGCGCTTAGGCCAATAGCTTGTTGTAATGCGTCAATTTACTTTTTCCGCCACTTAGCTTGCACATAGCTGATATTAGCTGGTTCCTGGTGCGCGGAGCTTGTTTTTTAAAATTTATTTCACAGTTGCTTTGGTCATATCCGGTTCCGGTTTCCTCCTTTGCGTTTCAAAGCCACCTAAAGCTAAAAATTACTAGCGCTTAGGCCAATAGCTTGTTGTAATGCGTCAATTTACTTTTTCCGCCACTTAGCTTGCACATAGCTGATATTAGCTTGTTCCTGGTGCGCGGAGCGTTTTTTTTTTTTTTGGTCACTGTCGCTTTGGTCATATCCGGTTCCTGTTTCCTCCTTAGCGTTTCCACCATGCTGCCCAGGAGACGTATTCGTCGCCTCCCCAGCTCCTCCTCCGAATCTGACCCCACCACCCCTCCCCCACCTCCCCCACCTACCTCACCTCCCCCACCTACCACCCCTCCCACCCCTTCCCCTCCTGGGCCAGCCAAAAAAACCCGCATGCGTGTGGATAGCCGCGTAAATGGCCAGGTGGTCAAAGTGAGTATGTTTATCTTGGATTTTAGGTTTAAAGTGGACCAACACACAGGGGTTATTGGGCCTGAAATCTCGTAGTTTTCAGGACCAATCTGATCACTCCCCGCGGGGCATCCCAAATTTGGATGTCCTGCGGGGATGAACCCCCCTGGAGGCACATAAACCTTACCTCAGCCCCGTCCCCTCTCTGCATGCGAGAGCCGCGGAAGCGTCTTGCGCTTTCCTCTAGCAGGGTGGGCCCCTGCACCAGACATTTGTTAATGGCCTGCGCAGGCGCCCTCCCTGTTACAGTGAAACGCCACACGCATCCTTCAGCGCTCAGAGGCAGCTGAGCTGGTATGCAGGTCCAAGCGGCCTTGGACGCGCATACCACAGCGGCGCAGAGCGCTGTGCTAGCCTGGCGCAGTCACGTGGGAGCGTGGTCAGTGGTGTATTTCTGGCCTTCCAAGGGGGTTTCAGACAGCGGCCCACCCCCGATTGGTGTGCCCCACCAAAGTGGACCCAAACCCAGAATAGTCAAAATCCAGGGTGTGGGTCCAGTTTAATCTGGTCTCAGTATAACTGTTTATGCCATTGTTCTGATGTCATGTATTGATTTGTGTTTGTTTTTCATTTCTCATAGGATTTCTGCATCAAGCAGTATGACTATGCCCGTGGGGGCAAAAAACGAATAGCCATGGAGGTGAAGGCCACAGTGTCCCGGCGCTTCAACACCCAGCTCTCAGTCTGAGCTATACAACAAAAGTGGTCGGACTCCAAGCGCCGGGACCCTGAAGGCGTGTACCGCCTATATGATGCCTACACATCAGGTAAGTTTAAGCTTATGCTATGTTTATACTTTTGTTTAAATAATCTGCTAAGCAGTGTCCATTTGGGGTCTTAATATTAATTATTTTCATTCACCCCCTCAACACAGATAAGCGTCCTCCCCTGGGGAAACGTGGGAAGGCAGGCGGACTCGGGGGAGTCATCGGGGGAGGGTCCCTCTCGCGGCTCCTATTTAGAGGACCCAGGGGAGGAAGGGGATGACGCCCCAGAGGAGTGTGCTGCTGGGGGGCTGGCAGGATCAAGCCTCAGCTCCTCACACTCTGACTCTGAGGAGTCTCACCAGCCAAGGGGCCACTCTCAAGTGGGGAGTCCAAGTGGGGTGGAAGGAATGGACTCTCCCACACTCCCTGAAGGAGCAGGGAGTGAGAGGGAGGAGGGCGGCCCTTTGGCTGGGGGATCTTCGGAGCAGAGTGTGAGGAGCCGAGGCTCCCCGCCTCCTCCTCAGAGCCCTCCCTGGGTTTCAAGTGGCGGATCATCCCCTGGTGAGTGCACATTTTGTCATTGTTAGTCTGTGACAGGTTTCATCTGGCCATTTGTACTTAGCCCTTGCCATTCCTCTCTAATTTGCAGGGCATCATATAGGCGGCACCTCCATGGCTTTTTGGCAACGCCTTCTCCACGGGCATAGTCATGGTAAGTGTTTGTTGTTATCCCTCACATTCCCTATGTTATGACATTCCTTAAAGTGGACCAACACCCATTGTTGATTGTGCTTGGAATCTCGAAGCTTCCATGCCCAATCACCTCCCTCACCCAGGGCCCCCCCCCAAAAAAAGCCCAAAAACTCCTTACCTCATTGGGGGTGGCAGAAGCCACCGCCGCAGCCTCCTGCGTGCCCCTCTAGATGTGTGTGCGCCTGCGCTCTCTGTTTCCTAATGGGCTGCGCGTGCGCACACACTGGAGGAGTGATGTGCGGAAGGCAGCGGCGGCGGACGGTGTCTCACTCAAATTGTGGTGCTCTGCCAAAGTGGACCAAAACACAGAATAGTATCAATCCTGGGTCTTGGCCCACTTTTAACAGACACATGTTTCCTGGTCCATAGTACAAGCTGGTTTGATAATGTACATTAACATCACAAACCCCACTACAGTGCAATCCAACTGGCAACCACCCCTATGTTTCTGCCCACACCATGACGAGGGCTAGCAAATGTGTTATTTGGTTAAGTTGTTCCGGCTAACACATGTTGCACACTAGTAACATTCGACAATCAACTGCAAATTAGTCCTTACCATTGCACTGTCAAGGTTATTGGCACATTATCTTTATGTGTCCATGTTGCAACCATAAATAATTTACATGAACTCATGGACCAGGAAATATGCTAATGTTGGACAACATGTGTGTAACCATGCAAGCATTTGATTTTTCAGACTCCCTAACCAGATGGATGTCAAATAGTCAGGTGTCATTGGCCCACTAATTTTGCTTTTCTCTTTTGCTTTCTCCTGACAGATGTTGCCACGCAGACGGAGCCGGTGACCATCCTCCCCACCCCAGCTCCAGGGACGGCCACAGCTGCGATGGTGAGTACATCCCACTTTATATGCCTAAAGACTTGTGAACCCTATGTCTTATAGTCAAATCTGCAGACATTTACAATGTACCTATGTGTTTAATCAACACACATCTAAGTTACATGTGTTTGGGCAACAATCCTACATGCCTGTCTGCATGCTTGATTGTTGCCTCACATTCTTGAGTTTGCCACATAGAGACAATTTGTGGTTTATACACAACCAAATGGGCCTGCTTAGGTCGTGACCTCTAAGATTCTGGGACAAACTAGTTTACTCGTTAGGACTTAGGCCCTGATGTTTGGCTGTGACTAAACACATAAATGTCCACACTGGGACTTATACCTTCTTTTATTCCCAACAGTTAAGAGTAAATGTATGCTTGGGATGTGGTGGCCACATTTAAGCCAGCCACTAGTACTCATATAATGTTAACACCTAAGGGCACAGTGGGCAACAATGTTAATGTGAGTGTCAGCTAATTGGACCCACTGACATTACATTGCTACATCTGTGTCTGTTGAGGTCACATTCCATTTATTAAATCTGTTTTTTTTTTAATCTCTACAGCTTGTGAAAACCAGCATCGCAGACTGTGGCGGTCTATCCGGCGTCTTCGCCTTATGCTGCTGGCCAAGAAGAGGCGGCGTCGTTAGGGTGGGGGGATGACTGGCCCCTTGTTGTAGCCCCTTTGTGGGCCAATGTTGGGCCTGTTGCCCGCGTTTAATATTAAAATTTTGATATTTTGCTAATTACAGTGTGTTGTGCCTTGCCAAGCATAGTTTAAGTGTGGGCAAACCCATTTGTGTTTAAATTTTGCCATACCTTTTTAGCCATTTAATGTGTAAACCATAGTAAGCTATGGTCAAAAATGTGTGGCATTAATTTTGGCCTACATTTACATATGTAGATCAAGATACTCATCCCTGACTGTGTTCTTAGCTATGTCTTTGGAAAAACACAATTTAGAGGTGGGTTAATGAAATGTATTTACACAAAACAAATACAAACACAAACACAAACAAATTAATATTCTTGGCTGGGTTGCCGGGGAGGTTGTGAGTCATTGCTAGGGGCGGTGTTGGGGGCCAACAGTGCAGTAAAAAAAATAGACTGCTGTTGTATGAGCTGTTGTGTCAACAACAAACTTTGTTCCTGCCGCTGGAGACATTCTTCCTGGCGCTGTAGAGATTGTTCCTGGCGCTGGAGAGATTGCTCCATGAGATTGGCAAGCGACCAAGTTCCTGGTTCTGTTGCTGTTGTTGTGCTTGTAGCAACTGGTCGATCTTGCGCTGCTGGGCCTCATTTTGTTGCTGACACATCAGCACCTGATGTTCCAACGCCGCAATGCGCTCATTAGTTCCATCACGTGGCTGTTGGCGACTGTAGTCCTCCAGCATCCGGACCCCTAGCTCATAGAAATCATGACTGGTTGGTGCCACACCGCCTCTTGCTCTGGTTTGAGGCTAACAAAATAGCAAACAACATTTTAGTCAAACAGAACCAATGCAGCTATGCCCCTCAAAATCATTTGGCCAAACTGTAACAATACAACTTACCCTTGTTGGAGCCTCTGAAGCTTGGCCGCATGGCACTTGGGAAGAGGTCCCAGCTTGTGGTTCTGGTCCCGCCTCCTGCCAAAACAACCAAGAAAGGAAATGTGACATGTTGGTTCATCGCCTACCCACGAACATGGCAATGTGGTTATTGGTCCTCTAAATCAGCCATGTTACCTCCGTGTCGTCCGCCACAGGTAGGAGCGGGGTATCGCTGCCAGAGAGGGGCAAATCCACATCCGAGAGCTCCGGCAAGTTGGCATATGCTAAACAGGAAAGTCAGGTTAGTAGGTCAGTGAACCAAACTCAAAAGTAACATGGATAGCCTATCGAGGCCATACCTCCACAAAGTGCCAGATTACACACTAGCCAAAAGGTATCTGTTAAACTCAGATTGCTAACATGTATGTTAGAGGAATATGAGGCAATAATTTGTCAAAATAAGATCAGACACATTGGTAAAATTACACATACCCGCAATCTCTCAGATGTCTGGAGTGGGGACCTCACTCGAGCTTTGCCCTGAAAAATACATGTTGAAACACAAGTTGCCTGAAGAAAGTGCCACAAAAGTAGAGCCAAAATACATACTAGATCATCAAGCCAAAACAACTTACCCTCATCTCTGGCAGCCTCAACGTGAAGGGCCCTTTCCGGACAGCCACTTCCGATATTCTGGCCAACTAAAATACACAATTAATGTCTCTAAATATTCCTCCAACTACTTGGGTGAATGTTTGTCTAAAAATATTTAAAAAAAATGCATTGCAATCACTCAAAAAACTATTAGACTGACCCTGGGGATGGAATAAGCACTCAAAATAGGCATCTTCAAGTTCACAGAGCAAACATGTAGATTATTAGACTAACCAAATAGAACCAGTGTAACATAAACAGCATAAAGGATACATTATTTATTGCAATACACACCAACAGGGTCCTGTTGACCTGCTACATCGGAAGTGGGGTCCAAAGATGAACCAGTCACTTGGCCTACAAAGAAAAAAGAGGAATGATACACATGCACTTGCGTTAAAGCGGATAAAGCAAGGTTGACACATGCACTTACCGACATCCAAAGAGTAGCTTGGCTCCTGAGGAGATGCTGGGGCCAATGGCGGGGCAGCTAGGCAAAAACAAAGCAAACATTTAGCCATTGGTAATGTGCGGCAAAAAATAAAACATGCATTAAGGTGTGTGTGAGCAGCTCATTCACTAATATTCACTAATCAAGGCCAGTGTGGCTTCCACATGTATATGCAGATATATGGCCACACATCTCTGGCTTCCAACATAGCTACACATGTTAGGGCCTTGTTAGTTAGTTGCTGTGAGGGTTAAAGTGGCCGTGAAATTAGGCCGCAGGTCCATATTATTAATTCTCAACAGTGGCCCACTCTATTGTTTGAGGTGCTCCCACACCCATTTGGTCCCCAAAAAACCAGCACCTAAATTAGTGTTAAATACCTTCAATGGCAGACTGGGTTAGGCTTGAGGTTGGTTGAAGGGCAGGAGTTGGTGTGTCCTCAGCCAAATCCTGGACAGCACCATGTGCACCTATGCAGAAAGCAACAGACAGGAAAGTAAAACATTTATGAGGTATAATGTACTACTTCACAGGTCCTACTGTTAGTTGGCCAGAAAGAGAAAAAGCAAATCACATACATTAACATTAGCTGCCAAAAATATGCAGAAAATATGTACCTTCAGTCCAACCTGTGGGGTCATCCCCAGGATCCACACCCTGCAGCCGAGCAAGTGGAATTTTGGCCTTCAGCATCTCCTCATACGGCCTGTAGGTACTCTTTGGAGCCTGGATGGTCCCACTGTCCACATCACGATCGTGATTCATCTTTTTGATAAGGGCCCCTCTCAAAGTGTAGAAGCATTTCCTGCAGGATGGGCCACTACGTGGGTGTTGAGCAGTGCTACTAAGCTCAGCACCAATGGCATCCCACAGTTTGCTTCTTTCTTGTTTGCCTATTGACTTGCTTTGGGAGCCAAATATCAGCTCCCATTTAGCAAGGCTAAGGCGCACAAGATGATTATTCTCCGCCAAATTAAATTCAGGCTCCCTCTTGGCACCTGGGCGCTTAGCCTGGGGTGCTGCACCACCTTCAGGCTGGGCCCTTTTCCTTAAGGGAGGTCTGCGCACAGCACCCACCACACTCCTACTTGGGCCTGCTGTGGCCGGCAGATGTCCTGAATTTGGCTCCATCCTGTAGCTGCACACACACACCAATACACAACCAACAAGCACGCATGCAGACTACAGAATGGCATCGCATTCTCTTTGGGTTGGTCAGGTTTTATGTGCTCTAACAGCCAATCAAAAACCGGTCCACTTAATAGATTCACACATACTGGCCAGGTGCTTGTAGCCACACCTCCACTGCACTGACTGAAGCATGTGTGTTAGCCAATTAACTAAATACAGACCTCATTAACCAAACAACACACAACCAAATACAACAATGTACTCATGTATATTAAACACTTGTGACATGTGGCTATCCTAACGGCTATTTAAAGAAACAGCAGCTTACCTTTCATTGGCCCACCACAGAATTTTCTGCTATGTCCGTTAATGCACGCAAGTTTCGGCTCACGTACGCTAGTAGCGCTACTAGCGTGCGCGTGCGCACTCCGTTTCACGCACACCTGGGTCAGCTAATTGGCGCCCGGAAACAGCAGAGCAACGCAAAAGGCGGCAAAGCGGACCTGTCCTTTTTGAAAGTGAAGTATAAATGGCAGGATTTTGCAAGCTTCTGGTATTGTTACACTGTGGCAAAGGCTGTGGTGTGGTGCTTGTTTCCCTTAGCTGATTTGAGTGTCTGTCTGGGTTTGGTCCTCACTCTCTGTGGCTTGTTGGGTGATTTCTGACATCAGTGCTGTTTCTTTAGGAGATTGTGAAGCATACAGCAAGTGAGGCTTGATTTTGGGGCCTTTTGTGGGCTGTGCAGCAACTCCCCTCTTGGTTGTGCCTAACTTAGAAAGCTGTTTTTCAGCAGGCTGGTGGTTTGGACCACTATACTTCTGGTTTTGTGGTGAGCTGCATTGTAGTGAGTGTGTGAGGAGTGTGATTGTTTGTGTGTGTGGTGTGTTTGTGGATTTTGGTTTTGTTTGGTTGATTTTGTATATCTGTTGAGTGTGTGTGTGATGGATAAGAGGGTGATGTATGGTGTCTGGGTGGATGGATGTATGCGTATGCTGGAAGAGCAGGAGGACAGGGAGCAGGGTGTTGTGAGGCTTAGGGCACCCCGCTCCTTTGGAATCCGCCTTTCAGTATGGGACTTAAGTGACGAGCAGATCAGGAGCCGCTTCCGTCTGAATCGTGCTGCACTACATTCCCTATATGATCAGATTAAGCACAAAATCGAGCCATCCACCAAACGCACTCAATCCATTCCAGGCATAGTACGCCTGTGTGCCACTCTGAATATTTTGGCACGAGGGACCTTCCAGGCAACCTCTGCCCTCCTCAGCGGGATCAGCCAGGCTACTATGAGCCGCATATTAATCCAGGTAGTTCTGGCGATTTGTGATTTGATCCCAATTTACATCAAGTTTCCTGAGGATGAGGAGGAGGTTGCCAAAATAAAACATGCTTTCTATCTAATGGGAGGGATCCCGAATGTGCTAGGGTGCGTTGATGGTACACATATCCCTTTCCGCCCTCCCCGTGCACAGGAGCTGTATTACCGAAACAGGAAACAATTTCATTCATTCAACATCATGGTGGTCTGTGACCACGAAATGAAGCTGCGGGCGGTGAGTTCGGGGTTCCCCGGCTCATGCCACGATTCTTACGTCTTGCAGCGGACAGTCCTGTGCCGGAAGTTTGAGAACAACGAAATGCCAGCTGGCTGGCTACTGGGTAAATAATTAACCATGTCAAAGTATTTGGCCTAAAATATGTGGCCTAGTAAGCGAAATTAGTAAAAATGAAAACAAAAACATGTACTAGTACTAATTGCTGTCTCTCTCCTTGTGTTTTTTCCACAGCGGATAAGGGATATGGGCAGAGAACGTGGGTGCTGACTCCGGTCAGGAGCCCACAGACCTCTGCCCATGAACGCTACAATGCAGCACACCGCAAGACCCGAAGCATTGTGGAAAGAACCATCGGCCTGCTGAAAGCACGCTTTCTATGTTTGGCACGCCCAGGAGGAGAGATGCTGTACAGTCCACAGAAGGTCTCCAAGATCATCCTCGCCTGCTGTGTGCTCCACAATATATGTATATGCCACAGAATTCAATCCCCTGAAGAGACAGCACTGGTGCCCGAAACCCCCAACTTGCCCGCAGAAAGAAGTGAGGACACCCAGACTGGCGATGAGCTAAGGGAAAGGATGATCACTTCCTTTTTTGCGGTAAGCTAACTACCCTTCACTCTAATCCAAGTACTGCACTACAGGGAAAATTTATTTGACCTCCAATCATAATTTGGCCAAAACCACTATAAGGGGGGTGTAAGATGACCCAAACCACTATAAGGGGGGTGTAAGATGACCCAAACCACTATAAGGGGGGTGTAAGATGACCCAAACCACTATAAGGGGGGTGTAAGATGACCAAAACCACTATAAAGGGGGGGGGTGTAAGATGACCAAAACCACTATAAGGGGGGGGTGTAAGATGACCCAAACCACTATAAGGGGGGGTGTAAGATGACCCAAACCACTATAAGGGGGGTGTAAGATTACCAAAACCACTATAAGGGGGGGTGTAAGATGACCAAAACCACTATAAGGGGGGTGTAAGATGACCAAAACCACTATAAGGGGGGTGTAAGATGACCAAAACCACTATAAGGGGGGTGTAAGATGACCAAAACCACTATAAGGGGGGTGTAAGATGACCAAAACCACTATAAGGGGGGTGTAAGATGACCAAAACCACTATAAGGGGGGTGTAAGATGACCAAAACCACTATAAGGGGGGTGTAAGATGACCAAAACCACTATAAGGGGGGTGTAAGATGACCAAAACCACTATAAGGGGGGTGTAAGATGACCAAAACCACTATAAGGGGGGTGTAAGATGACCCAAATCAATATAAGGGTGGTGTAAGATGACCCAAACTACTATAAGGGGGGTGTAAGATGACCAAAACCACTATAAGGGGGGTGTAAGATTACCAAAACCACTATAAGGGGGGGGGGTGTAAGATGACCACAACCACTATAAGGGGGGGTGTAAGATGACCCAAACCACTATAAGGGGGGTGTAAGATGACCCAAACCACTATAAGGGGGGTGTAAGATGACCCAAACCACTATAAGGGGGGTGTAAGATGACCAAAACCACTATAAGGGGGGGTGTAAGATGACCAAAACCACTATAAGGGGGGTGTAAGATGACCCAAACCACTATAAGGGGGGTGTAAGATGACCCAAACCACTATAAGGGGGTGTAAGATGACCCAAACCACTATAAGGGGGGTGTAAGATGACCAAAACCACTATAAGGGGGGTGTAAGATGACCAAAACCACTATAAGGGGGGTGTAAGATGACCAAAACCACTATAAGGGGGGGTGTAAGATGACCAAAACCACTATAAGGGGGGTGTAAGATGACCAAAACCACTATAAGGGGGGTGTAAGATGACCAAAACCACTATAAGGGGGGTGTAAGATGACCAAAACCACTATAAGGGGGGTGTAAGATGACCCAAATCAATATAAGGGGGGTGTAAGATGACCCAAACCACTATAAGGGGGGTGTAAGATGACCAAAACCACTATAAGGGGGGTGTAAGATGACCAAAACCACTATAAGGGGGGGTGTAAGATGACCCAAACCACTATAAGGGGGGGTGTAAGATGACCCAAACCACTATAAGGGGGGTGTAAGATGACCCAAACCACTATAAGGGGGGTGTAAGATGACCCAAACCACTATAAGGGGGGTGTAAGATGACCAAAACCACTATAAGGGGGGTGTAAGATGACCAAAACCACTATAAGGGGGTGTAAGATGACCAAAACCACTATAAGGGGGGTGTAAGATGACCAAAACCACTATAAGGGGGGTGGAAGCTGAACAACATAACAATTAGGGTTGTTGTGCAAGTTGGACCCAAATGTTTGTTGCAAATTAATGCAATCTTTTTTAAGAGCGAAAAAGCCACATTAAATATAAATACTAACTGCACTTTTTAATCTTTTTCAGGCACCCCGAGATGCAGCATGACAGTCGTTTTGTTTTGCTTTAACATTTAATTTAATTTTCTTTACATTTCAAACCAAAATAAAAAAAAAAAAAAAGAAACATGTTGCAATGTGTTTACTTCTGAAGGTACTTGATTTCAAGCCCACAGCAAAGCAAAGCGCAGGCGCTGTGTTGAATAGCGTGGTCAAATTGACAGCGCCTACAAAGCTGAGCTCCAACATCATATTCAGCAATGTAGGCGTTGTTCCCAACTACGCCAGGTAGCGACTGAGGAGGCCTGCTATAGCGAATCGCTACCGCCCGCGGCGTACGCTAGCGGCGCACGCTAGCGGCGCTCATAGCTCCATACTTCAGTCGCTCATCTGTCGCTACCTGGCGCTATTAATGAATCGGCCTCCCCGTGTCCAGACACCGTTTATGATGTCTCACGGCTGTCCGTATTATTTTCCTTTATAATAAGTATTTAGTTCATTCATATACAAATTGGAAACTAAAGAAAGTACACACTAACTATGAATAGACATGTTGAAAATAAGCAATAGAAGCTGGCGATGCTCAAATGTAATTTATTTATACTAATCCCTTTAGTATTACTTGTGTTATTAATAATATGTATTTCTGGGCCTAAAGACCTACCAGTTCTGACTAATAAAAAATAAATGTATTCATATTTCATACTTGATGTTTTGTTGGATTTTAAAAATTGTCTAAAGAGCACTCGTTTTTAGATCATGCAAGACAAGGAAAGAGCCCTTGGCATAAATTAATAGCATGCAAAAAAATAGTCCACAAATGCTCATTGAAATTTGAATTGCAAATGTTTAGACAACCACTTTAGATTATCATTTGTAAGCAATTCTTTATACCATTATAAAACATATTATTTAAAAGCACTTTGAGTAAAAATTCACTTATTTAAACAAGAAAATATTTTGCCCGACATAATATTCTAAATGGTAACAATGAAAAAACTGTTGATCTTTTATAACAGGTAACCTATGAAATGCTTTTCTCAACTCACTCAAGGCTGGGTAAGTGATAAAATCGGGGCAAAGGAGAGACAGGTTAGTGCTGCTTAGCAAATTACTTATTGAAAATGACTGCATGAAATCATTACATAGTACAAACGGCCTTCAATAAAGAAAAGTCTCATATCGCAAACAGCAGTTTCACTATACTGTTTTGTCAGACGGGTATTTATTCTATTGACAGACATCTAATTTGAAGTGTAAGCTCACCAAATAGGGATCACAAGTGAACAAACCAACTGCAACTTTCTGCACATTAATGCCGATTTGGCCTTTATAGGGCTTTTTATTTGTTCTAAGCATCCCAAAGCTATAGCTTATATTAACAACTGCTTATATTAAAACACTGGGCTCTAAGACTCGAGATGGAATGTAGCATTTTTCAATCCGCATTTGTACTGGGCATGAAAATGTAGTTTGTATATTAAAGTGATACTGCAGGCAAAGGTAATTGTTACACCATTGTGTCAGGGTACATTTGTCCCTGTCCTAAACTGTTTTCCATTTTTAAATTGAAGCTGAAAGGGCCAAGATATCAATGTTTACAGGTTCAGCCAATTACATTCTCTTTTTCTTCCTGTCCCCCAGTCAGCTCAGCAGAGCTGGAATAGGATTGCTGGTACCTTCTTACGCCCCTACCTCTCTCCCTCCCTTCGCCTCCTTTTTGTCCTCCTCCAAATTCATCAGATGGCTGAGCAAGGCAGTGCAAAGCGTTGACAGCCTCCTCCCCACTACCCACTACCCCCAAACCGCAGCTGTTTCCCCCAGCCTCTCTGCCGACCAGGAGTGGGGAGAACCCACAGTGACCCGTGGGGATGTCAGAAGCCGCTGGGGGGCATGTTCCTTTGGCCCCGTCGCTCACACACTCACGTACATCCCCCAACATCCCAGCTGAGTGGGGACACGCAGCTACCCTCCCCAGCAACCAGTAGCGGGGAGAGCTGCACCGCTGCTCGCCATGTCCCCCCCATTGCTTACTCACGCAGTAGGGGGGAGAATAAACCTACCCGCCGTCCACCCTCCTACCTTCACATGTGTGCTGGGGGCCAGGGTACATGCATGCATTTTGGGAGTGCACATATGTATTTTGCATATGACACAAAGATATGTAGCACAGTGTAGTCTATTGAAGATGTTCACAAGCATGAAGCTGACTTGGACACTTTGGGTGTTTGAGTATCCACTTGGCAAATGAAGTTCAATGAGAAATGTAAAGTCACTTGGGGTCTAATAACCTGAAGGCCACATATGTCCTTGGGGGAGTAAAACTGGGAGAGTCACTTGTTGAGAAGGATCTGGGGGTACTGGTAGATCACAGGCTAAATAACAGCATATAATGTCAAGCTGGCGCTTCCAAGGCCACCAAGATATTATCATGCATTAAAAAAGGCATGGAATCACGGGATAGGGATGTAATTTTGACTCTTTACAAGGTACTGGTGCACCCTCACCTGGAATATGCCGTCCAGTACTGGGCACTTGTTCATAGAAAGGATGCTCTGACTATGGAAAGGGTGCAGAGGAGAGCCACCAAACTAATCAGAGGAATGAAGGATCTTAATGAGGAAAGATTACGAGAATTAAATCTGTTTAGTCTTGAGAGGAGATGACTGAGGGGGGACATGATTAACTTGTATAAATATATACATGGCCAATACAAAAATATGGGGAAACACTATTTCAGGTAAAGTGCTCTTTAAAGACTGTAGAGGCTCTAAAGGAGGCACTTCCTTTAATTGGAAAAAAAGAAATTCAGGCTCCGGAGGTGACAATCATTTTTTACCATAAGAACTATAAATCTGTGGAATAGCCTCCCACAGAAGCTTGCTACAGCATCAACCGCTGACAGCTTCAAAAAGGATTAGATTCTTATTTAGAAGAAGATGACATTAACAGTTACTATTAGCTGTTATCAGTATAAAAAAACAAAAAAAATAACTTCCCCTACCTCAAGCGCTGGCTTCAATGTTGCCTAGCAACAGGGGAAGATGGAAGAAGCACAGCCAGGGTGTCTTATGCAAGTTCGGGGAATCTTACAGACCCGATCCATTATGCTGATTATTATGCAGCATCGCAGATCCATAGGCCACGACTACTTTTTCAGAATAGAATAGAAATCACAGGGAATGCCATATCACCATTGCTAAAACAACAATTCCTGCAGCCCCATGAAAAAGACAAAAGCTCTGTGTGTTCCTCCTATGCACGTGCAAGGTCCCAACCTTCTGTACATCCGGCACCATCCACACCCATAATCTAATGGGTGTACTGGAGTTTTACAGTATGCAATTATGAACCGAAAGTGTGGCAAACACTGTCAGGTCAGAAGTGGGGCAGCGAGACATTCCAATAGCACCGGTTTCTATTACACTGCGCTAAGAAAAGTAAAAAAACACGGAAATTCTTTCAGCCTTTCAGCCTTACAATACAAATATATCACAAATATATTATAATATATACAACAGAGGAAGTGCATAAATACATATAAAATATATCCGGTGAAATATATTGGGTATTTATGAGTTGTCAATAAAAGAATATAAATAGAACTTTAAGTCCATAGCCAAATAGCGTTTAGAGCTCAAAAATCCAACGGGATTCACACTTAGAAATCTTCCTATCATATTAGAGCCTCGACACATGTGCTGAGAGACTATGTGCTTCAAATCCCCTCAGTATATTATACATATGTTTTCCCGCTTGGGTCCTCCACGCCCTGCTTGTTCTTCCAACATATTGTTTTGAAGAAGGGCAGGGTGGCAAATACACAACATAACGGGAGTTACATGTTATACTATGTTTAATCATATAATTTATACTTGTATTTGGGGATTTGAAGGTTCCAATTCTTCTTGTAAGTACTGGTGCAGCAAGCTTTACATCGCCACATTTAAAAATAAACTAATTTTGCATTGGTCAATTTGGCCCTCTTAGGCTGGTTTATTTTAATTAATGAGATTAATAATTAATTATTTTAAATAATAATTAATAAATAATTAATCATTTAATTATGTTCTTTAAAAAGTAAATTATCAAGATCAGCACAGACTGGCTCATATTATATTCAGTTACATCGTGACCCTTCCCATTGAGGCATATGGTGTTTTCTTTCTAATTTGAAGTAAGGACTGAAAAGACTTTACTTTCCCTGAACAGTTCCTAACACTGGCTGCATGGGGCATTCCAAATCTCAGCTCGGCCCGATAAGACTGGTCTCGGTGCATGGACTTCTGTGGTTTCCAGTAAGAATTTCATATTTTGATTAATCTGGCTTACATTTTGCATCTGTCTATTTTAAGTAAGCGTTGGCCTAGATAAGACAGTATTGTTTCTGGACAGTGTTGGTATATTAAGGGCATAGTCGTGGACTGGTGGGAAGGAAGTGTTCGGCCAGTAGATGGGTTCTCTTGAGTAACATGCCTAACCCCTCAACTGCTCCCTGGACGCTGTGATAGGGCAGCCCTATGCTATTCCAGACATGTTTGCACTCACTGCAACTCCTATGTGTGCGCAAGCATACAATTGTCCAATGCCCCCTCCCCCCACCAAAAAAAAGCCTATAGTTTCTTCTTTGCTTGGCAGAGCTAATAAAGCAACTTGCATTTATAATTTGCACAGTGAGTCCATGAAGTAATTTGTATTGCCTATTTTTTGCAATTCACCCAATACTGACCATCGCTTTGTCCTTGTACACATGGATTTCTCCAGGTTCTCTGAATCTTTTGATGCAATTTTTACTGTAGATGATGGGATCTTCAAAGTATTTGTGTTAAAGAAACATTTTCAGAAGTCATTCCACAATTGACTTTTCTAAAACATTTGATACTGTGCCACATAAAATACTGGCACAAAAAATGAAAATGATTGGACTGGGAGTGTTAGGCACTTACCTCGTCGCCGTCCCTGGTCCCGCGACGCGCTGTCGGGTGGTCCCCGGCTGGCTGCTGCCCGACGCTCCCCGGGTGTCCTGGCTCCTCAGCGCGGTTGTGGGGGTCAGGGGTCGGCGGCGCGGGATGGTGTCGGTGGCCGCGCCGCAGCCCGCTCTGCGCGGCTGCGCGGTCCCGCCGAGCTCCCTCGCGATGCGGCGCTTCCCCCTCCCGGCGGGGGCGCGCCCGATCTTCAACGTGCTCGCGCGCGCGCGCGAGCACGTCTCCTTTATGCCTCCCGGCGGCGCTTTCCCCAGCGCGCCCGCCGGGGGCGAGTTTAAAACACCCAATCCTTGTCCTGATCCTAGAGTGGGCCCAGGGACTGGTCGGCCTGTCTGGCCTGGGCCGTCCAGCTCCTGGGACCACTCCCGTTTTAGTGAATGCACCAAACACTATTGTTCCCTCCATTTTCCCTGTTTCCCACTGGCCAGTTCTCCCCATTAAGCTGCACTGCTCCAGTATCCCAGTGCCCGTTATAGCTTCTGGGTTCTGGATGTGCGTTGCTGTGTCTCTGGTGAACATTTGGATTTGGACTTCGACTATTCTCGCTTGCTGCCTGCCCTGACCTTCTGCTTTGCCTGACCACTCTTTGCCTGACCCTCCTGTACCTCGCCTGTGACCTCCTGGACTTGACCTCGGCTAACCTCGACCACCCCTTCGTTATCTCCCTTGGATACCTCGCCTGTGACCTCCCGGTTTGACCTCGGCCTGAAATTTGGACTTTCGCACCCCGGCATCCTCATTCGGGATTCCCTGCCAAACATCATTCTGCACCTTAAGCTGTTATCCTTTGCGCCTTTTAAGTCCTGGGGGCAACCGACTGGGAGAGGCATTACCCGTGTCTCCTACAAGCGGGGGCTTGTCTATAGGCGGAAGTGGCGGTGGAGATTGGGGGATACCAGCTTAAGACAGACGGGTGTTTGGTATAGTCCTGACATTATAACGGGCCAGAAGAATGGACCAAATCCTGGAGCAGGTGCAAGCCTTGACAGCGGCTGTGGAGCACCTGGCTCATCGGGTTGCGGCTCAGGAGAACCGTCCTACTCCCATTGTCCCCACTTCTCAGGGGACTCCGGCCGCAATGTTTGTGGAACCCAAGATCCCACTTCCTGAAAAGTTCTATGGCGACAGGGCAAAATTTGCCAATTTCCGGGACTCTTGTAAATTGTACTTTCAGCTCCGTCCTGTTTCCTCAGGGTCACAAGAGCAAAGGGTCGGCTTGATTATTTCCCTTCTGCATGGAGATCCTCAGTCCTGGGCCTTTAGCTTATCAGCTCAGGACCCAATCCGCCTATCTGTGGATAGTTTTTTCGCTGCAATGGAGGTCCTCTATGATGATCCCGACAAAGGGGCCTCAGCTGATGCCAAATTACGTACCCTCCGCCAGGGACGCCGTCCAGCCGAAGACTACTGTTCTGAATTCCGGCGTTGGGCGGTTGACTCTCGTTGGAACAATCCTGCCCTCTGCGGCCAATTCCGACTAGGTTTGGCTGACACTATCAAGGACACCTTGGTGAATTACCCGGAACCTCAGACTCTGGACGAATTGATGCATCTGGCCATCCGCATTGATCGTCGACTTCGGGAGAGGCGCCTAGAAAAAGGATCGCACCTCGAATCTGCTTCAAAGTCTGAGGCTCTAGTCGTTCAACCTTCAGAAGAGCCCATGCAGTTAGGTGCCACAAGGCTCACTGAAGGCGAGAGGCGGCGACGTTTATCCGAGGGGCTTTGTCTATATTGTGGAGGAACCGGCCACATGGTCAGACTTTGCCCAAAGAAACCGTCGGGAAACTTCAGAGCCTAGGGGGTTTCGAGGGGGCCCTCCTAGGCTGTAAGGTATCTCCTCAAGTATCGTCTCCAGTTTTCATCCCAGTCCAGTTTAAAAGTGGTGTTAAATGTATGAATCTAAAGGCTCTTCTAGATTCTGGAGCAGCTGGGAATTTCCTAGACTCTGAACTAGCGCAGACTTTAGGAATTGTGGTACAGACCTTGCCGACTCCTATCCGGGTTTCAGCCATTGATGGCACTCCAGTGGCCGGGGGGTTAGTTCGGTTCCAAACCCCTCCTATGCAAATCAAAGTGGGAGCCAGTCATTCTGAGGTTATCAGGTTCTTGATATTGAGTATGCCTGGTACCCCTTTGATTTTGGGTTTGCCATGGCTGCAGGAGCACAATCCCCAAATTGATTAGGTTTCGGGGCAAATCACCAAGTGGGGACACCAGTGTTTTCAGAACTGCCTAGAATTCCCACTCAGGGTTGCGCACTTAGCACCTATTGGGGTTCCAACTCCATATTTGGAGTTTGCTGATGTCTTTTCAGAAAAGGCGGCAGACAAACTTCCTCCCCATAGACCTTGGGACTGCCCTATTGAACTGCTTCCCGGTACTATGCCTCCCAGAGGGAGAATATTTAATTTGACCCGAACAGAAACCCTCGCCATGCGGGAATATATCGCTGAGAACTTAGGCCTTCATCTTCTCCAGCAGGGGCGGGTTTTTTTTTCGTGGAGAAAAAGGATGGGGGACTTCGCCCCTGTATTGATTACCGGGGCTTAAATAACATCACGGTAAAAAATAAGTATCCCCTACCGCTTATTGAGGGACTCTTTACACAGGTGGTTGGGGCGCAGGTCTTCTCTAAACTCGATCTCCGGGGGGCCTATAACCTCATAAGAATCAGGCAGGGGGACGAGTGGAAGACGGCTTTCAACACCCTTGAAGGGCATTATGAGTATTTAGTAATGCCTTTCGGCCTGTGTAATGCCCCTGCGGTCTTTCAAAGTTTTGTCAACGAAATCTTTAGGGACTATCTTGGCCGTTTTATGGTTGTTTATTTAGACGACATTTTAATTTTTTCTTCGTCCATTGATGAACATCGTAAACACGTGTGTTTGGTCTTGCAGAAACTTAGGGAGAACAGTTTATATGCCAAGTTAAAGAAATGTCAATTTGAAGTATCTGAGGTTCCGTTTCTCGGTTACATTATCTCCAAATCTGGTCTATCTATGGACCAATCTAAGGTGAAGGCCGTTTTAGAATGGGAGCAGCCCAGAGATTTGAAGGGCCTGCAAAGGTTTTTGGGTTTTGCCAATTTTTATAGGAGGTTCATTAAGAATTTTTCTGCCCTGGTTACACCACTAACTAACCTAACCAAGAAAAGCGGGTACCCCCCGGTTTGGCCGGTTCAAGCTGTCCAGGCCTTCGGGAATCTTAAGAGGGTATTTAGTGCTGCTCCCGTCCTAGTCCACCCTGATGAGCAACGACCTTTCCTTGTGGAGGTGGATGCTTCTGAAGTCGCGGTCGGGGCAGTCTTGTCACAGTATTACGGCTCACCTGCACGCCTCCATCCATGTGCCTTCTTTTCCAAGAAATTCTCAGCGGCCGAAAGAAATTATGATATCGGCAATAGAGAATTATTGGCCATCAAGCTAGCCTTCCAGGAATGGAGACACTGGCTGGAGGGGGCTCAGTATCCAGTTACGGTCTTTACGGACCATAAAAATCTAGAATACATCCAGTCCGCCAAGAGATTAACTCCTAGACAGGCTCGCTGGTCCTTATTCTTTTCTCGGTTTAATTTTTCTATAACCTATAAGCCCGGGTCCAAAAATATAAAAGCGGATGCCCTGTCTCGGAGTTTCTCTCCTCCTGACTTACCGGAAAGGGTGGTTTCTCCCATCTTACCTCGCTCCCTAGTGGTGGCCGCCATCCAACCCCAACTTCCTGATCTTACTCAGTTCCAGGCCCAAGCTCCTCCTGGGAAACCCGCTTCAGCCCTGTTTGTGCCCTCTACTTACCGGTCTGATTTTTTGTCCCATTTTCACGATACCAAAACTACCGGTCATCCAGGGGTTAAGAAAACCATAGCTTTATTATCACGCCAAGTTTGGTGGCCTTCTCTCAGGAAGGACGCTCAAAGATTCGTCTCCGCTTGCAAAGTCTGTGCCCAAAGTAAGTCCTTGAGGCGTTCGCCTGAAGGCCCACTCCTTCCATTATCCATTCCTGCCTCCCCGTGGACCCATCTGGCCATGGATTTTGTTACTGACCTTCCCCCTTCTCAGGGACATACTGTTATTTGGGTAGTTGTGGACCGCTTTAGCAAGATGGCCCATTTCGTCCCTTTAAAGAAACTCCCCTCAGCTCAAACACTTGCTCAACTCTTCATTACTCATGTTTTTAGGATTCATGGTATTCCCATGGATATTGTATCGGATAGGGGGGTCCAGTTTGTCTCCCGGTTTTGGAGGGCTTTCTGTGCCAAGTTGGGTTTCACTGTCTCCCTTTCCTCGGCCTTCCATCCGCAGTCGAATGGACAAACCGAGAGAACGAACCAGTCCCTGGAACAATATTTGCGCTGTTTTACGGCGGATACTCAAACTGATTGGGCCTTCTTTTTACCATTTGCGGAATTTGCATTTAACAACGCTGCACATTCTTCCACGGGGGTTTCTCCTTTCCATTGTGTTTATGGCAAGGACCTGAAGTTTTCTGCCCTTCCGGACCAACCCTCTAGAGTTCCCTCCGTGGATGAATGGGTTTCCAAATGGCCAGGGGAATGGAATAAAATCCAACAACATCTAGCTAAGGCCGTTCTTCAGCAGAAAAAATTTTCTGATCGCAAACGATCTTCTAACCCTAGCTATAAGGTGGGTGACTGGGTTTGGCTTTCAACCAAGAATTTGGCGCTACGCCAGCCCTCCGCTAAGTTAGGACCTAAATTTATTGGCCCCTTCCCCATAACACGAAAAATTAATCAGGTTACGTATCAGTTGGCCCTCCCTTCGTCCATGAAAATCTGTAAATCCTTTCATGTTTCACTTCTTAAGTCTGCAAAAAACCATGAATCTAATAGTCCTCCTAGTCCTGTGTTAGTTGATGGGCATCAGGAGTTTGAGGTTGCCCGGGTTCTTGATTCTCGCTTTTTTCGAAACTCTCTTCAATATCTTATTGACTGGAAGGGATACGGTCCGGAAGAAAGATCTTGGGTTCCGGCCAGAGAGGTTCATGCGCAGAATTTGGTAAAGAGATTTCACAGAGAGAATCCTTTGAAACCCAGTTTGGAGGATCCAGTGGCCCCTCCTCAGGGGGGGGGTAATGTTAGGCACTTACCTCGTCGCCGTCCCTGGTCCCGCGACGCGCTGTCGGGTGGTCCCCGGCTGGCTGCTGCCCGACGCTCCCCGGGTGTCCTGGCTCCTCAGCGCGGTTGTGGGGGTCAGGGGTCGGCGGCGCAGGATGGTGTCGGTGGCCGCGCCGCAGCCCGCTCTGCGCGGCTGCGCGGTCCCGCCGAGCTCCCTCGCGATGCGGCGCTTCCCCCTCCCGGCGGGGGCGCGCCCGATCTTCAACGTGCTCGCGCGCGCGCGCGAGCACGTCTCCTTTATGCCTCCCGGCGGCGCTTTCCCCAGCGCGCCCGCCGGGGGCGAGTTTAAAACACCCAATCCTTGTCCTGATCCTAGAGTGGGCCCAGGGACTGGTCGGCCTGTCTGGCCTGGGCCGTCCAGCTCCTGGGACCACTCCCGTTTTAGTGAATGCACCAAACACTATTGTTCCCTCCATTTTCCCTGTTTCCCACTGGCCAGTTCTCCCCATTAAGCTGCACTGCTCCAGTATCCCAGTGCCCGTTATAGCTTCTGGGTTCTGGATGTGCGTTGCTGTGTCTCTGGTGAACATTTGGATTTGGACTTCGACTATTCTCGCTTGCTGCCTGCCCTGACCTTCTGCTTTGCCTGACCACTCTTTTGCCTGACCCTCCTGTACCTCGCCTGTGACCTCCTGGACTTGACCTCGGCTAACCTCGACCACCCCTTCGTTATCTCCCTTGGATACCTCGCCTGTGACCTCCCGGTTTGACCTCGGCCTGAAATTTGGACTTTCGCACCCCGGCATCCTCATTCGGGATTCCCTGCCAAACATCATTCTGCACCTTAAGCTGTTATCCTTTGCGCCTTTTAAGTCCTGGGGGCAACCGACTGGGAGAGGCATTACCCGTGTCTCCTACAAGCGGGGGCTTGTCTATAGGCGGAAGTGGCGGTGGAGATTGGGGGATACCAGCTTAAGACAGACGGGTGTTTGGTATAGTCCTGACAGGGAGCAAATGTGTGTACATGGGTGAGTAATTGGTTTAATGGTAGGAAACAAAGGGTGGTTATAAACAGTACATACTCAGATTGGGTCAACGTTGCTAGAGGAGTACCACAGGGGTCAGTGCTGGGCCCAATTCTTTTTAAAGCGGACCTTCACGCTGAATAAGAGCATATCTTATGTGTTTTCCACACCCTGTACATACTGATTGCCCACATTAAAAATCATCCTACCTGCATCTGCTGCATGTTATGAGCATTTAAATATTCAAGATGGCGGCTCATGGAGCATCAGGCAGCCTGCAAACAGGAAGTGTCTTCTGACTGTGCTGCTCTGCATTCTGGGATTGCTGTCCTTTTCCTAACCCCAACTCGGTCTGTGCAAAGCACAGCTATAACCAGCCCCCCTGTACTTTATCCCCCTCTCCTGTCCTCAGTATGTGATGCTTCTGAGTCAAGTTTGCGCGCCCGTATCCTAGAGTCCTGAACAGAGTTGCAGTCCAGTGGGAGAAAGAGTAATTTTAAGTGACTAAAAACTTAATATTTATTAATTTTAGATGCTGGGGAATATTTTTTTTAAGGGTTTGGGCTTTTCATTAAATCATGCTGAAGGTTCAGTTTAATATATATATATTTATTAATAAAATCAGTGAAATCTCAATATTTGCGGATGATACTAAGCTGTGTAAAGTACTTAATGGAAAAGAGGATAACATGCAGCTACAAACTGATTTAGATAAATGTCTGGGCTTAAAAATTGAAGTTTAATACAGATACATGTAATGTTATGCACATGGGAAGAAGAAATTGTTGCCATAACTACACACTAAATTGGGAAACGCTGGGTAAAATAACAATGTGAAAAGATCTAGGGGTTTTAGTAAATAATAAACTAATCTGTAGTAATAAATGCCAGGCAGCAGCTGCCAAGGAAAACAGGATTGTGTGGTGCATCAAGAAGGGCATAGGTGCCCATGACCAGAGCATAATCTTACCCTTGTAAAAGTAACTGGTCAGACCCCATATGGAATATTGTGTACAGTTCTGGGAACCAGTGCATAAGAAGGACATATCAGAATTTAAACACTTTCAGAGGTGGGCAACTAAATTAATAAATGGAATTAAGGAAATAGAGTACCCTGAAATATTGTCAAAGTTAGATTTATTTAGTTTTGAAACGAAACATCTGAAAAGTGACCTAATTATTATTAGAGATGAGCGAACTTTTGAAAAATTCGATTCGACTGATTCGCCGAATTTTCCGACAAAAATCGTTTCGACCCGAATTTATTCGCGACGAATTGCTATTAAAAACGGCTATTTCTGAGCCTCCTAGAGCCTCAATAGGGTTGTAAACCATTCTGCCTTGCTGTAACATGCACAGGATGCGTGCTGGGTTAGTTAAATAATACTTTGAATAAATATCACATGCAGTTTAGAGGCATCGCTAATAGAATCGCAGAGCGGCACAATTGCAGAGAGTTGAAGTGGCATCACTATGAGGGGCAGGAGCCCAAACATTGCTTTAAAGAGACACTGGAGTTGGCAGCAGCAAGAGCCCAAAAATTGGATGAATCACACCCTGGAGTTGCAAGCAGCAGCAGGAGCCCAAACATTGGCTGAATAAGACACTGGAGTTGGCAGCAGGAGCCCAAAAATTGACTGACACACCCTGGAGTTTCAAGCAGCAGCAGCAGGAGCCCAAACATAGCTTGAGAGAGACACTGGAGTTGGCTGCAGGAGCCCAAAAATTGGATGAATCACACCCTGGAGTTGGCAGCAGCAGCAGCAGGAGCCCAAACATTACTTTAAAGAGACACTGGGGTTGGCTTCAGGAGCCCAAAAATTGGATGATTCACACCCTGGAGTTGGCAGCAGCAGGAGCCCAAATATTACTTTGGGGTTTGAAAAAAATCCTTAATTTCATGCCGATCAATCCAAAGGTCAATGCCCCCAACAAAAATAGTGTTCGGCATAAGTTTTCCTTCTGGAAGGATGTAACCTTTAGTTTACATGGTTAGGGTAGGTTATGTTACAAATTGGGATACCCCAGGCAGCAGTGTCATTGAAAGAGACAGATTGTAATGCAGGCCATACGCAAGCAGAGAAACTCAGGCTGCAACAGGCCTCTTTAGTTTACATGGTTGGGGTAGGTTATCTTACAAATTGGGATACCCCACTGTATATGAAACCGAATATAATGCACACCCAAAAGTGGACAATCAGCATCCAAGAGGCCTGCTTAGTTTAAATAAGAGAGCTGCTTAGCTTAAATAAGAGAGCTGCTTAGTGTAAATAAGAGAGGGAGGTTATGTTATGTTACAGAATGGGATGCCCCGAAGCAGACTTGAGATCAGTATATATGCACAGCAAGAGTGGATAAGCAGGCTCAAACAGGCCAAATTACTTTAAATAACTGTGCAGCTTACAGTAAATGCAGAGGCTAATGGTATGTTACAGAATGGGATGCCCACAGCAGACTTGAGATCAGTATATATGCACACAGCAACAGTGTGTAAGCAGGCTGAAACAGCCCAAATTACTTTAAATAACTGTGCAGCTTACAGTGAATGCAGAGGCTAATGGTATGTTACAGAATGGGATGCCCCAAAGCTGACTTGAGATCAGTATATATGCACACAGCAACAGTGTGTAAGCAGGCTCATACAGCCCAAATTACTTTAAATAACTGTGCAGCTTACAGTAAATGCAGAGGCTAATGGTATGTTACAGAATGGGATGCCCCAACAGCCAGCAGTGCACCTGTGAGCAGTACTACTATGCACAGCAAAGTGTCTTTATCAGGGCAAATGACTTTTAGAATAAGTGCAAAGGGTTATAGTAAATAGAGGCTTGTGTAGTCACAGAATGGGATGCCCCAACAGCCAGCAGTGCACCTGGCAGCAGTAGTACTATGCACAGCAAAAGTGTCTTTATCAGGCCAAATTTCTATTAGAATAAGTGCAAAGGGTTATAGTAGTAAATAGAGGCTTGTGTAGTCACAGAATGGGATGCCCCAACCAGAGAGCACCTGGCAGCAGTAGTACTATGCACAGCAAAAGTTTGTTTATCAGGCCAAATTTCTATTAGAATAAGTGCAAAGGGTTATAGTAGTAAATAGAGGCTTGTGTAGTCACAGAATGGGATGCCCCAACAGCCAGCAGTGCACCTGGCAGCAGTAGTACTATGCACAGCAAAAGTGTCTTTATCAGGCCAAATTTCTATTAGAATAAGTGCAAAGGGTTATAGTAGTAAATAGAGGCTTGTGTAGTCACAGAATGGGATGCCCCAACAGCCAGCAGTGCACCTGGCAGCAGTAGTACTATGCACAGCAAAAGTGTCTTTATCAGGCCAAATTTCTATTAGAATAAGTGCAAAGGGTTATAGTAGTAAATAGAGGCTTGTGTAGTCACAGAATGGGATGCCCCAACCAGAGAGCACCTGGCAGCAGTAGTACTATGCACAGCAAAAGTGTGTTTATCAGGCCAAATGTCTATTAGAATAAGTGCAAAGGGTTATAGTAGTAAATAGAGGCTTGTGTAGTCACAGAATGGGATGCCCCAACAGCCAGCAGTGCACCTGGCAGCAGTAGTACTATGCACAGCAAAAGTGTCTTTATCAGGCCAAATTTCTATTAGAATAAGTGCAAAGGGTTATAGTAGTAAATAGAGGCTTGTGTAGTCACAGAATGGGATGCCCCAACAGCCAGCAGTGCACCTGGCAGCAGTAGTACTATGCACAGCAAAAGTGTGTTTATCAGGCCAAATTTCTATTAGAATAAGTGCAAAGGGTTATAGTAGTAAATAGAGGCTTGTGTAGTCACAGAATGGGATGCCCCAACAGCCAGCAGTGCACCTGGCAGCAGTAGTAGTATGCACAGCAAAAGTGTCTTTATCAGGCCAAATTTCTATTAGAATAAGTGCAAAGGGTGATAGTAGTAAATAGAGGCTTGTGTAGTCACAGAATGGGATGCCCCAACAGCCAGCAGTGCACCTGACAGCAGTAGTACTATGCACAGCAAAAGTGTCTTTATCAGGCCAAATGACTTTTAGAATAAGTGCAAAGGGTTATAGTAAAGAGAGGCTTGTGTAGTCACAGAATGGGATGCCCCAACAGCCAGCAGTGCACCTGGCAGCAGTAGTACTTTGCACAGCAAAAGTGTGTTTATCAGGCCAAATTTCTATTAGAATAAGTGCAAAGGGTTACAGTAGTAAATAGAGGCTTGTGTAGTCACAGAATGGGATGCCCCAACAGCCAGCAGTGCACCTGGCAGCAGTAGTAGTATGCACAGCAAAAGTGTCTTTATCAGGCCAAATTTCTATTAGAATAAGTGCAAAGGGTGATAGTAGTAAATAGAGGCTTGTGTAGTCACAGAATGGGATGCCCCAACAGCCAGCAGTGCACCTGGCAGCAGTAGTACTATGCACAGCAAAAGTGTCTTTATCAGGCCAAATTTCTATTAGAATAAGTGCAAAGGGTTATAGTAGTAAATAGAGGCTTGTGTAGTCACAGAATGGGATGCCCCAACCAGAGAGCACCTGGCAGCAGTAGTACTATGCACAGCAAAAGTGTGTTTATCAGGCCAAATTTCTATGAGAATAAGTGCAAAGGGTTATAGTAGTAAATAGAGGCTTGTGTAGTCACAGAATGGGATGCCCCAACAGCCAGCAGTGCACCTGGCAGCAGTAGTACTAAGCCCAGCAAAAGTGTCTTTATCAGGCCAAATTTCTATTAGAATAAGTGCAAAGGGTTATAGTAAATAGAGGCTGGTGTAGTCACAGAATGGGATGCCTCACAGCAGACTTGAGATCAGTTCAGTATATATGCACAGTTAGTGTATAAGCAGCCTGAAAACGCTAACAAAGCCAGTCAGCCAGCCAGTAACACTCAGGCTGGATGAAAAAAAAAAAATCTCCCTGTGACTGCCTCCGATTTTTCCTAACTTTCCCTTCTTCTCGCTGACTTCCTGCCTTTCTCCTGCCTGTCTTCTTTTGTCTTATTATGTTTAAATATATCCGGGGTAGGTACAAAGATCTGTCCCACAATTTATTTAAAGCCAGGACTGTAAGTAAAACTCGGGGGCATCCACTACGGTTAGAAGAAAGATGATTCTTACACCAGTATAGGAGGAGATTCTTTACTGTAAGAGCAATGAGACTGAGTTATTAAGGATATACTAAAAGAGTTCAAAAGTGGCCTGGATGCCTTCCTTTCAGGTAATAACATTACCAGCTATGCCTACTAGACCACTAATAAACAGGCTGAGCTGGATAGACTAAGGTATTTTTTCAGCCCTACATACTGGCAGGCTGATTCTTCACTAACGCCAGGTAGCGACAGATAAGCGTCTGTAGCAGGCATTTTCAGAGCGCCCGCTAGTAGTCACTGTGCTCAGCTGTGGGTCGCTACTTCATAGCGACTCAGTCGCTGTGCAGTAATGTTGAATACATTGTGAGGAGTCGCTATTTGACCAGTACAGTGCTGTATGGGAGCGCATGGTAGCGACTGCTCATAGCGACCGACTCACACCATATTAGGCAAAAAAACAGCCTCACAAATCTCTGGCGCTGAAAAATGCTTGTTTAAAGCCCAGAGCGCAGGAGGCGATGTGTTTAAAGTCTGTTTTTCAGCATCTTTCCACTAGTAACAAAGCGAAAACATATGGAATTACATTGTAGCAACTTTGTAATATGAACACTTTAATGGTAGACCTGTAATGTCATTTCTGAAGAAATATATAAAAGATAAAATTATTTGAGATTTAAAAAAAAAAAAAAAAAAAAACAACCCAGTTAAAGAGAAGAAAAGGATCGTCCATTGAAATGTATGACAGAGCGACAGGTCATACCTGGCGCTGTGCAAGGCTGAACGCTGGGGCTGGAAAATGATGAATCAGACGCTACATGGCGTTATCCCAGTCGCTAAACAGATTCTGCTTGATAAATGTGTAATTGCGTGCCGTGTCCGGCGTTCACCTGCCGCTACCTGTCGCTACCTCTCATTAACCAGCCACTACCTGACACTATCCCTTCATGAATAAGGCCCTATGTTACTATGGCCCTTATTCATCAAGCGATAGCGTCAGGTAGTGTCTGACGAGCGCCATGTCCCGCCAGCTAACGTCTGCTACCGACTCAAGTACGCCCGGCGTCGGCCACAATGATGCATTTATCAAGCTAAATGAGGCTAGCGCCGGCGAGAGCGACGGCAAGCGCGGCATTCATCATGAAGCCGACTGCAACGAACAGCGCCGCTGCTAATCCCATCACAGCGACAGGTATGACCTGGCGCTACCTGCCGCTCTCCCATACATTTCAATGGCAGACGCTGCAATGATTGTTTTAAGTGGTTTTTGTTTTCTTTTCTTTGGCACAAAATTCAACACATGTTTATAGTGATATGTTTTATTAATCTGGCTGGTTATTTTTATGTTTTTGAAGTTTTTATTAATTTTTACAATGTAATGTTGTGAGTGACATCTAAATTGCATCTCCTCCAACCAAACTCATTGGCATCAAAATCGCTTGTTTTCACCACACACGGGGCTTGTAAAGCTATTTTTTAGCCTGTCATGTTGGGCGGTAGAGATGAGCGAACTTTTGAAAAATTCGATTCGACTGATTCGCCGAATTTTCCGACAAAAATCGTTTCGACCCGAATAAATTCGCGACGAATCGCTATTAAAAACGGCTATTTCTGAGCCTCCTACAGCCTCAATAGGGTTGTAAACCATTCAGCCTTGCTGTAACACGCACAGGATGCGTGCTGGGTTTGTTAAATAATACTTTGAAGAAATATCACATGCAGATCAGAGGCATCGCTAATAGAATCGCAGAGCGGCACAATTGCAGAGAGTTGAAGTGGCATCACTATGAGGGGCAGAAGGAGCCCAAATATACACTGGAGTTGGCCTCAGGAGCCCAAAAATTGGATGAATCACACCCTGGAGTTGGCAGAAGTTGGCAGCAGCAGCAGGAGCCCAAATATACACTGGAGTTGGCTTCAGGAGCCCAAAAATTGGATGAATCACACCCTGGAGTTGGCAGAAGTTGGCAGCAGCAGGAGCAGGAGCCCAAATATACACTGGAGTTGGCCTCAGGAGCCCAAAAATTGGATGAATCACACCCTGGAGTTGGCAGAAGTTGGCAGCAGCAGCAGCAGGAGCCCAAATATACACTGGAGTTGGCCTCAGGAGCCCAAAAATTGGATGAATCACACCCTGGAGTTGGCAGGAGTTGACAGTAGTAGCAGCAGGAGCCCAAATATACACTGGAGTTGGCCTCAGGAGCCCAAAAATTGGATGAATCACACCCTGGAGTTGGCAGAAGTTGGCAGCAGCAGCAGCAGGAGCCCAAATATACACTGGAGTTGGCCTCAGGAGCCCAAAAATTGGATGAATCACACCCTGGAGTTGGCAGAAGTTGGCAGCAGCAGCAGCAGGAGCCCAAATATACACTGGAGTTGGCTTCAGGAGCCCAAAAATTGGATGAATCACACCCTGGAGTTGGCAGGAGTTGACAGTAGTAGCAGCAGGAGCCCAAATATACACTGGAGTTGGCTTCAGGAGCCCAAAAATTGGATGAATCACACCCTGGAGTTGGCAGAAGTTGGCAGCAGCAGCAGCAGGAGCCCAAATATACACTGGAGTTGGCCTCAGGAGCCCAAAAATTGGATGAATCACACCCTGGAGTTGGCAGAAGTTGGCAGTAGTAGCAGCAGGAGCCCAAATATACACTGGAGTTGGCCTCAGGAGCCCAAAAATTGGATGAATCACACCCTGGAGTTGGCAGAAGTTGGCAGTAGTAGCAGCAGGAGCCCAAATATACACTGGAGTTGGCTTCAGGAGCCCAAAAATTGGATGAATCACACCCTGGAGTTGGCAGAAGTTGGCAGTAGCAGCAGCAGGAGCCCAAATATACACTGGAGTTGGCTTCAGGAGCCCAAAAATTGGATGAATCACACCCTGGAGTTGGCAGGAGTTGACAGTAGCAGCAGCAGGAGCCCAAATATACACTGGAGTTGGCCTCAGGAGCCCAAAAATTGGATGAATCACACCCTGGAGTTGGCAGGAGTTGACAGTAGCAGCAGCAGGAGCCCAAATATACACTGGAGTTGGCTTCAGGAGCCCAAAAATTGGATGAATCACACCCTGGAGTTGGCAGAAGTTGGCAGCAGCAGCAGCAGCAGGAGCCCAAATATACACTGGAGTTGGCTTCAGGAGCCCAAAAATTGGATGAATCACACCCTGGAGTTGGCAGGAGTTGACAGTAGCAGCAGCAGAAGCCCAAATATACACTGGAGTTGGCCTCAGGAGCCCAAAAATTGGATGAATCACACCCTGGAGTTGGCAGAAGTTGGCAGCAGCAGCAGCAGGAGCCCAAATATACACTGGAGTTGGCCTCAGGAGCCCAAAAATTGGATGAATCACACCCTGGAGTTGGCAGGAGTTGACAGTAGTAGCAGCAGGAGCCCAAATATACACTGGAGTTGGCTTCAGGAGCCCAAAAATTGGATGAATCACACCCTGGAGTTGGCAGAAGTTGGCAGCAGCAGCAGCAGGAGCCCAAATATACACTGGAGTTGGCTTCAGGAGCCCAAAAATTGGATGAATCACACCCTGGAGTTGGCAGGAGTTGACAGTAGTAGCAGCAGGAGCCCAAATATACACTGGAGTTGGCTTCAGGAGCCCAAAAATTGGATGAATCACACCCTGGAGTTGGCAGAAGTTGGCAGCAGCAGCAGCAGGAGCCCAAATATACACTGGAGTTGGCCTCAGGAGCCCAAAAATTGGATGAATCACACCCTGGAGTTGGCAGAAGTTGGCAGTAGTAGCAGCAGGAGCCCAAATATACACTGGAGTTGGCCTCAGGAGCCCAAAAATTGGATGAATCACACCCTGGAGTTGGCAGAAGTTGGCAGTAGTAGCAGCAGGAGCCCAAATATACACTGGAGTTGGCTTCAGGAGCCCAAAAATTGGATGAATCACACCCTGGAGTTGGCAGAAGTTGGCAGTAGCAGCAGCAGGAGCCCAAATATACACTGGAGTTGGCTTCAGGAGCCCAAAAATTGGATGAATCACACCCTGGAGTTGGCAGGAGTTGACAGTAGCAGCAGCAGGAGCCCAAATATACACTGGAGTTGGCCTCAGGAGCCCAAAAATTGGATGAATCACACCCTGGAGTTGGCAGGAGTTGACAGTAGCAGCAGCAGGAGCCCAAATATACACTGGAGTTGGCTTCAGGAGCCCAAAAATTGGATGAATCACACCCTGGAGTTGGCAGAAGTTGGCAGCAGCAGCAGCAGCAGGAGCCCAAATATACACTGGAGTTGGCTTCAGGAGCCCAAAAATTGGATGAATCACACCCTGGAGTTGGCAGGAGTTGACAGTAGCAGCAGCAGGAGCCCAAATATACACTGGAGTTGGCCTCAGGAGCCCAAAAATTGGATGAATCACACCCTGGAGGTGGCAGAAGTTGGCAGCAGCAGCAGCAGGAGCCCAAATATACACTGGAGTTGGCCTCAGGAGCCCAAAAATTGGATGAATCACACCCTGGAGTTGGCAGGAGTTGACAGTAGTAGCAGCAGGAGCCCAAATATACACTGGAGTTGGCTTCAGGAGCCCAAAAATTGGATGAATCACACCCTGGAGTTGGCAGAAGTTGGCAGCAGCAGCAGCAGGAGCCCAAATATACACTGGAGTTGGCTTCAGGAGCCCAAAAATTGGATGAATCACACCCTGGAGTTGGCAGAAGTTGGCAGCAGCAGCAGCAGGAGCCCAAATATACACTGGAGTTGGCTTCAGGAGCCCAAAAATTGGATGAATCACACCCTGGAGTTGGCAGAAGTTGGCAGCAGCAGCAGCAGGAGCCCAAATATTACTATAAAGAGACACTGGGGTTGGCTTCAGGAGCCCAAAAATTTGATGAATCACACCCTGGAGTTGGCAGCAGCAGGAGCCCAAATATTACTTTAAAGAGACACTGGGGTTGGCTTCAGGAGCCCAAAAATTGGATGAATCACACCCTGTGGAGAGTCATGTGGAGAAAAAGTAGCTTAGTTAGTAATATCTACATAAAATTATGAATAAACAAATGCAAAAGTATTGCCAAAGTGAAGTTTTGTTTGAGGGTGTGTTTCCACCTTTTAATTAAATCAGAAACAAGAAGGTATCATTGCCTCTGACTAATTAGCCCTCAAAAATTCTTGGAATTTTTAATCTGGAATCATGTCTGATCCGTCTTATCCGAAGAATATTAATAAAAAGTAAGAGTAACGGAAAGGATTTTTTATCAATACTTACTTGTGGTCCGATGCGGAGGAATGTCTGTAACTGGAGAGCAGCGCCTTAAATCTGTTTTGCACGATCCATCTTTCTTTAGTGTAGGTCTGGCCCCGTCATCAATCTACTGGAATACATCAGGCATTGTTGGGAGGAAAGCTTGGATGATCCAAGCGCCATTCATTTCCACGCAGGGCAGTCTCTGGAAAAAAAAAGTCTGTATAAACCAGGGTCTTTTTCATATAAAAACAAATGGTTATTCTTGCTTGTAAACCATATGTTCCACAGATTTACCAGTCATTGTGTCAGCCAATGAAGCAACTTTGTCTCGAAGTGCTGCAAAAGCAGTCCACTGCATCACAAGTGGCATCTGACACCCCCAGTCAACTGTCTGTCTGTTATGCTTTGGGTTCAGCTCCACTATCCATTGATGAAGATCTGATAATCATAAAATTCAGCAGCTACTGCCCAGCCAAGAAGTGGAGGAGACACTCGCCTCTTCTTCCAGTAGCCGGCAATTAGTGATGAGGAGAGTGTCGTGGGAGGAGGTGTTGCAAGCCGAGGTAGTGGAAGAGGGTCCCTGGAGTCTGCGGCGGTGGCGGCGGCAGCAGCAGCAGATTATTGCGGACTGTTGTTCGGAAAAATCAGCTACTCAGCGATGTGGCAGTGTTTCATGCAGCATCCTGGGGAGAAAAAGTAGGTTAGTTAGTGTATATACATAAAATTATGAATAGACAAATGCAATAGTATTGCCAAAGTGAAGTTTTGTTTGAGGGTGTGTTTCCACCTTGTAATTAAATCAGAAACAACTAGCTATCATTTGCCTCTGAATAATTAGCCCTCAAAAATTCTTGGAATTTTTAATCTTGATGTCTGAGGGATTTCTCCTCTCAGACAGCGTCACCATAAGTCCAGCCTGCTGCATTACACTTGGAAGAACATCTTGTTTGCGCTGCGACAAGGAAGCCAAAGTCATGCGTCCTCACATGGCACACGTGTTCAGTCTAGTTTTTAAGTCTTGCCCCCATCTGAAAGAACAACAGGAAAGAAAGTTAGCATGCACTTCTGGCACTCCTACACCACGAAGCACAACCCTATTGAGCCTCAGCGTCACAACGGTGTACCCCACCATAGTCTGATTTGCGATGTTTCCACCCGTTGGAATTCCACCCTCCATATGCAGGATCCACTATAGCAGTGGTCCCCAACCCTGTCCTCAAGGCCCACCAACAGGCCAGGTTTTGCAGATCTCCACAAAGATGCACAGGTGGAGTAATTAGTGCAGCTGCAGAGCAATAGAGCTGGCTATTTGGAGATCCAAAAAACATGACTTGTTGGTGGGCCTTGAGGACAGGGTTGAGGACCACTGCACTATAGGAACAGAGAAAAGCCATCACGGATTTCTGGATGATCCAAACGGATAGGGGGACACCTGTGTAAATTCAATGTAAACCATTGGCAGCTCATATGTGACACCGACCGTTTGCTCAGGCCCTTTGAGGAAGCTACGTTATTAGTCAGTTGCCAGGACTATGAGATGAACGATGAGATTCCACTGCTTCATGTACTACAACACATGTTGGAAACCATGGCTGGTCAGGGCACTGGAGACATGGCACATACATTTCACAGCCACATGAAGCCTGTGGGGGCTGAAGTGGAGGAGGAGGAGGGGGTGGGGCAAAGCAAACCACAGTTTAGGTTTCACAAAATGACCATTTTATCTAGTCATCTGACAGAAGAGGAGGAGCAGGAGCAGCCACAGGAGCTAGAGGGTTGTGAGTAAGGTGAGACAGAGGACCCAGACACACCGTGGCAGTTTACAGTGGAGATGGAGACAGGTAGTCCCTCCGAGTCATTTGCACAAATGGCACGATGCATGCTCACATGCTTGCGTACTAGTGAGCGCAGAATTGTCTCCATTTGTCAGCGGGAAGACTTCTGGCTCTCCAACTTATTGGACCCTCGCTTCCGGCACAAAATGGGGGCATTTTTTACGCCCACTGAGAGGGAGGACAAACTGACCTACTACAGAGACATCCCACGTAGTCAGTTGGGCGATGTCTATCTGCGCCATGGCCCATACTCCCGCAGGTCTGACTCGGGGGGACCTCTGCGATCACCTTCCACTGCCATGGCTGCTGGGGGGGTGGAAGGAGCAGCAGCAGCAGCTCCATCAGCAGCAGCCTCAGTCTTCAGTCGCTAGTGAGTAGCTTTCTACACCCGCATAGTGAGTCTACTCATGAGCAGCAGGAAGACCTGGAGCTGGACCTCAAACAGCAGGTCATGTCATACCTTGACATGACCATGCCAACACACCTTCAAGATCCACTGGATTTGCTGGGAAGCCAAACTTGACTTGTGCCCGCAACTAGCAGAGTTTGCCCTGGAAAAGCTGTACTGGCCGGACAGTAGTTGATTTAGATGGCAACTGGGCTGCTCTATATAACGAAGCAAAATGGCAAATTTACCTCACTATATGAGCTATTGCCCCTCAGATTTACACAGGGGCTGCTCTATATTATGCTGCAAAGTGGCAAATTTACCTCACAATATAAGCTATTGCCCCTCAGATTTACACAGGGGCTGCTCTATATTATGCTGCAAAATGGCAAATTTACCTCACAATATAAGCTATTGCCCCTCAGATTTACACAGGGCCTGCTCTATATAACGAAGCAAAATGGCAAATTTACCTCACTATATAAGCTATTGCCCCTCAGATTTACACAGGGGCTGCTCTATATTATGCTGCAAAATGGCAAATTAACCTCACAATATAAGCTATTGCAGCTCTATATAAATAAAAATAAATAAATAAAAAAAGGGCCTGTAGAAGCTTATTTAGTATAACAGATAGGGTGACATGTGCTGGTTTGGGATGCCCATATGGGCTAGTGTTTTGGCAGCAGTACAAAAACCAATGCAAAATGCAATAGCTTAATAAAGCTGATGCTGATCAACGCTTATTTAGTATAACAGATGGGGTGCAACATGCAGGTTTGGGATGCCCTGCGGCCTGGTGTATTTAAAGCAGACCAAAACCAATTCAAAATGCAATAACTTAATAAAGCTGAGGCTGTAGATGCTTATTTAGTATAAACAGGTAGGGTGCAAGGTGCAGCTTTGGGGTGCCCTGCGGCCTGGTTAAATGAAAGCAGTCAAAAAGGAAGTGCAAACTGAAGTAGCTTAATGAAGCTGATGCTGATCAACGCTTATGTTGTATACCAGATAGGGTGCAAGGTGCAGCTTTGGGGTGCCCTGCGGCCTGGTTTATTAAAATCAGTCAAAAACAAGTGCAAACTGAAGTAGCCTGATCAACGCTTATGTTGTATAACAGATAGGTTTAAAATAGCATGTGCCTTGGGATGCCCGTGTGGCCTGTTATATTTCAAGCTGAACAAAAAGTAACAATAATCCAAGTATGAGACATCATTTTGACCTTCTTCACAGCGCCATACTTTGAAAAAAAAAAATTAATTTCATGCCGATCAATCCAAAGGTCAATGCCCCTAACAAAAATAGTGTTCGGCATAAGTTTTCCTTCTGGAAGGACGTAACCTTTAGTTTACATGGTTGGGGTAGGTTATCTTACAAATTGGGATACCACAGGCAGCAGTGTCATTGAAAGAGACAGATTGTAATGCAGGCCATACGCAAGCAGAGAAACTCAGGCTGCAACAGGCCTATTTAGTTTACATGGTTGGGGTAGGTTATCTTACAAATTGGGATACCCCACTGTATATGAAACCGAATATAAATGCACACCCAAAAGTGGACACTCAGCCTCCAAGAGGCCTGCTTAGTTTAAATAAGAGAGCTGCTTAGTATGGTAGGTAGGTTATGTTATGTTACAGAATGGGATGCCCCAAGCAGACTTGAGATCAGTATATATGCACACAGCAGCAGTGTGTTAGCAGGCTCATACAGGCCAAATTTCTTTAAATAACTGTGCAGCTTACAGTTAATGCAGAGGCTAATGGTATGTTACAGAATGGGATGCCCCAAGCTGACTTGAGATCAGTATATATGCACACAGCAGCAGTGTGTTAGCAGGCTCATACAGGCCAAATTTCTTTAAATAAATGTGCAGCTTACAGTAAATGCAGAGGCTAATGGTATGTTACAGAATGGGATGCCCCAAAGCAGACTTGAGATCAGTATATATGCACACAGCAGCAGTGTGTTAGCAGGCTCATACAGGCCAAATTTCTTTAAATAAATGTGCAGCTTACAGTAAATGCAGAGGCTAATGGTATGTTACAGAATGGGATGCCCCAAAGCAGACTTGAGATCAGTATATATGCACACAGCAGCAGTGTGTTAGCAGGCTCATACAGGCCAAATTTCTTTAAATAAATGTGCAGCTTACAGTAAATGCAGAGGCTAATGGTATGTTACAGAATGGGATGCCCCAAAGCAGACTTGAGATCAGTATATATGCACACAGCAGCAGTGTGTTAGCAGGCTCATACAGGCCAAATTTCTTTAAATAACTGTGCAGCTTACAGTTAATGCAGAGGCTAATGGTATGTTACAGAATGGGATGCCCCAAGCAGACTTGAGATCAGTATATATGCACACAGCAGCAGTGTGTTAGCAGGCTCATACAGGCCAAATTTCTTTAAATAACTGTGCAGCTTACAGTTAATGCAGAGGCTAATGGTATGTTACAGAATGGGATGCCCCAAGCAGACTTGAGATCAGTATATATGCACACAGCAGCAGTGTGTTAGCAGGCTCATACAGGCCAAATTTCTTTAAATAACTGTGCAGCTTACAGTTAATGCAGAGGCTAATGGTATGTTACAGAATGGGATGCCCCAAAGCAGACTTGAGATCAGTATATATGCACACAGCAGCAGTGTGTTAGCAGGCTCATACAGGCCAAATTTCTTTAAATAACTGTGCAGCTTACAGTTAATGCAGAGGCTAATGGTATGTTACAGAATGGGATGCCCCAAAGCAGACTTGAGATCAGTATATATGCACACAGCAGCAGTGTGTTAGCAGGCTCATACAGGCCAAATTTCTTTAAATAAATGTGCAGCTTACAGTTAATGCAGAGGCTAATGGTATGTTACAGAATGGGATGCCCCAAAGCAGACTTGAGATCAGTATATATGCACACAGCAGCAGTGTGTTAGCAGGCTCATACAGGCCAAATTTCTTTAAATAACTGTGCAGCTTACAGTTAATGCAGAGGCTAATGGTATGTTACAGAATGGGATGTCCCAAAAACCAGAGAGCACCTGGCAGGCAGCAGTAAGACTATGCACAGCAAAAGTGTCTTTATCATGCCTAATTTCAATTAGAATAGGTGCAAATGGTTAGGTTCTTAAATAGAGGCTGGTGTAGTCACAGAATGGGATGCCCTAAAAACCAGCAGTAAGTACACCTGGCAGGGACAAGTTGTGCTATGCCCAGCAAAAGTGTCTTTATCAGGCCTAATTTCAAATATGATAAGAGCAAATGCTTATATGGTCTTAAACAGAGGCTGCTTTAGTCACAGAATGGGATGCCCCGGGCAGGAATCGAGCTGGCAGGGTCCAGTAGGCCTTTGGCCAGCAAAAGTGTCTTTATCAGGCCTGATTTCTATGAGAATAAGTGCAAATGTTTATTATGCTATTAAATAGAGGCTGCTTTAGTCACAGAATGGGATGCCAGTGCCACAAAAACCAGAGAGCATGCACAGCAAAAGTGTCTTTATCAGGCCTGATTTCTATGAGAATAAGTGCAAATGTTTATTATGCTATTAAATAGAGGCTGCTTTAGTCACAGAATGGGATGCCATTGCCACAAAAACCAGAGAGCATGCACAGCAAAAGTGTCTTTATCAGGCCTGATTTCTATGAGAATAAGTGCAAATGTTTATTGTGCTATTAAATAGAGGCTGCTTTAGTCACAGAATGGGATGCCAGTGCCACAAAAACCAGAGAGCATGCACAGCAAAAGTGTCTTTATCAGGCCTGATTTCTATGAGAATAAGTGCAAATGTTTATTATGCTATTAAATAGAGGCTGCTTTAGTCACAGAATGGGATGCCAGTGCCACAAAAACCAGAGAGCATGCACAGCAAAAGTGTCTTTATCAGGCCTGATTTCTATGAGAATAAGTGCAAATGTTTATTATGCTATTAAATAGAGGCTGCTTTAGTCACAGAATGGGATGCCAGTGCCACAAAAACCAGAGAGCATGCACAGCAAAAGTGTCTTTATCAGGCCTGATTTCTATGAGAATAAGTGCAAATGTTTATTGTGCTATTAAATAGAGGCTGCTTTAGTCACAGAATGGGATGCCAGTGCCACAAAACCAGAGAGCATGCACAGCAAAAGTGTCTTTATCAGGCCTGATTTCTATGAGAATAAGTGCAAATGTTTATTATGCTATTAAATAGAGGCTGCTTTAGTCACAGAATGGGATGCCAGTGCCACAAAAACCAGAGAGCATGCACAGCAAAAGTGTCTTTATCAGGCCTGATTTCTATGAGAATAAGTGCAAATGTTTATTATGCTATTAAATAGAGGCTGCTTTAGTCACAGAATGGGATGCCAGTGCCACAAAAACCAGAGAGCATGCACAGCAAAAGTGTCTTTATCAGGCCTGATTTCTATGAGAATAAGTGCAAATGTTTATTATGCTATTAAATAGAGGCTGCTTTAGTCACAGAATGGGATGCCAGTGCCACAAAAACCAGAGAGCATGCACAGCAAAAGTGTCTTTATCAGGCCTGATTTCTATGAGAATAAGTGCAAATGTTTATTATGCTATTAAATAGAGGCTGCTTTAGTCACAGAATGGGATGCCAGTGCCACAAAAACCAGAGAGCATGCACAGCAAAAGTGTCTTTATCAGGCCTGATTTCTATGAGAATAAGTGCAAATGTTTATTATGCTATTAAATAGAGGCTGCTTTAGTCACAGAATGGGATGCCAGTGCCACAAAAACCAGAGAGCATGCACAGCAAAAGTGTCTTTATCAGGCCTGATTTCTATGAGAATAAGTGCAAATGTTTATTATGCTATTAAATAGAGGCTGCTTTAGTCACAGAATGGGATGCCAGTGCCACAAAAACCAGAGAGCATGCACAGCAAAAGTGTCTTTATCAGGCCTGATTTCTATGAGAATAAGTGCAAATGTTTATTATGCTATTAAATAGAGGCTGCTTTAGTCACAGAATGGGATGCCAGTGCCACAAAAACCAGAGAGCATGCACAGCAAAAGTGTCTTTATCAGGCCTGATTTCTATGAGAATAAGTGCAAATGTTTATTATGCTATTAAATAGAGGCTGCTTTAGTCACAGAATGGGATGCCAGTGCCACAAAAACCAGAGAGCATGCACAGCAAAAGTGTCTTTATCAGGCCTGATTTCTATGAGAATAAGTGCAAATGTTTATTATGCTATTAAATAGAGGCTGCTTTAGTCACAGAATGGGATGCCAGTGCCACAAAAACCAGAGAGCATGCACAGCAAAAGTGTCTTTATCAGGCCTGATTTCTATGAGAATAAGTGCAAATGTTTATTGTGCTATTAAATAGAGGCTGCTTTAGTCACAGAATGGGATGCCAGTGCCACAAAAACCAGAGAGCATGCACAGCAAAAGTGTCTTTATCAGGCCTGATTTCTATGAGAATAAGTGCAAATGTTTATTATGCTATTAAATAGAGGCTGCTTTAGTCACAGAATGGGATGCCAGTGCCACAAAAACCAGAGAGCATGCACAGCAAAAGTGTCTTTATCAGGCCTGATTTCTATGAGAATAAGTGCAAATGTTTATTGTGCTATTAAATAGAGGCTGCTTTAGTCACAGAATGGGATGCCAGTGCCACAAAAACCAGAGAGCATGCACAGCAAAAGTGTCTTTATCAGGCCTGATTTCTATGAGAATAAGTGCAAATGTTTATTGTGCTATTAAATAGAGGCTGCTTTAGTCACAGAATGGGATGCCAGTGCCACAAAAACCAGAGAGCATGCACAGCAAAAGTGTCTTTATCAGGCCTGATTTCTATGAGAATAAGTGCAAATGTTTATTATGCTATTAAATAGAGGCTGCTTTAGTCACAGAATGGGATGCCAGTGCCACAAAAACCAGAGAGCATGCACAGCAAAAGTGTCTTTATCAGGCCTGATTTCTATGAGAATAAGTGCAAATGTTTATTATGCTATTAAATAGAGGCTGCTTTAGTCACAGAATGGGATGCCAGTGCCACAAAAACCAGAGAGCATGCACAGCAAAAGTGTCTTTATCAGGCCTGATTTCTATGAGAATAAGTGCAAATGTTTATTGTGCTATTAAATAGAGGCTGCTTTAGTCACAGAATGGGATGCCAGTGCCACAAAAACCAGAGAGCATGCACAGCAAAAGTGTCTTTATCAGGCCTGATTTCTATGAGAATAAGTGCAAATGTTTATTGTGCTATTAAATAGAGGCTGCTTTAGTCACAGAATGGGATGCCAGTGCCACAAAAACCAGAGAGCATGCACAGCAAAAGTGTCTTTATCAGGCCTGATTTCTATGAGAATAAGTGCAAATGTTTATTATGCTATTAAATAGAGGCTGCTTTAGTCACAGAATGGGATGCCAGTGCCACAAAAACCAGAGAGCATGCACAGCAAAAGTGTCTTTATCAGGCCTGATTTCTATGAGAATAAGTGCAAATGTTTATTATGCTATTAAATAGAGGCTGATTTAGTCACAGAATGGGATGCCAGTGCCACAAAAACCAGAGAGCATGCACAGCAAAAGTGTCTTTATCAGGCCTGATTTCTATGAGAATAAGTGCAAATGTTTATTGTGCTATTAAATAGAGGCTGCTTTAGTCACAGAATGGGATGCCAGTGCCACAAAAACCAGAGAGCATGCACAGCAAAAGTGTCTTTATCAGGCCTGATTTCTATGAGAATAAGTGCAAATGTTTATTATGCTATTAAATAGAGGCTGCTTTAGTCACAGAATGGGATGCCAGTGCCACAAAAACCAGAGAGCATGCACAGCAAAAGTGTCTTTATCAGGCCTGATTTCTATGAGAATAAGTGCAAATGTTTATTATGCTATTAAATAGAGGCTGCTTTAGTCACAGAATGGGATGCCAGTGCCACAAAAACCAGAGAGCATGCACAGCAAAAGTGTCTTTATCAGGCCTGATTTCTATGAGAATAAGTGCAAATGTTTATTATGCTATTAAATAGAGGCTGCTTTAGTCACAGAATGGGATGCCAGTGCCACAAAAACCAGAGAGCATGCACAGCAAAAGTGTCTTTATCAGGCCTGATTTCTATGAGAATAAGTGCAAATGTTTATTATGCTATTAAATAGAGGCTGCTTTAGTCACAGAATGGGATGCCAGTGCCACAAAAACCAGAGAGCATGCACAGCAAAAGTGTCTTTATCAGGCCTGATTTCTATGAGAATAAGTGCAAATGTTTATTGTGCTATTAAATAGAGGCTGCTTTAGTCACAGAATGGGATGCCAGTGCCACAAAAACCAGAGAGCATGCACAGCAAAAGTGTCTTTATCAGGCCTGATTTCTATGAGAATAAGTGCAAATGTTTATTATGCTATTAAATAGAGGCTGCTTTAGTCACAGAATGGGATGCCAGTGCCACAAAAACCAGAGAGCATGCACAGCAAAAGTGTCTTTATCAGGCCTGATTTCTATGAGAATAAGTGCAAATGTTTATTGTGCTATTAAATAGAGGCTGCTTTAGTCACAGAATGGGATGCCAGTGCCACAAAAACCAGAGAGCATGCACAGCAAAAGTGTCTTTATCAGGCCTGATTTCTATGAGAATAAGTGCAAATGTTTATTATGCTATTAAATAGAGGCTGCTTTAGTCACAGAATGGGATGCCAGTGCCACAAAAACCAGAGAGCATGCACAGCAAAAGTGTCTTTATCAGGCCTGATTTCTATGAGAATAAGTGCAAATGTTTATTATGCTATTAAATAGAGGCTGCTTTAGTCACAGAATGGGATGCCAGTGCCACAAAAACCAGAGAGCATGCACAGCAAAAGTGTCTTTATCAGGCCTGATTTCTATGAGAATAAGTGCAAATGTTTATTATGCTATTAAATAGAGGCTGCTTTAGTCACAGAATGGGATGCCAGTGCCACAAAAACCAGAGAGCATGCACAGCAAAAGTGTCTTTATCAGGCCTGATTTCTATGAGAATAAGTGCAAATGTTTATTATGCTATTAAATAGAGGCTGCTTTAGTCACAGAATGGGATGCCAGTGCCACAAAAACCAGAGAGCATGCACAGCAAAAGTGTCTTTATCAGGCCTGATTTCTATGAGAATAAGTGCAAATGTTTATTATGCTATTAAATAGAGGCTGCTTTAGTCACAGAATGGGATGCCTCACAGCAGACTTAAGATCAGTTCAGTATATATGCACAGTTAGTTACTATAAGCAGCCTGAAAACGCTAACAAAGGCTGGATGAAAAAAAAAAAATCTCCCTGTCAGCCAGCTCCGTTTTTCCTACCTTTCCCTGGCTTTCTGTCTGTCTCCTGTCTGTCTCCTGCCTGTCTCCTGCCTGTCCCTGTCTGTCCCTGTCTCCAGCCTGTCTCCAGCCTGTCTAACTGCCTCAGCTACACAGCGTTCTGTCTGTCTGTCACGAATGCAATAGAGAAATGAGGAAAAGCAAGATGGCCGCCGTTAAATACCGCTGTGTGACGTCACCGGGCTTGCTGGCTGCTGATAGGCTGCATGTGACTGCCCCAGCTTGCACTGGCGCGGGATACATGTCCAGACATGTCCCGCCCGCCATCTTAGAATGCCTGTAATGTAAATGAATGGATGTTAAAGGAAAACTTCGAGTGATCGAATCGCGGGGAAATTCGGATTCGATCCGAATCGAATTTTTCCTGAAATTCGGATCGAATCCGGGTTCGTCCGGATCGATTCGCTCATCCCTATTGGGCGGTCACGTTCGCTCTTCGAAATTGTCAGCGCCCAAGCTATTCGGCAGCCCTGTCCTTGATTAATCTGTGGTGGTCAGAGTTTGTGCAGTCGCTGTTTTAATTCGCTATGTGGCGGCGTGAGCGTCGCTGTGCTTCGCTGCGCTGCGTTGTGCGGCGCTGTGCTGTTCATACATGTGCCCTTCTGCCATTTGCAAGGAATTCACTTCCCGCGACCCCAGTCGTTCTTAATGAATACACTGTAGTTGTGAGCGTGCATGGCCACATATTGCAGGATTAACATTCAGTCGTACAAGCTCATAACAACCCGTTATGCATTCTCATGTGTGCCACATTATCATGTAGTTGTATAGTTTGATTTTGTGATGATTTTAGGAAGGAATAAGATTTGTATATTTAAGCACAACTTGGTTTGCTTTTCAAGGACCTATACATAACAGTATGTAGAACCCCCTGCTAAATCAAGCTAATAATTCGTGGCGCCTTGGGCCCTAGCTTGTTTTAAAGCGTCATTTTATTTTTTCCGCCACTTAGCTTGCACATAGCTGATATTAGCTTGTCCCTGTTGCGCGCATCTTTTTTTTTGAATTTTTAATCACAGTTGCTTTCGTCATATCCGGTTCCGGTATCCTCCTTTGCGTTTCAAAGCCACCTAAAGCTAAAAATGTCTAGCGCTTATGCCAATAGCTTGTTTTCAAGCGTCATTTTATTTTTTCCGCCACTTAGCTTGCACATAGCTGATATTAGCTTGTCCCTGTTGCGCGCATCTTTGTTTTTGAATTTTTAATCACAGTTGCTTTCGTCATATCCGGTTCCGGTATCCTCCTTTGCGTTTCAAAGCCACCTAAAGCTAAAAATGTCTAGCGCTTATGCCAATAGCTTGTTTTCAAGCGTCATTTTTCCGCCACTTAGCTTGCACATAGCTGATAATAGCTTGTTCCTGGTGCGCGGAGCGTTTTTTTTTTTTGCCATGTCGCTTTGGTCATTTCCGGTTCCTGTTTCCTCCTTAGCGTTTCCACCATGCTTCCAAGACGCCGAGTCATGCGCCTCCCCAGCTCCTCCTCCGACTCCGACCCCACCACCCCTCCCCTACCTCCCCCACCTACCTCACCTCCCCCACCTAGCACCCCTCCCACCCCTGGGCAGGCCAAGAAAAGGCGCTTACGAGTGGATAGCCGCGTTAATGGCCAGGTGGTCAAAGTGAGTATTTGGTTTTGGTATTTTAGGTTTAAAGTTGAACAACACACAGGGGGGATTGGCCCTGAAGTATCTAATTTTTCTGGGCCAATTGGATCACTCCCCGTGGGGCATCCCCATTCTGGATGTCCTGCGGGGATGTCCCCCCCCTGGAGGGCCATAAAAATTACCTCAGCCCCGTCCCATCTGTGCATGCGTGAGCTGCGGATGCCTCTTGCGCCTACCTCTAGCTGGGTGTACCCCTGCGCAAGACATTTGTTAATGTTGTGTGCAGGCGCACTCCCTGTTAGAGTCAAACGCCACATGCATACTTTGCCGCGCAGACCCAGCTGAGCTGGTATGCACGTCCAAACGGCCTTGTATGCGCATACCACAGCGGCGCAGAGCGCTGTGCTCGGCTGGCGCAGTCACGTGGGAGCGTCGTCAGTGGTGTATTTGTGGCCTTCTAAGGGGGTTTCAGACAGCGGACCACCCACAATTGGTGTGGCCCACCAAAGTGCACACAAACCCAGAATAGTGATAATCCTGGGTGTGGGTCCACTTTGATCTGGTCTCTGTATAACTGTTTATGCCATTGTTCTGATGTCATGTATTGATTTGTGTTTGTTTTTCATTTCTCATAGGATTTCTGCATGAACCAGTACGACTATGCCCGTGGGGGAAAAAAAAGAATTGCCATGGAGGTGAAGGCCACAGTGTCCCGGCGCTTCCACACCGAGCTCTCCATCCGAGCAATACAGCAAAAGTGGTCCAACTTTAAGCGCCGGGACCCTGAAGGCGTGTACCGCCTATATGATGCCTACGCATCAGGTAAGTTAAAGCTTATGCTATGTTTATACTTTTTGCCTAATCATCTGCTAAGCTTTGTCCATTTGTGCTCTTTATATTAATTATTTTCTTTCACCCCCTCAACACAGATAAGCGTCCTCCCCTGGGGAAACGTGGGAAGGGATTCCTCCCCCGAACCAGGCAGGCGGACTCGGGGGAGTCATCGGGGGAGGGTCCCTCCCGCGGGTCCTATTTAGAGGACCCAGGGGAGGAAGGGGATGACGCCCCAGAGGAGTGTGCTGCTGGGGGGCTGGCAGGATCAAGCCTCAGCTCCTCACACTCTGAGTCTGAGGAGTCTCACCAGGCAAGGGGCCACTCTCAAGTGGGGAGTCCAAGTGGGGTGGTAGAAATGGACTCTCCCACACTCCCTGAAGGAGCAGGGAGTGAGAGGGAGGAGGGTGGCCCTTTGCCTGGTGGATCTTCCGACCAGAGTGTGAGGAGCCGAGGCTCCCCGCCTCCTCCTCAGAGCCCTCCCTGGGCTTCAAGTGGCGGATCATCCCCTGGTGAGTGTCCTTTTTTTCATTGTTAGTCTGTGACAGGTTTCATCTGGCCATTTGTACTTAGCCCTTGCCATTCCTCTCTAATTTGCAGGGCATCATATAGGCGGCACCTCCATGGCCTTTTGGAGAAGCATTCTCCACGGGCATAGTCGTGGTAAGTGTTTGTTGTTATCCATCACATTCCCTATGTTATGACATTCCTTAAAGTGGACCAACAAACATTGTTGATAGTGCTTTGATTCTCGAAGCTTCCCTGAAAAATCACATCCCTCACCCAGGGCACCCCCCCAAAAAAAACCCCACAAACTCCTTACCTCTTTGGGGGTTGCAGAAGCCACCGTCCCAGCCTCCTGTGTGCCACTCTAGATGTGTGTGCGCCTGCGCTCTGTTTCCTAATGGGCTGCGCGTGCGCACACACTGGAGGAGTGATGTGCGGAAGGCAGCGGCGGCGGCGGACGTTGTCTCACTCAAATTGTGGTGCTCTGCCAAAGCGGACCAAAACACAGAATAGTTGCAATCCTGTGTCTTGGCCCACTTTTAACAGACACATGTTTCCTGGTCCATTGTCACAGCTGGTTTGATAATGTACCTTAACCTCACAAACCCCACTACAGTGCTAGCCAACTGGCAACCACCCCTATGTTTCTGCCCACACCATGATGGGTGTTATCATTTTTTTTCTTGGGTTAAGTTGTTCCCGCTAACACATGTTGCACACTAGTAACGTTAGCCAATCAACTGCTAATGAGTCCTTTACATTGCACTGTCTATGTTATTTGCACATTATCTTTAGGGATACATGTTGCAACCATAACTAATTTACATTAACTCATGGACCAGGAAATATGCTAATTTTGGTCAACCTGTATGTAACCATGCAAGCCTTTGATTTTTCCGACTCCATAACCAGATGGATGTCAAATAGTCAGGTGTCATTGGCCCACTAATTGTGTTTTTGTCTTTTGCTTTCTGTTGACAGATGTTGCTACGCAGACGGAGCCAGAAAACCTCCTCCCCACCCCAGCTCCAGGGACGGCCAGCAGCATGGGCCCCCGCCACAGCTGCGATGGTGAGTACATCCCACTTCATATGCCTAAAGACTTGTGAAACCTATGTCTTCTAGTCACATCTGCAGACATTTAAAATGTACCTATGTGTTAATTTCACACACATCTAGATTCCATGTGTTTGTACAATAATCCAACATGCCTGTCTGCATGCTTGATTGTTGCCTCACATTCTTCATTTGGCCACATAGAGACTATTTGTGCCTTAGACACAACCAAATGGGCCGTATTAGGTCTTGTCCTCTAACATTATAGGGCAAACTAGTTTACTCGTTAGGACTTAGGCCCTGATGTTTGGCTGTGACTAAACACATAAATGGACACACTGGGACTTATACCTTCTTTGCTTCCCAAGAGTTAAAGGGGAACAACAACCAGGATTTTGACTTTCCTGGGTCTTGGTCCACTACGGTGGGGCACCCCTGATCGTCACCGCTGTGTGACAACCCCCTGAACTCACTTTTCCTCCAGCCGACGTACAAGCCGCGGCAAAGCGGCTCCTCCTCCTCCGCCTCCCGCGCGTCCCTTTTTACGCGCGCGTGCCCGCGCAGGCCATTCACAGACGGCCGGCGCAGGCACGCACACGTCTAGAGGGGCGCGAGGGAGGGGCCGGCGGCCGTGCCCCACCGAAACTGAGGTAGGGAGTTTGGGGTGTTGGGGGGGTTTCACCCCGCGGGACATCCCAATCTCGGATGTCCCGCGGGGAGGGAGGTGATCGGGCCGGGAATCTGATAGATTCCAGGGCCGATCACCGGTGGGTGTTGGTACACTTTAAGAGTAAATGTATGCTTGGGATGTGTTGTCCAAATTCCTGCCAGTCAATAGTACTCATATAATGTTAACAAATAAGCGCACAGTGGCCAACAATGTTAATGTGAGTGTCAGATAATTGGACACACTGACATTACATTGCTACATCTGTGTCTGTTGAGGTCACATTCAATTTATTAATAAATTGTTGTTTATACATCTCTACAGCTTGTGAAAACCAGCATCGCAGACTGTGGCGGGAGATCAGGCTCCTGAAGCTGATGCTGCTGGCCAAGAAGAGGCGCCGGCGGCGTCGTTAGGGTGGGGTGGATGGCTGGCCTGTTGACGCCCTTTGTTGGACAATGTTGGCCCTGTTGGACACCTTTGACATTAAAACTTTTGTATTTACATCATTACAGTGTGGTGCCTTGCAAAGCATAGTTTAACTGTCTCTAAAACCATTTGTGTGTAAATTTAGCCATACCTTTGGAGCCATTTCATGTGTTAACCATAGTAAGCTATGGTCTCAAATGTGTGGCCTAAATTTACAAATACATTGACATATCTAGATCAAGATACTCATCCCTGACTGTGTTATTAGCTATGTCTTAGGAAAAACACAATTTAGAGGTGGGTTAAGCAAATATATTTACAGAAACAAAAACAAACAAAATTAATATTCTTGGCTGGGTGGCCGGGGAGGTTGGGAGTCATTGCTAGGGGCGGTGTTGGGGGACAACAGTGCAGTAAAAAATATAGACTGCTGTTGTATGAGCTGTTGTATCAACAACAAAGTTTGGTCCTGCCGCTGTATCGCTTCTTGCTGCTGCTGGATAGATTGTTCCATTGCATTGGCCAGCCGACCAAGTTCCTGGTTTTGTTGAAGGTTATGCATCAACAGGTCGATCTGGCGCTGCTGGGCCTCATGTTGTTGCTGACACATCAGCACCTGCTGTTCCAACGCCGCAATGCGCTCATTAGTTCCATCACGCGGCTGTTGGCGACTGTAGTCCTCCAGCATCCGGACCCCTAGCTGGTAAAAATCGGCACTGGTTGGTGCAACACCTCCTCTTGCTGGGGTTTGAGGCTAACAAAATAGAAAACAACATCATTTGCCAAAATCATTTGCCAAAACAGTCACTATACAACTTACCCTTGTCTGAGCCTCGGAAGCTTGGCCACATGGGACTTGGGAAGAGGTCCCAGGTTGGGGTTCTGGTTCCGCCTCCTGCCCAAACGACAAAGAAAGGAAATGTGACATGTTGCTTCATCCACTACCCACGAACATGGCAATGTGGTTATAGGTCCTCTAAATCAGCCATGTTACCTCCGTGTCGTCCGCCACAGGTAGGAGCGAGGTATCGCTGCCAGAGAGGGGCAATTCAACATCAGAGATGTCCGGCAAGTTGGCATATGCTAAACAGGAAAGTCAGGTTAGTAGGTCAGTGGACCAAACTCAAATGTAACATGGCTAGGCTATCGAGGCCATACCTCCACAAAGTGCTAAATTACACACTAGACCAAAGGTATCTGTTAAACTCAGATTGTTAACATGTATGTTAGAGGACTAAGAGGCAATAATTTTGGCAAATAAGATCAGACACATTGCTTAAATTACACATACCCGCAATCTCCCAGATGTCTGGAGTGGGGCCCTCACTCGAGCTTGGACCTTTAAAATACATGTGGACACACAAGTTGCCAGAAGCAAGTGCCACAAAAGTAGAGGCAAAATACAGACTAGAGCAAGGCAAAACAACTTACCCTCATCTCTGGCAGCCTGAACTTGAGGGGCCCTTTCTGGACAGCCACTTCCGATATTCTGGTCAACTAAAAAACACAAGTAATGGCTCTAAATATTCATCAAACTACTACGGTGAATGTTTGTCCAAAAATATGTCCTCCAAAATGCATTGCTATCACTCCAAGAACTATTAGACTGACCCTGGGGAGGGAATAAGCACTCCCAAGAGGCATCTTCAAGTTGACAGAGCAAACATGTAGATTATTAGACTAACCAAATCGAACCAGTGTAACAGAAACAGCATAAAGGATACATTATGTATTGCTATACACACCAACAGGGTCCTGTTGACCTGCAACATCGGAAGTGGGGTCCAAAGATGAACCAGTCACTTGGCCTACCAATAAAAAAGAGGAATGAGACTCATGCACTTGGGTTAAAGTGGATAAAGCAAGGTTGACACATGCACTTACCGACATCCAAAGAGTAGCTTGGCTCCTGAGGAGATGCTGGGGCCAATGGCGGGGGAGCTAGGCAAAAATCAAGCAAACATTGAGCCATTGTTAATGTGCGTGCAAAAATACAACATGCATTAAGGTGTGTGTGAGCAGCTCATTCACTAATATTCACTAATCAAGGCCAGTGTGGCTTCCACATTTATATGCAGATATATGGCCACATATCTCTGCCTTCCAACATAGCTACACATGTTAGGGCCTTGTTAGTTAGTTGCTGTGAGTGTTAAAGTGGGCGTGAAATTAGGCCGCAGGTCCATATTATTAATACTCCACAGTGCCCCACTCGATTGTTGGAGCTGCTCCCACACCCATTTGTTCCCCAAACAACCAGCACCGAAATTAGTGGTAAATACCTTCAATGGCAGACTGGGTTAGGCTTGAGGTTGGTTGAAGGGCAGGAGTTTGTGTGTCCTGAGGCACATCCTGGACAGCAGCATGTGCACCTATGCAGAAAGCAACAGACAGGAAAGTAAAAAATGTATGAGGTCTAATGTACTACTTCACAGGTCCTACTGTTAGTTGGGCAGAAAGAGAAAATGCTAATCACATACATTAACAGTAGCTTTTATAAAAAGGCAGATAATATGTACCTTCAGGCCAACCTGTGGTGTCATCCCCAGGATCCACACCCTGCAGCCGAGCCAGTGGAATTTTGGCCTTCAGCATCTCCTCATACGGCCTGTAGGTACTCTTTGGAGCCTGGATGGTCCCACTGTCCACATCAAGATCGTGATTCATCTTTTTCATAAGGGCCCCTCTCAAAGTGTAGAAGCGTTTCCTGCAGGATGGGCCACTACGTGGGTGTTGAGCAGTGCTACTAAGCTCCACACCAATGGCATCCCACAGTTTGCTTCTTCCTTGTTTGCCTATGGACTTGCTTTGGGAGCCAAAGAGTAGCTCCCATTTAGCAAGTGTAAGGCGCACAAGATGATTATTCTCCGCCAAATTAAATTCAGGCTCCCTCTTGGCACCTGGGCGCTTAGCCTGGGGTGCTGCCCCACCTTCAGGCTGGGCCCTTTTCCGTAAGGGAGGTCTGCGCACAGCACCCACCAAACTCCTACTTGGGCCTGCTGTGGCCGGCAGATGTCCTGAATTTGGCTCCATCCTGTAGCTGCACACACACACACAAATACACACCCAACAAGCACGCATGCAGACTATAGAATGGCATCGCACTCTCTTTGGGTTGGGCAGGTTTTATGTGCTCTAACAGCCAATCACAAACCAGCCCACTTAATTGATTCACACATACAGCCCAGTTCCTTCTAGCCACACCTCCACTGCACTGACTGAAGCATGTGTGTTAGCCAATTAACTAATTACAGACCTCATTAACCAAACAACACACACCCAAATACAACAATGGACTGATGTATCTGAAACCCTTGTGACATGTGGCTAGCCTAACGGCTATTTAAATAAACAGCAGCTTACCTTTCATTGGCCCACCACTGAATTTTCGCCCATGTCCGTTAATGCACGCAAGTTTCGGCTCACGTACGCTAGTAGCGCTACTAGCGTGCGCGTGCGCACTCCGTTTTACACACACCTGGGTCGGCTAATTGGCGCCCGGAAATAGCAGAGCAACGCAAAAGGCGGCAAAGCGGACCTGTCCTTTTTCTAAGTGAAGTATAAATGGAAGGAATTTGCAAGCTTCTGGTATTCTTACACTGTGGCAAAGGCTGTGGTGTGGTGCGGTGCTTGCTTCCCTTAGCTCATTTGAGTCTCTGTCTGGGTTCTGTCCTCACTCTCTGTGGCTTGTTGGGTGATTTCTGACATCAGTGCTGTTTCTTTAGGAGATTGTTTTTGGTGGCATATGCAAATATTGTGGAGCATACAGCAAGTGAGGCTTGATTTTGGGGCCTTTTGTGGGCTGTGCAGCAACTCCCCTCTTGGTTGTGCCTAACTTAGAAAGCTGTTTTTCAGCAGGCTGGTGGTTTGGACCACTATAGTTCTGGTTTTGTGGTGAGCTGCATTGTAGTGGGTGTGTGAGGAGTGTGATTGTTTGTGTGTGTGTGGTGTGTTTGTGGTTTTTGTTTTTGTTTTTTTGATTTTGTATATCTGTTGAGTGTGTGTGATGGATAAGAGGGTGATGTATGGTGTCTGGGTGGATGGATGTATGTGTATGCTGAAAGAGCAGGAGGAAAGGGAGCGGGGTGTTGTGAGGCTTAGGGCACCTCGCTCCTTTGCAATCCGCCTTTCAGTATGGGACTTAAGTGACGAGCAGAACAGGAGCCGCTTCCGTCTGAATCGTGCTGCACTACAGTCCCTATATGATCAGATTAAGCACAAAATCGAGCCATCCACCAAACGCACTCAATCCATTCCAGGCATAGTACGCCTGTGTGCCACGCTGAATATTTTGGCACGAGGGACCTTCCAGGCAACCTCCGCCCTCCTCAGCGGGATAAGCCAGGCTACTATGAGCCGCATACTAATCCAGGTAGTTCTGGCGATTTGTGATTTAATCCCAATTTACATCAAGTTTCCTGAGGATGAGGAAGAGGTTGCCAAAATAAAACATGCTTTCTATCTCATGGGAGGGATCCCGAATGTGCTAGGGTGCGTTGATGGTACACATATCCCTTTCCGCCCTCCCCGTGCACAGGAGCTGTATTACAGAAACAGAAAGCAATTCCATTCGCTAAACATCATGCTTGTCTGTGACCCAGACATGAGGCTGCGGGCGGTGAGATCGGGGTTCCCCGGCTCATGCCACGATTCTTACGTCTTGCAGCGGACAGTCCTGTGCCGGAAGTTTGAGAACAACGAAATGCCAGCTGGCTGGCTACTGGGTAAATAATTAACCATGTCAAATTATTTTGACTCAAATATGTGGCCTAGTAAGCCAAATTAGAAAAAAAGATAAACCAAACATGTACTAGTACTAATTGCTGTCTCTCTCCTTGTGTTTTTTCTACAGCGGATAAGGGATATGGGCAGAGAACGTGGGTCATGACTCCGGTCAGTAGCCCACGGACCTCTGCCCATGAACGCTACAATGCAGCACATCGCAAGACCAGAAGCATTGTGGAAAGAACCATCGGCCTGCTGAAAGCACGCTTTCTCTGTTTGGCACGGCCAGGAGGAGAGATGCTCTACAGCCCACAGAAGGTCTCCAAGATCATCCTCGCCTGCTGCGTGCTCCATAATATTTGTATATGCCACCGAATTCAATCCCCCGAGGAGACAGCACTGGTGCCAGAAATCCCCAACTTGCCCGCAGGAAGAAGTGAGGACACCCAGACTGGCGATGAGCTAAGGGAAAGGATGATCACTTCCTTTTTTGCGGTAAGCTAACTACCCTTCACTCTAATCCAAGTACTGCACTACAGGGAAAATGTATTTGACCTCCCATCAAAATTAGAAAAAAACCACTCTAAGGGGGGGTGTAAGATGACCCAAACCACTCTAAGGGGGGTGTAAGATGACCCAAACCACTCTAAGGGGGGTGTAAGATGACCCAAACCACTCTAAGGGGGGTGTAAGATGACCCAAACCACTCTAAGGGGGGTGTAAGATGACTCAAACTGTTTTTATTTTCCTTTTCATTCTAATTTCTGGTTTAATTTTCCTTTTCATTCTCATTTCTGTTTTAATTTTCCTTTTCTTTCTCATTTCTGGTTTAATTTTCCTTTTCTTTCTCATTTCTGGTTTAATTTTCCTTTTCTTTCTCATTTCTGGTTTTATTTTCCTTTTCATTCTAATTTATGGTTTAATTTTCCTTTTCATTCTCATTTCTGTTTTAATTTTCCTTCTCTAAGGGGGGTGTAAGATGACCCAAACCACTCTAAGGGGGGTGTAAGATGACCCAAACCACTCTAAGGGGGGTGTAAGATGACCCAAACCACTCTAAGGGGGGTGTAAGATGACTCAAACCACTCTAAGGGGGGGTGTAAGATGACCCAAACCACTCTAAGGGGGGTGTAAGATGACCCAAACCACTCTAAAGGGGGGGTAAGATGACCCAAACCACTCTAAGGGGGGTGTAAGATGACCCAAACCACTCTAAGGGGGGTGTAAGATTACCCAAACCACTCTAAGGGGGGTGTAAGATTACCCAAACCACTCTAAGGGGTGGTGTAAGATGACCCAAACCACTCAAGGGGGGTGTAAGATGACCCAAACCACTCTAAGGGGGGTGTAAGATGACCCAAACCACTCTAAGGGGGGTGTAAGATGACCCAAACCACTCTAAGGGGGGTGTAAGATTACCCAAACCACTCTAAGGGGGGTGTAAGATTACCCAAACCACTCTAAGGGGGGTGTAAGATGACCCAAACCACTCTAAGGGGTGGTGTAAGATGACCCAAACCACTCAAGGGGGGTGTAAGATGACCCAAACCACTCTAAGGGGGGTGTAAGATGACCCAAACCACTCTAAGGGGGGTGTAAGATGACCCAAACCACTCTAAGGGGGGGTGTAAGATGACCCAAACCACTCTAAGGGGGGTGTAAGATGACCCAAACCACTCTAAGGGGGGTGTAAGATGACCCAAACCACTCTAAGGGGGGTGTAAGATGACCCAAACCACTCTAAGGGGTGGTGTAAGATGACCCAAACCACTCTAAGGGGGGGTAAGATGACCCAAACCACTCTAAGGGGGGTGTAAGATGACCCAAACCACTCTAAGGGGGGTTTAAGACGCAAATGTTGGTTAACAATGAATGCAATATTTTTTTACAGCGAAAACACAAATTTAAAGATATATACTAACTGCACTTTTTTTAATTTTTCAGGCACCCCGAGATGCACCGTGATCCCAATTTTCATTTTCTAGAACATTTCTGAAATTTCCTTTCAATTCTAATTTCTGTTTGATTTTTCATTTTCATTTTCATTTCTGTTTTAATTTTAGTTCCTTTTTAGTCAAAAAATAAAAAAAAAAACTAAATATACATGTGGCTATGTGTTTAATTCTGTTGTAATTTTCCATTTCATTCTAATTCCTGTTTTAATTTGCCTTTTCATTCTCATTTCTGGTTAAATTTTCCTTTTCATTCTCATTTCTGTTTTAATTTTCCTTTTCATTCTCATTTCTGGTTTAATTTTCCTTTTCTTTCTCATTTCTGTTTTTATTTTCCTTTTCATTATAATTTATGGTTTAATTTTCCTTTTCATTCTCATTTCTGTTTTAATTTTCCTTTTCTTTCTCATTTCTGGTTTAATTTTCCTTTTCTTTCTCATTTCTGGTTTAATTTTCCTTTTCTTTCTCATTTCTGGTTTAATTTTCCTTTTCATTATAATTTATGGTTTAATTTTCCTTTTCATTCTCATTTCTGTTTTAATTTTCCTTTTCTTTCTCATTTCTGTTTTAATTTTCCTTTTCTTTCTCATTTCTGGTTTAATTTTCCTTTTCTTTCTCATTTCTGGTTTAATTTTCCTTTTCTTTCTCATTTCTGGTTTAATTTTCCATTTCATTCTAATTCCTGTTTTAATTTGCCTTTTCATTCTCATTTCTGGTTAAATTTTCCTTTTCATTCTCATTTCTGTTTTAATTTTCCTTTTCATTCTCATTTCTGGTTTAATTTTCCTTTTCTTTCTCATTTCTGTTTTTATTTTCCTTTTCATTCTAATTTCTGGTTTAATTTTCCTTTTCATTCTCATTTCTGTTTTAATTTTCCTTTTCTTTCTCATTTCTGGTTTAATTTTCCTTTTCTTTCTCATTTCTGGTTTAATTTTCCTTTTCTTTCTCATTTCTGGTTTAATTTTCCTTTTCATTATAATTTATGGTTTAATTTTCCTTTTCATTCTCATTTCTGTTTTAATTTTCGTTTTCTTTCTCATTTCTGGTTTAATTTTCCTTTTCTTTCTCATTTCTGGTTTAATTTTCCTTTTCTTTCTCATTTCTGGTTTAATTTTCCTTTTCTTTCTCATTTCTGGTTTAATTTTCCTTTTCTTTCTTATTTCTGTTTTTATTTTCCTTTTCATTCTAATTTCTGGTTTAATTTTCCTTTTCATTCTCATTTCTGTTTTAATTTTCCTTTTCTTTCTCATTTCTGGTTTAAATTTCCTTTTCATTCTAATTTATGGTTTAATTTTCCTTTTCATTCTCATTGGTGGTTTAATTGTAATTCCTTTTTCTTAAAAAAATAAAAAACAAATAAAATACATTCGGCTATGTGTTTAATTCTGTTTTAATTTTCCTTTTCATTCTAATATCTGTTTTAATTTTATTTCCTTTTCAACACAAAATAAAAACAAAAAAAATTAAAGAAACATGTTGCAATGTGTTTTATTCTGAAGGTACTTGATTCCCAGCCCACAGCAAAGCAAAGCGCAGGCGCTGTGTTGAATAGCGTGGTCAAACTGACTGACAGCGCCTACAAAGCTGAGGTCCAACATCATATTCAGCAATGTAGGCGTTGTTCCCAACAACGCCAGGTAGCGACTGAGGAGGCCTGCTATAGCGAATCGCTACCGCCCGCGGCGTACGCTAGCGGCGCTCATAGCGCCATACTTCAGTCGCTCATCTGACGCTACCTGGCGCTATTGATGAATCGGCCTCCCCGTTACAATGAATCTGTGAAAACCTTTGGCCATCTTTTTGTACAGAGCCACGTGGCAATATTTTGGCCCGTCAGCTTTTTTAATTAGTGTCACTTACATTTCCAACCTTTTGTTAAAGTAATATTAAAGGCAAATACAATTGTTACACTATTGCGCCAGGCTATGTTTGGCACTATACTAAACTGTTTACCATTTTTAAATTAAAGAAGAAATTACCAAGATATTGAGGTTTACAATTTTACCTTATGATTTATCTTTTGAAATATTTTGGCAGGCCCATTGGCTCTGTGATGCTGCATAATAAACAACATAATGGGTGGGGTCTGTAAGATAGGCATTCTCATCACTCTGGCTGTTCTGCCTCTTTCCCAGTGTCCACAGTCTGATTATGTAGAGCATTAGACCACCAGCTTATCCCTATGATTTGTGGTCTATGGCAAAGGAATTTCGAGGGGGTGCTACTACTTTTTCAGAAGCAGCTGTGTTCTGACAGGAAGAGAGAGGGCAGCCATGATGAGTTGAGCTGCTATACGATAGTGGTGCATGTAGCGAACAATAAAGTAAAGTGTTCCACATTGTGACAATGCTCGTCCTCCCTTGTATGGTGATTCTGGCGCCCCTGCTGCATTTGCAACTTGCTCCTCCTCCTCAGCCTCATGCTGCCACTGAGCCCTAAATTCATTCTGTCAATAGTGCATCCTCTAAAGTGCATTTGTACTCCCTCCTCTTTCTATCCCACTCCAGTGCCAGTGGTGAAATCAAGGTGATGTTATTCTTATAGCCCGGATCCAGCAGGGTGGCCACCCAGTAATCAGCACTGGTGACAATGCAGGCAAATCTGCAGTCATTCTGCAGGCACTGCAGCATGTAATTGCTCATGTGAGCCAGGCTGCCCTAAGTCAACAAAAAACTGTCCTCAGTTACAGGTGTCTCCTCCTCCTGCTCCTCCCTCCAGCCACGCTCCAGTGATGCCTGTAAGCTGTCCTGGGTGCCACCCTGCTGCGAGAGAAAGTCCTCCTCCTCCTTTCACTCAGAATCCTCCAAAATTGTTAACTAGCTGGACAGTGGAATTCCTGGCTGCTGTTGGCCCAGCAACCCGCCCTGCAAGCCACGTGTGCACTGCCCTGACACCTAGGAAAATAGGCCTCCCTCTGCTTCATCCTGTGCCACCAACACATGCTCCGTCATGGCCTGGAGGGTTTTTTTTCTAGCAGGCAGAGGATTGGGATGGTATCGCTAATGGTATTATGAGCATTCACCATATTGGGGGCATAATGGAAGTACTGCAGCATGGCACAAATGTCCCTCATCCAGGCCCACTCATACGTGGTGAAGTGCCGTTGATCTGCACTTCGACCCTGGCATTTGGGATCTGGAACTATTGCCTGCTGCTGCTCTCACACCCTTTCAAGCATATACAAAGGGGAATTCCACCTGGTTGCCAAGTCACATATGTGGCCGTGGGTGGGAAAGCCGAAGTTCCTCTGCAGAGAAGTCAGGCGAGTAGCAGCAGGATGGGAACACAAAAAGTGCGTGCACAAGCCATGCACTTTATACAGCAGCCTGCATTTCTGGATAATGAGCCAGAAAGCTCTGCACCACCAAGTTAAGCAAATGCACCAGGAAAAGGGATGTGCATCAACTCAGCTTGGCCCAAGGCTGCTACAAGGCTATGCCTATTGTTGCACACCACCTTGCTGGGCTTCAGGTTCAACCACTCATCTGTCTGCTCCTGGATGCGGGTCCACAGCTCCTGGGTGGTGTGGGGCCTTTCAGACAGACAGATGAGTTTTAGCAACACATGTCATTGGAGAGGCGGTGGTAGAGGTCAACCAAAGCAGCAGAGGGATCCTCAGGTGTTTGCAAGTTTTTTAGATGTTTCTGCCACTGCAGCTTGTGTTTGGATTGCAGATGCCTGGTCATGGATGTGGTGCAGAGATTAAGGCTTTCCCCTCGCTTCAGAGACTGGTGGCACAGCATGCAAATGACCCATGTTTTGTTCTCTGTGCACTGCTTTAAAAAAATGCCATTCTGGGAAAATCCTTTGTGCCAGCTTTGACATGCTCAGTCCCTGGGCTTGGTAAGCAGGAGTAGCAACAGGATGATGGCTGAGGGTTTACACCCTTCTCACTCTTTTGCTGGCTGCCTGGGGCTCCCTGACCACCACCTCTTCCTCTTAACTCTGATGGCCTTCAGACCATGTTGGGTTTAGGACCTTGTTATCACCCCTGGCATTGTCTTCTACCCCCTCCTCCATGCTACCCTCTCTCTCAGCCTCCACAATGCAGAAAGCCGTAGCAGTTGGCACTAGGGTGTGATGGTCCATTGGCCACGTCCTCATTCTTCAACAGAGTTGTTGGGCATCTGGGAACCCTAGATCTGTAACTGGGGCAGGAACAGCTGTATAAACTTGCCCACTGTGTCCAGCAGCCTCCTGTGTGTCCTGAAAAGGACAATTGTGTTTTTAAGCTTTACTTTAAACAGCCTATCTGTCCCTGAAACAGAAACCTGTTCCTATCTGCTGCAAAGCACTCTGAGACCAGCTTCCCAGTTTCTGGGCTCAACTGAGCGCTGAACTTGAGCACAGACTTTTTGCTGAAGTCCGTGCTCGACTTTGTGGCTCAAGCTCGGTACGACTCTGAACTGTAGCTCGGACTCACTCATCCCTAAGCAGGAGACTCGGTATGACAGTTTAAAGCATTACTAAGTAGGTAGGCCTCTGTTGGAATCAATAGGCTGGTCTGCCTTTTTATTTACACAAATTTACTGGGAGGCAAGTCCTCATTTGAAAGAAATATTCATTATGATTTATGGTTCATACATTCTATGTTACTTTTCTTATGCCAATACCATATATACTATTAGACTATAGATACAAGTGTATACATTTACTGAAAACTGCTGCTAGATTTAAAAAAAAGGAGAAACTGTCTACCGTGATAAAAGCGTAGCATAGAGGTGTCTTTAGACACTTGATCATTTAACAAAGTATAGTGGATCAAATATTCACACACCAGTTTGTAAACAGTATTAAAATGGGGCTGTGGCCCCTTTACTAACAATGGCCTCGATTCAATAAGAGTTGAAAAAAATTCTCACGGTAGTAAAAAATTCAATTCATGCGAAAAACACCTGAGAATGTCACTCTTACTGAATCACCAGATAGAAAAACAATGAAAGCCAATGGCAGCTTTTACTACAGTGTAGAAAGGAGTAAACAGTTCTCTACCTTTCTTAAGAGTAAAAAAGTGCCATTGACTTTCATTGTTTTCCTATCTGGTGATTCAGCAACAGTGACATTCTCAGGCTTTTCTCTCATGAATTGAATTATTTACTACCATGAGAATTTTTTCAACTCTTATTGAATCAAGGCCAATGACTGTGTATTCATTTTTTTTTTTGTTATTTATATAGTGCCATCTTCTATGGTGCACTACAAAGTAGTAATTACAGACAGTGTGAAACACTACATACTCTATCATAAATTACAGAGTTAGAAGTAAATGCCTTGAAAAAAAATGCAAAAGGAAGGAGCCAGTGGTAAAGGTGATTGTTGCACTATTTCAAAATTCTCAGTTTCTCATTCTAGTGAATAGGTGGTGGGCGAGCACATGGAGCCAGGGGATGCTGCTCTGTGTCTGCCATGCCCAGGTAAATTAACACCGGACATCTGGGGAGGCCTGAGGATTCCGCAGTGCGGATTAGGGAGCAAGGTATGGGACTAGGAACATAGTAGATGGTCTGAGGCAGTGGCGGAACTGGGCCCCAGTGCAGACAATTGCAGAACTGGGCCCCAGTGCAGACAACAGCAGAACTGGGCCCCAGTGCAGACAACAGCAGAACTGGGCACCAGTGCAGACAACAGCAGAACTGGGCACCAGTGCAGACAACAGCAGAACTGGGCCCCAGTGCAGAGCAGTGGATCTGGGCCCCCAGTGTAGGCAATGGAAGGCTGCAGTCACAGTGCAGACAATAGCATGGACAGTGAAGGGCCATGGGCCCAGCACAGACAATAACATAGACACTGGAAGGGAAGCAAGCCTAATTTCACAAAGAGAAAAGGGGTTTATTGTCATTGCTTCATCTATTGCTAAGAATCATAGGTAACTCCTGTTATTTTTGGTCTGTATGTACTATGTAAATACCTTAGTTTTAGTAAAGGAAACTTTAAGTAAGTTTTAATTAAAAAAGGACCAAAACCCACTGAACTTGTGAAATACACTTGGCCAAAACCCCTGCCAATTCTCCCCTCTTAGAGTGTAGAACTAGAAATGGATATTTTCACTTTTTGAATCGTCCTGGAAAACTTTTTTGGGCTGTCAGTGGCAGTCAATCAGTAATTAAATCGGTGTGGCAATGACTTTATTGCCACACACAACAGTGACAATGAATGGAGGAGGCGGAGCTTTACAGCTAAAACAGGCACCATTATCTGGGATTAGACTAAAGTAGGGGCAGTGAAAATTTGCAGAAGGTACTCTTCATAAGGGGAGCAATTCAGCGGATGCTAGTTAAAAATGTGGAGTTTGGTCCTCTTTAAACCCACAGATGTCCTTTGCGGCCTTTGCGGGGGCTATAAATTAAACCCTACCTCTGCACACTTCAATAAAAACTTAATCTGGGGAATTATTTACTAATCCTCAGAAAGTTATATACCTTATCTTATATCCTTTTTTTAACTGGGCAGTGTTTTTTTTGTTTTTTTTTTTCATACCATCACTCACGCACGTGCCTCTGCATGGAGACACAAGTGCAACTGTTTTTGTATTACTACAACACAAGGTTTTGGTATTACAGTTCATCTAAACTCTGTTACTCTATGATTTCAACAGAGATTGTTGTGCTGACCTGTTTTTCTTCCTAGCAAAAACAAATTAATTCCAGTGGGGCAAAGGTCTGCTGATCTTCTGCACCTGATTGAATCTCCAGACAATTTCCTCTAAGAATGTATGAATCTCTAAGAAGCATCTCAGGCTTAGTAAAGTCAAGCAAGCTGTTTGTGTCTGTTCCATTGTGCGCCTCTGAGAAGAAGTAATCACTCTGTAAATCTCCGGCAGCCTGGTCATGGAAATTAAACCATATTTTACTTTTTTTTTAAGCCATTAAAAATACATTGCAATGAATAATATAATAGAGCTGTGCATACAGCTAAACCTTTTTTCTGCAGTCCTTTTCAATGTTTGTTCTTGAGCAGGGAAATCTCAATGGAAAACTTATTGAAAAGATGAAGAGTAATTTAATTTTTTATAATAAGCATTAACAAAAAAATAAAGAACAAAAGTACTCCACAAGGTTGAAAAAAAGGGATAAGAGCAATTTATCATGGGAGCACATTATATCCAGATTGACTCTCTGGCAGCCTGTATTCTTTCTGTATTCCAGGCTTTGGAAGGGAGGAGATTAATAAGCAGGTACTAGAAAAATTTCCCACTGATGCCATAAGTAACACGCACTGAAATAACTCACTGTGACAAGGTGCTTAAGGAGAGCTAGAACTGAATACTAGATGACTTTAAGGCTTCCACTGGTAAATCCTTAAGCGTGTCAACATCTGAAATTGAATATTCCTCTTGTAAAGCTGAACATAGATACCTGTGACATTTTGGACTCTGTGGTATAAAAAGCTGAAAATATCTGTCAAGAAAAAGTCTTTCAATTCTTTACATGTGGGTTATCCGCCACAGGTGGCGCAATCGACTGCAGGAAGACTTGTGGCCCCTCCCGACCCATAAAAGGGCCAGAATTACCCAAAAGACCCCAGTGTTTGAAAGCAGTAATGCAAGAAGCTGGGAGGCAAGCCCACTAAAAGGAAACTCTCTCAACAAAAATCACCATAACAAGGCAAAAGAGAACAACAATAACAAGGGTGGGATGAAGCAAGCCGTACTTTACACCGTAAAAACAATTCTACTGGTGAGTAATCACAGAATTGTATTTTTCCAGGTGTACAGCACGGCATGCTTCATTTCAATTTTTTACACGTGGGACATCCAATAGCAGTGTCCAAAAAAGAAGGGTGGGATTCCCAGAGAGCAATGGCAGGCAGTTCAAGCCACTACTGCCTGAAGCACCTTGAGGCCAAAAACAGCATCAGCTGAGGCCTTAACATCAACTTTGTAAAACTTGGAAAAAGTATGAACCGAAGACCAAGTAGCGACCTTACAAATCTGTTCAACTGAAGCCTGGTGCTGGAAGGCCCAAGAGGCACCAATAGCCCCAGTGGAGTGAGCTGTAACATGGAAAGGGGGTTCCTTCCCCTTAGCAGAGTATGCTTGCACCACCGCCTGTCTAATCCACTTACTGATAGTGGATTTGGCTGGAGGCAAGCCCTTCCTAGGTCCGAAAGGATGGACAAAAAGAGAATCAAACTTCCGAAATGACTCGGTGGCGACCAAATAATACTTGAGTGCCCTGACCACATCCAGAGAATGAAGGTTCAGTTCCTTGGAATTAGCAGGGGCAGGACAATAGGAAGGTAAGACAATGTCCTCATTGAGATGAAAAGCAGAAACAACCTTGGGCAAGAATTCCGGCCTAAGACGGAACACCACCTTATCCTGATGCCGCTCAAAATAAGGAGGTTTCATGGAAAGCGCCGCCAGCTCAGAGACGCAACGCACCGAAGTGATAGCAACCAAAAAGGCCACCTTAATAGTCAGAATAGAAAGAGCAACATCGCACAGGGGCTCGAAGGGGGGACCCTGAAGAGCAGAAAGCACCAAGTTCAAATCCCACACCGGTAGCAGAGGCTTACGCTGTGGACGTACATGAGTGACTCCCTGGAAAAAGGTTTTGACAAGCCTATGATTAGCAAAAGATCTTTGGAAAACAATTGCCAAGGCAGAAACTTGTCCCTTGAGGGTACTCAGTTGTAGACCCGATTCTAGACCGTGTTGAAGAAACTCCAGAATCCTGGAAAGGGAGAAGGTGTGGCAAGTGAAGGCCTTAGACTCACACCAGGCAATGTAAGCGTGCCAGACCCTGTAATAAATCATAGAAGAGGATTTTTTCCGAGCCTGAATCATAGTACTGACGACCAAAGCTGGCAAATCCTTATTCATCAGGATGGAGGTTTCAGCAGCCAAGCCGTCAAAGCCAGCGTTTGTAAATTGGGGTGGCGCTGCTGTCCCTGAGTGAGGAGCTCTGGAACATCGGGGACGGACGTACTGATCCACCGCTATCTGGATGACGTCTGCCAACCATACCCTCCTCGGCCAGCGGGGGGCCACTAGGATGGTTGGTACCCCCTCCTGGGCTATCTTGCGCAGCACACAACCCAACAGAGGGAAGGGAAGAAAGACATAAAGGAGTCAAAAATCCTTCCAAAGAAATGCTAGCGCATCTGTGGTGAAGGCCAGAGGATCTCTTGACAGGGATGCGAATCTTGGAAGCTTTTGATTGTGACAGGAAGCAAACAGGTCCACGTGCGGCTGACCCCAGGGGCGACACAGGGCATGAAAGATCTTGTTGTCGAGAGACCATTCCCCTAGGCGAGATGTCCCTCAGGGCATCTGCCTCCTTTTTCTCCACCCCGGGATGTAAACCGCCAAGATGGAGGGAACCGTCTCCTCCGCCCAAGACAATATCAGGGACACTTCCTTGAGGGCTCGTTTGCTCCGAGTCCCTCCCTGATGATTGATGTAGGCATCCGCCGTCTGATTGTCTGAGCGGACCTGGACCGCACGACTCCGAAGGTGGGGAGTCAACAGGAAGAGAATCAACCTGATCGCTCTCAACCCCAAGAGATTGATAGGCGCGTGGGCCTCTTGAGGGCCCCACTGGCCCTGGAACTTCAGCGATTGCCAAACCCCTCCCCAACCGGTCAGACTGGCGTCTGTGGTGACAATCTCCCAGCACGGAGGCAAAAAGGACCTGCCTACTAGAAGATTCCTCGAGTCCAGCCCCCCACGAGAGGGACTGTCTGGCCAGAGGGGATAGAGCGAATTCCTGCTCCAAGAACTCCTGACTCCGATCCCAGACGGTCAAGAGATTCAACTGAAGGGGTCTCATGTGAAACTGAGCGAAAGGCACAGCCTCGAAGCAAGACACCATGAGACCCACCAACTGCATCCCCAGACGGATGGAGGGATGAGGGCAAGCCAACAAGGCACGCACCAGCATCTGAAGGCCCTCCACCTTCTGCTGAGGAAGAAACACCTTGACCTGAGAAGTATCCAGCATCATTCCCAGGAAGGATCTTACCAATAAAGGAGAGAGAGAAGACTTGGGATAATTGATCACCCAACCGAAGGACTCGAGGGTGGACACTACCATCCGAGTATCCCTCTCTGCCTGATGCAAAGATGGAGCTGCAATCAAAATGTCGTCCAAGTAAGGAAGAACGCGAATGCCCTGGCTCTTCAGAAGGGCCATGACACCCGCCAGCACCTTGGTGAACACCCGGGGGGGCGAGGTGATGCCGAACGGCTAGGCCACAAACTGGTAGTGTTGATCTCCCAGAGCGAACCTCAAGAACCTCTGGTGTCCCAGGAAGACAGGAACGTGCAGATAGGCATCCTTGATGTCCACAGTGGTCATGAAATCGCCTGGCCGAAGAGAGCTCACCGCCGACCGTAAGGTCTCCATGCGGAAGTATTTGTACCTGACAAATCTGTTGAGACCCTTTAGATCCAGGATGGGTCTTAGGAAACCGTCTTTCTTGGGCACCGTGAACAGGTTGGAGTAGAACCCCCGCCTCCGTTCTTGAAAAGGCACATGGCAAACCACTCCTGATGACAGAAGATGTTGAACGGCCAGCCTCAGGCCCTGCGCCGTCACAGAATTTTGGAAGATGGCAGCTCTATCTTGTATCCGGAGGACACCACCTCCTGAATCCACCAGTCCGAGATGTGTTGCCTCCAGACGTGAGCAAAGAGCCGAAGCCGTCCCCCCACCCGGCTGGGTGAGGGCGTCCCCGCATGCCTGAAGGGCCTTGGAAGGGGGCTTAGGATTGGATCCCCAGGCAAGGCCGGGATGACCTCGGGCTCTACCTCGCCCCCGTGAGTCTCTGCGGCCACCACCAAAAAAGGAAGATCCTCGTCCTCCCTGAGAGGGACGTACCTGCTTCTGACTTTGAGGAAGTCTCCTGTCCTTAGCCAGGAGGTCCAACCGTTCCCCGAAAAGCCAAAGTCCCAGGAAGGGAATACCTGTGAGAGCTTTTTTGGCGGCAGCATCCGCTGCCCACTGTCGTAACCAGATAGAGCGATGCAGCGCGACCATCGCAGCCGAAGCCCTACCACCAAAACGGACATCGTCATCCATGGCTGATATAACAAATGCAAGGAATTCCATACAAGCCAAAAGCTCCCCATACTCCTCCGCTCGCTTGTGAGATTTGGCAATATCCGCGAGACGCCTTACCTTCTTCTTAATGGCCATGGAAACAATGGCCGCCGCACAGACAGGGCACAGACCGGTTCCCACAGAAGACGTGACAGGCTAGCTGATCCATGCACCTGTCAACATGATCACGCAAGGAGGAAGTCTCAGGTGATGGCATAACGGAGGTATTGGAGAGCCCCAGAACAGGAGCATCCACTTCCGGAGGATGGGACCATAGGCGAACCAAATCCTCCGAAAAGGGATACTGCCTGTCCAGACCCCTAGGCACCGATGGTAACCTATTAGGCTTCTCCCATTCCTTAAAAACCATCTTAGAGAAGTGGCCTTGTTCAGGAAAGACAAGGCGCTGTCTCTTCGGCCGAAAAAGGTCCCCGTTTCTTCTTGGCCGCCTTAGGAGGAACAATGTGCAGAGTATCAAGTACCGCCGACAACAGCTGCTCAGTATCATCCTGGGGCCACTTGTCCTCATCAGATGAAGATCCGTGGCGACTGTCAAGGTCCCCCCGACTACCCCCGGAGGAGTCGGACCCCTGGAGCAACTCACCCTCCTCAGCGGAATCTCAACCACCGAAGGCCTCATAATCCTCATCGTCATCAGCAAAAATGGCGCAAGCCGGCTCCAAATGCCGCTTCTTAATCTTGGCCTTGCCAGCGGCCGAACACGCCAACTGATGCTCAATGCTAGCCAGTCTGAGCTCAAAATTACTACGCGAGTCCCTGCTGGCCTCCCCCTCACTAGGGGCCAGAAGCAGGCACGGGGGAGTCGTCGAGGCCGGAGGAGCAATGGGACTGGGGCCGGCAACACTCGCCCCATCCTGATCCGCAATAGCACTCTGGGTGCAGGGCACACAAACCACGTTGCAACCACTCAGCGGGCATGTACCACACACAAGACAAAGCTTCCCAAGCCCGCTACTCCCAGAAGCCTCCATTATGGGGATTATGATAAGAAAGACGGGTCTCAAGGCACTAAGACGGCCCAGAACCGTACAGAAAAAACCCAATTTGACTCTCAGCACCCTAACCCACAGGGCAGGAAAGGGTGAAGGGGGGGTGGGGCGGGGGGGTGTATGGACCGGGAGGAACCACAAGAATCTCAATATGGGACTCTGAAAGACACAAAAGGGAGCAGATAAGCATCTCACAGCGCATGCACAGCCAATATAAAACACAATAATAAAGGTACCAACAAGAAAAGACCGGACTCATGGACCAAAAGGGAGCCAGTTGAAGAGCCTGGGAAGAGCCTGTGTAGCCTGTCAGCAGACCAAGGAGCGACGGCATGAGGTAAAAACAGGAACTTTACCTCAGGAAACTCTGTGAGGAGAGTGGCGCCGGCCTGCACAAGCAGCACGTCAAGGAGCAGGCTGCCTCAAGGGGCTGGAGCTAGTTGAAGAGTCTGGGAAGAGCCTGTGCAGCCTGTCAGCAGACCAAGGAGCCACGGGGAGAGGTAAAAATGGGAACCTCACCTCAGGAAACTCTGTGAGGAGAGTGGCGCCGGCCTGCCCAAGCAGCACCTCAAGGCCTGACGCCATAACATAGAGGGGGCGAGAGGAGCAGGAGCGGGGAAGGTAAGTATATTGTGAGGTAAAAATCGTGAGAAAAACACACACAGCATAAACTGCACAAGAATAAAGCATGTGGGACACATAATGAAAAGGGAAAAAAAGGGTGGTTCCTCCCCTCCCCCCACCAATAGGCTCACCATAGCCTATGGCCTGCTTACTCTGAGGAAGAGTCTGCAGCCCAGAGCGTAGCTCTGCCGAACGCCTGACCCTCGGGGTTTCCCTACCTGCACCTGATCTGCAGCCATGGCTGGGAGGCAAGAAGGGTCCCGGAAGCAGGTGGGAATAGGGCTTGCAGGGGCTGACGGGCTAGTATTGCCCACTTATCTGCGAAGTCCATGGAGAGAGAGAAAGAGACCATCTTCGCAGTCAGACTGCAGAAGAAGACTGGGGTCTTCTGGGTTATTCTGGCCCTTTTTTGGGCCGGGAGACGCCACAAGTCTTCCTGCAGTCGATTGCTCACATGTAAAGAATTGAAATGAAGCAAGCCATGCTGCACACCTGGAAAAATGTTTATGCAAATTTTCTGAGAACACCTTCATGAGGGTGGACTGATAATGCTTGTGTTATGTTTGTTTCATTACCGTATCTAAAAAAAATTATAAAAGCCTTGTTATGTTCTTTAAACAGATAAATACAAATGGCTACATGTAAATACAGGTGCAGCATCTAGCATGTGAAATATTAGACTATAGTACATGGGTGGTATTAGTTCCCCAGTGTACATTCTTTCCACCACACCGGTGGTGCACTTGCAGTTTTGGCTGGCTCGATCATTCAACTAATGTCATAACGGTGAACTGTTGATTGCGGTTGATCAGGCATCTGCACCAAAGTCAAGCCAGCATTGGGGTGGGGGTGGTGTTTTAGTCACATTTATTGCACCTCTCCTCTAAAATGCCCTTCCTCATTCAAATTGACACTTCCCAACATGGCAAGCTTTCAAAAAGCACATTGAAAACTCACCTTTTCAGGTAAGCATTTGACCTTGTTTAGATAACCTCCACATGGCCACAGACTAGTATCTACTAGAGATGAGCGAGTAGTATTCGACCGAGTCGGTATTCGATCGAATACTACGCTATTCGTCATACTCGATTTCGATCGTGTACAGCGGCGATGGCGCACTTACAATTCGTTTCCCCTCCCACCTTCCCTGGCGCGTTTTTTACAGCAATCACCATGCAGGGGGGGTGGAACAGGTCCTGGGAGGACGCTGGCATCGCGAGAACGGCGTCTAGACGCATTGGCTGGAAGAACCATGTGACCTTGAATCTACAAAACTCAGCACTTCCTCTTCGTCAGCATTAGCAGCTTGAACTTAGTGAGGGATAGACGCTAAGAGCAGGGAAAGACAGGCTGTAGCTGTATGTAGGCAGGCAGGGCCCCAGAAGCTCAGAATATCGCATTTACCACCATATATACCAGCTACCAGAAGACAGGAGAGTCATTGAGAGCCCTTATTAGGGCTACTATGCTGAACGGTATATAGCTCATTCTAGCTATATACACACTGCACACAACGGCTGCTTTAGTGAGGGGTAGCTGCTGCTACAGTAGGGACAGAGAGGCTTCAGTGGTGTATTAGCACCTATACACAAAACTATATACACTCTGCATAAAACGGCTGCTTTAGTGAGGGGTAGCTGCTGCTGCTGGAATAGGGACAGAAAGACTTCAGTGGTGTATTAGCACCTATATACAAAACTATATACACTCTGCACAAAACGGCTGCTTTAGTGAGGGGTAGCTGCTGCTGCTGGAATAGGGACAGAAAGACTTCAGTGGTGTATTAGCACCTATATACAAAACTATATACACTCTGCACAAAACGGCTGCTTTAGTGAGGAGTAGCTGCTGCTGCTGGAATAGGGACAGAGAGGCTTCAGTGGTGTATTAGCACCTATATACAAAACTATATACACTCTGCACAAAACGGCTGCTTTAGTGAGGGGTAGCTGCTGCTGCTGCTGGAATAGGGACAGAAAGACTTCAGTGGTGTATTAGCACCTATCTACAAAACTATATACACTCTGCACAAAACGGCTGCTTTAGTGAGGGGTAGCTGCTGCTGCTGGAATAGGGACAGAAAGACTTCAGTGATGTATTAGCACCTATATACAAAACTATATACACTCTGCACAAAACGGCTGCTTTAGTGAGGGGTAGCTGCTGCTGCTGGAATAGGGACAGAAAGACTTCAGTGGTGTATTAGCACCTATATACAAAACTATATACACTCTGCACAAAACGGCTGCTTTAGTGAAGGGTAGCTGCTGCTGCTGGAATAGGGACAGAAAGACTTCAGTGGTGTATTAGCACCTATATACAAAACTATATACACTCTGCACAAAATGGCTGCTTTAGTGAGGGGTAGCTGCTGCTGCTGGAATAGGGACAGAAAGACTTCAGTGGTGTATTAGCACCTATATACAAAACTATATACACTCTGCACAAAACGGCTGCTTTAGTGAGGGGTAGCTGCTGCTGCTGGAATAGGGAAAGAAAGACTTCAGTGGTGTATTAGCACCTATATACAAAACTATATACACTCTGCACAAAACGGCTGCTTTAGTGAGGGGTAGCTGCTGCTGCTGGAATAGGGACAGAAAGACTTCAGTGGTGTATTAGCACCTATATACAAAACTATATACACTCTGCACAAAACAGCTGCTTTAGTGAGGGGTAGCTGCTGCTGCTGGAATAGGGACAGAGAGGCTTCAGTGGTGTATTAGCACCTATATACAAAACTATATACACTCTGCACAAAACGGCTGCTTTAGTGAGGGGTAGCTGCTGCTGCTGGAATAGGGACAGAAAGACTTCAGTGGTGTATTAGCACCTATATACAAAACTATATTTGGCACTACTGTTTTGTGTCAACAAAACCCTGTTATATACCCGGTGCGTATAGGCACCATTTCACCTTCTGGCAGTATACGGCTGTATAGCCCGGTGTTCTCCTAAAAAATATATATATATATTTGGCACTACTGTTTTGTGTCCTCTGTGCCAACAAAACCCTGTTATATACCCGGTGCGTATAGGCACCATTTCACCTTCTGGCAGTATACGGCTGTATAGCCAGGTGTTTTCCTAAAAAATATATATATATTTGACACTACTGTTTTGTGTCCTCTGTGCCAACCAAACACTGTTATATACCCGGTGCGTATAGGCACAATTTCACCTTCTGGCAGTATACGGCTGTATAGCCAGGTGTTCTCCTAAAAAATATATATATATTTGGCACTACTGTTTTGTGTCCTCTGTGCCAACAAAACCCTGTTATATACCTGGTGCGTATAGGCACCATTTCACCTTCTGGCAGTATACGGCTGTATAGCCAGGTGTTCTCCTAAAAAAAACCTTCTATATTTGGCACTACTGTTTTGTGTCCTCTGTGCCAACAAAACCCTGTTATATACCCGGAGCGTATAGGCACCATTTCACCTTTTGGCAGTATACGGCTGTATAGCCAGGTGTTCTCCTAAAAAAAACCTTCTATATTTGGCACTACTGTTTTGTGTCCTTTGTGCCAACAAAACCCTGTTATATACCCGGTGCGTATAGGCACCATTTCACCTTCTGGCAGTATACGGCTGTATAGCCATGTGTTCTCCTAAAAAAAACCTTCTATATTTGGCACTACTGTTTTGTGTCCTCTGTGCCAACAAAACCCTGTTATATACCCGGTGCGTATAGGCACCATTTCACCTTCTGGCAGTATACGGCTGTATAGCCATGTGTTCTCCTAAAAAATATATATATATTTGGCACTACTGTTTTGTGTCCTCTGTGCCAACAAAACCCTGTTATATACCCGGTGCGTATAGGCACCATTTCACCTTCTGGCAGTATACGGCTGTATAGCCAGGTTTTCTCCTAAAAAATACATATATATTTGGCATAACGCGTGGCCAAAAAAGTAAAACGTCTGAAATGCGGAGGGCTAGCGCAAAGGGACGTGGACGAGGACGGGGGCGCGGAAATGCTGGTGGGGGCACAAACCGCGTTGAAGCCAGTGGGGATACAATGCTGCTGGTGAAGGGCAGCCAGCATTACGCTCATCCAGCTTCCCTGCCTTTATGGGACAGTTAAGCGGGGGGCGGGGTACACCTCTGTTGAGGCCTGAGCAGCGTGAACAGGTGGTGCAATGGATGGCCGATAACGCTTCCAGTCACTTGTCCACCACCCAGTCATCCACACAGTCTCACTCTGACCCTCCTTCCTCCCAACCTGGCCAACAGAGTCAGCCCACCCTTGACCCCTCCCAGGACCTCTTTTCGGTTCCTTTTCCAGATGTGCTGCAAGAATCCCAGGAGCTAGCAGAGGAATTTGTTTGTAGTGATGCCCAAACACTTGAGTATCCGCCATCTCCTAGTGATGTGGACCCGGAACTAGCATCTGCTATCATGAGCGATGATGATGAGACGCAGTTGCCATCAAGGGAGGCTGTTGGAATGTCCAGTGGGCAGGAGGAGGAGCAGAGAGAGGAAGTGGAAGAGGAGGTGGTGGACGACGAAATGACCGACCCCACTTGGACAGGGGTGATGTCCAGCGGGGAAAGCAGTGGAGATGCAGTCTGCGCATCACCGAATAAGGCAGCAAGAGGCAGAGGACAGTCCAGAGGCAGAGGACAGTCCAGAGGCAGAGGACAGTCCAGACAGAGAAGGCAGGCCACAGCCAGCAGGGCCGAAGCTCTTCCCGGCAGCAGGCAGTCGCGCGAAGCTCCCCCATCGAGGCCTCGTACTTCTGTGGTGTGGAGATTTTTTAATGTTTGCGCGGACGACAAACTGAGCGAGGTTTGCACAATCTGCCACTCAAAACTGAGTAGGGGCTCTCAGAAGAGCAATCTGACCACCTCAGGCATGCGCCGTCACTTGGAAGTCAAGCACTGGGCTGAGTGGGAGAGAGCAAACGCAATACAACCTGCGCCCGGTCTTGCTGCCACTGCCTCTTCCCCTTTGTTGTGTGCTGCCACTGCGGTCCAGACCTCCAGCCAGGACACCTCCACATCTGCCTCTGCCTCGGCTACTTTGGGGCCTTCTCCTTCAGCCCCCCCTTCCCCCGCATCTTCGTCTGCACCTTCCATCTCCTCGTCCCATCAACTGTCCATCTCGCAGGCGTTCAACCGCAGGCGGAAGTACGCCTCCAGTCACCCCCAAGCCCAAGCCTTAACCTGCCTCATCTCCAAACTGCTGGCCCTGGAGATGTTGCCGTTTAGGCTTGTGGAGACACAGGCCTTCTGCGACCTGATGGCGGCTGCCGCACCTCACTATTCCGTCCCTAGCCGCCACTATTTTTCCCGGTGTGGCGTCCCCGCCCTGCACCAGCATGTGCCGCGTAACATCAGGCGGGCCCTGAGGTACGCAGTCAGCGCAAAGGTCCACTTGACCACCGACTCGTGGACAAGCACTTGCGGCAAAGGACTCTACATCTCTTTGACGGCACACTGGGTGAATGTTGTGGAAGCGGGGACGGGGTCGCAAACAGGGACGGCCTACATACCAACCCCGCCCAAGATTGCCAGCACAGGTTCTGATAGACCCCCCTCCTCTTCCTCCTCCTCCTCCTCCTCTGCCTTAACATCGCCCTCAGCCCCTAGCTGGAAGCGTTGCAGCACTGGCGCGGGGAGACGTCAGCAGGCGGTGCTTAAGCTCATCAGCTTGGGCGACAGGAAGCACAGCGCCACAGAGGTGAGGCATGCCATATTGCAGCAGACAGAGATGTGGCTGTCGCCGTTGCAGCTAGGACCAGGCATGGTCGTGTGCGATAACGGCCGTAACCTGGTGGCGGCTCTGGAGCTTGCAGAACTCAATCACGTACCATGCCTGGCCCACGTTTTTAATTTGGTAGTACAAAAGTTTCTAAAGACTTACCCCAACCTGGCAGAGCTACTGGTGAAAGTGCGGCGCTTGTGCGCTCACTTTCGGAAGTCAACTGTAGCTGCTGCTAGCTTAAAAAAAATCCAGCAACGCCTCCATTTGCCTCAAGATCGGCTGTTGTGCGACCTGCCCACTCGCTGGAATTCCACCTATTGCATGTTGGCCAGGGTGTGTGAGCAGCAGAGAGCATTGATGGAGTACCAGATGATGCATCCACACGTGCATCCAACTCAGCTCCCTCAGTTTGCCAACCACGAGTGGCCATGGATGGCAGACATATGCGATGTATTGCGTATCTTTGAGGAGTCCACTAAGAAGGTCAGCAGCGAGGACGCTATAGTGAGCGTAACCATCCCGCTCCTATGCGTCCTTAAAGAATCGCTCATCGCAATAAGGGAGAACGCATTGCACACAGAGGAGACGAGGGTAGGAGGAGACGCAACGCAGGTAGACAGTCAGACCACACTTTTGTCTGCTGCTCGGTGGCAGTTGCAGGAGGAGGAGGAGGAGGAGGACAACGTGGAGGTGGCTGTGGAAGAGGATGCTGGCTGCGAGGGTAGCAGTCAGGCTGTGTGCGTCCCATTGGTTCAGTGCGGATGGGGCGGAGAGGAGGAGGAAGAGGAGGAAATGGAAAATGATCCTTCTGGTGGGGGCAGTGACGTCATGCCTACTCAGAGTCTGGCACACATGGCTGACTTCATGCTGGGCTGCTTTTCCCAGGACATACGTGTTGTCCGGATATTGGAGAACAAACTATACTGGGTCTTCGCACTCCTGGACCCCCGGTATAAAGATAACTTCTCCTCTTTTATTCCGGTAGAGGAGAGGACGAATCGATTACTGTAATACCAGAGGGAACTCGTGCAGAACATGATGCAGATTTTCCCACCCACCATCGCTGGCGGCAGAGAGGAGAGTGTCTCCCAGAGTCTGACAACATCGATCAGGCCCACAGCCACCAGGGGAACACTCTCCAAGGTGTGGGACACGTTCATGGCACCCCCTCGTGCAACTTCCATCACTGCAGGAGGGACAAGTATCGGCGGATGTTGCGGGACTACCTGGCAGACCACACCCCTGTCCTCCCCGATCCCTCGGCGCCCTACACTTACTGGGTCTCCAAGTTGGACACGTGGCTGGAACTGTCCCTGTACGCCTTGGAGGTGCTTGCCTGCCCTGCCGCCAGCGTGCTATCAGAAAGGGTGTTCAGCGCAGCCGGGGGCATTATAACCGATAAGCGCAGCCGCCTGTCAACCGACAGTGCCGACAGGCTGACGCTAATCAAAATGAACAGCAAGTGGATTGACCCGGACTTTGCTTGTACAACAGTGGAAAGCAGCCAAGAGTGAAGTGCCATCTGTATGAAGTGCCATTTCCTCCTCCTCCTCCTCCTCCTCCTTAACCGCCGTAGAATTGCTGTATTAATAAAAAAAATTATGGCTCACCTCTTGGGCTTAATACAATCAATTTTTAAGAGGTCTCAGCTCTTGGGACTCCACACAATTTCTAAGAGGTCTCAGCTCTTGGGCCTTAATACAATTTTTAAGAGGTCTCAGCTCTTGGGACTCCACACAATTTTTAAGAGGTCTCAGCTCTTGGGCCTTAATACAATTTTTAAGAGGTCTCAGCTCTTGGGCCTCCACACAATTTTTAAGAGGTCTCAGCTCTTGGGACTCCACACAATAGGGTCGATTCAAAGAAACATGTAACAGCTTGGATTTTGGTGCCGATCATCCTATTTTTCCCGTCCGCTCGTGCGTTCGTATGAACTTGCGAGTGATTCTATAAACAAATACGTTTTTATCCTAAAATATACGTCCGTTCGTATGGCAGTTCGGGAATCAGACCTATGTCAGTTTCCATCCTGAATTTTCCGTTTCATTTCTCAGGTTGCAACATTGGTTTTGCCCTTTTTCCTTTTTTGTCTGGACGTAAATCCTTCTGATCTTGCGGCTCCGCACTACAAACTTACCTCATTAAAGTGCATTCTAAATATTTGGTCTTTTATTTTTCTTTATTTCATTCATTTTGTAGTAACCAACCATTAATGAATGCATTTGCATAAGTAAATCTTACTTTGTTTAATTTTTAATTAACTTGCATTTTTTACTTGTGGATTTAATTTTAATATTTATGCTTCAAATGGTACAACTTTAAATTTTTAGTGTGGTTACCCACACCCTCTCCATACAGATTGCTCTCAAATATTAAAAAACACCCAGCAACTTCTGCATGTTATGAGCCTAGAAACAGCCAAGATGGCGGCTCAGGTATTTTCGGGCAGCCTGCAAACAGAAAGGGCCTTGTGACTGTGTTGCTCTGGATTCTTTGATTTCTGACCTTTCCGTGCCCCCAGCTCTGCTGTGTCTGTGCAAAATACAGCAGTAACCCACATCCTGCACTTTATCCCGCTCTCCTCTCCTCAGTAAGTGTGATGCATCTGACCAAAGATGTGCTTAAATAATTAAACAAAGCAAAGGTAAACAACTACACCAATAAATGCAATCTAAAAATATTATTCTAGTACATCAATTTAAAAATAAATACCAAAGGACATAAGTTTCTTTAATTAACGCAAATATATTGCCAAATAAAGGTTTACATGCAAAGGACTAATTAAGGTCCACATTAAAATGCTTTTATAAGGCATACATGAATCAGGTATGCATTGCCATACAATTTATGGCCTCGGCCATGCTGATACATGCAGTTCATTGCAGCTCAAGACGCGCAGACTCCTCCACATAGCCAAAAAATCTGTTCAAGAACAGCAATCCGACTGCTAAAAGGTGTCGGCAGTGGCTTTCTTTTAAAACGTATTTAGAGGTTTGAAAACTGTTCTCTGAATCACACCGAAACACATCCAATCATCCTAAGTTTTACGTTTTCATCCTAAGTTTTAGGATTTGATCCTAAGTTTTACGTTTTCATCCTAAAACTTAGGAACGAACTTGCGATGATCGTAAGAGCATATACGCATTCGAACGTAGGCTCGTGCGAGTCGTAAATGGCCAAAAAAACAGGAAAAAATGACTAACACCCACCCAAACTTACGATTCTCGATCCGAAATCAATTAACTTTTGCTCTTTGAATCGAGGGGAATGTTTGAGAGGTCTCAGCTCTTGGGCCTCCACACAATTGTTAACAGGTCTCAGCTCTTGGGCCTCCACACAATTTTTAAGAGGTCTCAGCTCTTGGGCCTCCACACAATTTTTAAGAGGTCTCAGCTCTTGGGCCTCCACACAATTTCTAAGAGGTCTCAGCTCTTGGGACTCCACACAATTTTTAAGAGGTCTCAGCTCTTGGGCCTTAATACAATTTGTAAGAGGTCTCAGCTCTAAGCTTCCCTTACTGCTGGGGTGACACACTGTAACAAACCTCCTTCTGTAAGCTTCCCTTACTGCTGGGGTGACACACTGTAACAAACCTCCTCCTGTAAGCTTCCCTTACTGCTGGGGTGACACAATGTAACAAACCTCCTCCTGTAAGCTTCCCTTACTGCTGGGGTAACACACTGTAACAAACCTCCTCCTGTAAGCTTCCCTGACTGCTGGGGTGACACACTGTAACAAACCTCCTCCTGTAAGCTTCCCTTACTGCTGGGGTGACACACTGTAACAAACCTCCTCCTTTAAGCTTCCCTTACTGCTGGGGTGACACAATGACACAAGAAGACATGTCTGACCACATCTCACACACACACACAATGACAATTAGGGGTGGGGTCTATTTGTTTTCCCCCTTGCCTATGCCATCTGTGGTTGTCATAGGCAACGTGATTTTAAGGGGTGCAGAATTTTGTTCTTCTTTTTTGTACAGTTTGGCTTGGGGTCCATGGCAATGTAGAGGAAAGAAGGTTTCCTTGTCTTGTTATATTGTATTTGGAGTGTATTGTTGAGAGGCTGTGATAGTGGCGTAATAGTGCGACTTGGGCGCGTTATATGCACCCAGACATGCTTCCCCTGCTGTCCCAGTTGCATTCCAGCAGTGTTGGCATCATTTTCTGATGTTTCAGGGTGGACTTGGTGACCTTCAAGTGGTCGAATTGAGATTTCCAAGTGGCGAGCATTTTTTTCCCATAGACTATAATGGGATTCGATAATCAGTCGAGTAGTCGAGTAACGCGGTCTATTCGAATCGAAATTCGAAATTTCAAATATTTCACTACTCGCTCATCTCTAGTATCTACCATTTATGATACTTATCCTTTGTCTTCACCCTTTTTCCTTTACACAGTAAACTCATAAGGACAATGCCCTCTCTCTCTCATGTCTATAAAAACTAGTTCTGGTAAAATTCCCACCCCTGGGGAATTCAAATTTGGTATGCCACACTGTGTGAAACCCTGCAGGTTGCCTATTATACGTACCTTGCTGGGGATCACACAGCACATATGTAGCCATCTGTGGCATCTCCCTCGCCCCACTTCATCTGTGCATGCCAGCTGTAACTGAATGGTTAGCCATATTTCTGCATTCTGTATAAAAATTGCACAGAGCTCCAAAGAAAGAGAAAATGCCAGGGCACCGTGATCCCGAACCACATGCACTTCAAGCGCAAGATCTACTGATGTGCCCTTCACCAAAATCACAGGTTCTTACCAAATATCATTGGAAAGCAGGCATATAGGCAAAATAGTAAGTAGGTGTATAGGTGGTTCCCCAAAACTTCCGTACACATATACATTCAGAATCTTCAGTACAAATGCCAGTAAATTCTAGAGGTGCTTTTTTCTCAAGAGAATGGTTAAAAACAAAAATACATCTAGCGTGATATTGTATATGGCCAACTTCAATTTTTAATTTAGGTAAAAATATGCACTCACAAGGACAAATACAATGAAAGCAGTTCAGCGCTATAAGCAGCTCTCACCAGTCCCGAGTTCCATCCGCTCAATTTAGAATGCTAAAGAGCATGAAGAAAGGTGCTGTTGTCCTCAGCTTGAAAACTGCCATAAGCCGTTTGCCAATGCATTTTGTTGCCTATAGCAACTTTAAATAGGCTGATTCTGCATTCTAATGACGTAAGTGGCAATAATAGTGCCAAGCTGCTCCAACTGCCCTATTATCTAATCTGTTGCAGTCCTACATTCTGCTAACATCAGTGGCCATGATGATGTCTAGTAACTTCAACACCCCACCTCATGGGTCCTTCTGCGGTCCCTCTGTTCTGCTGACATGAGTGGCAATGAGTTGCCTAGATTCCAACAGCCTCCCAATTTCTTTTGCTTTCTAATTTACCAAACAGGTGGTTATGGTGGTGTTTAACATCCCCACACTATGACGCTATTTCAACTTGATAATGACAAAAAACATAAACACCTCAATTTCCAGCATCCAGGCTTCTTAATCGAAAAGAAAGGCCTCTATAGAAAGAGTAAAGTAATACCTCTAGACCTGAAAGTTGCCCATTAGTCCATGGTAGGCAAACACACCAGGATATAAAAAGAAGCGGGGCTCTTTTGGCCTTGAGACAACGTGGTGTCACTCTGTGAGGTGGGTGTGAAGTTGAATTTTGCAGTTGTAGGTTTCTCCAGTATAGCAGTAGATGGCCTTTATTTCCTGGTTTGCAGCATTACAATTCAAAGCAGTCTGCATACAATTTCTTCTGGAAACCTCTTACACAGCAGGTGCTCACACTTGATGGGCTTGGGCCAGGCCACCTATGGTCTTATTACTCCAGTCCAGTCTGAGTATCCCTGAGGCTGCCACAGGCTCTTCCTTGCTTCCAAAACCAGACTGCTGTTTATATGCTTCCTTTTCTGTCTCCCCACCAACATTAACTTTACCCTCAGCTGGATCAACTTCTAGAACCCTGTTTTTTCGTGGAGCTCATCTCTAGGAATACCCACTTCCACTCCCAGTCATGCGCCGCATATGTCACATGTGAGATGGGGTTGATGTCCAAACTAGTTCTAGCTGGTTCTTTCTAGTTCCTTATTTGACCAATTTCCCTTCAAAATCTAGCTGTTACTATGCTTTCTTTGGGGTCCTATACGGTCTAATTCTCACTGCCTCAATCTACAGCAGTGTTCCCTAATCTTCTCCTCAAGGCCCACCAACAAGCAATGGTTTGTGATCTCATATAGCTGTCTCTATAGCGCTGTCTGAGAACTTCACACACGCATTGAGATGTGTGGAGATCTACAAAACATGCAAAACATTGGTGGGCCTTGTGGAGAGGGTCAGGAACCTTGATCCTAATTTTAATATTGGAACTATTAATAATAACAAATGAAAACCTATGCTCTCTCCTAGTATTATTATTATAATAAACCCTGAAAGGGTGCTAATCAGAGACAAATATACCATAGGGGCAGTGCAGGCACGTGCCCTTTGGCCCATGGAGCAAGGGGGCCCCGCCACACGCTACCTCCCCTGCCTCTGTGGTATGTACACATACTTACTTAGCCATGCCGCCTCCATGGCATCTCCTTCGCACTGCCTGTACTGCAGGAAATGCACACACTACCAATGGACGGACCCGGCCGGTGAGTGTCTGCGGGGCTATGAGGCAGCGGTCCACTATGGGGCCTAAGCAGAGCTATATTCGCCTCTGGTGCTAATCCATCCTAACTGGGGTTCATCACATTTACTTAACTACACAGCGGGGGGATCCCAATTTTGAGATGCCCCACTAAACATAGCCTTACTGGATAGGTCTACTCACAATGCCAATTGGGCTCCCCATGTGGGCTTGTGCCACATGCAAGGGAAAGCAGAAGTAGGGCTGCCCATTATCAGGCAACAGAGTATCCACAGTCCAGATGCTCCTCCTGCATTAGGGATAGGCGGACCAGCAGCAATTTTTTTACTCTTGATCTGCTAGAAGTTGTCAAACACTGAGCTAAAAAAAGAATCACGAGATGCCCGTAAATGTAAAAGTCTATCAGAATGTCATTGGTGTCGTTTTTAACATGATTCATTCTGTGCAGGTGCCCTTTAAGAATCCTTCTAGTACAGTAGTTTTTTTTTTACACCACGCTAACCTATATGATGACTTTTCTACTGAACTTTACAGTGTGTAGATTAAAAAAAACAGGTTGTCAGTGCAGAGAAAGATCACAGTAATATACTCCCTTGATGTATTTTGCAAATCTAAGAAGAAAAAAACACCAGCACCCCCAAGGGGCCTTTGACAACGCCTTTTCAGATTTCCTCTAAACAATAAACTGTAAAACATTGCGACGTAACTGACACATTCTTCATCGAGTGTAAAGGACTTCATGCTTCAAAGAAAGCATGTTACACATCTTTGTGCTTCCCCCACCAAAAATAAATGTTCCCTACTCAGCTCCAGTCAACCCTGTAATGCACTCTCAAACGCTCAGATAATATGGCATGAAAAGGAAATAAAAACCTTGCTATCGTGATTTATTAGTCAAGTTGATCATAATGAAGCTTACAGAAAAGCAAGTCAATTTTAATTCCGTGCTGCAGACTAGCACTAGGCAGATGTGCTCGCTGTAAAGTGTAATTAATGTTTGCGCATTTTATGTCCCATTACATCAAAAGTGAGCTAGCAAAAATTTTCAATGGTTAGGGCTTGAAAAGTAGCTCATCTAATGACGGCACTGTATTTTAATATAGCCTAGCAATTGGTGTCATCAATAGAGCTCCAGAATTAGTGTATCCAGCAATATACATCTTCAGTAATGACTGTGAATATAATGTTGTCCTGGTCGTAAATATATTGTTATATCATAGTTAAAGCATTTGCTATCAAAGTAACTCAGGGCAAGTCAAGCATTATAATGCTTTCCATATGGTTGCTTCTTTAAAGTTCAATCAAGAATGACAGAAGTGATAATGCATTGATCACCACTTTATTGTTGGAAGAAAAAAATTCATGCTCTTATTCAAGAGCGCCACCTACTGTCAGCTTACAGGCACTGCTTGTGCTCTAGATTTGCGAAAACCTAAAGTTATCAATAGGTGGATGCATAACACAGATGAACAGAAAGATAGATATGTACTGTAGATAAATAGACAGACAAAGAGATGCATAGTTTCCTCTTCTACATAATTTGTATAAATATTACATTCAGGCTACAGTAAAACGCTGACAAAAGTAAATTTTTACTGTTAACTGTTAATGATTACAGAATTACATTTATTGTCGAAAAAAAGTATATATATATATATATATATATATATATATATATATATATATATATCATGCTACTAAAGTGTGGGATGAAGGTGGTGCTCTGCATATCGCCTATCTAGATTTTAGAAAGACCTGTGGCTATGCCACATAAAGAGCTCATAGATAAGTTATGAAAAATTGGACTCAAGGGCCTTGATTCACAAAGAGTTGAAAATAACTCTCATGGTAGTAAAAATTCAATTCATGAGAAAAAAGCCTGAGAATGTCACTGTTACTGAATCACCAGATAAAAAGACAATGAAAGTCAATGGCACTTTTTACTATAGGTAAAAAGGAGTCAAAAGTTCAATAGATTTTTCAGGAGTAAAAAAGTGCCATTGACTTTCATTGTCTTCCTATCTAGTGATTCACTTACAGTGACATTGGGCTCGATTCAACAAAGGTAGAAATAAATTCGTGTCACTCGGAAAATCGGATCGCTTGCGTAAATTTTTAACTTTTTCGAGTTATTCAGAAAAGAGGTTGAATTAAGTACGTGCACTCGAAAAGGCAAACGTAAAATTTTCGAATCACTCGTAAAATTTACAAAATGCTCGTAAATAGGCTGTCGCAAGCGAAAATTATTGGAAAATGTACTAAAATTTTTTTTCTATTGTTTAGTATTATTTTCCGACTGCTGCATGGTGTTTTTTAATAGGCAAATGTAAATGCATAATTTTTTTCAACTTTTTAAGTTGCCTGTGTAGCTGTATGTACATGGCTCACATTGTGGATACATGTAATAAAGAGGCAAGGTATGCTGTAGTAGAAGTACTAATTAAACAGTAATATTTGTAAGAGGCATGTATGTTGTTTTTTTTTTGGGGGGGGGTTGGTTGAATTGCTAGGGACCTGTATTAAAAATGTTTCCTTTAATGCAGAAATGTGGCCATTGTTTTCTATACAAAGCTTTGCTCACATAGCACCACGTGTCCTTGGGTGCAGGGTGCAGCTCTTTGCTAGCTTTAACCTCATGGTACGCCATTCTTATGCTTACACTATAACGTGGACCAAAACCCAGGATTTTGACTATTCTGGGTTTTGGTGCCCCGCAGTGTAAAAACCCAAAGGTCGACCACTACCATGTACCTTCCCCTGTTCTTATGGAACTTTTTACTACTAGTAAAAAGGGGTAAAAAGTTCATTATTTTTTTCAGGAGTAAAAAAGTGCCTTTGACTTTCATTGTCTTCCAAACTAGTGATTCACAAACAGTGGAATTCTCAGTCTTTTTTCCTATGAATTGAATTTTTTACTACCATTAGAGTTTACTACCATTGCAAAGAAAGTAGAAGGAATCCATTGGCCTTGATTCACTAAAGATAGGGAAAAAAATTAACGCTTGGAAAATATTTTCGCATGGGATATTTTTGAAAATCTACGAGTGATTCATCATTGCAGATGAATATAATTTGTGTAGGTGAATCGTTACGAAAATGCGTGCAAATAATTTTTGCTACCGCTCGAAAATGACTTTACAATTGTAAAAAATGTGTTGTTTTTGGCTCGAGTTTTCCTGTAAGCATAAGAGTCTTTGTGAGAATTTTTTAAAGAGCAGTGTACTACTGAAGCCTCCCCTGTGGTGACCCACTTTTATTTGGATGCAATTGTTCTTTTAATATTTGTGTAGCTAATCAAATGCTCTTTAGTTTTATACTGTGAAATCATGCTTGTATTGATGTTATTTGTAACTGCCAAATTTTTTCCATGTGTTTTGCACATAGGTTCCCTGGTTGAATTGATAGTTTGTGATAAGATTATTTTTCTGCAATAGATGAAGGAAACATTTGTATCTAGTTGTATGTAAGTGGCATGGCTGGCCTCTAGAGCAGTGGTCCCCAACCTTTTTTTCACCGTGGACTGGTTCAGAATTTGGTAATTTTACCGCGGCCCGGTGGGGCACTGGGGGGGGCTGACTGGCGGCGGGGCTGGGGGCGGGGCAGCGGCATTGATTGTTAATATTGTTTTGATTCAATCATTTTAATGTTAACGTATTTAAACATGCCTTCGAAATAAAATACAGTGGCATGACAATGGCAATGGGCACGGAGGGCAGCAGGGATAGAGCAGGGTGGACAGTGGCAATGGCCACAGAGGGCAGCAGGGAGAGAGCATGGTGGACAATGGCAATGGGCACGGAGAGCAGGGTGGACAATGGCAATGGGCACAGAGGGCAGCAGGGAGAGAGCAGGGTGGACAATGCAATGGGCACAGAGGGCAACAGGGAGAGAGAATGGTGGACAATGGCAATGGGCACAGAGGGCAGCAGGGAGAGAGCAGGGTGGACAATGGCAATGGGCACAGAGGGCAGCAGGGAGAGAGAATGGTGGACAATGGCAATGGGCACAGAGGGCAGCAGGGAGAGAGCAGGATGGACAATGCCAATAGGCACAGAGGGCAGCAGGGGGAGAGCAGGGTGGGTAATAGGAATGGACACAGAGGGCAGCAGGGAGAGAGCATGGTGGACAATGGCAATGGGCACGGAGGGCAGCAGGGAGAGAGAATGGTGGACAATGGCAATGGGCACAGAGGGCAGCAGGGAGAGAGCAGGATGGACAATGCCAATAGGCACAGAGGGCAGCAGGGGGAGAGCAGGGTGGGTAATAGGAATGGACACAGAGGGCAGCAGGGAGAGAGCATGGTGGACAATGGCAATGGGCACAGAGGACAGCAAGGAGAGGGCGGGGTGGGTAATAGGAATGGACACAGAGGGCAGCAGGGAGAGAGCATGGTGGACAATGGCAATGGGCACAGAGGGCAGCAGGGAGAGAGCAGGGTGGACAATGGCAATGGGCACAGGGGGCAGCAGGGAGAGAGCAGGGTGGACAATGGCAATGGGCACAGGGGGCAGCAGGGAGAGCAGGGTGGGTAATAGGAATGGACACAGAGGGCAGCAGGGAGAGATCAGGGTGGACAATGGCAATGGGCACAGAGGGCAGCAGAGAGAGAGCAGGGTGGGTAATAGGAATGGACACAAAGGGCAGCAGGGAGAGAGCAGGGTGGACAATGGCAATGGGCACGGAGGGCAGCAGGGAGAGAGCAGGGTGGACAATGGCAATGGGCCCAGAGGGCAGCAGGGAGAGAGCAGGATGGACAATGCCAATAGGCACAGAGGGCAGCAGGGGGAGAGCAGGGTGGGTAATAGGAATGGACACAGAGGGCAGCAGGGAGAGAGCATGGTGGACAATGGCAATGGGCACGGAGGGCAGCAGGGAGAGAGAATGGTGGACAATGGCAATGGGCACAGAGGGCAGCAGGGAGAGAGCAGGATGGACAATGCCAATAGGCACAGAGGGCAGCAGGGGGAGAGCAGGGTGGGTAATAGGAATGGACACAGAGGGCAGCAGGGAGAGAGCATGGTGGACAATGGCAATGGGCACAGAGGGCAGCAAGGAGAGGGCAGGGTGGGTAATAGGAATGGACACAGAGGGCAGCAGGGAGAGAGCATGGTGGACAATGGCAATGGGCACAGAGGGCAGCAGGGAGAGAGCAGGGTGGACAATGGCAATGGGCACAGAGGGCAGCAGGGAGAGAGCAGGGTGGACAATGGCAATGGGCACAGGGGGCAGCAGGGAGAGCAGGGTGGGTAATAGGAATGGACACAGAGGGCAGCAGGGAGAGATCAGGGTGGACAATGGCAATGGGCACAGAGGGCAGCAGAGAGAGAGCAGGGTGGGTAATAGGAATGGACACAAAGGGCAGCAGGGAGAGAGCAGGGTGGACAATGGCAATGGGCACGGAGGGCAGCAGGGAGAGAGCAGGGTGGACAATGGCAATGGGCCCAGAGGGCAGCAGGGAGAGAGCAGGGTGGACAATGGCAATGGGCACAGAGGGCAGCAGGGAGAGAGCAGGGTGGACAATGGCAATGGGCACAGAGGGCAGCAGGGAGAGAGCAGGGTGGGAAGCAGTAAGGAATACAGAGGGTAGCAGTAAGGAATACATGGGGCAGCAGGAAGAGGCAGAATGGGCAATATAAAGGGGCTGTAAGGCAGAAATTTGCAGCTAGAAAGAAGCACAGTGGACTGGAGGTAGAAAAAGCAGACTGCTGCAGTATCACACAATTCAAACATGGTCAGCACAAGCAGCAGCAGACTTCAAACATCTAATAAAACTTACACATCCACTACTCCAGCTCCATCACATGTGCTGCAATTCTGATAAATTAAAAGTCAGGAAACAACAGTAGAAGAACCCTGAAGATGTGTGTGGGGGGGGGGGGGACTCTAACAGGGTATGAACTCTGCCCAGAAAATTAGGCAGAGCCATGAGAGCAGGACCAATAGGGGAGGAGGAGGCAGGACACACGGACCTGGCAATCAGCAGCACAGCTTTGCTCTCATGTCGCTCTCCTCTTCTCCTTAGCTAAAAGACAGGGGGGGGTGCGATCACAGAAAGCTTCCTTCTGGTCAGGATGCTGTTATTTCCCGCCTCCTGTTCCAGCTCAGCAGCAAGTGATGTTCTCCCCCCAGGACCACACAGCCCTTTGGATAGATCCTGCTCTGCTGCTGTTGAGTGTTCGCCTGGATTTGGAGTAAACAAACTCCCGGGCGGCTCGGCAGCCCACCCATCCCCTCCTCCGCTTGCTTGCACACACCTTTGCTCAGACTCACAGTCACTGAATCCTCGATGTCCCGACAGCAGCAGCTGAAGCTGACAAATATGGCCCTGTGCAGGGATGATGCAAGGGGCGGGGGTTAGGAGAGCGGGGCGCGATAGCCTCAGGGCCCGGTACCATTTGAGCCACGGACCGGTAGCAGTCCACAGCCCGGGGGTTGGGGACCACTGCTCTAGAGAACAGGTTTGCAGATGCTGTGGAGTCGAATGACAAGCATAGATGTAATTGTAGATGAATGTCAGAGTTATAGTCAAGAGCAGCACCCTCTTTACCGGTTTGGGTGTGCATGCTGCAGCTGGCTGTAGTACACAGTTTGGCGACTTATACACTCGATGCCATGGGTGCACCTGATATTGTTAACCTATTCCTTTCAGAATTTTGTAAGTAAAGTTTTGGTTGCCACATAGCCTTTGCGCTCTGCTAGCAGAACTGTTTTTGATGTTGAGCCTGGACTAGGCAAATTTTTTCCAAGTGCCCTAATTGGGCGAGAGGGGAGGTCAGATATTTAAATGCAGATGAATCAAGCCCCTTGTGTTTGCAGTAGGGAGAGGGCACGAGGGGTTAAACTTAGACAGAGAAAGTGTTTGGGTGGAGGAGAGTGTTCAAGAGAGCAGTGTTCCCTTTAAGCAGCACGGGTTGCACAGACCCTAGGAAGAGGGAGTGCCCACGGACACCTGAGGAAGACTGTATTCAGAAGAACAGCTTTTCTCGGCATGTACCTCCCAGATGTTTTAGTGTAACCAGTGGTCATGTCACGAGAGGAGAAGAGCTTCTCTGCTGCAGATGCTGCAGACTACATGCATAGATGTACTGTGTGCCCTCCAGTTTATATGAAACTGTGCTGCCCTCCCCCACATCTGGTGGGGAAAGACCTTCACATACAGTGCGGCAAATAGGGGAAATTGTCAGCAGGGATGCGAGCAATGTGCGATGATGAGATGCACCACCGCCTGCATCAGCAGGCAGGTATGTTTATAAGGTGGCATATTGCCCCCCCCCCCCCCCCGCGCTGCTCCTGCTGCTGACAGTGTGTGTGTCCACTGCTTTGGCTGGTTGGTTGGGTTGCCTGTCTCACCCCCCTCTCTCACAAATGCCTGACAGACATAGCTGACATTGGTGGCCTTTCAAATTGTCAGTATAACTTGCTGTGAAGCTGCATACCACTATTCAAGTGGACCAAAAACCTCATCAACTGGCCTTGGAATTTTAAAGACCAACTTGGCATGTCCCATTGTGGGCATTCCCTCGAATTACCAGTATACCCACCTCACTGGCAGTCCCGCAGAACATAAGGGGACTGCTCATATTTCACACCATGCTACCACAGCACATGCACAGCTTCAAGACAATCAGAATACATTGCAGTGCATAATTATACCCGCCAATCTATTCAGAGTGAATGGATTGCTGGCACCTTTTGCCGCCTATTTCAGCATTCCAGCACTAGCCATTCAGATGGGCCTGGTGCAGGAGCGTGCATCAGCCCATGCATGCTCCAGAGGATTGCTGCAAAGGTATGTTGACATGATCCTGAGCTTTCACACAGCGGTGCACTCACAATCAGGATAGCCCAGTGATAAAGGTTGCAAGGCACAAATGGCTTTTGGTCCAGTTGATGGCACAAACCTTTCCTTGCCATTGTCTGCTTACTGCGGATCACAGTGTATAGATGCTTGGGGCCAGAAGGTTTCAGACAGAGGGTATCCTAAATCCGCATGAAAGGTGTCAAATAGGGGTGCAGCCGCATATATAAGTCGTGCAAACCTGTCCGATTCAATCTGGTGAGTTTAAATAGTGCACGGTCAGATAAATTATCAATATCTAGCCGCTGTCGAAACACCCTAGGAAAAGGCAATCTGTGCCTTCTCCTCTGCATCACCATCCAGATGCTCAAACTGAACGCAAAGAGAATAAAAAGGCTCCATGGTCCAACAGCAAGACAGTTTTGTCCTCCTGTGAACAACCTAAAAAAACTCGTGTGAAACACCACAATTTAAAGCATGTGTGCAGGTAATCAATGACAGCTGAATCACCCAAAATATTTTGCGATCGCAACACTAATTAAATTCGACTAATGAAAAATGTTCGCATCCGCTTGATGACACTCGAAATAAATTCACATTATTCGGAAAAAAACACTATTTTAAGTTGTTGAATCGCACATGGAATTTTCGCTCGCAAATTTACAGTTTTTTCTCAAAAAACCAAACGAAAATTTGAATTCGACCTTTAATGAATCAAGGCCATTGTGAGATAGAGCAAAATGAGTTTTCTCCTGCTGAAAGCTGCATCAAAAAACTAGTGTGAAACACTCTAATTTATATCATGTGTATGGCTCATCAAGTCCACCTGAATCAGTAGTAAAATTTTCGAATCGCAAAATGCAGTAGTAAATTTTTCGATCCACTAATTTATTTGCACTTTTACAATCGTGTTTTACAATGATTCCAGTTTGCTGAATCACTCGTAAAAATAACGAAAAATCACAACTTTTTAAGCACAAAACACACGGAAAATCAATTTTCTACCTTTGTTGAATTGAGACCATTCTCTGCTTTTTTCTCATGAATTGAATTTTTTACTACCATGAGAGTTCTTTTCAACTCTTTGTGAATCAAGGCCAATCCCTGGATAGTTCAGTGGTTTTACAGCTGACTGAAGGATCAGTATTAGAATGTTGTTGTTAATTGTGTGCTATGTGATGAAAGGAGAATTAAAAAGGTTGTACCACAAGAGCTCTGTCCTGGATCTCATTCTTTTTTTTTTTTTTTCAATATTTGTATTTATTTATAATAAAAAATACAGGCATAATCACTCATAGTCAAAATGAGCCATCCCACGCAGGGAAGGCATATGACAATCTGTGCTCATGAACAAACTTACAACTTTAGGTTGATTTTAGTTGTACAACAATAAAATGTAAGAAGGGTGGTACATAGTAAATACATCGAAGTCATGTCTTCTTTTCCCATTGCGCGCACAGATTGTAACGAACATTAGCCTGTCCGCTCACCTCTATTGCACATTGGTTAATAAACACTTTTAGTAGACCACAGACTGCAGCTGCAGCCCAGTATAGAGGCCATGGCAAAAGAGGTTAGAGAGGAAGACATACCAAGATAAAGTGAATAGAACAAGGAATAGGAAAGGGAAGAAAGGGGAAGGGGGGGAGATTCCTCGTGCTCAAAAATACTCATCAGTCAATAATCAGTCAAAATACTGGTTAGTCTTTCATTGAGGAGGAACCCATTCATCCTTGCGGACACTTCTGCCAAGGGGGTGAACTGTTTCCTCCACGCTCTAGTGGTGGTTTGCTTGGCCGCTAGGAGTAGATAGACAAACAGCCTATTTTGCTTCCTTGTAAGCTCAGGGGTCCTAAGGTGGAGGAGAACCACCCACGGGTCTTTCCTGATTTTTACTTGGAATATTGCATTGGCCATCTTATAAACCTGATTCCAAAAGCGGGCCAGCATGGGGCAAGTCCACCAGGTGTGCATGAAGTCCCCTTCAGCATCGCAACCCTAAAGCATGTACTGGCCCGCCCCTGATGCATCTTACTCAGTCGGTTCGGTACAAGGTACCAACGGAACAGCATCTTGTATGCTGTTTCGGTGGTCAGGATATTAATAGAGCATTTTGAGGCCGTTGCCCATATTTCCGCCCATCCCTTTTTTGATTGGCAGGGACCCAGGTCCTTCTCCCAGTTTTTCACATAGCCATGGGTACTTGAACCACAGTCATTCAGCGCAGAGTACAGCATGGAGATCGATCCCCTGCGGAATGGATCCTCACTGCACATTTCCTCGAAAGGAGTCCATTTGCGGAATGAGGAACTCAGTTTAGTTAGAGGTAGCACCCAGTGCCGCAATTGAAGGTATCGAAAAAATTCCCTTTGGGGGATATCAGGCCTAATTTTTAAATCGTCAAAGGACCTTAATACTTCGTTCGAGAGAAGGTGCAGTATCCTAGTCACTCCGCGGTCTTGCCACCAGTTGAAAGCTAATTTGTTCTGTATGCCCGCCAGAAAGTTTGGGTTGTCCCATATGTTTAACAAGGGAGTATGGGGGGACATCAGGGAGGCCGAGTATTTGACCAAGTCCCATACAGAGAGCGAATGTCGCATTAGGGGACTGAGCGTTTTAGGCCTAAATGCTGGGGCGGTCCAGAGTAGACTGTCTATAGGGGTTGGTGAGCAGTCGGGAAGTTCAAGAAATGTCCACAACGGGGGCTTAAGGTGGGAGTGCATAGGGATTAGCTGGGCGATTTGGGCTGCCTTATAATATTTTTGAATATTAGCCACTCCGAGCCCTCCCTGCGATTTATGGGAGAACATGGTATGTTTGGATATCCGAGAGCGGCCGGGCGACCACACGAAAGCCAATATCTTTCTCTGCATTCCACGAAGCATGTGGATTGGGATCTTAACTGGTAGGACTCTAAAGAGATACATTAGCTTGGGGAGCAGCGTCATTTTGACAGCGTTGATACGGCCCAACCAGGAAATTGGATAGGTCTTCCATGTCTCCAGCAGTCGCGTCAGGGACCCAAACAGGGGCGGGTCGTTGGCTCCGTATAAATCTGCATAGTGTGCAGGGATGTGCCCTCCCAGGTATGGGAGTGGCGCTGTAGTCCAGCGGAAAGAAAAATGTACCTTTATCTGGTCCACCACGTCCGCTGGCAGGGATATGTTGAGTGCTCTGGACTTCTCAATATTTATGGCTAATCCTGATATTTGAGCAAAATTATCCAGGATGCCATACAAGTTTGGAAGAGAGGTGACTGGCTGAGAGAGAACCAGTAGGGCGTCATCAGCAAAGAACAAAGCCTTGTGCTGGATACCCGCCACCTCCACTCCCTTAACATTCGGGTTGGCTCTTATAGCCAATCCTAGAGGTTCCATATCCAGGATAAAGAGGTGTGGGGATAATGGGCACCCTTGTCTGGTGCCTCTAAATATCTGGAATGAGTCAGAGGAGTGACCAGAGTATCACACCTGTGCGGTGGGGGCAGCGTAAAGGGCACCGATACATTTCAGAAACTTCTGGCCAAAACCCCATTTTCTCAACGTCCACAACAAATAATCCCAAGATATCGTGTCAAAGGCCTTTTGTATATCCAGAGACAATAGGAAGGCTGGGATATTCCTAGCGCGGGCATGGTGAACCAGATGGACAACCCTCCTAACATTATCCCCGGACTGGCGGTTCGGGGCAAAACCCACTTGATCGGGGTGCCCCACCGAAGTGGACCAAAACCCAGGATAGTCAAAATCCTGGGTGTTGGTCCACTTTAACAATATAAACAAAACAAACATGTTAAACGGTAGACCGATATGTAGTCTTGGACCCATAGAGGTCAGAAAAAATTCTGCAACTGCAGAAAGCGACCCATACGTCGGGGAAGCATTCACCCCGGTGTGGGTCATTTTGGTGTTTGGGGGTAGTCCCCAGGAACACAGGACAGCACCATTTAAGTGGAGATATCTATTTAAAGCCACAATAAATTCAGCCCAGCAACTATTGAAGTTTAATACAACATATTTTGGCCCAACCATGTCCAGAGGGAGCACATCAGTCGCCTCCCCGAACAGGCCTGAGCCCACGGCCCACCCCCAGGGACCCCCCCGGGACCAAGCACCTCCACCCAGCCCCCCCCATAAGGGGGAGCCCGGCAGGCAAGGCCCCAAAGGTGACGGCCCCCAGGCAGGCGCTGCAGGACCCAGGCCCGTCCACTGACCAAACGACAGCGGCATCAAACAATAATGTATAACCAGGGTAACAATCAACAAACTTTTGTAGGTGGTCACCTCTGGGAGGCAACTGGGTGGAGACCCCACCCCCCGGCCGGAGCCCACCCCAACATGAGGCCGCCAACGCTCCCAGCCCGGGAGAGGGACTCAGACCCCGCCGAAGTCTGGGCAACAATGTACGCAGCCCGACCCTGTAAGTAGTTGGAGCGAGCGCTGCTACTAAGAAAAAAGGAGGGGGTTAATTAAGGCACAGTGCATATCAAATAAGCATCTTAAATTCTGAGGTCATAGTAGACAATAACTCAAAGGCTTGCACATTACCCATCAGTCGGATAAAGTCCTCATCCCGGATCTGGGCTGGAGCTTGCCGGCGTTCAGCCAGGCGGTCCCTCCTCCTACGGGGACGGATCTTCTCCCACAGGGGCCACAGGGCTTGGCGCTTGGGTGACTGCTGTGTGGTCGAGTCGGAGTGGGAGTGAAGTCCACTGGGAGCAGTTTCAAGCCCTTTAAAATCTTTAGTAGTCCGTCCGTAGAGGAGGCCGTGTGGTGGCGGCCCTTGTGCATGAATGCCAGTTTGAAAGGAAAGCCCCAGCTGTATTTTATGTTATGACGTTTTAGGACATCCAGACCCGGTTTCATGGCCCGTCTTCGCTGGAGTGTTTGGGGAGCGACGTCGGGGAAGATCTGATAGGGGTGGTTCTGGAACGACAATTCCCCCTTCTCTCTAGCTGCCAGTAGAATCACTTATTTCGTGCGGTAGAAAGTGGGTTTAATCACGATATCCCTTGGAAGGCCGTCAGATCTCTTTGGCCCTAGCGCCCTGTGGGCTCTATCTAACTCCAAGCGCTTGATTGGCATAGATGGGATTAGTTCCTGTAGCAGAGCGGTAACAGTAGCGGGAATATCTTCAATAGTTTCTGGGAGGCCCCGTATGCGGACATTTTCCCTCCTAGACCTGTTTTCCAGATCTTCCACTTTTTGCTGCAACAAGGTCACGTCGGCCCTAGATTTCGATTCCCCGGCCTCCAAGGCCACAACCAGGCCGTCCACCCTGTCCTCCACAGAGCTGGTCCTATCACCCAGATCTTTTAGGTCAGTTCTTTAAACTTCGCTAGCAAATTTGCGTCTCGCACAATTGGATCTAGGGATCCCTCGCTGGGACCAGCCCGTAGGCCCCGCAGCTCCCCATCATCTGTATCCTCAATGAGGAGTTGGGATATATTGCTGCTTCCTGGGGAGGGAGACCTTCTAGCCTCTGATTGTCCCCCCAGGCCAATAGAAGGTGACAGGGGTGAGCAGCTGCGCACTTGGGGGGAACCATCTGGAGGGCTTGTTTGGGGGTCCAAGCACTGGGCACCACCAGGGGCCCCACCAGGGTCAGCCTGGGTGGGCCAGGGTCCGCCTTTTTCATGTCTCCGACTACTGGCATAGTGGAGGAACTGTGCTGGTGTCTGCGCTGCTCTGGGAGCACCTGCCATGGAGGAGAGCGGACAAGATGGGGGGGGCGGTGCCGGAGGAGGAGGGGATTCACAGCGGGGGTAAGCTGTGACATTTGTGGAGGGTGGAGGGCGCCGCAAGGCCCCCGCCATCGAGGAGCACTCCGGCCCGGGGGAGGGCGGGGGGGATAGTGAGGCCGACAGCGATGACAGTGGAGTCTCTCTCCACCCGTCTTCGGGCCGGGCAGCCCCGCTCACCTGTTGTCGGCCCGGGGAGGTAAGGGAGCCGGGTTGCTGCAGTCCCGAGGGAGGCCCCGCCTGGACGGACGGGCCGGCCTCCGCGAGCGGATCCTGTCGCAGCCGCGGCGCAGGGTCCGCCATGCTGCTTTCCATGCGGCTGGGGCGCAGGGAGGTCCTGCTCTCCTTCCCCGTCTTCTGCCCCCTCGTTTTGGCGCTGTTTTTGCCCATCAGCGGGCAGGGGTCTTCTAGGCGTCAGTTGGGTGGCTCAGGTGGGCGACGCTACTGTGCTGGGCTGGTATGGCTGCCGTCTCTGTGCTCCCGGGTGCAGAGCCACGCTAAGAAGCAGCCATCTTCTACGGTGGCTAGCCTCGACCCCAGATCTCATTCTTTTTAATAAGTTTGTAAGTGACACAGGACAATGTTTGGTTGGCAAAGTTTGTCTGTAATACAAAGGTGTGTAAGAGGGTGGAAATTCCCAGAGATGTCTGCAACATGGGAAAGGATTTGGCTTTACTGGATAATTGAACAAAACGGTGGAAGTGCTGTTATAACCAGGATTGTGGAATTGAGGGATTTAGGGATACTGATTACTGACAGCAACTTTTGGATGAGTGGACAATGTACAATGTAGCCAGGCAGTGGGTGCTTGGGTGCATAGCTTGAGGTATCACCAGTAACTTTGGTCAAAATTGTAACTTTGGTAAAATGTTAAGGAAAGTAGAGGGAAAATCCAGTCTGACCTGGCTGTTTGTTTATCTATAAATAGTCCCAGGCTGGCTGTACACGGTGTGCAGAGAGATAGGAGACACAGCTGGTGTGAGAGAAGGCTGTGTGTTGCCTTACACGTCACTATGAGAGAGAGAGATGTTAAAAGGAAGTGCTGTTCCTGAAAAGAGCAAGGCTTGCCAGCCCATCAGGGAGACGTTGTTGATGCAGTTTCTAGGTACCATGGTAGGAGCCTGTGTACACAGAAGAGGGAACCACTGCCCCCTGCCTATTTGTCAGCCAAGCTACCGCCCCACTAGCTCTTAATGTACCTCTGAATCGTGGAAAGCAAAATCCTTCCCTGTCCCCTACCTCTCGCCTCCTCAGTATCCCTGCTAACGGAGAGTGCCATCAAAGGAAATATTTTAAGAATCCCCATAATATCTTGGAGTGGGGTGGTAGGGGCTGCCCTAATATCCCCCCCCCCCCCGTACTGCTGTTGTGTCTTGAAACTGAAATATGTTTTGTGAAGCCCTAAGGCTCCTTTCACACTGGGGCGAGGTGAAAGAGAGAGTGATTTTCATAGGGGATTAGGGCTTTCTTAGTATAGCGATTGCAAAGTGATCAGAGAGCGCTTTACTGGTGATCGCAATAGTGATTGCGATTTTATAATCAACCAACTTTAATTAATGTGCCACAAACAAATGACACAGGAAATGGAGCAACTGCATCAGAATCGCAAATGAAGTGATTGAAAAACGATTCCATTGACTTCTATGGGCACATCAACAGCCTAAAACGCTGCATTTTGGAATTTTTCAAATCGTTCTGCAGGCCCACAGCAATAGCAATAGTCTGTGTGGTAGTCACAATAGGGCAACACAGTGATTTAACGGCAATTGGAGGGCGATTTGAAGGAAATTTAAATCGCAACCGCCTTGCCCCAGTGTGAAAGGAGCTTTATTTGTCTGCCAATAAAGACGGCATTGGCGGATTTAGACCCCAAACTTCACCTTTCTTAAGAAACTGATTTGCTTGTCTGTGTGTCTACATCCCTGACCTGGGACCGGGAATTTTCTGTCCACTACACAAGTAATATACTTATAGTATATAGGTATTAAAAGCATATTCATTCAGACATATAGTTCAGCCCCCCCCCCCCCCCCCCCCTCCGTAGTAATTGATTTGGGGCAAAAGGTCTTTCTTTTCCTCACTCATCTCATCTGACAAGAATGAAAAGGCACCAGTTTGCAAGCTTTTGTCCAGGAAATTCTCCCTTATTCTTTGTATGGTTGGCAATCATGTGACTGCCAAAAAACAAATTAGAATTGCTAAATGGGCTTATAGATCAAACCTGAATTGTTGCCACTCGTCACTAAAATGGTTACCATACAAATGAATGAAGAAATGGTGACTTTACTATTAAATATACATGCTCTTAGCTATAGAGAAGCCACGGAAAAATGTGAACAGGTTTCACTGAGTCTAGATTTATGGCTGAAACAGGAAGTGGAAATGTTAAACTTTTAGCCTACAGTCACACTGCCCCCCAAACACTTTGAATGTGCAACCCACAATAACTTATAGGGGCTTTCACACCACAGCAGTGCGATTGCAATCGACCCGTAAAAGTTCCACATTTTGCAGCTATACCGCTTGTGAACGTACATTGAATTAGGCTTGCAAGTGATATCACTTGTAAATCATGGTAAATTTCTGACTGCATTTTCCCAAGCTATTTCCTTAGGAAAATGCAAGTGCAACACCCTAGTGTCAAAGTAGCCCTAGGAATTTTTAGGGAACTATTTATTTTTAACAAAGGTACATGGGCACCATAGTTTGGGCAGCCATCCCCTCCGGGCATGTGTGCACTCACTGCTTGCTCACTGCGGATGAATTAAATGCAGGGTAGATATTTCTATGTGTGCACATAGGAAAGGGAATTTTGTTGAACGGAAGAAATAAATATAATATTCTAAATTTCACTATTTACTGTAATCAAACCCAGGGAGATCACCCTGCTTGCTAGCAAGGTGGTATTCTATCCATGGCTCTTCTCTTAGGATACCAAGTTGAACCGGAAAAGCCAGAGGTAGCATGGCTAAAGACTACAGGCCATATCGACTAAATGGGCTCAAAGTTGAAAAACAACAGTCTCGGGGCAATAAGCTGAGGAAAGGTACTGTAGATCTCACCGGTTAGCAAGTACAGTTCAATGAGTATTGCCCAACCTTCGCCATCCTTCACCTATAGACAAGCTCCTGTTCACTGGGATGCAAGCAGGCCAGCAAAGCTGCCCCCAGGACTTAACAGTGCAAACAATACTCACTGAGCTCTGGACTTGCAAAAGCGCTCATGGATGTAACATAAGAAGTCAGATGTAGCAGAGGTCATACACAGGTAACCAGTCCAATTTGGCATCAAAGCAGAGGTATAGAGCGAAGGCCAAACCAGTAGAGTAGCCGGAAGTCATACACAGTAGCAACAGTCGTGGTATTAGGGATGCAGGCAGATGCAAGATGAAGGAGTCCGAGGTCACAAGTTCAAAAGTCACAACAAGGGGTGCAAGCAAGGTAAGGTCAAAGATCTATCTGGGTCATACACAAGAGATAGTAGTAGAAGTAAATGTATCCAAAGAACACCCTAGGCAACAGCTACCATGGGAACTGGAATAATGATTAGACAAGGTTTTATTGTGTGCAGTGATTGGCCAGGACAGCTCATTGGTACACAATTACACTAGGGTTGATTAGCTCATCAACAACCTCTTAGGCAATAGCCCAAATACCAAAGTAAGGGCTCATTGGCCCGTTTGATTTTCTATTGGCAGAATAGCAAAGCAGCCACCGCATAAGGTGATGATGGATGCAAGAGCTGCCCAGAAGCGCAGCTTTTGCTGAGGCAGGTGCAGAGTAGAGGTGGTCACAGTTACCCAAGAAAGCCTGCTAAGAGACGACATGAGAATGAGGTGCCGGCAAGTAGAGTTCTGTGACAGGTATTTTGATTTAGCTGATAAATAAAGTAAGGAATATGAATATGCAATGTCAAATGTAAAAAACGTCAATTTAGTTATTTTATAAGCATCTCAAGTACAAATTTCAACCTGTACAATGAATTAAAACAATAAAATTCAATTTGAATTACAAAGCTTTGGAATATCACAGCAATTAAACACATATTTTCTAATATATTGAACGTGGTGGGCCATCAGATCCCTTGTCAGAAATAACTTCTTTAAAAAATGTAAAATCCTATAGATTTATGTTAATATTAATGGAAACACTGCTCCGTGAATCACGTAGCATGGGACCTGTACAAACTCAGCAACTACATGAAGTTGGCCCAAAGGGTGAATTGATGTATTATTTAAATAATGCTTAAAGTATATTCCTGGGAAGCTCAGGAACATTTTTCTAGCGCTGCTTTTAAAAGGATTGCATTGCACATGCATAATTAGACCCCATGGACACCAAACCACTAATTCCATAATGTAATTTGAAAACAAGTTAACACATTATGAAAAAAAAGATGCTACCAGTCATTCCCTTTCCAATACAATGGTTAAGTTAGACAATAGAGAAAGAGCGATATTATTTCTTGCAATTATATCTTGCAGTTTAAACTTTTCTGACTTTTCCTACAATTTATATAATTGGATTGCTATGTTTTATTCACTAGAGCCTGCACAATTAAAACAATGTCAGCTCGATATATTGCCTGAATAAACAACAAGGCAGCAAGTAAACATCCAGTAGACATCCTAGGAGTTTTCTCAATTATCTATGAATAATTAAATGACGTACCCAAAAATGTAGATTTGACTTTTTATCTTATGTAAATACAATTGCATCGGACTTCTCCAGACTCGCTGGAGTAAATTAGAGTGGTAATAATTATGCAGGATGCTAAATTCCCAACGATGCCAGGCATTACTTATTCTTGTCCTTTGAGCTGTCCTGCAGAGCGTCTCACACTGATCTCTTTTTTCAGCATCCATAATTTAAAGCCTAGAAAACAAGAGGAGATTGTGTGTAGATTCTGTTACTTGGAACCGAGGTTTTTGATCCTTGTGCTGTCAGGGTATAACTAGAAGTCAGCTGCTGCTTCGTACCATACAAAGTTTATTAGGAGATATTTTTCAGTAGGAACTCCAGTCAACCAAGAAATCAACTAAAGATCAGTGCAGACAATTTGAAAACTCCAGTTCTATGTTTTATTGCCAGCTTGTCAGTTATAAATGGCACTAGTTTTAATAATATTTTATTATAAATAATCTTCATCTGCAGATTTTTTCCAGTAACTATAAAGTTATTTCTTGCACAATTTCTCTTAGTTTTACTTGGTCGGGTAACTATATTTAAAAAGCAACATATCTGGTGATAGTTACTCTTTTACTTTATGCTTGGGATGCTCCCCTGTATAAAACCCCAAGAGAATCCTTACATCGCGGTGATCCCGATACTCAGGGCCATCTCCAGTTTTACGTGGCCCCTTGGGCGGCATGGTCTCAGTGGCCCCCTTTGTGGTGAGTCATGTCACATCACTGTGGGACATCCCAAATCTGGATGCCCCATAAGGATCATTTTTGGTCTCTATTATTAGTTTTGGTCTACTTTGAAGTGCACCGAACCCCTTTAAACCTGACCTCGGAGTCTAAACGAATCTAAATTCTCCTGATTTTAGATGCCCCTGTGTGTGAACCTCCTCCCGTTCATTCATTACCTTTCTTGAACTGGTGAATGCACTGTAGGATCACCAGTTTGAGATAACGGCCAAACCAGGGGGTTCTTTCACAAACAGGGCCATCCCATATTAAGATGCCCCTGTAAAGCAAACCAAAACCCAGGGGTGGAATTGCTTGCATAGTGGGTATGCCAGCGATCCCAGGGGGTTTCACACGGTAAGGTATCACATATTGGGATGCTCCAGGGATAGGAAATCACCTAGGATGGGCAACTTAAAAGCAGAAGTAAAACCAGTACTTCCTCCCCTGGAATCTAAATCGAGATGCCCCGTTGTGTGGAACCCCACCATTCAGTCAGTAAGCTCACTATTCCTCAGTCCAGTGGGTCATGCTTAGCTTCTCTTCCAATCAGCTTCTCCAGCTGTGCATATTATTGTGCTCCTGGAGAAGATGAATGGATTTCCTAGCCCCATACACGAGCGGCACAAGGCATCACTCATCCCTCGGCTGCGCACAGCCACGCCAGCCATTCAGCTGTGACTGGCGTGGAAGGAGGCCAGTGGTGCCACGGCGGGCCGCACATGCGCGTGTGCTCATCAAACTGGTAAAGATAACGGGTAACTGGAGGGTTTTCAAATAGCAGGGCCTCCTGGACTGTGGGAGTGGGAGACAACCATGAGACCTTTGAGTCTCATATACTCCAGGGTTGGTTTTGGTCAACTTAAATTTGACGGTCTAGTTGATCTTCCAGACCTCCGTGTATGGCCACTTACTATCAACAGCAAACTTTCTCTTTAATAACTTCTTTGAAAAAAATTTACCTCTACAGTGCTTTCCCTCCTGGCTCGCACTCCTGGTCTCCTTGTTGATGCCTGCTGCCTACTTCTTGGTTTCCCGAACCCTGGTGGCATGCCTGCTACATGCCGTGGAGGCCGCTACCTCTCTCCCTGGCAGGGACAACACAGGCAGCAGTGGAACCTTATTGCTGCATAGTGTTGTCCCTGCCTGGAGGGGCAAAGAAGTTGCACCGCCACCTTGTTCATCGCTGGCGTGCCACGAGGAGGTGTAAGGACCAGCTGTGGCGGTACCCTCCCAGTCCGCCGCCGGTCAAGCGCCATCACACACCCCAAAGGACAGTCCTGTCAGTGGGGCCCCCGGCAGCTGCCCCGCCTTGCCGGGTGCTGACAGCGTCCCTGCCGATACCCATGTGCAGACTCTCCTCTCCAATCAGATTTCTATGCCTTACCTACTGATGAATGTGAATGCGATGTGAAATCGCTAGAAGGGTGAGTTTCACAGTGTGTCTGGGGGGAGGAGTCACAAATTAGGGAAGCAAATCGAATAGACTGTTAGCTGGTGGCCACATTCCCTATGGGAGACTTTCTAGGCCCTCTTAACAGTAAATGCGATTCATATTATATATTTGGGAAGGCAGCAACTGAAACAGGGACAGGGACTTAATTTGACCAATGACAGCTAATGAAGATATGATCTCTTTTACTATCAGCTTTATGGGGTCCCTATGAGCAGTATAGGAGTGTGGAACGGGTAAGTAGTATTACCTTATTTTGAACTTTTTTATCAGGAATTTTGCAAGTATCTCAAATGGCGTTCCTTGGGGGCAGGAGATATACCTTGAGGACTGCTGAAGTTTTTTGGGTTTGTCACTTCAATTCTTTTGTTTAATTTACATAATTGCTTTACACAAACATTTCATATAATTAAATATCATACCATACAATATCTGATGTACTTAATAACCAGTGTACTATTCTGCTATCAAATTTATTCTACAACATGTGGCTTGGAAGTAAAGGATATTTTTATAGACAATGAAGACAGGTATAAGAAGCAGATGGCTGAAGGCTATAAATTATCCAGGATGCACCAGGGGGATGCTCCGGCAAATAATACATTTACTTATCATTCAATGTTTGATAAATTGATATACCAATGAATACCATTAGGGAAACAGGTTTTCTTTTTACTGTCCTATTTATTTAACATGACTTTGATACAGAGACCAACATTTGTTGAAAAGGTTTTTTTTCTTTTTGCTTTGCATGTACAGGTTATGGTTTTAGAATAATATATATTCTGTGGCTCCACTGACAGTCCATAATATAAATATGCAACCGACCTGCAACATCCCAGCCTCTACTGTGCTTCTTAGATGGTCAATGAGTGTGTTCCACAGCTGAAGTTACAGCATTACAGGGACAGTTCATGGGCAGGGGTGGATATGGCCACTTAAGCTTTAGTATTGTAGGGGTAAAAATTGACACCTACGGCCATGATGCTAAGGTTAGAGCACTGCAAGGACAGAATATGGGTACAGTATGGACGATTGGGGGTAAGGTTGCCTTGAGGCCTAGAGAGAGTGGAGGTTGATGTTGCTGCATTCTGGCATTCCTATATCCTGGTCAAAAACCCTCATCTGTGTCAAGGTAGGTCATGGGGACCTTAACTCTCACGCCTCTGGATGCACATAAATCCAAAATTGAGGTGATACCTTTTTCCCAGTGGAGCTCCACCCGTAAGCATCTGCGCACAACTCCACCTATAGAGGGCATGTCATTCTGCCTTGTACAGCTTCCTGACTAAGGCCCTTATTTAAGAAGGGATAGCGTCAGGTAGTGGCTGGTTAATGAGAGGTAGCGACAGGTAGCGACTGGTGGACGCCGGACACGGCAGCAATTACACATTTATCAAGCAGAATCTGTTTAGCGACTGGGATAGCGCCATGTAGCGTCTGATTCATCATTTTCACAGCCTCAGCGAACAGCGCCGGCGTTCAGCCTTGCACAGCGCCAGGTATGACCTCTCGCTACCTGTCGCTCTCCCATACATTTCAATGGACGAACCTTTTCTTCTCTTTAAACGGGGTTTTTGTTTATTTTTTTTCCAAAAATCACAAATAATTCTGTGACCTCTTCTGGCATTGAATAAGCTGTTCTTTCACAATTTTTTCATTTTTTTATATATTTCTTCAGAAATGACATTACAGGTCTGCCATTAAAGTGTTCATGTTACAATGTTGTCATTCCATATGTTTTCGCTTTGTTACTAGTTGATAGATGCTGAAAAACACACTTTAAACACACAGCCTCCTGCGCTCTGGGCTTCAAACAAGCATTTTTCAGCGCCAGAGATTTGTGAGGCTGTTTTTTTGCTGAATATGGTGTGAGTCTGTCGCTATGAGCAGTCGCTAACATGCGCTCCCATACAGCGCTGTACTGGTCAAATAGCGACTTCTCACAATGCATTCAACATTACTGAACAGCGACTGAGTCGCTATAAAGTAGCAACCCACGGCTGAGCACAGTGACTACTAGTGGGCGCTCTGAAAATGCCTGCTACAGACGCTCATCTGTCGCTACCTGGCGTTAGTGATGAATTAGCCTGTCCGTTTATATATACTGGAAAATAGACAGCAACTAAATGGTCTGCTTAGAATTTAGTTTGAAATATGAAGAGTTTTGATGGTTTCCCAATGAAATCTTAGTTATTGTAGGCATAGATTGTTGGTATTTATTATCCCAGAGAACTTCTGGAGATGCCAGCATCAGCAATAATTTCTGCACTTAGGTCAAAGGTAGCAATTCTAAGGTGCAAATGCCCCCATGCATAGAAAATTCCTATTGCTGAATTGCTGTATACTTTGAATTAGGGTCTCTATAAAAGATGAACACAATTAACTGGAAGGAAAAGCAAGGATTGCCAGTGTGGATTTGGTTTATAATTGGTAAATACCACTGTATAGAGCTCTGGTGAGGCCACATGCTTGAATACTGTGCACAGTTCTGGAGACCTCACTTGCAAAAACAAATATTCAAATAGAACATTATTCAAATAGAAAAAGACAGCAAAGCTCAGAAAGTCATATATTGAGAGGTAAAACATTGGGACGGGCTATCTCTCCCTCTTGTTGGGACTATAACAAACATGATTAGTTATTCTGAAAACCCTGTCAGCTCCCTGCTGAGAGGTCCATTGTTTTAGATTATTCATAGCCAAATAGAAATTAATTTTCTATGTTTACATGTTTCAGTTGGATGACATTAATACCACTGGGGGGCTTTTTTAAGTGGCGGTTTTAATCCTTTCTCACCCTGTTGCCAGGCCCTTTTATATATTACACTATATAGGTTTAATTTTTGCAGACATTTCCAGCTATTTACAAGTAAATGATACATTGTTTTTCAGCTTTAACATGAAATGTCTTGTTTTTTTTTAAATGGGTAACTTTTAAGTTTTTTAAGATAACCATATTGTGTGTAAAAGCTCAGTTTCTCCCGATCAGAATGGTACCACATATGTATCGGTAGACACCCGTTCCTTCGCAGGAGACACCTCAACCTGAAAATAAAAAACAGTACTACTAAACAACTTTGCTTACTATCAAGGGTTAAACCCTTATTTTGTTTTTATGACATGGGGTCCCCCCTAACCAGTAAAACCAGCCCAGGCACCAGCTATGGCAGTTGTTAGACCAAGGTATGGGGAGAAAAGGAAAGCCCCGGCGCTGGATCCAGGATGGAGGTGAGCATTTTTGGCTCTTAAGGGGGAAAATACAAATCACTTTCTACCTTGGACCCCATAAGATCACCTTAAAGTAGACCATAACCCACGGTCTGAGAGCCCTGGAATCTATAATATTTCAGTGTGGCTTTATTCCAGGGATTCCCTGCTGTATGCCTCCCAGGTCACCTGGTATGCTCACCTTCTCCCCTGGTCCAGTGGCGCATGTCTGAGCAGCAGCTGATTCCTGTTACCCCTTTAGCAGGGGGCCCATCCGCGCCAGGCACTTGTGAAAGCCGGCATGGGCATGCTCCCTGTTAGAGGGTAGCGAAGGATGCGGCCAATGGGCGCACTCGGGTCCCCTCCCTTAGACAAAGGCTTTGAAGAAGGGGCGGGAGTGGATGAGAGGTGGCACACGCACCATAGGACCGGGGAGAGGGGAGTTAGATTGGATGACCTGGGGGGTTTCACAAAGCAGGACAGCCCTGATCTGGGTGCCCAAGAGGAAAGGGTCAAAACACCGAATAGTCTAAATCATGAGATTTGGTACACTTTAAAGCGGTACTATAACCACTATGTTAAACACTTCCTCATTCAAGTCTGGCTTCACGTGACTGCCAGTGAGCAATCTGAATGGGTTTGCACATTAAGGTTTCTGTTGGTCACCTGATTAACTGCCATTTGGCAGATATGTAACTAGGCTTTGTGACATTCGGGGCAAAGATTCAAAATGGTGCCCCCCCCCCCTCCTGTGATCATGCCACTTTTTGGCACTCCCTGACCCACTGCACCCAGGGTATGTGCCCCATCTGCCCCCCTAGCTACGCCCCTGCATTTGGTGACATACACCATAAACAGGGAAGTAGTGACTATAGTGCTGCTTTAAACGTTGCGTAATGCTTTAATATTTTGGTGTTGGTTGGTTTGTTGTTTACACTGGAAATCAGCAGGAGAAGCTAAAAGGATTCTATCCTTTTTAATGAAACCATCATAGTTGGTTGCAAATTAGCTGCCTTAATTTGTTTGATTCTTTTCTATTGCTAACAAGAAGTAACCTTGAAACAGAAATATTGCTGCACATCTCTGGTTTGTCCGATCCCAGGGGTATTCTGTGTGTATTATATAATTAGGTGAAAAATGAATATGTAAAATTGTCCTGTCTGTTGGTTATAATTGTAGGCTGGATGGAGTTTACCTGTTTTGTTACTTTGTAGTCGGGAATTGATTTTATGCAATATGTTTTTCCTCTCTGTATAATTAATTACAGTGATCACTTTCTGAATGGGTAATTAAGATAAGTTTTACAAGTACAAAAGTTTGGCCTTTACTAGAGCTTTTCCTGCATGGAAATGAATTCATAATTTCACTTTACAGAATAATGTTTAATTCATTAAATTACTTCTCTATTGAAAATCAAGTAGAATTGAACACTCTCAAATGGAGTCACCTCCCTCCCTGTCTTTAGTCTGACCTATGGTCCTCAACTGCTTGATCCAGCCGCAAATAACCTCTTACACTGGCACACATCAAGACACTATCATTAAGTGGTGATAAACTTTTGGCAGCCTAATTTACATGGACTTTCAAACAGCCACATCAATTAATGTTATTTAGACTGCAATCATTTTTTTTACCTTCTAGCAGTGACTAGTGATGATGAGTCGCAATCAAACAATCCTACAGGAATTATAATAGAAAAAGTTTTCAAACAATTTCTTGGGATTCAAACTACATTCTTATCAGCATCTCGGCTTGCTTTGATTTAAAAGAAAAGCCCACTTCTGTTGATTTTCCAAAGACAAAAAATGAATTTAACCCTCTGCACACTCATACTATCGAAAAAGCTAGTTGTTAAAAGCATGGACTGTTAGTTAACATAGATTGCAATGAATGTAAAAGCAAGGTAGCCAAAACAAGGCTGTCCAATTTATACACCGTTCCTACTAACAGGCTGATTCATTAATAGTGGCAGGTACCGACAGATGAGGGTCTGTAGCGAGGCTTTGAGAGCGACCGCTAGTAGTTGCTGTGCTCAGCCATGGTTCACTATTTCAGAGCGTCCTAGTCGCTGGCCGGCATTGATGAATATATTGTGTGAGTTGCTCTAACATCAGTACAGCACTGCATGGGAGTGAACGGTAGCGCCAGCTCAGTGCAACTGACTCACACCATGTTCATAAAAAAAAATAGCCTCACACAGCGCCAGCGCTCATAATTGGGTAGTTGTAGCCCAGAGCGCCAGAGGCTGTGTGATTAAAGTCTGTTTTTGAACACATATCCACCAGTAACAAAGTGAAAACACATGTCATTGTTATTACATTGTAACATGAACACTTTAATACCAGACATGTAAGGACAATTCTGCATAAAAAAATTAAACATCAAAAACTTTTTCAAAAATGTATTTAAATAGACTAGGAGAGGTCACACAATGATTTGATATAAAAAAAAAATATTAAAAGAAAACCCTGTTTAAACATAAGAAAAGAAATGTCCGTTGAAATGTATGGGAGAGTGTCAGGTAGCGACAGGTAATACCAGGCTCTCTGAAAGCCAGAGCGCCGCCAGGATCCGCAGAGCTGTCTGTGATAATGAATCGGACGCTACGTGTCGCTGTAAGAGGTGCTCACCAGATTCGCTTTCATAAATGTGGTATTGCATTCTGTGGCCGGCGTTCACCTGCCGCTACCTGCGCTTACAAGGCACTACCTGGCGCTATCCCTTGATGAATAAAGCCCCAAGCCTACAAGAGTTTGTGCAGGCATTGCTACTTCTTTACTTGTCTGCACAAGCAATGCAATTCATGAACCAGCCTGTCTAAAGACTTAACTTGCTTGTGTACACACAATGAAAAATGTACTACTTACCTGCACAATGCTACCGTTCAGCTGATGGTTTTAGGTAGAGGCAAATTGGACTCCCTGTTGGATTGGGAGAGCTGCAATCTGGCAGATCTGGGCACTGACCTACTACCCCGTCATGTTAGGGATGGGGTATAAATTGGACGCCCTTGTCGTGGCTACCCCGCTTTTACATTCATTGCAATCTATGTTAACTAACAATCCATGTTTTTAACAAGTGTTAGCTTTTGCAATTGTATGAGTTTGCAGGGGGTTCATTTTTTTTGTGATCACACCACTCTAGCACCTAATTGACTGCCATATATTGACTGGATGAGCACATCCCACCTTAATTTTTGCTGACTTTTCCTAAGACTCCAGGGCCAGGTTGAGCCAACAGTAACTAGCAGATCCATTTACATTTGGGGCCTCTATACTCCAGGAACTTCCATGTACAGAGACAACCATTGTTTTCAATGGGAACAAGCAATACAGAGGCCCCACCCACCAGCCATCCTAAAACCCAGAAGAGCTGCTCCCAGCTTCAAAAACCAAGGATGCAGTCGTGCGAGAACAGCAGCAAGATAAACAGAGCTGCTTGTCACTGCTGTTGCTGTCCGACCATAGAGTTCTGCAAAAAAATTGGACTTTTATGAAACCTAAATTCCAGGCAAGTAAGGCTATATTCAGCTTTTGTTCAGTGCAGCTTCACCACCTCAGACCCACTGTTGTTAAGCTTACCAAGAGTGGAGAACGAGTGTCATGCTTGCCAAGATGAGCCCGCTTTGGCACCACACCCTCCATTGCAATCAATGGAGTGGCTGTGCTACAGAGGCATAAACTAGTCTACAGCCCTCATGGATCAGAGAGGAATGACAGGGATCTCGTCAGTAAGTAAGTTAAACAACAGTGGGTCCAGGCAGTGTAGCTGTGCTGGGCAAAAGGTGTGTAGAGCTGCCTTTCCATACTTAGAAATGTTTTTATTAGAAGTAGTGAATGGGCATAAATGAACCCATCCTGTGTGTATAAATGCTGGTATATAAATAATGTTTTCACTAGTATTTATTCATGCACTAAAAATTTATTTTTACAGCTACTTGTTTGGGGCTTATAGAGTTGGGGCTGTGTGTTTGGGAATTTTTGAAAGCCATTCTAAATGTTAACCACACCACAGTCCAGTCAGGTAGTGTTTTGTTTTTTACTTTCCATTGGGTTTATGTTGCTTTACCACTAACAAAAAGTTATTCTTTTTTTATTATCAATTAGGGTTGTGAAGACATTTCTTTTGGGTAATCCCTGGGGGTTCAGGAAACCCCCCTCTTTTTTCTCTATGTCGAGAAACTACCTATTGGGCTTCACTCTAGTTTGTTATATTGAGCCTGATTTATGAAGCAACAGGTCCACACAACACACTTTTTTGCCTCAGCCACACTCAGCGTGCAATTTAATAAACAAAAAACAGGCTGCACTGATGCTGCCACAAGCTACCAAGTTGTTAAACACCAACGTCCAAAAGGTCACAGCACCAGGCGCTCTGGTTGAAGCTGCACCAGTTTATAGTGGCACAATAGGCAGAACTGCATTAAAATGTTTTATGCTTAAAACTAATATTACCCCTAGGGATGAGCGAATCGATCCGGACGAACCCGGATTCGATCCGAATTTCATGAAAAATTCGATTCGGATCGAATCCGAATTTCCCCGCGATTCGATCGCTCGAAGTTTACCTTTAACATCCATTCATTTACATTACAGGCATTCTAAGATGGCGGACGGGACATGTCCAGACATCAACCCCGCGCCAGTGCAAGCTGGGACAGTCACATGCAGCCTATCAGCAGCCAGCAAGCCCGGTGACGTCACAGCGCTATTTAAGTCGGCGGACATCTTGCTTTTCCTCATTTCTCTATTGCCTTCGTGAGAGACAGGACGCTGCTGTAGGCAGGGAGAGACAGTTAGACAGACAGGGACAGACAGGGACAGGCTGGAGACAGGCAGAAGACAGGCAGGAGACAGACAGAAAGTCAGCGAAAAGCAGGGAAAGTTAGGAAAAATCGGAGGCAGTCACAGGGAGATTTTTTTTTTCATCCAGCCTGAGTGTTACTGGCAGGCTGACTGGCTTTGTTAGCGTTTTCAGGCTGCTTATACACTAACTGTGCATATATACTGAACTGATCTCAAGTCTGCTGTGAGGCATCCCATTCTGTGACTACACCAGCCTCTATTTAATACCATAACCATTTGCACTTATTCTAATAGAAATTTGGCCTGATAAACCCACTTGCTGTGCATAGTAGTACTGCTGCCAGGTGCTCTCTGGTTTTTGGGGCATCCCATTCTGTGACTACACCAGCCTCTATTTAATACCATAACCATTTGCACTTATTCTAATAGAAATTTGGCCTGATAAAGACACTTTTGCTGTGCATAGTAGTACTGCAGCCAGGTGCTCTCTGGTTTTTGGGGCATCCCATTCTGTGACTACACCAGCCTCTATTTAATACCATAACCATTTGCACTTATTCTAATAGAAATTTGGCCTGATAAACACACTTGCTGTGCATAGTAGTACTGCTGCCAGGTGCTCTCTGGTTTTTGGGGCATCCCATTCTGTGACTACACCAGCCTCTATTTAATACCATAACCATTTGCACTTATTCTAATAGAAATTTGGCCTGATAAAGACACTTTCTGTGCATAGTAGTACTGCTGCCAGGTGCTCTCTGGTTTTTGGGGCATCCCATTCTGTGACTACACCAGCCTCTATTTAATACCATAACCATTTGCCTTTATTCTAATAGAAATTTGGCCTGATAAACACACTTGCTGTGCATAGTAGTACTGCTGCCAGGTGCTCTCTGGTTTTTGGGGCATCCCATTCTGTGACTACACCAGCCTCTATTTAATACCATAACCATTTGCACTTATTCTAATAGAAATTAGGCCTGATAAAGACACTTTTGCTGTGCATAGTAGTACTGCTGCCAGGTGCTCTCTGGTTGTTGGGGCATCCCATTCTGTGACTACACCAGCCTCTATTTAATACCATAACCATTTGCACTTATTCTAATAGAAATTTGGCCTGATAAAGACACTTGCTGTGCATAGTAGTACTGCTGCCAGGTGCTCTCTGGTTTTTGGGGCATCCCATTCTGTGACTACACCAGCCTCTATTTAATACCATAACCATTTGCACTTATTCTAATAGAAATTTGGCCTGATAAACACACTTGCTGTGCATAGTAGTACTGCTGCCAGGTGCTCTCTGGTTTTTGGGGCATCCCATTCTGTGACTACACCAGCCTCTATTTAATACCATAACCATTTGCACTTATTCTAATAGAAATTAGGCCTGATAAAGACAATTTTGCTGTGCATAGTAGTACTGCTGCCAGGTGCTCTCTGGTTTTTGGGGCATCCCATTCTGTGACTACACCAGCCTCTATTTAATACCATAACCATTTGCACTTATTCTAATAGAAATTAGGCCTGATAAAGACACTTTTACTGTGCATAGTAGTACTGCTGCCAGGTGCTCTCTGGTTTTTGGGGCATGCCATTCTGTGACTACACCAGCCTCTATTTAATACCATAACCATTTGCACTTATTCTAATAGACATTTGGCCTGATAAAGACACTTTTGCTGTGCATAGTAGTACTGCTGCCAGGTGCTTTCTGGTTTTTGGGGCATCCCATTCTGTGACTACACCAGCCTCTATTTAATACCATAACCATTTGCACTTATTCTAATAGAAATTAGGCCTGATAAAGACACTTTTGCTGTGCATAGTAGTACTGCTGCCGCCAGGTGCTCTCTGGTTTTTGGGGCATCCCATTCTGTGACTACACCAGCCTCTATTTAATACCATAACCATTTGCACTTATTCTAATAGAAATTTGGCCTGATAAAGACACTTTTGCTGTGCATAGTAGTACTGCTGCCAGGTGCTCTCTGGTTTTTGGGGCATCCCATTCTGTGACTACACCAGCCTCTATTTAATACCATAACCATTTGCACTTATTCTAATAGAAATTTGGCCTGATAAACACACTTGCTGTGCATAGTAGTACTGCTGCCAGGTGCTCTCTGGTTTTTGGGGCATCCCATTCTGTGACTACACCAGCCTCTATTTAATACCATAACCATTTGCACTTATTCTAATAGAAATTTGGCCTGATAAACACACTTACTGTGCATAGTAGTACTGCTGCCAGGTGCTCACTGGTTTTTGGGGCATCCCATTCTGTGACTACACCAGCCTCTATTTAATACCATAACCATTTGCACTTATTCTAATAGAAATTTGGCCTGATAAACACACTTGCTGTGCATAGTAGTACTGCTGCCAGGTGCTCTCTGGTTTTTGGGGCATCCCATTCTGTGACTACACCAGCCTCTATTTAATACCATAACCATTTGCACTTATTCTAATAGAAATTTGGCCTGTTAAACACACTTGCTGTGCATAGTAGTACTGCTGCCAGGTGCTCTCTGGTTTTTGGGGCATCCCATTCTGTGACTACACCAGCCTCTATTTAATACCATAACCATTTGCACTTATTCTAATAGAAATTAGGCCTGATAAAGACACTTTTGCTGTACATAGTAGTACTGCTGCCAGGTGCTCTCTGGTTTTTGGGGCATCCCATTCTGTGACTACACCAGCCTCTATTTAATACCATAACCATTTGCACTTATTCTAATAGAAATTTGGCCTGATAAACACACTTGCTGTGCATAGTAGTACTGCTGCCAGGTGCTCTCTGGTTTTTGGGGCACCCCATTCTGTGACTACACCAGCCTCTATTTAATACCATAACCATTTGCACTTATTCTAATAGAAATTTGGCCTGATAAACACACTTGCTGTGCATAGTAGTACTGCTGCCAGGTGCTCTCTGGTTTTTGGGGCATCCCATTCTGTGACTACACCAGCCTCTATTTAATACCATAACCATTTGCACTTATTCTAATAGAAATTTGGCCTGATAAACACACTTGCTGTGCATAGTAGTACTGCTGCCAGGTGCTCTCTGGTTTTTGGGGCATCCCATTCTGTGACTACACCAGCCTCTATTTAATACCATAACCATTTGCACTTATTCTAATAGAAATTTGGCCTGATAAAGACACTTTTGCTGTGCATAGTAGTACTGCTGCCAGGTGCTCTCTGGTTTTTGGGGCATCCCATTCTGTGACTACACCAGCCTCTATTTAAAGTGGACCAACACCCAGGATTTTGACTATCCTGGGTCTTGGTCCACTTCGGTGGGGCACCCCCGATCGGGGTGCCCCGCTGTGTGAAACCCCCCCGAACCCCCCGAACAACTCACCTCTCCCCGCTCCCAGCGCCGACGTACAAGCGAAGATCTTGAACGTCTAAGCGGCGGCGGCCGCCGCCGCCTCCCTCGCGTCACTTTGAACGCGCGCGCCCCCGCGCCGGCCATTCACAGACGGCCGGCGCGGAGGCGCGCACGCCTACAGGGGCGCGAGGGAGGCGGCGGCGGCCGGCCGCCGCCGAAGATAAGGTAGGTGAGTTGGGGTGTTTGGGGGGGTTTCACCCCGCGGGACATCCCGATCTCGGATGTCCCGCGGGGTGGGGGGTGATCGGCCCGGGAATCTTATAGATTCCCGGGCCGATCACCCGTGGGTGTTGGTCCACTTTAATACCATAACCATTTGCACTTATTCTAATAGAAATTAGGCCTGATAAAGACACTTTTGCTGTGCATAGTAGTACTGCTGCCAGGTGCTATTTAATACCATAACCATTTGCACTTATTGTAATAGAAATTAGGCCTGATAAAGACACTTTTGCTGTGCATAGTAGTACTGCTGCCAGGTGCTCTCTGGTTTTTGGGGCATCCCATTCTGTGACTACACCAGCCTCTATTTAATACCATAACCATTTGCACTTATTCTAATAGAAATTAGGCCTGATAAAGACACTTTTGCTGTGCATAGTAGTACTGCTGCCTGGTGCTCTCTGGTTTTTGGGGCATCCCATTCTGTGACTACACCAGCCTCTATTTAATACCATAACCATTTGCACTTATTCTAATAGAAATTAGGCCTGATAAAGACACTTTTGCTGTGCATAGTAGTACTGCTGCCAGGTGCTCTCTGGTTTTTGGGGCATCCCATTCTGTGACTACACCAGCCTCTATTTAATACCATAACCATTTGCACTTATTCTAATAGAAATTTGGCCTGATAAAGACACTTTTGCTGTGCATAGTAGTACTGCTGCCAGGTGCACTGCTGGCTGTTGGGGCATCCCATTCTGTAACATAGCATACCCCTCTTTATTTACACTAAGCAGCTCTCTTATTTACACTAAGCAGGCCTGTTGGAGGCTGAGTGTTACTGCTCACTTTTGGTGTGCATTATATTCTGTTTCATATAGACCCACCGCTGCCTGGGGGTTCTTAAAATATCACCTACTACCACGCCAGTTAGACTATGTCGGGCAGACAAGTGCCTGGAAGTGAAAAGAGGAGTGGCAGAGGCCAAGATTCCGCAGGCAGAGCTCGCAGCAGACTGGGGGCCAGTAGCAGCAGGAGTCACGCTGAGAGACCTAATCTGCCAGTATCTGCTAGCGGTCGGGTCTCCACCAGTAACGCATCTGCCGTGGTAGATTGGTTGACGCGCTCATCAACAACATCATCACAACTTACGTCTGAGACCCCCAGTCTAGGGTCGGTAGGTTCCTCTGACACAACCCTGAGTTGGCATGCCCCGAGAGCAGTCCCTGTCCTCCCATTGCCTCTGTCCTACGCCGTTCCCTCCCCCAGCGACGTATCCTATGCTTTGGGTTCAGCTCCACTCTTTAGTGAGGAGGACGATCAGATAGAGGACAGTCAGCAGCTACTGCCCAGCCAAGAAATGGAGGTGGCTTCTTTAGCTAGGCAGACAAATAGTGATGTGGACAGTGTCGTGGGTGCTGCGAGCGTTCCAGCTCCTGCGCCAGACACTGTTGACGAATCCACGAACATCAGTGAAGTACAGCCACAACTCGGTGATAATGATGATGACGATGAAGCCGATCGCACTTGGGAGCTGGGTGATGAAGGGGCTTCATCGTCATCATCAGGAGAAGAGGGGCGCAGGTTGCCCCGGAGTCAGCAGCTCAGGCAGCAACGTGTTAGCAGCATGGTTGGCAGGCAGCATGGGGGCACAATTGTAAAGCCTGGAGCCAAACGGGGCCGGGGCCGGGGTAGAGCACCTGCTGCGCGGCAGGCTACCTTATCGGGAGGTAGTGGGGAAGGGGTTCCTGGAGTTGGCAACAGCAGCAGCGAATCAGTGAGGCCTGTTGGTGGGAAAAGTAGCTACTCGGCAGTGTGGCAGTTTTTCCTGAAGCATCCGCAGGAGGGTAACATGGCCACATGCAAGATATGTAGGCAGAAGGTGAAGCGTGGCCAGGGTCCAAATGTTGGCACCACGGCCCTGCGTCAACATATGCAACGTCACCATAAAGCGGCCTGGGAGAACCTAGGCTCCGGAGAGGTGGGCCAGACTGTTTCCTCACCGAGTGGCACGCCGCTCCCAATTTCTGCCAGCCAAGGCTCCAGCACCTCAGCCGAAGGCAGCTGTGCGTCATACCCATCCTCTGTCGCTCCTGCTCCTCCTCCTCCTCCTCCAAGTCATGCATCCCGCCAGCAATCCATCAGCGAAGCCATGTCCAAGAGACAGCAGTATGCGCCCACTCATCCTACGGCGCAGAAGCTGAATGTGCTCCTGTCCAAAATGCTGGTGCTGCAGTCGCTTCCTTTTCAGGTGGTGGAATCTGCACCTTTCAGAGAACTGATGGCTTGTGCCGAGCCGAGGTGGAGAGTCCCAAGCCGTCATTTCTTTGCCAAGAAGGCAGTACCAGCGCTGCACACTTTTGTTGAACAGAAGGTGGGCCAGTCCTTGAGCCTGTCTGTGTGTAGCAAAGTGCATGGCAGCACCGACATCTGGAGCTGTAACTACGGTCAGGGACAGTACATGTCGTTTACGGCCCACTGGGTGAATGTGGTCCCTTTGCAGCAGCAGCAGCAACTTGGACAGGTCACGCCGCTTCGGCCTCCGCGCTCCCTGCCCGTTGGGCCTGTGACACCGTGCGACTCGGCCTCCTCATCCTCCGCCATCTCCTCACCCTCCACTGTAGGCTCAAGTCTCAGTGCCCCTCTAGTCTACCATGTCTGCAGGGCACGGAGGTGTCACGCAGTGCTTCACATGGTTTGTCTTGGCGAACGGAGTCACACAGGGGAGGAACTGCTTAAATGTATTCATCAGGAAATCCAAACATGGCTTACTCCAAGAAAACTTAAAATGGGAATCATGGTTACCGACAATGGGAAGAACATTTTGTCTGCGCTGCGCCAAGGAAGCCTGACCCATGCCCCCTGCATGGCTCACGTCTTCAATCTGGTTGTCAAGCGGTTTCTAAAGTGTTCCCCCCATCTGCAAGACATCCTAACAACTTCAAGGAAACTTTGCATGCACTTCAGCCACTCATACACCGCCAAACACACCCTTCTTGAGCTACAGCGTCAGAATGGTATCCCCCAACATAGTCTGATTTGCGATGTTTCCACCCGTTGGAATTCCACCCTTCACATGTTGGACCGATTATATGAACAGAGAAAAGCCATCACGGATTTCCTGATGATCCAAGCAGATAGGGGGACTCCCCTGTGTAACTTCAATGTCAACCAGTGGCAGCTCATACGTGACACCTGCCGTTTGCTCAGGCCCTTTGAGGAAGCCACTTTATTTGTCAGTCGGCAGGATTATGGGATGAACGACGTGATTCCACTGCTTCATGTACTACAGCACATGTTGGAAACCATGGCTGGTCAGGGCACTGGAGACATGGCGTTTACATCTTACGGCCACATGAACCTCGTTGGAGCTGAACTGGAGGAGGAGGAGGAAGAGGAGGAGGAGGAGTTGCCCAGCGAAACACAGTTTAGGCTTGGCGAAATGGCTGGTTTATCTAGTCAGCGGACAGGAGAGGAGGAGCAGGAGCAGCCAGAGGAGCTAGAGGTTTTTGAGGAAGGCGAGACAGAGGACCCGGGCACACCGTGGCAGTATGCAGTGGAGATGGAGACAGGTAGTCCATCCGAGTCACTTGCGCAAATGGCAGGAGGCATGCTCACGTGCTTGCGTAGTGACCCCAGAATTGTTTCCATCTGTCGGCGGAATGACTTCTGGCTGTCCACCTTATTGGACCCTCGCTTCCGGCACAAAATGGGGGCATTTTTTAAACCCACCGAGAGGGAGGACAAACTGAACTACTACAAAGACATTCTACGTAGGCAGTTGGCCGATGCCTATCTGCGCCATGGTCCATACTCTCGCAGGTCTGACTCGAGGGGACCTCTGCGCTCACCTTCCACTGCCATGGCCGCTGGGGGGGTTGGCAGGAGCAGCAGCAGCAGCTCCATCAGCAGCAGTGTCAGTCTTCAGTCGCTAATGAGTAGCTTTCTACACCTGCATAGTGAGGCTACTCATGAGCAGCAGGAAGACCTGGAGCAGGACCTGAACCAGCAGGTCATGTCATACTTTGACATGACCATGCCAACACACCTTGAGGATCCGCTGGATTTCTGGGCAGCCAAACTTGATTTGTGGCCGCAACTAGCAGAGTTTGCCCTGGAAAAGCTGTCCTGCCCGGCAAGTAGCGTGCCATCTGAGCGGGTGTTTAGTGCGGCGGGGGCCATAGTTACGGCGAGGAGAACTCGTCTGTCAACTAAAAATGTGGAGAGACTCACCTTTGTCAAAATGAATCAGGGATGGATCAGCCAGGATTTCCACCCACCAATGCCTGATGCATGCGACTAGATTCAGCATGGTGCCACGTTTTACACTTTCCAAATGGTGCAAAACATATTTATGTCTTTAGGCCAATTTTTGGGCTCCTGCTGATGCCAACTCCAGGGTGTGAATCATCCAATTTTTGGGCTCCTGAAGCCAACTCCAGTGTCTCTTTAAAGTAATATTTGGGCTCCTGCTGCTGCTGCTGCCAACTCCAGGGTGTGATTAATCCAATGTTTGGGCTCCTGAAGCCAACTCCAGTGTCTCTTTAAAGTAATGTTTTGGCTCCTGCTGCTGCTGCTGCCAACTCCAGGGTGTGATTCATCCAATTTTTGGGCTCCTGAAGCCAACCCCAGTGTCTCTTTAAAGTAATATTTGGGCTCCTGCTGCTGCTGCTGCCAACTCCAGGGTGTGATTCATCCAATTTTTGGGCTACTGAAGCCAACCCCAGTGTCTCTTTATAATGCTTGGGCTGCTGCTGCTGCCAACTCCAGGGTGTGATTCATCCAATCTTTGGGCTCCTGAAGCCAACCCCAGTGTCTCTTTAAAGTAATGATTGGGCTCCTGCTGCTCCTGCTGCTGCCAACTCCAGGGTGTGATTCATCCAATTTTTGGGCTCCTGAAGCCAACCCCAGTGTCTCTTTAAAGTAATATTTGGGCTCCTGCTGCTGCTGCTGCCAACTCCAGGGTGTGATTCATCCAATTTTTGGGCTACTGAAGCCAACCCCAGTGTCTCTTTAAAGTAATGTTTGGGCTGCTGCTGCTGCCAACTCCAGGGTGTGATTCATCCAATTTTTGGGCTCCTGAAGCCAACCCCAGGGTCTCTTTAAAGTAATATTTGGGCTCCTGCTGCTGCTGCTGTCAACTCCAGGGTGAGATTCATCCAATTTTTGGGCTCCTGAAGCCAACCCCAGTGTCTATTTAAAGTAATGTATGGGCTCCTGTTGCAGCTGCTGCTGCTGCCAGCTCCTGCCAACTCCCGGGTGTGATTCATCCAATTTTTGGGCTCCTGAAGCCAACCCCAGGGTCTCTTTAAAGTAATATTTGGGCTCCTGCTGATGCCAACTCCAGGGTGTGATTCATCCAATTTTTGGGCTCCTTAAGCCAACCCCAGGGTCTCTTTAAAGTAATATTTGGGCTCCTGCTGCTGCTGCCAACTCCAGGGTGTGATTCACCCAATTTTTGGGCTCCTGAAGCCAACCCCAGTGTCTCTTTAAAGTAATGATTGGGCTCCTGCTGCTCCTGCTGCTGCCAACTCCAGGGTGTGATTCATCCAATTTTTGGGCTCCTGAAGCCAACCCCAGTGTCTCTTTAAAGTAATAATTGGGCTCCTGCTGCTGCCAACTCCAGGGTGTGATTCATCCAATTTTTGGGCTCCTGAAGCCAATCCCAGTGTCTCTTTAAAGTAATATTTGGGCTCCTGCTGCTGCTGCTGCCAACTCCAGGGTGTGATTCATCCAATTTTTGGGCTACTGAAGCCAACCCCAGTGTCTCTTTAAGGTAATGCTTGGGCTGCTGCTGCTGCCAACTCCAGGGTGTGATTCATCCAATTTTTGGGCTCCTGAAGCCAACCCCAGGGTCTCTTTAAAGTAATATTTGGGCTCCTGCTGCTGCTGCTGCCAACTCCAGGGTGTGATTCATCCAATTTTTGGGCTCCTGAAGCCAACCCCAGGGTCTCTTTAAAGTAATATTTGGGCTCCTGCTGCTGCTGCTGCCAACTCCAGGGTGTGAATCATCCAATTTTTGGGCTCCTGAAGCCAACCCCAGGGTCTCTTTAAAGTAATATTTGGGCTCCTGCTGCTGCTGCTGCCAACTCCAGGGTGTGAATCATCCAATTTTTGGGCTCCTGAAGCCAACCCCAGGGTCTCTTTAAAGTAATATTTGGGCTCCTGCTGCTTCTGCTGCCAACTCCAGGGTGTGAATCATCCAATTTTTGGGCTCCTGAAACCAACCCCAGTGTCTCTTTAAAGTAATGTTTGGGCTGCTGCTGCTGCAAACTCCAGGGTGTGATTCATCCAATTTTTGGGCTCCTGAAGCCAACCCCAGGGTCTCTTTAAAGTAATATTTGGGCTCCTACTGCTGCTGCTGCCAACTCCAGGGTGTGATTCATCCAATTTTTGGGCTCCTGAAGCCAACCCCAGGGTCTCTTTAAAGTAATATTTGGGCTCCTGCTGCTGCTGCTGCTGCCAACTCCAGGGTGTGATTCATCCAATTTTTGGGCTCCTGAAGCCAACCCCAGGGTCTCTTTAAAGTAATGTTTGGGCTCCTGCTGCTGCTGCTGCCAACTCCAGGGTGTGATTCATCCAATTTTTGGGCTCCTGAAGCCAACCCCAGGGTCTCTTTAAAGTAATATTTGGGCTCCTGCTGCTGCTGCCAACTCCAGGGTGTGATTCATCCAATTTTTGGGCTCCTGAAGCCAACCCCAGGGTCTCTTTAAAGTAATATTTGGGCTCCTGCTGCTGCTGCTGCCAACTCCAGGGTGTGATTCATCCAATTTTTGGGCTCCTGAAGCCAACCCCAGGGTCTCTTTAAAGTAATATTTGGGCTCCTGCTGCTGCTGCTGCTGCCAACTCCAGGGTGTGAATCATCCAATTTTTGGGCTCCTGAAGCCAACCCCAGTGTCTCTTTAAAGTAATGTTTGGGCTGCTGCTGCTGCCAACTCCAGGGTGTGATTCATCCAATTTTTGGCTCCTGAAGCCAACCCCAGGGTCTCTTTAAAGTAATATTTGGGCTCCTGCTGCTGCTGCTGCCAACTCCAGGGTGTGATTCATCCAATTTTTGGGCTCCTGAAGCCAACCCCAGTGTCTCTTTAAAGTAATGTTTGGGCTGCTGCTGCCAACTCCAGGGTGTGATTCATCCAATTTTTGGGCTCCTGCTGCTGCCAACTCCAGTGTCTCTTTAAAGCAATGTTTGGGCTCCTGCCCCTCATAGTGATGCCACTTCAACTCTCTGCAATTGTGCCGCTCTGCGATTCTATTAGCGATGCCTCTGATCTGCATGTGATATTTATTCAAAGTATTATTTAACTAACCCAGCACGCATCCTATGCATGTTACAGCAAGGCAGAATGGTTTACAACCCTATTGAGGCTCTAGGAGGCTCAGAAATAGCCGTTTTTAATAGCGATTCGTCGCGAATAAATTCGGGTCGAAACGATTTTTGTCGGAAAATTCGGCGAATCAGTCGAATCAAATTTTTCAAAAGTTCGCTCATCTCTAATTACCCCATTGTTTGTACAGAACATGCATTGTGACTTGTCCATTATGAAAATCTATACCTAGATGTCGCCAAATGTTTTTGTTTTTTTTTGTAAAATCGTTTTTCATGGCTTCTTTTTCTTACCAATGTGTAATTTAGACAACAACAACTAATATGAAGCCTAAATGCACTGCAAAGTTTGTCCCCTTTGTCCCCAGCTGTGATATTTTGTAACTGTAATAATGAAAAGCCAACCAGAGCTTGAAAAATACAGCACCAAGCATTTCAGGGTAGAAATCATAAATACGCAGTCCGAAAAGACAGTGGGAAAAAATGGCACTCACTGGCGTTGGTATAATCAGCGGTCTGGTCCAGCAGGCACTGACACAGGCTGCCCAATACCGAATGCAACTATCAAAGCAAATCAGTTAGCTCCGGGTGCTGTGACTGCAAGCGTCATTGTGGTCAAGATCGCAGCGACAGAAAATTTTGCCCATGCTCCAAAACTGTTTGACTATAACCACCAGAAAGATGCTAAATGGCGCACTTCATAAATAAGGCCTTTTATGTCATCCTAGCTGAGCTATTGGACTGGACTATGCCTTCTTTCCCTCATTTATTTTCTGGTAGGTCAACAGAATGTGGTTTATCCACATTGAAAAGCATTAAGGCTGTTTTTCTCTTAGCACACAATTAAGTAGAATACATGTAGTTTTTTGCTATTTAAAATCAAAATCCCCTGAACATTTGATGGGACAGTTATACGGGTCAGAGGGGGGGTCTAAAGCTTACGGGGTAGTGACACTTCACTTGACAACTATTTTCAGCTAGTCTATACCTATCAGGAAAACAATTTGATCTAGACTAAAAAAAAATCCCTTGTTTTTCTTTTTTCCCCTTTTTTCTCCCTTCCTAAAATGAGTGTCCAAGCAATAAAACAAAGCATTATATTCACCTTTTGTCCCCCCTGCAGGTGATTGCTCATAGTACAGCACCCTGAATAACTAATAACCCCATTAACTGCAAAGGAGGGCTTAAAAAGACCTGACAGGGGACAAAATGTGAGTATATAGTTTTTTGTTTGATAGCCTGGTAATGACTTTAACATTATCACTACAACCAAAAATATTAATTCTGGTAGCTCGCATTTTTGTTAGAAGTTTCATAGTTTTAGTTGTGAAAATGAGCGGTAATTATGCCACCCCGTATATGCTTTCCCGGTTTTGGAATCATAACTACTGAGACTTTTAGCATCTCTAAAGCAAACACATTTCTTGATGTAATTAGGCCGGGCAGCTACTGTAGATGCAGGGCGATCACAACAGACATTTTTCTGTAATAATGATAAGTAAATGCATCAGGATGTGATCTTTTGCCTGCTTAAATGTTTAACAGCTTGTTGTACTTTAATGAGTCAGCTAATTTAGGCATTTGAATGTCATTTAGGAAAACATCAGCTTTATAGTTTTGATGCCCTAAAGACTTTTGAGAAGATTTTCAATTGAAATTCTGAAATTCTTACTTGTTAGTAGATCTGTTCTCACTTTAATCCAGATAGGGATGCTTACTAATTAATTGGCAGCTTAATTGTTTCACTAACAGCAGAATTGTAGATTTATTTGGGTTTGCATTTCTGTCTTGACCTGTTTTACTAATTGAGGCCAAGTATAGCTTTTTTCCTTGCTTTCTTAGAGATTACCTGGTCCCTTGCTATGAACTATTGTGATTTTGAGAATCTAGAAAATAAATCTTCTATCTTAGCAGACATCACATCAGTCTCCTATTTCAACTGGAAACCAATCTTGCATGTCCCCTTTAAAGAACAAATAAACTCACAGAGGACTTTTTTCTGGCTGAATTGTTTCATTCCCTTCCATCCATTCTACCAATGGAACAGGTAGGTTGTTCAGAAACTATCTTTTTATAAATATTTGGTCAATTCTAACATGCAACTGATGTAGTGCTAAAAAATGAAGTCTGCCACTCTATGTGAGCATGCTGGAGACCAGGATCATGAAAATAGCGGTAGTATTCCTGTCTGATTTTTGGCAGTCTTAGGCGTCTGGGAGGAACCCAGCAGACCCCCGTGGGCCATTTTAGTAAAAAATTAAGGGGAGGTATACTTTAATAGCTTAGTTGTTGATTTGAGTTTTTATAATTCTTAAAGCAGACCGACCAACAGTCAAAAATTACTTTAAACCGCCCTTCACTCTGAATAAGAGTCTATCTTATATGTTTCCCACACCCTGTACATACAGATTGCTCACATTAAAAAATCATCCTACCTGCACCTATTGCATGTTATGAACCTTTAAACATTCAAGATGGTGGCATATGGAACATCAGGCAGCCTGCAAACAGGATGTGCCTTTTGACTGTGCTACTCTGCATTCTGGGATTGCTGACCTTTCCCTGACCCTAGCTCTGCTCTGTCTGAGCAAAGCACAGCTACTATATATTAACTTTAGATGCTGGGGAATCGTTTCTTAAGGGTTTGGACTTTTCAATAAATCATTGTGAAGGTCCGGTTTAAACTGGACGACATAACAAACAGTGTTTATATGCATTCTTCCCTGGGGCAATTTAGATTGCTGCACCTAAAACTCATTTACCTTTTTCTAACTCTTGCTGTAGTAAATTTCAGAAACAAAAATGCCACCTGAAAACAGGAAGCACTGCTGGGCTTCCTGTTACTGTGCATTGTTAGTTACGTAAGTTAAATCCAGACAGCAGCACGGCTGAGATGCTGGGAGAGGAAGCTCCCAAATGGCGGCTACCCTTCTTTTCCAACTGGGCCAGGCTGGTCCGGTTTAAGATATTTTGACTTGCCGCAGGGTCTTTGTAACCTTTACCCTCGGCTTACATACTTGTATACTGTTGCATCGCTTGAGATACAATAACATACTTGGGATTGCAATTACAGCTGATCGTGATTTCTTGGTGTACAGACTTGGTGTACAGTCAGCAATAACAACAGATTGCAGGCCAAATATACCTGAGGTCTATACTGTCGATTAGCAGATAAAATGTGCTTCTTGAAGAAAAGTGATTTCTCTATATCATTTTAGCCTAGCTCATGGAGCTCAGAAACTAGCCTATGTTCAGGGGCAGACTGGGACCAAATATCAGCCTGGGAATTTACTGGCAGGGCCAGCCTTTGACCAGCCCACAAGCTGCACCAACAGCACCTCCACTTCCACCTTCTGCTACTACTAGGCCTACACAACCACAGGTGCATTTATCAAGGCTTGTTAAAAAAAAGCCATTGTTGGGTCTTCTTCAACTAGGTTGTCACAATGCCAATCCCGCTGTACCAACGTAAAATTGAATCACCGCATCTGTCATTGAGATTGGAAAGGGACAGAGGAGCTAACGATCAGAGGTGAGTAAATAAAAAAACATTTTCATTTTATTTCAAATTCATTTTCTCCGTGTGTGGTGTCTTTTTTAATGTTAAACCTTTGGGGACTGGTAAGGGATCCATGAGACCCCTATACCAGTTCACAAGGCTCAGGGGCTGGCAAATAAGCAGCCATTTAGGCTGTAGTAGCCTTGCAGGGCCATGGGCCACGGAAACTGACCCTTGCACCTTATTCTACAAGCTCTGCATAGCTGGTCCCCGGGCTGGCTATGCTGGGTAGGGGGGACCCCACACATTTTTTTTATTTTTAAGAGCTCCCCCCCAGGGACCCTATGTAATTTATGAGACCAATATACCCATTCACGAGGCTTAGGTGCCTGGTAAGTCACCTGCAGCTAGCGGGTGACTTACCATTAAGTCCGGGCAGGGGGTTAGAGGCAGTAGTCCTGAGGGCTTGTAGGCTGCAGGGCAGGGGGTCAATCAGGAAATGCCAGCCTTAATCCAGTTAAAAGGATAAAATATCCACGTTTATTGTTCCATACAAAATTCTTTAAAAGCATTCCATCCATAGATATAAGTCAGAGTAAAGCATGAGGGAGCAGTTTGGATGCCAACGCGTTTCGGGCACAGACTCAGCCCTTAATCATGACATTACTTCCTACTCACATAAAGCACATTTAAATACTAACACCATGCATGTATCTCCCATTGTCACGTACCTGGAGTTAATCAGATCATTATAGAACCGGATGAGCGAGCACTATCACTCCAAAACACAATTAGTAAACAAAAGGACAGGGGGTCGCAGAGGCTGGCACCCGCGCCCTTTCTACATGCCCCCATAGCTGGTACCTTGAGCTGGTTATACTGGGTAGGCGGTGACCTCATGCCATTTTTGGGGGATTTTAAGGGTTTTTAACTCAGCAGCTCTGAGTGCTTGGGTGACTCAGAGATGATTTGCATAGCTCCTGCCACTGGAAGGAGTGATGTGTAATTCTACTATTCCTTGTACTGGGCGTTGTGCAAATACTTTCTGTTCTAGGAAGCCACCTCTTTTCCTTTACCTTTGAGAAGAGGGTCTTTTATTCTCTTTAACCCCCTATATTAAACCTAACATGGATCGCTCCACATGGTGGCTTATGTAAAATAAAGGTATGTCTAGCCATAGATTATCTTCAATGAGGTCAAAGTCTCTGATTTCTCACAATATTTATTAACCTTAAAGGAGCACTATCGCGAAATTGCGTAATATTAAAAATCCATATAAACACTTTCACTAATAAGGGGAGAGGTCATTCATACACCCAAACTGAATAAAACTCCCGCCAAGCTTGTGGTTTTCTTCCCCTGGTAGGAATAAAATCCTGGGGTTACAGGTTTAGTCTATGAGGGATGACAGAGTCTGTCACCCGAGATGTCCTTTTTGTCCATTAAAATAAAAAAAAACAAGCCTGGTTGGATATTTCTCGATACCAGGTGTATAAGTGACCCCTCCTCCCGCCATCCAGGATATTTATATGGATTTTTATCATTGAGCCATTTTTTCGCGATAGTGCTCCTTTAACATCGTGACAAGTTAACTGAATCCCTGAAAGGCCTCATATACATACAATCATCATCAGGTCTTAAACTCATAACAGAACAGGGCATGCCATTACTGAGTACTACAAAAACTCATTGTGAAAAATCTGAGCATCTTATGGTACCCATGTCACAAAATCTGCACATTAGATATATTCATAGGAAAACAAATATCTTTAACAGTAAATAAGCACCAAAGCTATCGCCTCCATAGGATGGTTGGTAATCCAATGTTGTCAATAATATCAAATCATTTTTTTAATGAATGTTGCTTTTTACTTGCCCAGTAATGTGCTATATTAGGGGCAGTTTGCTTTCCACAGAACAGTAGAGCTAAACTGTGCACATGGACTAGTTATTTGCAAGCTAGTGTGCCAATTAAAGAGCGACACCAGCTGTGATGTTTTCTAATAAACAGAGAGAGTTCGGCAAAAATACTTATCTTTTTTATATCTGATGTTTATGCTTTCATGGTGCAAAAAAACTTCAGCAATACTTTCTATGGTTTAATGAGGTCTGAAGTAGTTTTCATATGAGAAATAAAACTGAAACATAAAAGTGTTTAAAAAAAGAAAAGTGTACATTTTGGATTCTCTACAATTCTCTACACATTAAAAAACTTGGCATGAGAAAGAACTGTCTGTGAAGCATTCATTATGTGTATACCACCCTTATAACGTGACCAAACCTGGGATTTTGACTATCCCAGGTCTTGATCTCTGCCCTGGTGTTACTATAACTTGGGTGCCCCACTGTGTGAAACTCCCGAGATCACCCAGAGCAATTCACCTTTACCTGGTTCTATGGCACATGTGCGGGCTCTCATCCAATCAGTGCCATTTGCCATGCATATGTAATGTTGGGCAAATGGCTCTGTTTATAGCAGTTGGGAGCGCAAGTGGTCACATCCCCAGCAGTGGTGATGCTTCTGCCCCCAGTCTATCTGAATGGCTGGGAGCAAGAGAACACACAACCTAAAGATACTGGGGCCCAATATTTACATCGGTGAGGGAGATAGGAAGAAGGTGCGTTTTGAGGCTCCCAAGGGGATTTCACATACTGAAGCATTCCAATTTGGGTTGCCTCTGGGAATGCCATCTGCCGGTCCTGGAATCTCTTGTTCCTCTTTTAAGTGGACTAAAACCCATGGAGATCAGCCTAGGAATCTATAAGATTCAAAGGCTGATTGATTCCCTCCCCTCGGGGCATCCAGAATCAGAATCCAAAAAGTAGGTAGGGGGGGAATCGGCCCCTTTTTATTTTCAGTCCATGTTCCTCTTTAAGCACGGGCAAAGGGGCTTCCTTTAAGTTAGGGTACCAGTATTTTTTCCAGGCCAGTTTCATTCGTTTGTTTGTTAAATGGAAAAAGAAGAGCGTCAAATACAGAAAAATGCCAAGGGGGCCAATACAAGAGAAAATAAAAAGGGCTAGGGACATTAGAACCTCCACAAATTAGATAATCCCAATTCAGTGACAGATATAAATACAAACATATTACACATGCATTTTATTTCAGCATGTTAAAAATGCAAAAAAGTATAAAATGTTATCAATGTTACCAACATGACAGTGTGATGCATTGCAAACCTCACAGAAAGCTGTAAGCTGTGAGTTATTTGAATTTCAGGAGCAGGCTCTTAACTGTTTCATGACGTATGAAAGTTGATTACAATAGAAGCAAGTATGATGCATCAGCTTCTCTTTGGCTATAACAATGTAACAATGAAATTCTCACCTGGATGCTGGCAGACTTTTCATAATGACTCACCTTGTTTGTTATAGTCACATCAGCAGGGAGAGATGATGCATCCTGATTTTTTATACTCTTAATGCAATGTATGGCACTGTGAGAAATGTTGTCTCTATTTGCAAAACATCCTAGGGGGGAAACTAACCAGAATTCTCTCACCCACAGATAGCTAAGTATTGAAATAGACTAAGGGCCTGATTTATCAAGCGCAATCTTGATTCTCACCTGGATGCTGGCAGACTTTTCATAATGACTCACCTTGTTTGTTATAGTCACATCAGCAGGGAGAGATGATGCATCCTGATTTTTTATACTCTTAATGCAATGTATGGCACTGTGAGAAATGTTGTCTCTATTTGCAAAACATCCTAGGGGGGAAACTAACCAGAATTCTCTCACCCACAGATAGCTAAGTATTGAAATAGACTAAGGGCCTGATTTATCAAGCGCAATCTTGATTCTCACCTGGATGCTGGCAGACTTTTCATAATGACTCACCTTGTTTGTTATAGTCACATCAGCAGGGAGAGATGATGCATCCTGACTTTTTATACTCTTAATGCAATGTATGGCACTGTGAGAAATGTTGTCTCTGTTTGCAAAACATCCTGGGGGGAAACTAACCAGAATTCTCTCACCCACAGATAGCTAAGTATTGACATAGACTAAGGGCCTGATTTATCAAGCGCAATCTGCCAGAATTCGCCACAAATTAGTGGTGCAAATTAGGTGTGGTGCAAAATGTCATTTATATTTTTTCTGCATGTTGCTGCAACGCTAATATTTTTCTCAAATCATTGTGTGACCTCTCCTAGCTGCAAACAAACACTTTTATAAACATTTTTGACTTTTTATATTTGTATGCAGAATTCTATTTACAGGTCTGGCACTAAAGTGTTAATGTCACAGACAGTGTTAAAACAATGTCATTCCAAGTATTTTCGCTGTGTTACTGGTGTTATAGTCGCACAGCGCCTGGCACTCTATGCTGGAGCGACCAGATTTAGAGTGCCGACACTATGTGCGTTTCCTTTTTTGAATAGTATGGTGTGGAGCGCTGAGAGTCGGTCGCACTGGTTTTAGAGCGCCCAACATACATCTCATTCATCAATGCCGGCCAGGTTACTACAGCGACTGAGGCACTCTGTTACAGCGCCCGATACCCGCTTACAGCGTCTACTAGCAGTCGCTCTAAGCGTCACAATACAGACATACTGCCGATACCTGGCATTTGTAATGAATCAGCCGCCAAGTCTTTAAAGTCATGTATCACGTCATCTAGTGAAGCAATGCAACAGTATCACACAAAACAGGTGTAGGTTAAAAAAAAACCTCAGTCAAAGTAATGAAAAACCTGGCAAAGTGTAGTCTATCCAAAGCAAGTCTAAATGCCAAACAAAATGTTGTTTCTTTTCAGTTGTTTCTTTTCCTTCTGTGGCTAGAATCAGGGAAGAGAAACCAGTATCATATGATTGCCAGTATCTAATAACGGGGTCAGTTTTCATTGGAGGAGCGCTGTGCAGATAAGAACATTTTGCGGGGGACATCACCAATCAGGATTTGGAGAAAAATGGCTGTTTGGCCACTTTAATGTACTACCATACAGCTAGTCAGCTTATGTTACAAATGTAATAACTAGATGAACATTTCCACTTCACCAATGAAAAAAAAAACAAAAATCTATTTAATAACTTTCCTCCATGTAGATTGTAAAGCATGTAGGATTAAATTAGAATATATACAGGAAAGGTTAATATAAAGGAGGCAACTGAAAAAAAGCTATTCTCACCTAATCACTCCTGCAGTGCATTTCAGCAGGACTGGTTCTTCCATACACGGACAACCCCCCCACCCCCAAAAAATAATCTGGTATCCAATACAACATCTTACAAAAGTGCAGATTTATCTAACTGTCTGTTTTCTCTTCCCATCATCTTAATAGCGTGGGCTCATTTTAACATGATAAGGTAAGTAGAACTGATGGATATTAGTACTTATCGCCAGTTTCTCATGACTTAAACCTGTAAAAAGAGGAGCAATGATTCTCTGGATCCCACTGTGCATGCCTAGGCTAAGCACATTATGCGAAATTGTTATTATCCATAGAATTTTTAATACAAATATCTCATTAAGATTTTGCTAATAGATAGGAACTCTTAAACTAGCTAGCAAGATATGCTCCCTATTGGCAGCATCTGCTCTATATGAGAGCATTTTTTCAATTTACCTCTTGGCATGAAACACAGCCCACAGAGAGCGACAGTAAATGAAAGGCCGTGAACTTTTTGTGTATTATTATGAATAGCTCTAAAAATATCAGAGTGATTTATATTCCTTTCCTTGAGATACAGTACAAAGTCATTATATGGCCCTGCCAGTCATAAAAATCCTGACTAGCCAGCAATACCTGAGGATGGCTGAGCAAAGCTGCAATGAGGCGGTATTAAATATAACTATAAGAAGACAAAATTATAATCTCTTGAAAAAGCGATGTAGAACGCAGAGCAACAGTGGAGGAAATAAAAAAAGCACTATGGGATGTTACAGCTTACACAGATATTACAGTTAATAAAATGATTCATAACGTGTCTCCATACTAGATGGCAAGGAGCAAAACAAGGATGGGCATGACGGGCAGGCTGATTCATCACTAACGCCAGGTAGCGACAGATGAGCGTCTCTATAGCGACGCTATGAGCGACCGCTAGTGGCCGCCACGTTCAGCCGTCAGTCGCTATTACAGGGCTCCTCAGTCGCTACCTGGTAATTGGTAATTGGTAATTACGCTGCCAATGTTAAATGTGATGTTTCAGATGTGCTTTAGAGGCGCTGTGGAGTTGTTACACCGTATTCAATACAGCGCCTGAGAGTTTCTTTGCTGTTGTATAGAATTCAATCTGTAAAATTGAGAAATGTGATCTAACATTATGCAAATAACACATGTAATCAGATATTTTGTTGAATTTTTCTTTTTTTTATTTAAAGAAGCATATTTGTTATTTTTATTGTAAACCAAAAAAACAGTGCTGTTTCCTAGGGGGTTCGATTCGTTGACATATGCAAATATTGTGTAGGACACAGCATGTGAGGATGATTTTGGAGACCTTTTGTGGACTGTACAACATCTCTCCTCCTTGGCGTGCCAAACAGAGAAAGCGTGCTTTCAGCAGGCCGATGGTTCTTTCCACAATGCATCTGGTTTTGCGATGTGCTGCATTGTAGCGTACTTGGGCAGTGGTCTGTGGGTTTCTGACTGGCGTCATCAGCCATGTTTTCTGCCCAGATCCCTTGTCCGCTGTGGAATAAACAAAGTGAGAGAGAGCAATTAGTAAAGTACCATGAACATAATGTATACATTAAAGCTTCTGTTATCTAGTTTTCCAATTTAGTTGTCAACATATTAAACTTGTTATTATGTCAAGGATTATTAATTACCCAGTAGGCAGCCAGCTGGCATTTCATTGTTCTCAAATTTCCGGCACAGGACTGATTGCTGGAGCACGTAAGAATCATGGCATGAGCCGGGGAAGCCAAATCTCACGGCCCGCAGCTTCATGCCATGGTCACATACCACCATGACGTTCATGGAATGGAAATGTTTCCTGTTCCTATAATGCAGCTCCTGTGCACGGGAAGGGCGGAAAGGGATATGTGTACCATCCACGCACCCTAGCACATTAGGGATCCCTCCCATGCGGTGGAACGCACGTTTAATATTGCCAACCTTCTCATCCACAGGAAATAATATATAAACGGGGATAAGGTCGCAAATAGCCAGGACTACCTTGTAAAATATGCGGCTCATAACCTGGCTGATCCCGCTGAGGAGGGCAGAGGTTGCCTGGAAATTCCCCCGTGCCACAATATTTAGCATGGCACATAGGCGAACTATGCCAGGGATGGATTGGGTGCGTCTGGTGGATGGATCGATTTTGGTCTTAATCTGATCATATAGGGACTGTAGTACTGCATGATTCAGACGAAATCGACTTCTGATCTGCTCGTCACTTAAATCCCATACAGAGAGGCGGATGCCAAAGGATCGTGGTGCCCTAAGCCTCACAGCACCCTCTCCCCTTGACTCCTGACCTTCCTGTGCGCTGCCACAACAATACATCCATAACCCAAACATCACCCTCACATTCATCTCACACTCACTGGCCATAGCTCATGCACTGGCCAAAACAAAAAAACACAATCTCAACACACACACAACCAGTCCACATACATAATCACAATCCTCACACAATCACACAAATACAGCTCACCACAAAACCAGATGTATAGTGGTTAGCCTGCTGAAAGTATGCTTTCTAAGTTTGGCACAACCAAGAGCGGAGTTGCTGCACAACCCACAAAAGGTCCCCAAAACATCCCACACTTGCTGGATGCTACACAATATTTGCAGATGCCACCAAAGCAAAGCTCACAAAGAAACAGCACTGATGCCAGAAAAGCTCAACAAAGCCACAGACAGAAATCAAAAAACACAGCAAGGCAGTTTGTGCCAGCTAGGGCAAAGTAACAACAAACACCACAGCCTTTGCCACAGTGTATCAAGATAAGAATGATTAAAGTATTTTGAATTTATACTTAACTTATCCAAAGGACTGGTCCGCTTAGCCGCCTCTTGCGTTTGTTAGCCTTTTCCGGTCTGTAATTAGCTTACCACAGGTGTCGCCTAGTGCTTCCATAATAGCGTACTTGTGCGGATCTGGTTGCACAGACATCTATTGGCCAATCCAAGGTAACAATTTCAAATAGCCGTTTTTTGCACACCATTTCCAATGTTGTTAAGAAACATTGATCCTAGTCATTCCTAATGTCTATATGGCTTGGTAAGTAGATAATTAATTAGTTTATTGACTGCAACACATGTTTGGCTGAGACATCATTCATTGTAGTCAAGATGTATCTCCAAACACCTGTACAGTATGTGTCAATCAATTAACTGGGCCAATTTGTGATTGGGTAATAAAGCACATAAATACTGGCAGACACATTCAGCAGTTGTTGCCATTCTGTAGTTTGCATGCATCCTTGTGTGTTTGTTGTTTGGTGGTGTGTGCAGCTACAGGATGGAACCAAATTCTGCACATCTGCCGGCCACTGCTGTGTCTCCTGGTGGGCCCAGTACCAGTGGTGTGCGCCGTGGCCACAGACCTTCCTAAAGGAAAAGGGCACAGGCTAAAGGTGAAGCCCCACCCAAGGCCAAGCGTCCATTTGCCAAGAGGGAGCCAGAATTTAATTTGGCGGATATTAATACTCTTGTGCGTCTGACACTAGACTATTGTATATTAATTCCGCACCACCAATTTAATATGATATTATATTAAATCAAAAAATCTGTGGCCGTGCAGTGATATGGGACTATCTCAACCACAAATAGTAATTAATTGTATAGTGGTGAATCCAGCTATTCACCCTAGATAGTTCACAAAATACACTGCACCTCCTCCACAGTAATAAAGAATCTACAATTTATATATCATGAATTTATAGGTACATTTTATTTTTGATCATTAACCCACATAAATCACATTACAAACAATTAAAAGACATAAAAAGCTGGACCACACACTCCCAGGGGCATCCCAATTTCACCTATACCCCATCCCATAATAACAAAATTATCAATACCAATATTATAATAAAGTGCGTAAGTGCTTATTGTGCAAACAATCTATCTATAAACACAATGTGGCAAGAGAACAAAGGAGAACAGACTCCATTAAGAAATACACAACAATGAATATGTGAAACAAACACATCACCTGAATGTAACCCCAAGTAGCCCCTAGGTTTATGTAGGTCCAGTGGCGATCCCCAACGCGTTTCGTGGTCCCCCCGCTCAGACCACTTTATCAAGGTATGACATGTCATACCTTGATAAAGTGGTCTGAGCGGGGGGACCACGAAACGCGTTGGGGATCGCCACTGGACCTACATAAACCTAGGGGCTACTTGGGGTTACATTCAGGTGATGTGTTTGTTTCACATATTCATTGTTGTGTATTTCTTAATGGAGTCTGTTCTCCTTTGTTCTCTTGCCACATTGTGTTTATAGATAGATTGTTTGCACAATAAGCACTTACGCACTTTATTATAATATTGGTATTGATAATTTTGTTATTATGGGATGGGGTATAGGTGAAATTGGGATGCCCCTGGGAGTGTGTGGTCCAGCTTTTTATGTCTTTTAATTGTTTGTAATGTGATTTATGTGGGTTAATGATCAAAAATAAAATGTACCTATAAATTCTTGTGCGTCTGACACTGGCTAATTGGGAGTTATTATTTGGCTCCCAAAGTCAGTGTTTTGGCAAAAAAAAAGAAAAGAGCAAATTGTGGGATGCAATTGGTGAGCAGCTTACTACCACTGCTCAATACCCACGTAGTGGCCCAGCCTGCAAGAAATGCATCTACACTTTGCAAAGGGCCCTTATGCTAAAGATGAATAATTATATACTTGTAGACAGTGGGATGAAGCAGGGTTCAAAGAGTAAATACAGGCCATATGAGGAGATGCTGAAGTGCAAGATTCCACTCTGTCGGCTGCAGGGTGTGGATGCTGGGGATGACACCACAGGTTGGGGTGAAGGTACATTGTTTTAACCTTGTAAATTATTGCTGATAATCATGTTGACCCATTTCTGTAACTAAACTCTTTATCATACTAAAAGGAGGTCAGGTTAAGTATCATATTATAGCTTTGTTTAAAAAATTTCTCTTGGTTTATGCATAGTGACACATGAGGACTCGCAGGAGTCGGGTGATGAGGGGTCCCAAAATGAGGGGTCCCAAATCCTGCACTTCCCCCAGCCTCAACATTAACCCAGTCGGAGGTTGATAATGTGATTTTATGGTATTGTTGTGGATGTTTTTTTTTTTTATAGCACACATTAACAATGCCTAATTCTTTGATTTTGTTTCACATAGATGCCCTCAGAATTGCACCAGCATCTCCTCATGAGTCTACATATTCTTTGGATGCCAGTAAGTGCATGTGGCAAGGTGGCTTTTGGAAAAGTAATTTAAATGTGGGAATGTATCTCAAGCATGCTTTTCATTTGTAGGCCAAGTCCCTGCTTCATCTTTGGACCCCACTTCCTGTGTTGCAGGCCTACAGGACCCTGTTGGTGTGTATTGCAAAGCACACTGTATCCTTTGTGTATTTTGTTTTTGAATGTGTAGATTTAACTAGGTAAAAATGGCAAAACATGAGACCTCACATTCCAAGCTGGATAGTTGGTTATGTTTGTGCAGCAAACGGATACTAGTTCAGAGTTAACAAACCAGAAAATGTAAAATACATGTTTTGAGATTTGGGTGATATTCTAATACATTGATATTAACAATACTATGGCTGCTTAAAGTAATACCAATTATGCTTTATGTTGTTAGGCCTGAATACAGGAAGTGCTGGTCCTGAAAGGGCCCTTCACCGCGCGGCTGCTAGGGATGAGGGTAAGAATGTGTTTGAATTTGTTAACGTAAGGATGTTGTTCTTCATTAAATGTTGTGTGCCTCTTGACATTTGGTATGAACCATGTTTTTTTAGGGCAAAGCTCTAGTGATGGGCTAAGTCTGAACATCTCCGATGTGCCGGGTAAGTGTGTTTTGAGACATGTGATTATGATCTGTGGAAACTCAATGAGTTTACCTTGTTTGTTTAACAGAGATCTTTCTTCCTAAAATCTACTAAATGTAAAGGGTGTGTGTATTGGCCAATGGGTAATATTTTAAAGGTATTGACTCTATACTGGTTCGACAAAGTCGACATACAATACCAACAACAAAACAAATAACACGCCTTTTCTCTTTAGCATATGTGATGTTGCCGCCACTCTCGGATGATGATTTGCCCCTTTCTGGCAGCTAGACACCTGTACTATTTGAGGAGGAGCACACTCAAGTACCATTGATGAATTAGTTATCGTTGAGCAACGTTTACATGTTTTTGGGACACTCAGGTAAACCCATGTAACATACAACATACTTTTATCTTAGCAGGAATCCTTGGTGCCAACCCAGCATGTGCCCTCCTCACAAGTCCCATGTGGTCAAGCCACAGAGGCAGCACCAACGGTACATGTTAATATAACCATAGATGTGTTTGTTAGACTTGTATCTGCTAAATACATTCTGGAAACTAATATCTTGCTTTTTCTTTTAGCCGGCGCAACAACCAACTGCCAGAGCTGCCCCCACAAGTACCGACCTGTATGAGTTAGGGAGCCGGATGCTGGAGGCCTACAGTCGCCAACAGCCGCGTGATGGAACTCAGGAGCGCATTGCGGCGTTGGAAACCCAATCGCTGGTGGACCAACAACCAATTCGGGAACTGAGGCAACAGGTTCAGGATTTGCGCAACCAACCCCAGGCAGAATTGATGCATGCCATCCATCGATCTATTGAGCGCCAGGACGGAACTTTGTTGTTGTTACATCAGCTAATTCAGCAGCAGTCTATTTTTTTTACTGCACTGTTGTCCCCCAACACCGCCCCTACAAATGACTCGGCACCAACCAGGCCACCCAGGGACTAAAATTAAATTTTTTATTTTTGTCAAATCAAATGATGTTCTAGTTTGGTTTTACTTTATTTAATTTAATACATGTTTGTATATCTCGACTAATTTGTGTTTGGTACCTACTAACAGAGATAGTAACCCATACAATAAGACCTCTCTATATCTATATATGTGAATGTGTTGTAAAAATTACAACAGTAATAATTTGGGATACATTAGAATGCTTCAAGAATGTCAGGGGGAACAATATGTTTCACGATCTAATAACTAATGGGTTAATGTTAACTTTAACTATGGTTTCAAGGTCACAACACAATTATAGGTAAAAAAGATTACAATTTTAATTATTTAAAAAGAAAAGGCCAACATGGCCAATGCCAAATTCCGCATAGCGGCAAACACCATACCCCCCACCCTACGGCTGTTTTTTCTTTCCCAGCAGCAGATATCGGGTCCGGTGGACATACTGCCACAGTCTGCGATGCTCATTATTGTAAGCTGTAGTGAGAAAAAAAGGTCATTATTGTTTGTAAATGGATTAAAACGTGAGCAATTTTTTTACAATTTAATAGTTGAAACTCATTATGTTGCAACATATTTGACATTATGCTAAACTGTGTGATTATATGGTTACATTACTTTAGGTTTTTGGCCTTCCATGTGAGAGTTTCCTCCCTACCCTATATGTTTACATTACCTGTTTTCTGAATTGAAGACCTACCTAAGATTTGGGACAGTGTATTTCCTGTTTTCCTAAACTACTCATGTCCATAGTACTAACTAAACAAATCCTTCTGCTATTACAATTATAGCTACCAAACTTACTATTGAAGAAGTTTGTTAATGAACAAATACACTCACAGGCCGAATGTATTATGTGTTTACGTTTAAACAAAGGGGAGGCAACAATCTAGCATGCATACATGCAGTTCTGATAGTGGCTCGGACAAATGTCATCTACATGTCTGCTACTTAACCCCATAATAACATTAACCCTTATGCGTGTTCATTTCTCAAGACATATGTTGTAAAAGTATGTTTGCCAAACAAGGAATTGTACTCACCATAGCAGCTGTGGCTAGGGACCATGCTGCTGGGGGTTCCTGGAGCTTGGGTGGGGAGTATGGTGATGGCGTCCATCTGCATGGAAACATCTGTGTAGACAAAAACACAACAGAAAACGTCATAAGCTTGGTCCATGAATATTATTCTTCCACATCCACCTGTTTTTGGTCTGATATAAATCATGCAAACAAGGTTTTACACATGTTTAGGAGAAATTAGCATGGTATTTGGTGGTTCAGGAGATCAGCTGTATAATTTAAGTAGGCCACATGGACCACTCAATACCATTGTCCGGTTTTTCCAGACATTTTTGCTACACATTGCCAGTGCAATGCAAATTACAGAATTTAAATTGACATTAACATATTTATAGTTTAGTCTTGCACATGTGGTAGCAAAACAAAGGGCACATTTGCTAACACATTTGCAATGCAGCATCATGCTGTAATCACTAAGAATTCCATTTGAGCTTGCTTGCATTTGTATTGAACTGGAGTTGTTACAGAAGTGGCTGAAAATTAAAACACAATATAATGCTGTGTGGCATAAAACATGTGTGTGAATTTTATAATTTCATTACATACACCATGTTAATGAGAATCCAAAACACTTACCATGACTATGCCCAAATGCAAGCTCTGCTGCATAGCTGCTGAAGGTGCCGGCTCTATGATGCCCTGAAAAACAGGTAATGGTGGCACAGGATATTTAACACAGCACTGATTCAACCTGGACAAACAACAATTAGAAATGCACTCACCAGGGGATGAGCTGCCACTGGTATCCCAGGGAGGACTCTGAGGTGGAGGCGTGGAGCCTCTACTCCTCCCAATAGGCCCAGAAGATCCCAAAGCTGATGGGCCACCCTCCTCCCTCTCACTCACTGATCCTTGAGGGAGTGTGGGCGAGTCCATGTCCTCCTCCCCACTTGGACTCCCCACTGGAGAGTGGCCACAAGGGTTTTGAGACTCAGCTGAGGCCGACTGTGAGGAGCTGAGGCTCCATACTGCCCTCTCCCCAGCAGCACACTCCTCTGGGGCGTCATCCCCTTCCTCTAGATGGGACTGACGAGAGGTATCCCTTCCCGCGTTTCCCCAGGGGATGAATCCGAGGAATAGCTGGGGAGAGGTCTGGTAGGGCGTCTGGGCGGCATGATGGATCCTCGCAGGTGGGAAACCGGAAACAGCAAAAAAGAAAGTGAAAACTAAAAATCTGACACTCCTCGCATTAATAATACGCTAACATACGCCTATGATATCACTAGGATACGCAAAGGTCAGCTGCTCCATACACACACGCTAAAATGTATTTGATAACAATTTTTGTTTATCTTGCCTAATTTGTGTTTGGTACGTAATTACAGTGATAGTAACCCATACATTAAGACCTCTTTATATATAGATATGTGAATGTGTTATAAAAATTACTACAGAAATAGGTTGCGATACATTTGAATGCTTCAAAAATGTAAGGGGGAACAATGTGTTTCACAATCTAATAACTAATGGGTTAATATTAACTTTAACTATGGTTTCAAGGTCATGCTAGTGCGCTCAAATGTTTGCCGCTTATTCAACAACCCTCTTGGTGTTACAAGGAATTTCAAGGCCCCAAAAAAAAAACACATGTATCAAAAGCACAGCGCCACAGCCAGTGACAGGTACCGACTGGCCATAGCGACTGGCCCACTCCGCACTAACCCGATTCAACAAGAAATTTGTAGGAAAGAGTGTGGGCGCTGTTTTTTAGCTGACTGCGGCATAGAGCGCCAGACACGGTTAGATTAAAGTGATTTTTGTGGTGGAAACAAAAATTAAAAACTGTAAAAATAACGGGAATGACATTGGGGTAGGGGTGTGAGTTTAACATTTAAGTGGCACACTACAAATAAACTTTTCACACAAATACAGTTCAGGAATAATGTCTAACACATTTGTATTTTGAAAAATAAAATAAACAGACAAACAAAAACAAAAAAATGCCATAGAAATGTATGGGAGAGCGAGATCTAATACCTGGCGCTCGGCAAGGCTGAACGCAGGCGTTGAGGCTGGGATCATGTTGAATCTAACGCTACATGGCGTTCTACCAGTCGCTACACACGATCGGCTTCATAAATGTGTAATTCTCGAGCCGATACCTCTCGCTACCTGTCGCTAAAGAGTCACTACCTGACGCTATCCCTTCATGAATAAGGGCCCTGGTCAAAAACAACAGCATTTTGAGGTATACTGTGTGATACTTTTGCAGACCTGCATTTTGCCTAGCAGTAGATTATATATAGATTATCTCCTTGCAACAGGGTGAGCTCCATTCCATAGGGAAGACATCCCTATAACAGGCTAAGTTACCCCGTTCCAACGGCGCATGCGCGGGCCGCATCTCACGCTTCTCTCTAGCAGGGCGCGCGCGTGCGCCGGCCGTTTGTGAATGGGCGGCGCGGGCGCGCTCCCTGTTAGAGGGAAGCGCCGCTGTGGTTGTCGGTCCCTTGTACGTGCATACCACAGCGGCTCTGAGCGCGCTGATTGGACGAGGCCCGCACATGCGCCGTAGGAGCGGGGTGAGGTGAGTTTTTTCTGCCATTCTGGGGGGGTTTCACGCAGCGGGGCCCGATCGGGGTGCCCCGCGGAAGTGGACCAAAACCCAGAATCCTGGGTGTTGGTCCACTTTAAAGATATTTGAAAAGCACATGCTGAATCCCTGTAGGGCACAGGTGTCAAATTCTCTCATCAAAGGCTACCATCAGGTCACGTTTGCAGATCCATGTGAATTAGTGCTCAGACAGAGATATGGAGCAAGATATGCGGAGATCCATCAAACACGACCTGTTGGTGGCCCTTAGATGCAATTAGAGAGGTGTGGGCCCTAAACAAATTGGTCAAGGAGGTTTTTCATGATGTAGGATCCTTAAAAGCAGAGACAGAAACAGGTACAAAGAGATATAGAGAGAACATATATGGGACCATGGAGAGAAAAAAAGGTGATAGTGATGATTTGAATAGCAGTAATAGAGTAAAAGCTCCAACTCACCTCCAGTGGGTTAATGGCTTAAATAGTATATATCAAAAGTTTTTCCAATCAAATGAAAGTAATTCCTTCAAGGCACTGTGCTTTGCAATCCTGGCAGATCTCAGAAAATTCCTGGGCTAGATGTGAGTGTTAGCTAGAATCCATTAGTATGAGATCAGTACGGTAGTTTTATGCTGCCCCTCAATCAGAATTATACTCTCACTACTCTCTCTACTCACTTTATCTCCCAAAGTACATAGCATACATGGAACTTTTTTTGGCATTTTTTGACAATAGGAAAAGGAAACACACATAATTTTTTACCCCCACACCAAACCCCCCCCCCCCCCCCCCCCATGCGCAAGCCGTTGTTTTTATTGCTTCTAACTTGCTAAAAAAATGGTGGTCCACTCAGCAGCCAGAAACTCAGAAAATGATACTGGACCACTGAGTTGTAAATTGATTTTCAACTGCACATGAAAAAAAATTCATGTGTAAATTCGAGCATATTCGAGCACACAAATTTTATTCAACTGCCTTTGTAAATCACAGTTACATTTTTTTCTACCTTGTGAATCAAGGCCATAGGACTACTTTCCCAAGGGAGAGATCACATACACTAATGGCAAAAGGGTAACAATGTTCTGAACTTTTGAATTTCAGGCTCCATATATCTCGCCATCTACTACAGCTTCAAACATAAGACATCCATAATTTTACAGACAATCATCTTGGCTATATCATATATAAATTGGACTTACAATTTAGCATCTGATTAGATTATTATTAACTGCATCTGATTAGATTATTATTATAAACTGCATTGTACTGTTTTAGTCCTGAAATTCTAAGTTTGCAGTTTTAGAATTTTGCTATTTTTTAAATTAACCCATGGCTTTCAACATTGCCCAAATCCTTCTGAGCAGATTTAAACATGTCCTCACTAAAATCTGTTCCTGGATCTCTTCTGCACGTTCCCAATGTTGATGCATAATGGTCAACTCAATTGTATACGAAGACAGCTTGTTTTTTAACTCTATCCACAAATGATACATTTTGTTGAGGTCTGGGGGCTGTGGTTGCCAGTCCAGAACCTCTACTTAAAGGTCCCTAAACAATTACTTGGCCAATCTCAACATATGCTTCAGGTTGTCAGTGTGGCCTAGCTGTAGATGAATCAGATGGACCAGAATAAAGTTGCACAGACACAAGGATGAACACAGAGTGACTAAACCACAGCATTAATACACACATAATAATCAGTAACAGACCAGGAGGGTGACCGGGGCCTTGCCAAGGGTGGATGGGATAGACCATCAGGGAGGATGGAGGGCGGAGGGGGAGGAGATACAGTGGACCCAATTACATAATACACAAAAAAGAAAGTGCCACCTATATTGGGACCACCACATGGTTACACATTATTCAGCACACATTGTTCAGCACCCTGCATGTAAAGCTAGGGTGCACATGGTCTCTCATATTAAAGGAGAAGCACCTCGGGCAAGTTACATTACTATTGATAAAGCGCCACCTGGAGTAAACAATATTAGATAACCTGGAGATACATCATTAGCATTTGGAGAGAAAAAGGCAAACCCAGAATGAAAAGAAATGAAAAAAAAGCAAGGGGAAGAGAGGGAAAGAGAAGAAAAAGAAAGGGGGGGAAATGAAGGGGAAAGAAGGACAGATGTGGGTAGAAAGAAAGAGAAAAGGAAGTGTTAAAGGTACAAGATCGGAAAGGATATAAAAAAGGACAGATAGCAAAAAAGTACAGCCAGGGCATAAAATGAAAAGAACGAGAATAAACCAGAAAATAATGATGTTAGAAAATAAACAATAGGTGGAGACAAGAACCAGTGCCACAGGGTAAGATAAGACAGAGTAACAGTGAAGCAAAGAGAAAGAAGAAAAATAGAAGAAGAAGAAGAAGAAATAAGAAAAAGAGAGAGGAAAAAGAAATAAAAATATAAACCATAGCCAGAGAAAGGAAAAGAAGAAAAAAGGAAGATGAAAAGAGGGGAAATATCAAAAAAGAAGTGGAAAGGTAAAAAGAGAGAAAAAAGGAAAAATAAGAGATAGAGGGGTTAAAAGGCAAACGGGTACTTATATTAATTACACAGATCCTAGAGCACAGGGGAGAAAAAAGGGTTGGGCATTATTTGAGAAGTATTTAGTTCAGAGGTATACAATTAAGCTAATCTAACGAAGATCCCAAAAAATTGGAAAATCCAAAGGCTATGTTAAGCTCTCTCGGTTGCACAGTATCTAATTTATGGATCCAGAAAATTTCTCTCTGCAACAAAAGCCGATTTCTGTCCCCTCCTCCTGTTAGGATGGGGAACATGTTCAATCACCATGCCCCTCAGTCAGCATGACTGATTCCCAAACAATGCGCAATGGTCTGTCATAGGTTTCTTCTGATCTTCTAGGATGCCCTGACAGTGTCTTTCACATGTGCTGTCGGAATCTTTTCTTGAATGGGCCAATAGTTTTGCCCACATACAGCAGACTGCAGAGACACAGTACAATTCCAGGAGGGAAATACAGCTTCAGTAAGCCTAGTAACAACAAGAAGGGCAGGGAGGCATGGAATCATGCTGAGCCCATACAAAACCATATACAGTCCAAGCAAGCTTTCAGCACCCTGAGCCAGCAATAATTAAAACATAACTTTTACTTGGTATTCATTAAAATAAAAGTCTTACGCAGAGGCTGGCCATCCCGTCCCCGACATGCATTTCAGGGGAGCGCCCCTTTTTCAGACAGTCTGGGCTTACCTGGATATCCATAGAAACATAGAAAGTTGATGGCAGAAGGAGACCATACGGTCCATCTAGTCTGCCCTTATGTGTATACTGTATGTACTCTTTATCTTAGGATAGATGTGTGCTTATCCCAGGCATGTTTAAATTCAGTGACTGATGATTTTTCAACTACCTCTGCTGGAAGTTTGTTCCAAGCATCTACTACGCTTTCTGTAAAATAATATTTTCTAACATTGCTCCTGAGCTCACTCCATACTGAGAGATAAATTCCTCCAAAACACAGGCAGCTTGTGTATTATGTTATATATAAACACACACACACACACACACACACACACACACACACACACACACACACACACACACACACACACACTGAATAACCAGCTGCTAGAGAGATTGTGTGTGAAGGGAAAGATGCAACAATGTCTTCACAGCAAGCTCCGGATTTACCACAAACCATTCAGACAGTGTAAACTTTATGTATCTTTTAAAACGATACAGTTTTGTTAGCTGTGCCACAGAGCAATGAGTCATCACAGCTGATGGCTTTCTACTAGAAATAAAGGAGAATTTCACTGATATGTAATGCAATTTTGACTGTGGGATTGGGTTTTTATATAAGTTGGACTCATGTATGTGGCAAGATGGCCGTTGTCATGCAATTATACAGCATAGAATCTGCCTGCTATTTAATAATATCTGAAAAAGTCAAAAAGTTTATGATTACCAGAGTGGGCACCCTGCTCGCTAGTAAATACAACACATTTTGACCAGCGAACTGCGGCAAAAATGCCACCAGAAAGCTCTTCCCTGCATTCACCGGAGCAAAATAGCTTACATTGCTGTGTTATTCCACACTTGCAGCACAAACAGCACGCCCAGTAATCGCTAAACTGGCGAACAGGCGCGAGTGTAGTAAATCACCCCAATGATGGCAATTATAGAGATATATATTATGTATTTTTGGAATCCAACATTTCCTTACAACTCTGGGAAAGGCGGAGGGCCACCCGTGTACCCTCTAATGCAAACTGATCTGCCCAAAAGGGCCCCTGCAGTGTGGTGAGATGAATAGCATGAGAGGGGGTTAGGGTTGTTCACTTTAAATTTATGTTCTGTATCTGTATACAAAAAAACTGCTGATAGTTTGTTCGCCTATATATTAGGTTGATATTTATAAACCATAGTATAGCACAAAGCAAGGAGTCGGGAGTGTGCAATCACCATTGGTCAGGTATCATTATGGTGAGCATGGGCCTGCTCTGTTTAGGAAGGAAAGGGAACGCATCATTACTAAACTGAGCAGCCATGCAGCGGCAGTGAATGTTTAGATTAATGGGTTGATTCAAAGAAACATGTAACAGCTTGGATTTGGGTCACGATCATCCTATTTTTTACGTCCGCTCGTGCGTTCGTATGAACTTGCGAGTGATTCAATAAGCAAATACGTTTCTATCCTAAAAGATACGTCCGTTCGTATGATATCTCCCGAACTTGCCTCAGTCAGTTGGCAATCGTAAAAATCACGTTCATGTGCTCACCTGTTGCGGCGGCAGCCTGTTTTGTCGGCGGCTTCCATCGTCCAGCTCTTCCAATTACTTGCGTTTGCCTCTGGTTTTCATTGGTTTTTGGCCTCTTAGATTCGTGCGTTCTTATGTATATAAGATCTTGCGCATGCGCACCCTCAACCAGAAACTTACATAAACCCCGTAGCGGCTGCATCCAACTTCATTTCTCGGTCCCTTAAACTTACCTAAACCCCTTAGCGCCTGCATCCAATTTCATTTCTCGGTCCCTTAAACTTACCTAAACCCCTTAGCGCCTGCATCCAACTTCATTTCTCGGTCCCTTAAACTTACCTAAACCCCTTAGCGCCTGCATCCAACTTCATTTCTCGGTCCCTTAAACTTACCTAAACCCCTTAGCGCCTGCATCCAACTTCATTTCTCGGTCCCTTAAACTTACCTAAACCCCTTAGCGCCTGCATCCAATTTCATTTCTCGGTCCCTTAAACTTACCTAAACCCCTTAGCGCCTGCATCCAACTTCATTTCTCGGTCCCTCAAACTTACCTAAACCCCTTAGCGCCTGCATCCAATTTCATTTCTCGGTCCCTTAAACTTACCTAAACCCCTTAGCGCTTGCATCCTTCTTCATTTCTCGGTCCCTAAAACTTACCTAAACCCCTTAGCGCCTGCATCCAACTTCATTTCTCGGTCCCTTAAACTTACCTAAACCCCGTAGCGCCTGCATCCAACTTCATTTCTCGGTCCCTCAAACTTACCTAAACCTCTTAGCGCCTGCATCCTTCTTCATTTCTCGGTCCCTAAAACTTACCTAAACCTCTTAGCGCTTGCATCCTTCTTCATGTTGACGACCCTAAAACTTACCCAAACCACATAATGTACATATGTCTATATGTTTCTAAGCGTGTTTTTTCTGGTTTGTGTAATTGTTTGTGTTTGCGCATATTAGAAAAGACACATTTATGAAGTATTAAAATATAATTTATTTAAAATTTTTTTGTGGATTTTGGATATTTTTTGGTTTCAATATTTTTTTTTTATTGGGGTGTTTGGTTTGAAACCCCTTTATTTTTGTTTTTTTTTACACAAACATCTTAAAAGTGTTTTTGGCTTTCCTTAAAAACAGAGTAAAATTTTTATTGGGTGTGAAAAACCCAAAACTTTAAAATTTTGACAAAAATATGAAAATTTTTAAAACTTTTAACCAAAGTAGCCAGGACCAAGGGCACTAATCCTCCTCCTCTTCTTCATCTGTTGGCCCCAACGTCGCCTGTATGGCCAGCAGCTCGGCCACCAACTCCTTCATTCTTTTTTTTTTGGCCGCCAATGTTTTGGGGATCATCCCTGTAACCAATAGAGAAAGAAACATAAATAGGAGTCCCAGACCGGTTTGTATGCTGGAAATAGATTTGGGGTTAATCAAATACATGTAAATGCATGACATAGGTCATTCTTCCAAGGGATACAGTTAATGCATTTCCCACAGGTAAGTCTTTAAACTCCTTAAACCGGACCTTAAACATTATTTAATGAAAACCACTAACTATTCCCAAATGATTCTGCACCAGATCAAAGTAAATTTGGGTTTTTTTTTTATTACAGCGCCGCCATCTGGACTCTGAAGCATAACACTTAATGAGGAGTGGAGAGTTGGATAAAGTACAGGGGAGTAGGTTACAGTGGTGCGTTGGGAATCCAGAGCATAGCTGGGTTGAGGGAAAGGTCATCACTCCCACAATGCATGGCAGCACCTTCCTTTTTACAATCTGTATCCCATGCTGCCTGTAAATATTGCGCCTTCCATATTCCCCAATATGGGCTGTTTTCACGCTCCTAACATGCATTAGATGGCTGAAGTCTGTTTTTCTATGTTTCCAATCTGTAGGTACAGTGTGTTGCCTAATTATTACCTATGTTCTTAATACGAGTTAGGGTCCGCTTTAAGCTAAAGAAGTGGCCACATGAAAGTGTTAACTACACATTGGCTACGCCTTTAGTTATGTGTGTGTTATTAGCTTACAAAACATTAATCTGAATCATGGCATGGAGACTTACGGAGTTGGTGGCCGACAGATGGCTGGTTGGGGCCAACAGGCTGCCCTTGGTCCTGGCTCTGCTGTGAAGAAGTCCCTGGAGAAACATGTGACATTTGGTTAGTCTTTGTAGAGAGTCACTATCCCCAACATATCTGGCTCCCAGTCTGGCTGACATCACTCACCTTCGCCAGGATCGACTTCAAGCATCTCTGCTGCCTCCTCCTCCACTATCTCACCCGCTCCTGAAGCTTCTACAAATACATAATAAAGGATAACTTAGTTTTTGGCCTGACATGTATATCTTTGTGCCTATACATGAAGAGGGACATACCAGAGCCTTCCCCATGCGTGGCCAGGTATGACTCCACGCCCACGCGCCTTGGCCCCTCCTCTGTGGTAAGGTCCAGGGGCTGGTCTGAGGAGGCCACAGAGGAGGGGTAGGTCCGTCGCCCGGGAGATCCACCACCTTCACTCACAGATGCAGAGTCATGCAGCACTGGTCGGCCTGTACGTCTCCGGGTGCGGCGAATTCTGAAATCCATTTCCAACACTACCAAAGAAAAGTCATTATAAATAAAGGCATAACTTAGACATTTGGAACATATAACATGCAATTGCTTGGTACTTACTTGGGAAATGGATCCCAAAAAACCTCCGCACCCGGGGCATGTGCAGACGCTTCAGGTCCGACCAATGCTGCATGATCTGGGTGTGAGTGAAGGTGGTGCTGGTGACACGGTGGATCTCGGCGATGATCTCCCGGGCGATGTCCCTTTTCTCGCACACATTGGGCGCGAAGTCATACCGGCGCTGAAGCATGATCTGAAAAACATAATGGACACAGAGCTTGTACTTTTACACACAGACCCATATGTGTTGCATCACAAGTTGAGTATTTAATGTCATTAACACACACATTTCGAATGACCGCCATTTTTGGGGAGTGCCTTAAAGAGGACGTTGACTGTGATTGACAGTCTGGTCTTATGTTATATGTATCACACACCATGTACATACAGATAATAGCCAACATCAACAATCAGGCCACCTGCATCTATGGCATGTTAGGATGTTTTAAAGATCCAAGATGTAGCCTAATGCTTAGGCTTTTGGCCCACGTGTGTGGCTTCCCGTTGTGTTTTTATGGCTTAGGAAAACAGTGTTCCGCAAACATCCGCATCAAGGTCCGAGACAGGCCAGGTTTGACAGCTCGCCCCGCTACTCCACAGGTTAATTAACTGTTGCTAAGCCGGAGCAATTGGCCGAATTAGGACATCAGCATAGACAGGTGAAAACGTGGCCAGGCTCGGCCCTTGAGGATGAAGTGTGAGGAGCCAGTGATTAAACATTAAGAGACCCCAAACTAGTTCCCAACGCATCATTTACATTTAGGCCATCATTGACTATTCTATTAAAATGCACAGGCAGCCACTTACCAGCATGAGGATCTCTTCCTGTTGACGGGTGAAGATAGTGGGCGCCATCTTTAGTCTTCTTCCAGGCAGCAGATAAGTGAAACCCCAGCGGTTTCCTGGTTCCGCTCGAACGTACGTTCGTACGAGCGCGTAGTCGTGCGCATAGGCGTCACACGCTGGGCTCATTATTTAAAGGTCCTTTCCCCCCAAGCTCATTCTCTTTGAGCATTTCTGTACGATGGCACCAAAAAAGGCGATCAGCAAGCGACCCCAGGCAAGCAAGACCGCGGAGGGCCCCACCACAAGGTCCCAGCAAGCTGGCCGAAAACTGAGAGGCAAGACTCCCACCTCGGCCCCACCAAGGGATCCTGGACCGTCAGGTACAAAAAAAAGGGGCCCCAAGCCCCGTGCCCCTGCAGCCAAGAAGCTGGCAACTGCAGCACCCACCACCTCTGCCCCCAGAACAGGCAGCACAAGTGAGACCACACCGGGCATGCCTTCAAGTAGGGCAGTTCGGAAACCCATGCCCCGCAGCAGGGCCCGAAGCCCATCCAGGGCCAGAAGAACCCCATCCAGGGCCAGAAGCCCCTACAGGGCCCGAACCCCATCCAGGGCCAGAAGAACCCCATCCAGGGCCAGAAGAACCCCATCCAGGGCCAGAAGCCCAGCCAGGGCCCGAACCCCATCCAGGGCCCGAAGAACCCCATCCAGGGCCAGAAGCCCAGCCAGGGCCAGAAGCCCCTACAGGGCCCGAACCCCATCCAGGGCCAGAAGAACCCCATCCAGGGCCAGAAGCCCAGCCAGGGCCAGAAGCCCCTACAGGGCCCGAACCCCATCCAGGGCCAGAAGAACCCCATCCAGGGCCAGAAGCCCAGCCAGGGCCCGAACCCCATCCAGGGCCAGAAGAACCCCATCCAGGGCCAGAAGCCCAGCCAGGGCCAGAAGCCCCTACAGGGCCCGAACCCCATCCAGGGCCAGAAGAACCCCATCCAGGGCCAGAAGCCCCTACAGGGCCCGAACCCCATCCAGGGCCAGAAGAACCCCATCCAGGGCCAGAAGCCCCTACAGGGCCCGAACCCCATCCAGGGCCAGAAGCCCCCGACCTGGCACCAGCCGGGAACAGAGCCCCCGACCTGGCACCAGCCGGGAACCTAGCCCCCCAAGAGGGCCCCGAATTGCAACCATGACCACATCTACACCTGGAAGTTCGGTGGCCAGCCACGCCAGAACACCCAGTCCCTTGGCCAGTCCAGTCCAGTCATTGGGAAGCCACCAATCCGGCCATTCCCCTACCCAGCCCCAGGCCATAATGTCACCACATGTGTCTGCACACATGGAGGAGCAGCCAAGCCAACCATCTGGCCGCACATTGCGCCGCGGCCAGTTGAGTGGGAGATTCTCCCATGACCAAAATATGGCATTGGCTAGTGGCCTTACATTATACTATGACGAGCTATATGGGAGCAAATCCAAACACACCACCAAGCAGCGCAAGATGGAATTGTTTGAAACCATCCTCCGACAAGTAAATGCAGCGGGGGAAGAGAGGAAAGATGTGTCCCAAATTCAGAAGAAAATCTCTGATCTGAAGTATGCTGTACGGCAAAAAGAAATTAAAAGGCATAATTACAGGTAAATAAATGTTTTCGCTAAATATAATGTTTGGGATGTGCTGTATGCCCCTTTTCTGAATACCAAACGATTTTCTCTTTTCAGCATGAAAACTGGAGGTGGCTTTCCATCTAAATTGGAGTTTACCCCTGCTGAGGAGATTGTGCTTGGACTTCTCCATCCGGTCGCGGTCGGTGGACATGCTGGTCTAAGGGACACAGACTCCCCGACCCGTACCCACGGTGAGTACTATTAAATCTGCATGTTTGCCTGTTTGCTAAATAATCTACAGTTCACTAGTAACAAGATAACGGGATGCCCCTATGGTTTGCCTTGCTTGGCCTCGCACTACTGTGGCTGTTTGTGTCCTCTTTTGGTCCCTGAGAATCACACATTTAGGCCCACAGCCATTATGGCAAAGATCAAATGTCCAATTGTATTGTTAAAGTCATGAAGTTTCGCAAGATAAGTGAGATATTTAGAATCAATCACAAAACACACATCATTATGTATGGGTTGCCTTTTGGTTGTGTGAGTTGTGTTTGAGTTAACAATTTAATTAGCCACCCACAAACATATGTGACCAAGAGCAGCGAGACTCAACTGGCGGCCCGGGGTCCCAATGCGGGCCTTGCCACCACATTCAAGGACCCCTGCCCAGACAGCCCTGCACTCAGTTACTTCTGTGTTGACGTGCTCAGAGCTGCCCCCTTGATCGGCCATGTAGTGGTTGGTCTCCTGCCCAATGTCATGGCTCCCTGAAACATAGCATTGCAATATGAAGTACTGCACAGGAAGTGGCATTGCAAGGTACACAGTAACTTATTTACATTTTCACTGGCCACAATCGTGTCCCGCTGCCCCTGCTCTGGCCCATGTGCCACAGTCCCCCCATGCCCCCCCCCACATAAGCCCCATACATTTGTAACAGATTGGCTCCATCCATCCCATCACCATCAATACGTTAACTCCCCCCTTTAGACATCCAATCCCTGTCCCCTCAGCTCTGGCCCATCCAGCCCAGCAAGGGCAAGCAGCCTTTATTAGTTGGCACTTTGAAAGCTCCAGCCCCTCCACCAGTGTCTTTATTTTTAACTAGACACCCCCTGCGTCAGCACCATGGCCAGACATTCACCTCTCACCACATACCTTTAAATGGGCGTTTCAAACAATTGTTTGAGTACCCCGGACCTAGCGAATGGTAGGCTAAATCCAAAAATGTGCCATGAAAGTTGGATGCTGACTGGGTACACTTCATGACTTAGAACTGAGGTCACTTAGCAGTTTGTCCGAGCCATTGCACCTATGTAAACTTGCGTGGGTTTGAACAAAGGTCACCATTGCTCTAGAGTTGAATAATATTACAAATAGAGCTATATTTGATTACCTATCAAAAAAAAGGTTATGTGTGTGTGTTTACGTGGTATTTTTTTCTCTTCTTCAGCCCAGCATGATCCCTCAGCAAGGGTAAACTCACCCCCCAGTTTGGTTATGCCTACCAGGTCCGTACAGCATCGGAGCCCAGATCAGAGATTTTCGGTAAGTTAATTTAGTAGCATAAATACTAACAAGTGCTTAAGAATGTGTTAAACTGTTGAAATCCTAAATTGGAACGCAAACTTAGCCTTTTTTTTTTTGATATGTCCCTACAGACCCGCACACTCATGGAAGAGATCCAGGACATGGAGGAAGATGATGATGTCTCCGTACAGGGCACGTCGGATGAACTCCCCCTGGGTCCCAATTTGGAACTGCTCGATAATGTTTCTCTGGCCAATCCTCAGCAGCAGAGTGAATCTCCATCCATTGTGCTTGCACATGGGGAGACTGACACTACAGTCCCCAGTGTTCACTCTGCTGCTGAGGATTTGCAAAGCAGGCCGGTTGCTGTTGAGGGTACGACACCACGCGGCAGGGCACGCCCAAGAGCCAGGGTAATTGTGCGGCGGACGCCATTACGCCGCCCCACAATTTCCCAGGGGAGGCAGAGTGCCCTGCTTCAATTATGGACCCAACAAAGGGACTCTTATGACGCCCAGCTCGTTACAGAGCGTGAGCAAAGGCATGCCGACATGGTGAACATCCATACCAGTCTACAGGGCATCCTCGCGGAGTTGCGTACCCTCAACAGCAACGTGGCCAATGCAAGTAATGGCATCCAGTCAGCCATGGCTGAGATGACCAATATGCAGAGAAACATTGTGGAGCAGTTTCAAATTCACAATGCTGCCATGGCCCAGGCTAGGTCCCATTCCCATGGACCTCCACCTGGACCTCCACCTGGGTATTATGGGCAGCCACCCTATTAAGCCATGGGTGTGTGGGACATCTTTTCTCTTAACCCCCACTGTATTTACTTGTCCTTTGAGGTTTCAAACAATCCATTTTGTGTTGCTCTGGCAGGTTGTGTTTTGTATTTGCTCCCATATAGCTCCTTAGAGTAATGCTTAAGGCCACTAGCCAATGCCATAGGTCTATGTGGAGTTTATCTGGCCACTTATGGCTTTACCTATGTATTTGGTTGGTGCTCCTCCTGTTTGCAGACATGTTTGTGTGACATTATGGCCATGCCCAAATATCCCTGGGCACAGGCAATATTAATGACTGGACTAGGCTGGCCTTTGGACTGGGTGTCCTTGTTTGGTTGTGCCACTCACTTCCAGGTGTAGATGTGCTCGATGTTTTTTTTAATGTTATCCATTTGTTACCACAGATGTATGTGGACTGATTTCTGTTAACCACTATAATTTTTCATTTGCTAAGTAAAACAAAAATTTAACTTCCAATACTTGTGGCGTTTTTAGTGGGAAGACTTTTGTAACAGCTTGGCCTAAACCAGATAATTTTGGTTGGAAGAGGTGTAACAATGCACAGCGAAAGCTAAGGAAACTACATGAAATACATTAGGCAACAATTAAGGTCGAAATGTTTTACTTAGAGGTAATGCCACATTAGGGCAAAACAACATATGTTTCCAAAAGGATAACACAGACATCCAGAATGGTGAGACAGGGAAAAAAGTTAAGTAAAATGCTGGCTGATCAGGTTGGCTCGAACAGATTGGCCAGACTCACTGGGGGGCCCCTCAAAATTCTCGGCTTCATCCTCGACGGCTGAAGAGGGCAGGCTGTCCACATAACGTGGGACACGTTCCATGATGGCAAAATTGTGCAAAACAGCACATGCCATTATAATGTCGATCACTTTCTTGGGATCATATTGCAGGGCCCCCCCAGTATGGTCAAGGCAACGAAAACGTGTCTTCAGCAGACCAAAGGCCCTCTCCACAACAGCCCGGGTCTTGCGATGCGCACGGTTATACGCTTCCTGAGAGGCATCCTGGGGCCGCAGCACAGGCGTCATGAGCCAGGGTAGAAGTGGGTACCCGGAATCACCTTAAACAGAGAATTAAATGTAATCAAAATTAAAAAGGCAACACAACCAACACCAAAAAATTCACAGATATCATAATGATGTAAGGTAAAGTGTTCCCCAAAAAAAACAGGGCACATTAGGGCCCCCAAAAATTGCACTAAGGTATAACCTAAATAAAAATGGCACTTCTATATACCAATTAATTAACAAACATCTGCACGGCCAAGGGTATTTGTATTTTACATATATTTGTAGTTTTCAGACATGTTACAATTAGGATGCTGCTGAGGGCCTATCCACATTTCTCTGGAAACTACAATGTATGCAGTTTAAGTCCACTTTGACATTTAACGACCAATAGTACAAAAGGAGCCAAATGTCAAAGATCCCTAGCCACATTTCACTGGAAACTACAATGTATGCAGTTTAAGTCCACTTTGACATTTAACGACCAATAGTACAAAAGGAGCCAAATGTCAAAGATCCCTAGCCACATTTCACTGGAAACTACAATGTATGCAGTTTAAGTCCACTTTGACATTTAACGACCAATAGTACAAAAGGAGCCAAATGTCAAAGATCCTTGGGTATAAACTCCAAACCAATATATTTAGGCACAAGGAACTTACAGACATCCTAACTAAAGGGAAAACATTCTGAAGGCCAAAGCGAGACAAGGATTTTTTGGGTAAGTTCCTAATATATGAGCCAAGAAAAAGGCAGTTGGACGCTTCTGTCAAGTTTTCCAAAACAAACATATCAACAAATACAAGATTAATGCCACATTTAATAACACACAAATAGGACACACTTACCAAGCAGCCATGCCCCCGAAAATTCACCTGCCTCAAATCTCCGAAACAACCCAGATCGCCGGAGGATATAGGAGTCGTGGGACGATCCGGGGTAGCCGGCAAGGACACTCATAAACCGCATATCCGGACCAACCACGGCCTGGACATTAAGTGAGTGTCCCATTTTACGATTCCTTAAGGCAAAAACATACAAAAAGGGTAATTGATATTTGACCCAAAATAATAAATTAACCACAAAACATGTCTGCACTCTATTGGGAAATACTAATGAAAAGCCGAGATAAAGCAGCTACACAAATGAGGGATAAACAAATATGCTGCCGCAAAGGAAAACAGGTGACATGACACGTTGGGCAACATAATAACCAATCTCAATACCTATATATATACTCGTCGGCTGCCCTAGGTACGAGTGCCACATGTGTGCAGTCAATTGCACCAATAACGTTGGGCATGTCGGCCACATTATAAAACCCAAGCTTAATGGCGTTTCTGCCTGCCATATCATCAGGAAAATAAATATATTTTTGAGTTATGGCAGCCATGCCTTCCAAAAATTTAGATAGTGCGCGGCTCAGCGTAGGCTGTGACATCCCCACGGAGAGGGCACCCAGCCTCTGGAACGAGCCGTTCGCCAAAAATTGCAGGCAGCCAAGCATCTTGGTCATACCTGAAATTGCATGCCCCTTCCTTGTGGTGCGGGCTAACCATGGCCGCAGCTCACTATATAATTTATGGAGGGAAGCGCGATTAAGCCTGGTCAGCTCGAACAGCTCAACATCATTCATGCTATCGATGTTCATGCGACGACGCAGGGGCAATCTGCTCTCAGACATCTCGATCAACTCAATGCCAAAAAGCATAAGCCCTTGATGTGCCACAAACTCGCTCCGCTCCATCCTACTCCCGAGGCCAAATAGCTGCCGGCAAACATTTCGTAAAGCAGCTCTTTAATGGGCTTCAAAACAATTAGCAATCACCTCTCTGAATTGGGCGCAAGCCCATGTGAAGGACGTAAAAAATAGGATCGGACGCAAATAATACGATTTGGACGGGAAAAACACACGAACTAACGCAAATAATACGATTTGGACGGGAAAAACACACGAACTAACGCAAATTATACGATTCTCGTACGAAATGCGTATGTTCATATACGTCTATGCGCGAACGATCGTACGAATACGAAATGGCCAAAAAAACCAGAAAAAATGACAAACACCCACCCAAACTTACGATTCTCGATACGAAATCACTTAACTTTTGCTCTTTGAATCGAGGGGTAAGTCTTGGATTGAATTATAGTTCAATATCCTTAATACTTGGTTGGCGAACAGCTCTCTGGGGCTAAGTTGCTAAACCCTTTTCAGTAGTAATTTTGATTACAATTTCAGCCGCTAACTCAAAAGCCTAATTTGTTTTGCAGCCGAGCTGTGCATGGAAAACTTCTCAGTGTGAGTTAGAGAAGCCTTTGCCACATAATGATCAGACTGAGAGGTTTCTAAGAAGAAAATGTGTGCCATTCAAGGCTTTGTTCAAAACCATTTTGAGCATAATGTCTACCATGGTTTGGATTTAAAGGTTGGGAACAGACAATGGCCTTGACTACCTTAAAGGTTGAAAAAAAAGTGCTCAGAAAATTGAATTGCATGCAAGAAGTTTTCAAACTTAGCTGCGATTCATAAGGGCAGTTGCAATAAATGCTTGAATGGTAGTTGTGGTGAATTTTTTGTGTGTGCAGTCGAAAATCACTGGAAACAAGTGCACAATTTTTTTTTTCTACTGCTTACTAATTTGTAGAGGAGCAATATGATCCCATGTTCTGTTTGTTCTGTTTATTCTTTTCGCTTTGTTTTTCTGGATTTTCTAATTCATGTGGAATAGTACATGTCATTGTTAATGTTTAATTATGTTTAATTTTGCAATTTGCATTGGTACGGTGCATAATTTTTTGGTGATAGCGTTTTAAGTTGCCCTTTTGGCAGTGTTGCTTTGCATTGCTTTATACCTATTGAGTGTGGGGGGGGGGGGGGGGGTGCTGCTGCTCTTTTTGTGTATTGTATATCTTATGTTTGTTTGTCCCTACCCAGCTGGTCCTCATTTAAATATCTTATATATAGCACTTTAGCACATGGCACTTTTTTGATTGGGTTGATAGGGTGTATAGGACACTATTGTATGTAACATATTCTTTAAGGATTGTATATATAAGCACAGTGTAGATTATTTCCAGCAGGGATTAAAGTGGACCTGAAATATAAATAATCATGTTATATGGCATTGAATTGAACAGTGTTTTATGAACAGCAATTATGTCATCCTTCCCCTCCCCCTCCTTTCTCGGGTTGTTAATGTTGTATGTTTTTTAGTATGTTTTTAATGTGTCTGACTGTACTGTATTGTAAATATATGTATCAATAAAATTGTTTATAATTTTTGATTAAGCAGTGGTGCCACTGGGATCATTTGGGTTATTTTGGGGGGTTGTGGGACCCCCTTGATTTATTTCTATGTTTAATTTTGCACTTGGCATTGATTCGATGCATACATTTTTGGTGATGGTGGTTCAGGTTGCCCTTTTGGAAGTGTTGCATTGCTTTACATCTATTGTTATTGTACCCATCTATTTGAGTGATTTGTAGATTAACAGTTCTTAGTTTTGACTTTGCTATGTGGATCTATTGATATGTGAATGTGAGTGTTGCCCTGGGTGTCATCATTAGCATGCAGATATCTGTAACGGTGCTAGTTTGGTCGCCCCATATAGGCCTGATGTACTTACATTTCCAAACAACATTAAATGTTTCTTAGCTGTTGCATCCAGGGCCAGCTCCAGGGTATTTTGGGCCCCTGAGCGACAGAGTCTCTCCTTGTGTCACTTCACTTGCGGGCTCTGTGAATCCACCTGGAATGACCTGTATACTCATGACACATATTAAAGTACACCAAAAGCTGGGATTTTAAATATCCTGGGTTAGGGTACTCAATTTGGGATGGTCCACTATGTGAAACTCCCTCGTTTGCATTAAACCTTACATGAGTGCCAACCCAACGGCGCATGCGTAGGTGAGCAGGCAGTTAGTGCACTTGGCTCCATTCTGCTTTGCCCAGCCATCGAGAGGTCTTGTTGGCTATGGTCCCGATGAAGGCAAGTGTACAAATGACCACATCCCTGTTAGCCTCCAGCCAGGGGCATACCCGTGCTAGCTATTCACAAATCCTTAATAGGGAGGCCCCAAGACGAGGAAGACAGGTGGCCCTGGAGTCTTATAGACTACATGGCCATTTTGGTCCACTTTAATGCAGGGCACAGAATTCTGTTTGTCCACAGAGCATGGCATAGAGAGTGGGGAGTGAACAGCATCCCTCAGACTGATGTGTGTGGTCCTGCACCCAGGCTATCTGGCAGAGCTCCCACATGAACATAAACTGTGGTAAACTGGGGATGTGCTGTGGGATCACAGGCAAGGTGAGTATACAGGTGATCCCTGAGGGTTTTTCACAGCAGGATGGCCCAGGGATAGGGATTTGGCTGGATTAGGAGTTTGTTAGACTCCAGAGCCAGCTAAAACAAGTTTGGGTCCATATTAACATGGAAGCCCACCCATGTGGTTTGGACCTGGACCTGGAATCTCAAATATTGCAGGGCCATATGCTGGCTTTCCCCCATGCCATCCTGTGTTGGGATGCCCTGCTGTGTGAAACCCCCCAGAATGCTGCTATTCACTCACCCCTTCCTTGTTCCAACGGCACATGTGCAGGTTCTTGTCCAATACGAGGCATGTCGTGGCTCTCATTGACTTCAGTGTAAAGCGCATGCTGGCACATCTCCCCGGTGGCATGTGCTTGCTCCCATCCTAGCCATTCATATAGGTTAAGCTGGGAGCTTGCGCCACTGCAGATGCATCAGAGCATGCTCCCCAATGAAGTCAATGAGAGCCGCCTGCCGAATTACATAGTCATGGCAGACGGCTCCCATTTGGGGCAAAAGCCTGGGCATGTGCCGTTGGAACAAGAAAGATGTAAGATGAAGCATTCTGGGGGCTTCACCCACAGGGTATTGTGGGTTTTGTTCCACTTTAAAGTGGACCAATCACCAGAATTTTCATTATCCTTATCCTATGGGCATCATGATGCCCTGCTGTTTGAAACCCCTCAGATCTCCCACTCCAGTCACCTTTCTGCTGTTCCCACAGTGCATGCACTTATCAAATGAGTGCTTAAGGAAGGGTATAAAGCCTAGAGGGAAAGGGAATTAATCTTATAGATTCCTGGGCCGATCTCCGTTGGCAAGGATTTGAGAACAGTAGAGAAGATACGTACTAGGAGCCATCAGTTGTGGGGAAATAAAAGGTGGGTATAGCTATGACGGGGCTTTGAAACCTTCAGTAGTGTTCTAGTTTTAGAAAACTATGAGAATATTAAAGTGGACCAAAACCCAGGATTTCAGCTATCCAGGGTTTTGGTCCTTTCCCCCTGGAGGCCCCCGATCTAAGGTGCCCCGCTGCATGAAACCCCCCAGATCGCTGAAGCCAACTCACCTCTTCCCGGTCCTATGGCAGGGGTGGGGCCGAGACTGGCACATGCGCCGTTGCACTGGGAAACAAGGTAAGTGTATGGGGTGACCTGGGGGGTTTCACACAGCGGGGCATCCCGATTTTGGATGCCCTGGAGGGAGGGAATCGATCTATAAGATTCCCGGGCCGATCACCAAGGGTTTTGGTCCACTTTAAAGGTGACTTTCCAACATTATGCTAGGGGTACGTACTCAGTTTGTCATGTCCGACAACATGCTCTTAAAGGATGTAAAATGTGTTCCTTAACCCACCCCTGTTATAACCGGCAGCATAATGCAAGGTTCTGTAGCTGCCTTATTTTCCTTCCTAAAGGAAATGACACAAATTGTTTATATTTAAAGTAGCAGCCAGGCTGCAAATTATTAGAGCTGACACTAATAACTGCTCTGTAATATGTCAGCCTTGTCCAGGTTCTTGTTTTTGATTACAGGCAAATGAATGTTCTATGTAATTGACAAGTACTTTGGAATATGCATAGACTCTGCAATATGAATAGAACATTTAGCTCACCCTTGAGAATTATACATTCTCATTTTTCCTCGGATAATGTGATATGCAAATAACTGTTATATTGTTTTAAAACAGCATGAGAAAAACAATATAATAAAGTGTTTGCCACTTAGCACACAGAGCAACCTTTTTTCTGGTAATGTCAAAGAACAATAGTTATTGCATAAGTGCTGCCCTACTTACTGCTGTGATGGGTATGTTTATCTATGCAAGCTGGCGGATTTATGTAAAGGTGCGCTTTAGTTTAACATTAGCTGGCTCTTACACACAGGTCCAGCACCCCTTGCCCCTTGGATCCCGTACCAGTTCAAAACAGGTAAAAAAAAAAAAAAAAAAAAAGCACTAACCTTTTCTGCTTGTTTCTCTATATGTTTCCCGCAGGCATCCTCTCTGCAGGTCTGAAGGGTCAGGGACTGTCTTCTAGCCATCCCATCTGAATCTGTAGTGAGGGGGGACACAGGTCCCCCTGCTTTTTTATTGGCATCCCACCAAGCTATCACTGGCCCCTAGGGCAGAGGAGGAGCGTTTGTGAAACCCCCCCCCCATGTGACTAATGACGTTTTTGGAAGTGAGATTTCCCTGGAATTGGCAAGCGAATTGGCAGATCAAATCTAACTTCAACCTGAGCGGGTGGGTGTGGCCTGCGCCGACGCCTTGTGTGTCAGCGGAGCAGTGTGTCATGCTGTCGGCAGAGCAGTGAGTTTTACTTTTTTTTTTTTTTTACTTCTGCCTATATGGGGAATGGAAGGGGGTGCCACACTGCTTATATGGGGGAAGGGGAGGGTGGATGCCACACTGCCTATGATAATGGGGGGAGGGGAATGCCACACTACCTATGGGAATGGGGGGGTGCAACACTGCCTATATGGGGAATGGGAAGGCGGGAATGCCACACTGCCTATATAGGGAATGGGAGGGGGATGCCACACTGCTTATATGGGGGGGTGCCACACTGCCTATATGGGAAATGGGGGTATGCCACACTGCCTATATGGGAAATGGGGGGATGCCACACTGCCTATATGGGAAATGGGGGGATGCCACACTGCCTATATGAGGAATGGGAGGGGGAATGCCACACTGCCTATATGAGAAATGGGGGGGGGGGGAATTCCACGCTGCCTATATGAGGAATGGGAGGAGGAATGCCACACTGCTTATATGGGGAGTGGAGGGGGTGCCACACTGCCTATATGGGGAATGGGAAGGGGAATGCCACACTGCCTATATTGGGAATGGGGTGGGGGGATGCCACATTGCTTATATTGGGAATGGGATAGGGGGATGCCACACTGCCTATGGAAACCAGATGGAGGCATACCACACTGCCTATGGGAGGGGGGCATGTCACACTGCCTGTGGGAATGGGAGGGGGGAATGCCACACTGCCTATATGGGGAATTGGAGGAATGCCACACTGCCTATGGAATGGGGGAATCCCACATCGCCTATGGGAATAGGAGGGGGAATTCAACACTGCCTATATGGGGAATGGGATGGGGGCATGCCACACTGCCTATGGAAATGAGATGGAGGCATACCACACTGCCTATGGGAGGGGGGCATGTCACACTGCCTGTGGGAATGGGAGGGGGGAATGCCACACTGCCTATATGGGGAATTGGAGGAATGCCACACTGCCTATGGAATGGGGGAATCCCACATCGCCTATGGGAATAGGAGGGGGAATTCAACACTGCCTATATGGGGAATGGGATGGGGGCATGCCACACTGCCTATGGAAATGAGATGGAGGCATACCACACTGCCTATGGGAGGGGGGCATGTCACACTGCCTGTGGGAATGGGAGGGGGGAATGCCACACTGCCCATGAGGAATGGGATGGGGGGATGCCGCACTGCCCATGAGTAATGGGATGGGGGAATGCCACACTACCCATGAGGAATGGAATGGGGGAATGCCACACTGCCAATAATGGGGTGTTTTAGCACAACATTTGCTTTAAAATATTTTATTTTCCTCCTTCAAATCCTAGGTGCATCTTATGGGCAGATGCGTCTTATATGGCAAACAAATACGGTACCTCTGTACTGTGCAAAATAATTATGCGTCTATCATGGGCAAAATAGTTCTGCATCTATCATGGGCAAAATAATTATGTAGCTATTCTGGGCAATTAAATTCAGCATCTGCATCTGTCCTAGCCAAAAATGTGGTGCCTATTGTTATTATTATTGTTAACTATATAGTGCCATCATAATCCATGATAGATGGTGATGTACAGGGTAAATCTTGTGCAAATCAATTCTGCATCTGTCCTGGGCAAAATCATTCTGTGTCTTTAACCATACATTTGAATGTTCATGTTTGCATCTGATTTAGTTTTTTAGTCTGTTATTAACTGACCCTTTGAAGACAACCAGAATACGGATGTGGCCCTTGGTAAAAATTAGTTAACATTTTTTTTCTCATCACAGTTGCAGAATTATTTTGCTCAGGATAGATGCAGATGCAGGATTATTTTTCCCAGGACAGCACTAAAATAATTTTCCCAACCCACCTAGGAATAGCTATCAAAACCCCCTGCAGCAGATGTAGCTCCCTCTGCTGTTGCAGTAAGTTGGGTAGGTTAGGTGATCTCCCCTTGTGTAATGAGAGCTGGTTGCACAGAGACACAGAACAGATGCAAACTCTACTGTCTTCTCCCCCCCAAAAAATATTAAAAGGTATACACCTGCAGCTTGGTGTTAGAAGTGCTACTGAGCCCCGCAGTACAGTGCGGCATACCAGTGCATCACTCAGCACCACCTCCCACAGGTGCGAGGACGTGCTGCCAGTGTGAAAAGCCTTGGAAGTGACCATGAGGGCTAGAAAGGGCACTGCCCAGCCATCACTACCTAGTACCTAACAGAGGGCCATATAACAATGCCTGGAGGGCCACATCCGCCCCCTGGTCTCTGCATTTGACACATGTGCTTGAGATTAAATTGAAGGTGGGGAAAGTTCTTAAAGCAGACCAACACTGTCTACCAGTCGCTAGATTAAAGATTGGGGGGGGGCATCCAGAATGCTGGAGCCCCCCCTGCCCATACCCCTCCCTGAGGATCACATCTTAACCTCACTCCCCCTGCCGGGAATCCAGCTCTGCAATTGGCTGCCCAGTGCTCAGCTTGGCAGTAACATTCTGGCAGCTGAGTGTCCTACCCACGTGAGCACCGGGCAGCCAATCGCATTGCTGGATTCCCAGTGGGGGAGCGAGGTTAAGGTGAGATTTACAGGTGTTCTTGGATGCCCCCCCAGCCTGACATATACTGGCAGTGCAGATGGCCACCAACAGACTTGGCGCTGAGGGTGTTGTTCAGCTTTAAATAACTGATCTGATTTTTTTTTACATGACAAAAACCTGCTTAAACGGGTGTGTAGACATTTGATATCTGGAATGTTTAAACTCAGCACATCAAAGGATTGAGTAAAATTCATCTTTATTGTACAAAATTAAAATACATAACTAACAAGGATCCCCGTGTAAAATCAGAAAGACAGGCTGTGCATACTTACGTTTTGGGCAGTACAAACCTTACGGCTATGGATTTTAATTTTGTACAGTAAAGAAAGATTTTACTTATCCCTAGGTGAGTGCTGGATTTAATACTTTCAAGAACTATGTTAAACGCATTATGTGCAATGCTGTTTCTGTGAAACTAAATGTAATGTGTGCCTCTATTTCTGCATATCTGTTTACTTCAGTCTCCTACACAGTTCTCTGATAGCATACAATGCATCCTGTTGTCCCACTTATGTTTTGGTGGCTGTTATCTGTGCATTAGGCTATATTAATAAGGGAGAAGCACCTGTGGGGCCTATGGACTGGAATGGCACTAGTGGGATGGAGCTGAGTGAAATAAATACCTTACGGTAAATACACGGGTCTGACGGGACCGGACTTGGGATGTGTACGCTGTGGATCTAAGATGTCCATTCCCATCCCATGGTTCATAAGCAAGTACAAGCTAAGCGTCCCAGTTAGAGTTGGTCCAGTTTCAAACCTCCCTAACCGCAAATGTTAGGAGAAAGGTTGAGAGCCAGTAACCATGCTGATAAGTATGGAGGTGAAAAAGGGGATGCATACCCTGGTAGTTAGCGTGAGAATAAGCCCTTGTGTTATGGTTGGACCTTAACAAAAACAAAATGTACCCCAACAGGGGTTAGAAAAAGCTAATTGAATTTTTATATGCAGCAATCTAAATTGCCATGGGGAGGGTGCATATGAGCACTCTATATTGTGTGGGTCTGATTTAATTCCTTTTTGACTGTTGGTCCTCTTTAAGTTGGGCCTTTAGAGTATTCATATGCCCTTGGAAACATCTTTAAGAATGGTGGCTCAAGAATTGAGAATTTAAAACTAAAGAGCAGAAAAAAATATAAAATTCCTGTAGCAGACCAATTAAATATATGTGTCTTGGACTCTGGATAAATCAAATGGTAGTTCAGTTTAGAATATTGATTGGATTTGAGTTTGACTCCTAATTGGTGCATATATATATATATATATATATATATATATATATATATTTATTTATAAATATATAGAGTCACTTATTGAATTATGTTATGATAGGATTAAAATAATATGATGATACTGAGTAAGTTTTATTTTACTTTGTGAATGGTTTTAATGATAGTTGTGCTCAACATTTATGCACCTCCTTTGTACCATCCCCCCCCCCCCTCCTAACATCGTAGGTCTAGAGGGGCCTGTTGTGTGGTTGGAGGACGGACCGGTGTGACTCTGGTGTCAGGTATGGGGCCTCCATTGCTGACATCAGCCACGTCAGCAGGCAGGCGCGGCCGTCAGACAGGGAAGCGCGCATTCCTAATTGGCGCCGCTCTTGACCAGGGTGCTCTCCAGGCGGCTGATGATGATTGTTGTGCCTCCGGTCACGCATCTCCTAATTTTCCAGCTGGTGCATTTTTGGGTGGCAATGGAAGTAATATAAAGGAACATTTATAATACCACTCGTTCATCTCCTGAGGTAGTGGGACTGCATCCCACGGAACACATGGGGCTTTGGGGGGGGGGGGGTCCGATATATACTCCTGATTCTCTAGATAAGTACCTACAAATACCTGTTGCACTGTTTGGCTTGCACTTTTACCTTTTTATGGGCTGCCTTGTTTATTAATGAAATTATATAAGGCACTGTTAGAAATGTACTCATACCTTGTGTGGTAAGGTGCAAGGGGCCGTCATTGACGGAAGGTATGTGGCACCAAGGTACCTGGCCTTGGTGCAGTAAAACGGTGTGTTTTGTTTCCCAGCATCAGCTGCTAATGGCTAACCCGGGACGGTTTTACTGGGATGGAGTAGAGCAGGGTGGGACTCCATCCCACTACCCAGGTCCGGGTTTTACAGGCTGCTTAAATAGCCTGGGGAGTCAGCTGTGCACTGTCTGTGACTGGAGCTCACTTGTGGAGTGAGACTCTGTGAACCTGGCTGAAAACTCCTATGCAGGCGGTTTCATGCGGACCCAAGGTGGATTCGGTTGCAAAGCAGCAACTTTGCCCAAGGACTAAAAACGCTGTTTACCTGTCTGATTGACTTATGCTGCATTTCCCTGAAAAGGTGATGTAACCCGAAAGGGCATATGCTTTTATGGATTTTGGTGTGAATAAACACGGACTTTAAGTTTAACTTTTCGCCTCTGAGCCTCTATACTGCAAACATCCTGCTGTCTACCAGAGCTAATCATCATACTTGTTTGTTCACTGTATTATTCATTGTTTAGCACTAGGACACTTTACTATTCTAGTGAGATTTGTGAGGTCATTACTTGATATGATATGTAAGTTAGCACTGATAAAGTAATATGTATTAATTGGAGCAGGTTGACATTCCCCCCACCTTCTTTGGTGTGTGTGATCAGTTTTTGTGATCAAGTACTTGTATATTAGTAAATAATAAACTTTAGTGATTGTTTACAAATACTTGAAGGAGATTGCACAGCATTTATTAAAGGTTGTCTCTTCTGGAGCATAACTTTGGTGCTTTATTGCTATATGGTTTCACATGTTTTAAACACCTGGCCAGCACATCCTCTGTTATTTATTTTTGTGTTTGTATCCTGGCTGTGCGGTACCTGATCATTTCTCTTGTTTATATGCTTTGATTTTACCCACAGATACCTTTTAAGGTAGCATTTGACACATGTATCTAAAGGGGACCAAAACCCAGTATTTTTGTCCTTTTACAGTCTCATCCCAATTAGGGGTGCCCGTGTGTGTGTAAACCCTGCAAAATCGCCTGTTTGCTTACCTTACTTCATGTTCCCGAATCAAATATACCCCCCAAGATATTGATCAGATAGTCTAGGACAGGGGTTAACAAACTTTTTTTTCACTAAGTGCCAATCTCCAATTTTTTTTTATCTTAGGTACCACCTGAGTTGTATGTGTGGGTTGTCAGTTTCAAAAATAGTGGTATAAACCCTCAAAAGCGCATTAAACACAAAAAGTTTGCACATGAATTGTTTCGATCACCTTTAAGAGCAGTTTTATACTAATGACGTAGATCAGGCTTAGATCTTCTTATGACAGCAGAAAAAGTGGAGTGTAGTCTACAGCCTTGTTGAGTACCACCTGATTAGATCTCATGTACCACCAGCGGTACTAATACCAGTGTTCCTGTGACTGATGGTGTGTTGCAAGCCCGGCAAGCCATTAATCCTGACCCCATGTTCAGGCCCTGGACGGTACAGATAAGCCTCGATTCAGAGACACATTCCTCCGGACTTCCGTAGCTGTCTGTGAAAGTTTTGGTGGGTGTTTGTCATTTTTTTGCTTTTTTTCGTCCATTTTCTACTCGCACACACGGGAAGGCGCTTCCGATGAATGGAAGCAAATCGGAACATTTCCATTAGTTCGGATCATTTTCCAAACAAAATTGGAAATTTTCCGTTCGTTCAGATAACTTCCGTTGTTGGGATGGGTTTCTGTCTGATTCAGAGAGCTGATTTCCGACGCATCACCACCCTATAAATCCGTTTCATTTCCGATCCACTTACGAGACCTTTGAGGGCTCGGATTGCTATTGTTGAACATATAGCAATTGTTGAGTCTGCGCGCCTTTAGCACCAAGGCATTGCATGTATCCGCATGGCCGAGGCCATAAATTGTATAGCAATGCATACCTGAATTAATACATTTCATGTATGCCTTATAGATGCATTTTAATGCTGACCTTAATTAGTCCTTAGCATGTAAACATTTATTTTTCCACACATCCATATAATTGCTATATTTTTTTAGACTTATGTCCTTTGTTAATTATATTTGGATTGTTGAACTTGAATCGTAATTTGTTGTAGGAGTTATTGTTTTAGTTGGTTACCTTTGCTTTGTGTAATTATTTTATATTTGGTTGCAGGAACTGCAAGATGTGCCACTCGCCCTTGCTCCTGATGCCCGTTCTTTGCCTGCAGAATGCGGGCCAGGGGTTCTCTAATTGGGCCCTATGCAAAACCCGGGCCATGGTGGCGAGGGCCCTCTGGCTTTTGAAGTCCAGATTTAGGTGTTTGGACCATACAGGGGGGGGCACTGCAGTATGACCCCAACAAGGTTATACCCAGGAGCTGCGCAACTCGTTGGGGAGCACAGATGAAGAATAATGTTCAGTGGCCTGCCATTGCTATGTATTTTGTTTTTTATAGTTGTAAAAACATTTTTTAAAATTTTATATTTTATGATGGTATAAAAAAAAAATTTTACATTGTCATTTCATTTACAAAATACATTAACACAAAACTAATGGGCCCAGAAATATTTAAAGATGAATATTCACATGACCAAGAAGTGATTTGGGTAAGTTTTAGGGGGCTAAAATGGAAGAAGAACCTAACAAAGAAGTGGTTTGGGTGAGCTTTAAGAGTCCAAAAGGGAAGATGGAGGACAGTGCTAAGTGATTTAGCTAAACATTGTAATAGAAGTGAGGGTGGCAAATATGTAGGCGAGCACTTTAATGAGTTAAGTTTGTAGTGCGCAGGCGCATGATCGTAAGGATTTCCGTCTGGACGAATATTTATTGAAAAAAGGATCGAACAGGAAACGTAAAGGATTCGTTGGAGGATACGATGGGAAAAGGGCAAAAACGAAAGCCTACGTTGTAACATGTGAAAATGAAACGGAAAAGTCTGGATGGAAAATGACATCCTCGTATTCGTAATCTGCCGTACGAACGGACGGAAACTTTACAGAAGATTTTCAATGCATGCATAGAATCGCTCGTACGCTCACACGAGAACGGAAACATTTCACAAAAAAAAACTGATCGGAACTAAAACGGAAGTTTTTTTTGTCTCTCTGAATTGAGGCTATAGTGCGGGCTCAGATTCAGCAATTAGGTGAGTTGTGGATCGCTGTACTAGCACCGATAAGTTTCTAGCGACAGAAGATAAGTGTGCTTTTTATTTTTTCTTTGGCTGCTACATCATTTTAATATAGGGTCCCTAGCTCTAGCCTGAGCTAGAAATTGGCCTTATGGTATGCATCTCTTTAGGCTGAGCTTGTGGGTGCTTGAGAAATGAAGAAGTATGGTATAGTTATATAAATTGGTCATTATATGACCCTCTGGTCAGATGTGCAGTGTCAAGTCAAAGAAATCTATTTGTTCCTGTGACATGTGGGATGTTAAAGAGTATATGCAAGTACCTAATTTATTATAAGTGAAGCTGATTTTCTTCTATTAAATGCTGGGTTGTGGTTGAGCTGGGAAGAGCTTATCTACAGATCTAAGAGACCGCTTTGGCACCACTGTGGCTTGAGTCACGCTGAGAGCTCCAAGGGACAGAGTAGCTGATCACTTTTTTACATGGTCCTGGGGGAATGAAATTGTAAGGATGAAAAAATTTGGAGCCTTACTACCACTTCTACCCAGCACCGCAGGAAACGGAGGAAGCACTCATGGGATAAGCATCAGCCTTATTTTTGCTGTTGAGTTTACCAGCTTGTGTAGAAACTCTGGCCCCTCCTATTGAAACTGTATCAAGTCACAATATAAGACTGTACTATTCCATGGCGGTAAATACCAAAATACTTCTATGCCTTAACCCTTTAGTTGCCAAGCCCGTAACACCTACGTGCTGGCTTGGCTGGGCGTTAAGTGCCAAGCACGTAGGTGTTACGGGCTGCACTGTAACTCACCTCCTGACGATCGACAGATGAAGACGGCCTGGATCCCGCCTCCACAGCGTAGAAGAGTCATGGGGGGGTCACCTGGAGGTGACCCTGACCTCACCCCAGTCACCAGATCGTCGGTGGACCAATCCGAAGAGGGGCGCACGGCTGTTGTCATCAGCCGGCGCCACCTCTTTAAAAAGAACTTGCGGACTTGCGGTCTCCTCTTTGTTCGCCGGCTCGAGGTAGGTGTGTGTGTGTGTGGGTGGGGGTGTGGGGGAGTGTGTGGGGTCAGTGATTTTTTGTTGGGGGGGGGTTGGGGGGGTGGCTGTACCCTGATCGGCAGGGGCGGACTGACAGGCCGGTCCAATCGGCCGTTGTCCGCCCTCGCACACCCAAGCTAGCTGATCGGGGGGGGCGGGGGGTTCGGGGGTCAAGGTCGCCGATCCGCCAGCATCCCCAACCCCCGATCCGATCCCCCGATCCGATCCCCCCCCCCCCCCCCCCCCGATCAGCTGGCTGTCAAAGTTCCTCGGGGGCCTGACTGGACTCATTTGCGCATCTATCCCCACCCTGCCACCCATCCATCCATCCATCCATCCATCCATCCATCCATCAATCCGCACCTATCTCCAGCCTGCGCCTGCCACCCATCCATCCATCCATCCGCACCTATCTCCAGCCTGCCCCTGCCACCCATCCATCCATCCGCACCTATCTCCAGCCTGCCCCTGCCACCCATCCATCCATCCGCACCTATCTCCAGCCTGCCCCTGCCACCCATCCATCCATCCGCACCTATCTCCAGCCTGCCCCTGCCACCCATCCATCTATCCATCCATCCGCACCTATCTCCAGCCTGCCCCTGCCACCCATCCATCCATCCATCCGCACCTATCTCCAGCCTGCCCCTGCCACCCATCCATCCATCCATCCATCCGCACCTATCTCCAGGCTGCCCCTGCCACCCATCCATCCATCCGCACCTATCTCCAGCCTGCCCCTGCCACCCATCCGCACCTATCTCCAGCCTGCCCCTGCCACCCATCCATCTATCCATCCATCCGCACCTATCTCCAGCCTGCCCCTGCCACCCATCCATCCATCCATCCGCACCTATCTCCAGCCTGCCCCTGCCACCCATCCATCCATCCATCCGCACCTATCTCCAGCCTGCCCCTGCCACCCATCCATCCATCCATCCGCACCTATCTCCAGCCTGCCCCTGCCACCCATCCATCCATCCGCACCTATCTCCAGCCTGCCCCTGCCACCCATCCATCCATCCATCCGCACCTATCTCCAGCCTCCCCCTGCCACCCATCCATCCATCCATCCGCACCTATATCCAGCCTGCCCCTGCCACCCATCCATCCATCCATCCATCCGCACCTATATCCAGCCTGCCCCTGCCACCCATCCATCCATCCATCCATCCGCACCTATATCCAGCCTGCCCCTGCCACCCATCCATCCATCCGCACCTATCTCCAGCCTGCCCCTGCCACCCATCCATCCATCCGCACCTATCTCCAGCCTGCCCCTGCCACCCATCCATCCATCCATCCGCACCTATCTCCAGCCTCCCCCTGTCACCCATCCATCCATCCATCCATCCGCACCTATCTCCAGCCTGCCCCTGCCACCCATCCATCCATCCATCCGCACCTATCTCCAGCCGGCCCCTGCCACCCATCCATCCATCCATCCGCACCTATCTCCAGCCTGCCCCTGCCACCCATCCATCCATCCGCACCTATCTCCAGCCTGCCCCTGCCACCCATCTATCCATCCATCCATCCGCACCTATCTCCAGCCTGCCCCTGCCACCCATCCATCCATCCGCACCTATCTCCAGCCTGCCCCTGCCACCCATCCGTCCATCCATCCGCACCTATCTCCAGCCTGCCCCTGCCAACCGTCCATCCATCCGCACCTATCTCTAGCCTGCCCCTGCCACCCATCCATCCATCCATCCATCCATCCGCACCTATCTCCAGCCTGCCCCTGCCACCCATCCATCCATCCATCCATCCATCCGCACCTATCTCCAGCCTGCCCCTGCCACCCATCCATCCATCCATCCGCACCTATCTCCAGCCTGCCCCTGCCACCCATCCATCCATCCGCACCTATCTCCAGCCTGCCCCTGCCACCCATCCATCCATCCATCCGCACCTATCTCCAGCCTGCCCCTGCCACCCATCCATCCGCACCTATCTCCAGCCGGCCCCTGCCACCCATCCATCCATCCATCCATCCGCACCTATCTCCAGCCTGCCCCTGCCACCCATCCATCCATCCATCCATCCGCACCTATCTCCAGCCGGCCCCTGCCACCCATCCATCCATCCATCCATCCGCACCTATCTCCAGCCTGCCCCTGCCACCCATCCATCCGCACCTATCTCCAGCCGGCCCCTGCCACCCATCCATCCATCCATCCGCACCTATCTCCATCCTGCCCCTGCCACCCATCCATCCATCCATCCATCCGCACCTATCTCCAGCCGGCCCCTGCCACCCATCCATCCATCTGCACCTATCCCCAGCCTGCCCCTGTCACCCCTCCATCCACACTCATCCCCAGCCTGCCCCTGTCATCCCTCCATCCACACTCATCCCCAGCCTGTGCCCCTGTCACCCCTCCATCCACACTCATGCCTCCATCCACACTCATGCCTCCATCCACACTCATGCCTCCATCCACACTCATGCCTCCATCCACACTCATCCCCAGAACAGGGACGGGGCAGAGGTGGGACAAGGGGTGGGGTCTCGCTGAGGGCCCTTGGTTTTTTTGGTCCTGGGCGCCGGTGCCCGGTGGCGGCACATCTCGGGTGATGGTGGCGGGTGCGGCCGGGGCCGGGCTGGCTCTGGCTTGTTATGCGGCTTATGGCGGCGGCCGCCTGCAGCACCGGGGACGGGACCGGCTGATGGTGGAGAAGAACTGGGGGCCCCGGGGCTTCCTGATGCCAGTCACAGCCGCCAACGAGACGGTAAGAGAAAGGGGTGGGGTGCACCCCATTATACACCCCAATATCCTAATGGAGGCAGGGTCAGGGGGAGGTCACTGTGAAACCCCCCCCCGAATGCCCAGATCAAATCACCTCACCCCGCTTCTACTGCGCAGGTGCAGCCGCTCATCCAATCCAGTGCGCTAGTAGAGTGAATCCCCAGTAAAACTTACCTTGCCACCGCTCTAGCTATAGCATAGTGCGGCTATTGGCCATGCATGTGTCGTTAGATTGGGGGATCAGGTAGTTATTATCAGGCATTCAGTTCACCCACACTCCCTAATCTTAACTTTTTCCCTTAGGTGATTCGCTGAGATTTGAATATCGCTACTGCTTTTTGTTTGGACCGTGCTCTTTTGGGACCTTGGCCCCTTCCTCCTTTTTGGACCTTGGCCCCTTCCTCCTTTTTGGATCTTGGCCCCTTCCTCCTTTTTGGACCTTGGCCCCTTCCTCCTTTTTGGACCTTGGCCCCTTCCTCCTTTTTGGACCTTGGCCCCTTCCTCCTTTTGGGACCTTAGCCCCTTCCTCCTTTTGGGAGCCTAGCTGGGATCCCGTGACCTGCTGCTCCTGACTCCACCACTTCTCATCGGGTTGTAACTATACACTTTTATTTCTATTTTTGTCTGTTTTTTTTGCTTTGTTTTATTGTATTGTATTTTTTTGTTTCATTTTTTGTCTGTTTTTTTGCTTTGTTTTATTGTATTGTATTTTTTTGTAATTTGTCTTTAGTTTTAGCCTTTAGTTTTAGCCTTTAGTTTTAGCCTTTAGTTTTAGCCTTTTTTTTTAGATTTTTGTTTGCATTGGGGTATGGCTGGTAAGCGGTACACTGCACAGGAAGCTGCGGCTTACCTGATGGCGTCTGACTCGGAAGATTTTAGTGAGTCAGGGTCTGAGTTCTTCCCATCAGATAGCGAGTCAGACAGTGTATACTCTACTGAGGAAACACAGCCGCGCAGTGCTACCAGTAGTAGCCACCGTAGAAGGGATAGTACCGCACAAAGTGAGGCCACGCTTCAGGCGAGTGTAGTGCAGGATGAGGCATCGAGTGCTGCAGCTGGTGAAGGAGCGTCTGCGTGGAGGCCTCCTAATAATATTTCCCCCGAAATTCCCCCTTTTGATTCGGTCCCCGGGGTCAATGTAGACACCACAAATTTTGGTGTCATTGACTTTTTCAAATTGTTCCTCACAGAAGCCATCCTACTGGATATGGTCTTCTATACCAATCTGTATGCCGAGCAGGTCTTAGCGCAAAACCCCCAGCAGAGGCACGCCCGAGCTCAGGCATGGCATCCCACAAATTTGAGTGAGATAAAGAAATTTTGGGGGCTCACTCTAGCAATGGGTATCCTAAAAAAATTTAGTATTTCCTCCTACTGGGATACCCAAACCATATTGGCAACTCCATTATTTCCGGCCGTAATGTCCAGAAACCGCTACCAAATTTTACTGCGGTTTCTGCATTTTAACGACAATTCCACTGCTATTCCCCGTGGTGAGCCCGGTCACGACAGGCTGCATAAATTACGGCCCCTGCTCAACAGCCTGTCAGATCGCTTCGCAGTAGTGTACACCCCCGGCCAAAAATTATCAATTGACGAGTCACTACTGCTTTTCAAAGGGCGCATTGTTTTTCGGCAATATATCCCTAGCAAGCGTGCCCGCTACGGGATTAAATTTTACCAATTATGCGATAGTGTGACCGGCTACATCAAATATTTTCGAATCTATGAAGGAAAGGACACCTATCTGGACCCCCCTGGTTGTCCCCTTGATTTGTCAATAAGTGGAAAGATCGTTTGGGACCTTATGACTCCATTGTTGGGTAGAGGTTACCACTTATATGTGGACAACTTCTATACAGCATCCCCTTATTTCGCGCCCTTTATTCGTTGGATACCCCGGCCTGCGGCACCATCAACCCTAAACGCAAAGGATTGCCCAGGCCACTACTTGAAAAAAAATTAAAAAGGGGGGAGTCTTATGCTCTAAGAAGCGATGAGGTCCTGGCCATGAAATACATGGGCAAAAAAAATGTATTCCTTCTGACAACACTCCACGATGAGTCAGTTGTGAATGTAAGGCAACGTGGTCCCCGAGCCCCTTCCCAAAAGCCACGTTGCATAACCGATTATAATAAATTCATGGGTGGCGTTGATAAAACGGACCAAATATTAACTTATTACAACGCCACCCGAAAAACTCGAGCCTGGTACACTAAAGTTGCAATCCATTTGGTCCAAATGGCAACCTACAACAGCTTTGTTGCCTTCAAGGCAGCAGTGCCAGGCTCCAATTTATTGTACATAAAATACCAGCAGCAGTTACTCCCTGCTTTGTTGTTTGGGGATACTGCGGAAGAACCAGATCTGCCTAGCAATGACAACCAGGCCAGATTAGTAGGGAAGCACTTTATAAAGTTGCTTCCTGAAAGTGGTAAAAAGCGGTATCCCCAGAGAGCTTGTAGGGTTTGTAGGAAGCGTGGCATTAGAAGAGATGTGCGGTATTATTGCCCGACCTGTCCCAGCCAACCCGGGTTATGCCTCGAAGATTGTTTTGAGGTATACCATACTCAACTAAATTATTGAGCAATGCATTTTTTTTTTTTGGTAGGTAGGCCCCTTTTAGGATTAGGTTTCTTAGGTATTTTGTGTTGCCATTATATTTTATTTTCTTTTAGTTTCTTTTCGCTGTTGCAAATCCGCAGGGAAATGGTGGAGCAGGAGCAGCTGGTTACTTGTGGCAAGTGATGATAAAATGTGACCAATTTCAGGTTCTTGATTCCTAATAGTGGTCATTGATCACTGCACTGATCCTATAGTCTGATGACACAGCTACAGTATCCTATAATCTGATGACACAGCTACAGTATCCTATAATCTGATGGCACAGCTACAGTATCCTATAATCTGATGGCACAGCTACAGTATCCTATAATCTGATGGCACAGCTACAGTATCCTATAATCTGATGGCACAGCTACAGTATCCTATAATCTGATGGCACCGCTACAGTATCCTATAATCTGATGGCACGGCTACAGTATCCTACTTGCACTTCTTAGAACAGGTAAGAAATTGTTTTGTTTTTCCATAGCGCATGTGTTAGTTTTGGGTGATTGGTAACTGTACCCTTCAAAGTACCTATGCATGTGGGGTATTATTTTGTTCAGCAGATGTTGTGCTTTCAGATTTACTGTGTTACTTCTTGCTTGCTTATTGTTTTTATAGGAAAATATGGTTTTGAATCTGCTTTTTGCTTTTTTTTTTAGCGAAATCCTTTGGAACCAGAGATTCTGCCAATCAATAGAGTCGGAAGAAAGTCAGCGACGTCAACAAGCCCAGTAGGCTTAGAAACCTTGAGGTATGTACTTTCCAAAAATATATAGTTTGTGGGGGGTATTTCAAATGTAAAGGGTTGTAAATTTGGAGAAACTGCAAGGTGCGCACTTTGTGTGCGCCGCTGATTTTTTCAAGTAAAATTACCCTCAAACGCATGCTTGACTTTGGGGTGTTTGGCAACTCTACACTTCAACGTACCTATGCATGTGGGGTATTATTTTGTTCAGCAGATGTTGTGCTTTCAGATTTACTGCGTTACTTCTTGCTTGCTTATTGTTTTTATAGGAAAATATGGTTTTGAATCTGCTTTTTGCTTTTTTTTTTTAGCGAAATCCTTTGGAACCAGAGATTCTGCCAATCAATAGAGTCGGAAGAAAGTCAGCGACGTCAACGAGCCCAGTAGGCTTAGAAACCTTGAGGTATGTACTTTCCAAAAATATATAGTTTGTGGGGGGTATTTCAAATGTAAAGGGTTGTAAATTTGGAGAAACTGCAAGGTGCGCACTTTGTGTGCGCCGCTGATTTTTTCAAGTAAAATTACCCTCAAACGCATGCTTGACTTTGGGGTGTTTGGCAACTCTACACTTCAACGTACCTATGCATGTGGGGTATTATTTTGTTCAGCAGATGTTGTGCTTTCAGATTTACTGCGTTACTTCTTGCTTGCTTATTGTTTTTATAGGAAAATATGGTTTTGAATCTGCTTTTTGCTTTTTTTTTTAGCGAAATCCTTTGGAACCAGAGATTCTGCCAATCAATAGAGTCGGAAGAAAGTCAGCGACGTCAACAAGCCCAGTAGGCTTAGAAACCTTGAGGTATGTACTTTCCAAAAATATATAGTTTGTGGGGGGTATTTCAAATGTAAAGGGTTGTAAATTTGGAGAAACTGCAAGGTGCGCACTTTGTGTGCGCCGCTGATTTTTTCAAGTAAAATTACCCTCAAACGCATGCTTGACTTTGGGGTGTTTGGCAACTCTACACTTCAACGTACCTATGCATGTGGGGTATTATTTTGTTCAGCAGATGTTGTGCTTTCAGATTTACTGCGTTACTTCTTGCTTGCTTATTGTATTTATAGGAAAATATGGTTTTGAATCTGCTTTTTGCTTTTTTTTTTAGCGAAATCCTTTGGAACCAGAGATTCTGCCAATCAATAGAGTCGGAAGAAAGTCAGCGACGTCAACAAGCCCAGTAGGCTTAGAAACCTTGAGGTATGTACTTTCCAAAAATATATAGTTTGTGGGGGGTATTTCAAATGTAAAGGGTTGTAAATTTGGAGAAACTGCAAGGTGCGCACTTTGTGTGCGCCGCTGATTTTTTCAAGTAAAATTACCCTCAAACGCATGCTTGACTTTGGGGTGTTTGGCAACTCTACACTTCAACGTACCTATGCATGTGGGGTATTATTTTGTTCAGCAGATGTTGTGCTTTCAGATTTACTGCGTTACTTCTTGCTTGCTTATTGTTTTTATAGGAAAATATGGTTTTGAATCTGCTTTTTGCTTTTTTTTTTAGCGAAATCCTTTGGAACCAGAGATTCTGCCAATCAATAGAGTCGGAAGAAAGTCAGCGACGTCAACAAGCCCAGTAGGCTTAGAAACCTTGAGGTATGTACTTTCCAAAAATATATAGTTTGTGGGGGGTATTTCAAATGTAAAGGGTTGTAAATTTGGAGAAACTGCAAGGTGCGCACTTTGTGTGCGCCGCTGATTTTTTCAAGTAAAATTACCCTCAAACGCATGCTTGACTTTGGGGTGTTTGGCAACTCTACACTTCAACGTACCTATGCATGTGGGGTATTATTTTGTTCAGCAGATGTTGTGCTTTCAGATTTACTGCGTTACTTCTTGCTTGCTTATTGTTTTTATAGGAAAATATGGTTTTGAATCTGCTTTTTGCTTTTTTTTTTAGCGAAATCCTTTGGAACCAGAGATTCTGCCAATCAATAGAGTCGGAAGAAAGTCAGCGACGTCAACAAGCCCAGTAGGCTTAGAAACCTTGAGGTATGTACTTTCCAAAAATATATAGTTTGTGGGGGGTATTTCAAATGTAAAGGGTTGTAAATTTGGAGAAACTGCAAGGTGCGCACTTTGTGTGCGCCGCTGATTTTTTCAAGTAAAATTACCCTCAAACGCATGCTTGACTTTGGGGTGTTTGGCAACTCTACACTTCAACGTACCTATGCATGTGGGGTATTATTTTGTTCAGCAGATGTTGTGCTTTCAGATTTACTGCGTTACTTCTTGCTTGCTTATTGTTTTTATAGGAAAATATGGTTTTGAATCTGCTTTTTGCTTTTTTTTTTAGCGAAATCCTTTGGAACCAGAGATTCTGCCAATCAATAGAGTCGGAAGAAAGTCAGCGACGTCAACAAGCCCAGTAGGCTTAGAAACCTTGAGGTATGTACTTTCCAAAAATATATAGTTTGTGAGGGGTATTTCAAATGTAAAGGGTTGTAAATTTGGAGAAACTGCAAGGTGCGCACTTTGTGTGCGCCGCTGATTTTTTCAAGTAAAATTACCCTCAAACGCATGCTTGACTTTGGGGTGTTTGGCAACTCTACACTTCAACGTACCTATGCATGTGGGGTATTATTTTGTTCAGCAGATGTTGTGCTTTCAGATTTACTGCGTTACTTCTTGCTTGCTTATTGTTTTTATAGGAAAATATGGTTTTGAATCTGCTTTTTGCTTTTTTTTTTAGCGAAATCCTTTGGAACCAGAGATTCTGCCAATCAATAGAGTCGGAGGAAAGTCAGCGACGTCAACAAGCCCAGTAGGCTTAGAAACCTTGAGGTATGTACTTTCCAAAAATATATAGTTTGTGGGGGGTATTTCAAATGTAAAGGGTTGTAAATTTGGAGAAACTGCAAGGTGCGCACTTTGTGTGCGCCGCTGATTTTTTCAAGTAAAATTACCCTCAAACGCATGCTTGACTTTGGGGTGTTTGGCAACTCTACACTTCAACGTACCTATGCATGTGGGGTATTATTTTGTTCAGCAGATGTTGTGCTTTCAGATTTACTGCGTTACTTCTTGCTTGCTTATTGTTTTTATAGGAAAATATGGTTTTGAATCTGCTTTTTGCTTTTTTTTTTAGCGAAATCCTTTGGAACCAGAGATTCTGCCAATCAATAGAGTTCAAACCAATGGACCCGCGCCAACAAGCCTAGTATGCTTAGAAACCTTGAATTGTGCACTTTCCAAAAATATATAGTTTGTGGGGGGTATTTCAAATGTAAAGGGTTGTATTTTTTGAAAAACTGCGAGGAGCGCAAAGTATTTGTATTTTATCTGAAAATCTCCTCTAGCGCTCTTTGCAGTTTCTGGGGTCTCCTGGGCAGGAAAGGGTGTCTACTAATACATGTATGGTACCGTTGTAACCGGGAGAAATGGGGCTTTTACTCTCAATATGTTTTTATTGAAAAAACTTTATTTTCGATTAAAAAAAAACACTGCAAAATGTAAAAACGTGTGTATTTTTTATTTTCTTTCACATATTTTGCCCAAAATAATTATGATAAAACTACAAAATTGATAAACAAGAGATATGATGTTAAAGCCCAGATTCTGCTGAAAAAAACAATATGTAATTTTTATGGGAAGTCCCAGAAAATCCCTTCAAAAATTACAGTTGAACATGGGGAGTGCAAAATAGTGAAAAATGCTCTGGCAACAGGGAGTGGGAAATGCTGCAGGTAGGCTGGCACTTAAAGGGTTAAGGGACAGAGTAAAGAACTCTTTCTATCCCCCTTTTTTTTCGATTCTCCTGTATATCTAGGGCTCTTCTGTTTAGTACGATTTGGCAGTCCTTTCTGATGAAGGGGGACGGGGACAGTATACCCCCGAATCGTTGGAACATATATGAACTGCAATATAAGGACTTAACAAAACTGGTTGCATTGTTTATGGGACTTTGGTTGGCTGCATGATTACCCTAATACAGCTTTGCTTTGCTACAATCTCTTTAATGGTGTGCCGGTCTTCTGCGTTTCTATCCTTCTATCCCATAAATATCATTTGCAACATACCAACTATAACTATACTATACATGTGCAAATAATGTATTAATCGATGAAAAAAAGTATTTGGCCATATATTTTCATTAAAGACATACTTTCTTCAATATCATAATGTCTCTTAATTTTCAAAATGTCCACAATGTTTCTGTGTTTACCCTTAGACATCATTAGGTGGACCAAAAATATTCAAATACATTGTTGGTGAACTTTGTGCACATTGGGAACCTTATTGCCATATACCATCATAATAGTAAAAAAATATAATATTTGTAGATGAGGCTTCTGACATCTAAACTGGATTGTTTCAATAAAAATAAATAAGATGTAATATTATAAATGGTAAGCCTGATTATCTTGCCTTCTTTATATTCTTATTAATGTTTCTCAGAGGCTTAACAGTTAAAAGAATATGTGGAAGATTCCTGGGTGGGCCAGCGAACACTGTCCCTCAAGCTGGAACTACGTGGGAAACAGTGTAGGTCCCCTTTGTCCCCAACAGTGTGTTCAGCAGGCAGGCATTGTGTATGGGACTTTGGGCAGTGCAGGCATGTTGTGTGTCTCAGTTGGGCTGGTCGTTCACAATTTAATTCAAAAGCCATTTTCCCGTGTGTCGCCATTACCGATAACCCCCACCCTCTTTACGGGGCGAAGAAGGATCAGACACCCAGCATACCACTGATAATAATCTGTGGAATTGGGTACTTCAAAAAAACAGAGCAAAACAGCAGCCCTCATTTTAACCTGGGGCTCTGTGGGCTTTGTATTTGAAAATCTATCTGGATTCTTGCTGTAGTGTAGACATTTCTATATCCGCTCCCCTTTCCTTTTGATGTATCCTGTCTATCCCTTGCACCTACACTTGTTCATCCATATTGTTGTGCATATTACCATTTTGAATATCTCCAAGGTGTTCTTGAGTTCTGACTTTTAACTTCCTGTATGTCTTGCCAATATAGTACATGCCTCAGGACATCTCTGTTGCATTTTATAAAATGTCTTATCGTGCCCTCTGATACCTTGGTATCTTAATGAATTTATCTCATCTCACGTATTTACATATATTGCAACCTTCTCAAGAGAAGGATCCTCTAGTATTACAACAATCTGCTTGTTTCTTTTCTACATAGCGGCTTAATATAAGTTGGTCCTTGATTGGTTTGTTTTTTCCGTACACAATTGTTGGTTTCTCTGGTACAATTCCTTTTAAAGTATGGTCACTTGTTAATATGTGCCAATGTTTTTGTACTATCAATCCAATAATATTATATTTAGTGGAAAACTAAAAAACTTATTATAGCTAAACCTGATCTTTCTCAATTCTTCTTTTTTATTTATATTTGGACCACTGCTCAAAAGTATTTCACTCCTCTCCTTGATCACATCTTTTTTTATAGACCTTTTTTAACCTGAGGTCATGTGGGTGGCCACTGGTGGGCCAAGGGCTTTCTGTAAAAAAACATTCAGAACCAAATGGCCATATACCATTATAATAGTTAAAGAAGGACTTACATGGTCTGCTTGCAAGTTGTCAAATATATAATATTTGTAGATGATGCGTCTGACATCTAAATTGGATTGTTTCAATAAAAATAAATAAGATATACTTGTATGATTACAAATGGTAAGCTTGATTATTTCCTATTTGCCCTTTTCTTTTACTTTTTATATTGATATTATAATAATATTATTAATGTTTATTGAATGTGAGAAGCCTCATCTACAAATATTATATATGTAACATTTTGCAAGCAGACCATGTGAGTGCTTTTTAACTATTATATTGCCATAAGGTTCTGATTGTGAATAAAGTTAACCAACAATGTATATTTAAATTTTAGATACACCTAATGGTAACCAAGAGTATACAACAAAACATGATTATTATGTGGATAATTTGAAAATGAAGAGAGGCGTGGATGAATAAATGCCTCTTAAAGTGGACCAACACCCAGGATTTTGACTATCCTGGGTATTGGTCCACTTCCCCGGGGCACCCCGATCGGGGGTGCCCCGCTGCCTGAAACCCCCCCTAACACCCCGAAAACTCACCTCTCCAATCTTATAGATTCCCGGGCCGATCACCCCTGGGTGTTGGTCCACTTTAAAGAAAATATATTACCAGATACATTTTTTCATCAATCCTTTTCTGTCAGTGGCAGCAGCATTTGAATCTGGCCCCAGCCGAGGCTGCAAAAACATGGCTGCTGGATCCCATGAGTGAAATGTCCCAGCTACCAACTTCTGAAAGTATCCACTCAACAAGGCACTAAAAGTTTTGAGTTTTTAGCAGGTCCGGATGGAAATAATGCAAAAATAGTACAATTACAAAACAATAGCATGCAAAACCTGCTTCTTAGAGTATACAGGCAATGGATTGTAGCCCGGTATTATAAATGTTTTGGCAAAATGATATTAGGATTGTACTGTCAGAATACCTTTATTGGCCATTCAGATTGTTGTGATGAGCCAAATGGCCCCTATGCTGTTTGGCCGAGGTTGTCTTGCTGTTTGGGATTTTGTAAACCTAAACCCAAAAAGTCTATAGGAGACAAATGATTTTAAGTGTCTGCCTTTCCCTGTATCTACTAGCCTGGTGCACCAGGCACCAATGAGGACTGGACTCTTCCACATCCCTATGCCCAGCGGGGGAGCAGTTAATAAAGCCTGAATATTGGAAAGCCATGTCAGGCAGGTGGCTTATCGACCCTCCTAATCCTTGAACTTGTATAGGGGTCCTTGCGACCTATTACCAGTTCACAAGTAGTGTACCAGTTTACTCTATGCGGCGATAACAAAAGGCTAAATATTGATTTATCTGCTTTACTGTCAGTGTCTTCGTTTTGCTTGGAGATCTCTACAGCAGACTTTCCAGCAAAGTGGTATTCCCTAGTGCTGGTCTGAAAAACCCCACGGAGCTGTGTCCTTCAGTGGTGGATACTGGCATCTCTCCTTTATCTCTCTGGCATCCCAGGTATGATGGTCTGTCACTTAGGATACTCCCTGTGAAGCTAGAGAAAACACTAGAAGCCACACCTCTAGGATATTGCCCCACAGCAGCAGGGTAATTCTTTTGGCAGGACAACAGAGGCGAAGGGCGGATTGAGGTCACTCTGCTACAATGTCTATCACAGAGATATTCAAGCAAAAGTTAGGTAACAGCAAGAAGGCAATTACAAATCATTTTTATTTTTAGTATAAATGTATTTTTTTTCAGTGAGAGGGAGGTCATCTTTTATGTACTGTTAGACTACATGTGAATTAGTATAGGGTCTCAAGAAACACTATACCAGCTCAAAGGGAATTATACTCTAAAGAACACAAGGGTTAGAACAGCTTTCTGAAAAAATGTGGTTGCACCAATAAGTATATATATGTATATAATAAGGTGCATAAAAGACTTGATGTGAAAGAAAGATTATACAATAAAGTTCTGTAACGCTATGATATTTTTATATAGAGTCATTACAGCCCCTTCCAGCAAAATAAAAATAGCCCCCGCTTTGCCCCCCCACCAAATAGCGATTAGGCTCATGTAGTAATAGAAAAAAAAGACTCACCTCAACCCCGAATCCAGACCCCAATTTGGCAGTGCCGCAGCTGAGGCTAGAGTTACTCTGCCCACATGGCTGCTTTCTTTCTTATAAAATTAGGGCAGTGTTCATCAATATCCAACTCTCCCTGGGGCAAATACAAGGCATGTCTTAAATAGGAAGATTTTATAAGAAATATACTCCATAATAGAGGTATTTTCTCTTCTTTTCTCATCCCCAGATTTACTATATTGGCTATACATAACAACCCTATATGATATGTTTATTAAAATATGTTTATGTATGAATCATAACTAAGGAATACTAACATTACTAAAATGACAATGATATGTGTAGAGTGTTTTATATAGAATTCATGCATTACTAGTAGGAAATACTAACAACACTAACAAACTAATGGTTCATATTTGTCTGTCACAGTTTTCCAGGGGTATTGAGGAAGCCGGGATCGGCGAAACATGATACATGTCTGCCCCATAAGGAAACAATATGAATCAGTGTATATAGAGCATATACCAATATGTGATAAGATTGTATAGTAAGTGGGGTAATTGCATGAATGGCATGATGTCATTTTTAAGACAGTGATATTTTTTGTATAAAATTGTATGATTTTTCTATGCACATTTCTAATAAATAGAATTTTATATACTATCTTGGTGTGGTCATAATCTCAAGCCTGTAAAAAATTTTCTGAGGGTGCCTAGCCTCGGAATACGTGGTGATTCCGTTGAAGGCTGAGTTATGGACCAACTAGATAGTCAAAATGAGGGGTCTATGTGGTCGCTGTGATGTTGCTCTAAAGTTGGTTCTTATGCTGGGCAGAGGGGAACCCATGTAATTTTTGGGTAATTTTTAACCTTTAAACTTCCCAGAAAAACGGGGTTCCTCCCTGGGAAGAGAGACCCCATGCCATTTTTTGGAGAGGGATTTAACCCTTTATAAGGTGAAAAGTAGTTTTATTTGTAAATGTTATAAAGTGCTCTTTTCAGTTTGGGGGAGTCTCCTGGGCAAGAATGAGGGGCTCCTGATACATATGTAGTACCGTTGTCATCAGGAGAAATGGGGCTTTCATGTGCAATATGGCAATATATTCTTTAATAAATGCTTTATTTAAAGTAAAGGAGACACTTTTCTAAAAAAATATTTTTTCATTTTTGTTTTTTTTACTCAAAAATATTTTTAAAAACTGTAGAAAAATTACAAACAAGAAATGTCATGTTAAAGCCTAATCTGTCCTGCCTACGGTCAGCCTGTAAAATTATCAGTTACAAGTTTGCATTAGACTTGTAATGCCTCCACTAAAAGTATTGCATGCAGAAGTTTCATTCATTTAACAATTCTTTTCTGCCTTTTGGATATTGTTAATTGCTAAATTTGGTTTTCCTATTTGCATTTTAATTGTCTTATGTAAACTGATTAACTTCATAATTACTAAAATAACTAAAAGGCGAGTTTAAGAATAAACAGAATGAAAACAAAAATGATGTTCTTTATTACACATTGCATGAATTTAATACAATTAAAATAGTAAAACATACACAATATGTTTTGCCTAATTACTTTAAAATGAAGCAGAGTTTGTCTTGCTTGCTACTGTTCTTTTTAGTTATCTCACAGAGGCTACATGCTTTATATGCGGCCCTTTAAAGCAATATGCATCTTCAGTTTTAAAGTTATAGCTTTCTACAGCCCTAAAACCTTTTAATATGAAACTGTCCTCAGGAGAGCTTATGGTAATAAACATCATTTATCCCTTTAAATGCCAGCCACGTAAAATTTACGTGGTTGCTTCTCCTCCACTTAAGTGCCAGCCACGTAAAATTCACGTGCCTGGCATTTACCCCTGCTAGCGAGCAAAAAAAAATAAATAAATACTCACCTGACCGCTAATTGGATCCGTCCGGGTCTCCTCTTTAATTTGGTGCCATCCGATCCCCCGTGGGGGGTCGGATGGCTCCAGGAGAGCCCCCGGAATAGCGCCCCCCCCCCCCCCGCTTCGGCAGCAGCAGCTGCTAACTGTAAAAATAAAAAAAATATAAAAACGACAGTTACTTACCTGCAGTCGCGCTGCCTCCCTCCGGGTCTCTTCTTCACTGGGGGGGCCTCTGATCGCCCCCCCCCCAGCCTCATCAGCTTCAGGGGAGAGCCTGAAAGGGCTCTCCCCCCTCCTCTCCCGACGGGCGCCGCCATCTTGCGGTTAAGCCCCGCCCATTGGGGGCTTATGACGTCACTCACTGGGTCTCGTCCTGGCTCCCTGCTGATTTTCATTCAGATGCGATCATGCTGGCCACAGGAGCAGAGGGGCAGGTGATCAGATCATCACCTGCCCCTCTGCTACTGCAGCCAGCATGATCGCATCTGTCATCACATCGTGGGACAAAGGAGCTGACGAGGTAAGTAAAGTAAAAAAAGTTTTTATTTTTTAATAAAAGTCATTTTTTCTCTTTGTGTCAGCGTGTTTTTTTTTTACTGTTAACCCCTTGTGAACTGGTAAGGGGTCCATGAGACCCCTTATACCAGTTCACAAGGCTGGGGGCTGGCAAGTCACCTGCTAGCAGGTGACTTGCCATTAACCTCCGGCACCCCCAATTACCTGCCTCCCCAAAGCCCAGGGGGGGGCAGAAGAGCCCGGGCCCACATAGGCTTGTGCCTACAAGCCCCCATAGCTGGTCCCGGGCTGGTAATGCTGGGTAAGGGGGACCCCATTTCTTTTTTGGGGGGATTTTTAAGGGTTTTTAACCCTTAAAATTCCCCCCAAAAAATGGGGTCCCCCCCCCCCCCCCTGGGAGGGGGGACCCTATGTCATTTTTTTTTTTTAAATTAACCCCTTATGTTCTTTCGCCCAGCAGCTATAAAAGGCTTCCAGCAGGTGAGCGGAAGCCAGGGATTGCTGAGGGACACAGTGCTCCAGGATGGATGGGAGGTAAGTATTAAAAAAAATAAAATAAAATATTTTTTTCTCTTTGTGTGTCTGTGTTTTTTTTTTTACATTTAACTCCTATACCAGTTCACAAGGCTGGGGGAGGTGGCAAGTCACCTGTGACTAGCGGGTGACTTGCCATTAACCCCTGGCACCCCCATTACCTGCCTCCCCAAAGCCCAGGGGGGGGGGGCAGAAGAGCCACGGGCTATGCAGGCCTGTAGCCTGCAGGGCCAGGGGCCACAAAAATATTGAGAATACACCTAAAAAATGACAAACAAGACATTTCATGTTAAAGCCCAGACTATGCTGGAAAAAAACAATATATCATTTTCCTGGGAAATCCCTGGAAATCCCTTCAAAAATCACATTTGAACATGGGGAGCGCAAAATAGTGCAAAATGGTCTGGCAACAAAGGGTGACAAAAACTCCAGGTAGGCTGGCACTTAAAGGGTTATAGCAACAGCCATAAATATAGCCAAACATGCTGGGAAAGAGCTCATGTAAAAAGAAAACATAGTAAGATATAGTAAGGTCAAATTTTGAAGTTTATGCTTTGGTTTTAAGGGGCTAGGTTTGTGTAAGAAGGACCTAAAATTAAAATACAGTATGTTGGTGTTATTAGTAACACTTAGGTGGTTTGTGAGAGTTATATCAGATACCTAAATCTGTTCTTTAAAATAAGAGGAAACCCAAAATAAATGCACATAAATTCCATTGCATTTTGGAGTGGTTTTGTACTTACGCAAATAAAGCTTGGGTTAAGTACAGACGGCAACAGATCAGGTTGGTATACAAGTCAGTTTGCAGCCTAGTTGAGTACCACCTTTGGGAACCCCTGATCTAAAACATACAGGTCACACATATCATGTGGAAAATCAGGCCCCCTGCTTTGCTTTGGTAGTAGACTTAAGCTGGCAGGCTTTCAATAATGGGACAGGTGGGCTCACTATGAGAGCTAGTACTGACAAGCAATCCAGAACGTACCCAGGCAAGAAATCTGGGCAGACTGAGGACAATGGCTGTAGCATGGTCAGACATGGCTGGTGGTTGACAGTAGTGTAAGACAGATGAACGTGGTTAGATGTGGTCATTGGGCAATAGCAGAACAAGACACATGGATGTGGATGTGGCAAAGCTGATGTGGCAATGGTTAGCAACCAGACTCGGCACTGGAAGTGCTCAGACGAGCACTGCATATGGCCAGAGGCAACAGGGTTTCCAGAAATAGAGCTGGTGAACTAAGGCCAAGCAGTGAAGCAATACAGCTGTCATTAAGCGGTTGATGGAATTAGCCTTCTCAAATCAGCTTAGACAGTGCACTGATTGTTCCTGATTGCTAGAAGAGGATGACACTGCACTGCAGTTCTGGAGGTAAAATGGCAGGTGGTAGACACAGGAATCTCTCCATGTCAGACACTGCTGACAGTCGCCTAATATCGGTGCCTCTAAAGTGCCGCTGCCTGCTAAAGAGCAGCAGAGGAGTGAAAGGTAAGTAAGTGCCACACCATGACAGCGGCAAAGTCCAATTTTTTTTTTATATATTTTAAGCAGAGCTGAAACCTGTTGCATGCTCCCACAATGGAACGACAGCAGGGGCTCAAGACCAGAGTTACAAGACCATCTCTGGAATAGAAGGGAGAGTAGGCATTTTGCTGAAGACAGAGACTGAGATCTACAGAATCATAAATTGTTACACAGTATATCAGCAGCAAACAGTAGGAGTCAAGGTCAGTATTCTTTTTATGCGTCTAGATCCCCTTTGATTATCAAGGGTCCTTAATTAATTCAAATTTACAGTGTTTTCATTTATCGTTTGTATAAGTATATTTGATGTGGCGCCCTTTACACCCTATCACCGGAATGCTTCTGGCTAACCAAAATGATAGGATGCCCCCATGTGCTAATATTGCTGCTTTATGTATACTTTATATTTTATCATTTATACTAGGTATTAAATGTTGATTTGCAGCTGCCATAGTTAAGTTATTTTTGATAGCTAATAAACCGTAACTATTTTTATACACTTTTTGAAACATGTGACCGTATTGCTGATCTTGGTAGAATGATATAATTTTTTGTCTTATTCGCCTTGATTCTGAGACACGCATTCCCGCCAGTGGGAATTATGTCAAAGTACAGTATTTGGTCTATTTTCCGTGTCAGGTGATTCAGAGACGAGTTTTCCTTTTTGCTGGAAATTACGGTATGCATACGCCAAACCGAGTGATCACATTATGAATACGGCTCAAGGCACCCATGCTTCTGTAATTTTATGGGTTTTGCCTGTGCTTGCGCGGGATTCGGACCTATAAAAGTCATAGGTTTCCGGTTCATACTTATGCCATCTTTTTGCTAGCGGGAATACTTGAACGGCCTCTTTTTGCTAGTGGAAAATACAGCCTACATCCTTCACACCTATGATGGAGCTCATTGATGAGGTCTGTGAAGAATATGAGCAGTGGGGGCTGTTGACCATGTACCTTCCAGAGCTTAGGCATACCCGCAGTCACCTGGATATGTCAGATGACCGATCAGCAGGTATTTGAATTGATCCAGCGTAACCACTTTTTTCTTGAGAAGCTTTACTCAGAATTGCGGCCATGGTTGACCCCCGCCACAAGAAAGAGGCATGCAATTGAAGGTATGACAAAATTGGTTGGCTGCCTTCAAGTTTTAGTGAATAGCTCCTTCCAGTGGCTAGGGGCACTGTCAGTTGTCATGTTCCAGCCTTCACTGAGCTGCGCCCTGACTAAATTTCTCAATGGTATGGCTGGCTTACAGGGAAAATACATCTCAGCCTGAACCGCGGTGAGGTTGTTTTTTTTTTTTTCAACATTGCAAATATGGGTGCTGTTGATGCATGTGACCCTGGTTCGCCCAGCTGCTCAGAAGTGTTTCAGTCTGTTTAGGTCTATATAGCTCCTCCTTGTAGGCCACTCTTCTCTCTTGAGGCTAGCCTAGCTTCCCCTCCCGCCAAAGAGCTTCCCTGTGTCCCATTTGGCCCTTGTTTTACTTTTTTTTGCTGTTCATTTGCTATTGCCAGTCTAGTGACCCTTTTTTGTTTTCGGCCTCTTTTCAGCAACCGCAAGATGGGCCACTCTCCTAATGTTCAATGAGTCATGGGGCTGGATCTTCGTTATTTCAGTGTTTTGGCCAACTTCCCTGACTCATCCAGTTTATACACCCGTTTTGAGAGGGCCATGCTGAAGGTTGGATTGGGAGTAAGTCTGTTTATTGCTGGAGTGGATCTGCCTGTTTATTTTTAATGTTGTATTTGCAACGTGTTTTCTTTCCTGTTATGTACAAACTTTTTGCAATTAGTCAAAATTTCTTGTGTTAAACAATTGCTCTACCTGCCCTCCATCACTTCAACTGTGCTCATGCCCCTCTTTGAATATCCCCTTCTCCCTGTTGCAGTTACAAATGCTCAGTCCGAGCATCCTGCCCTGCTATTTTGTAATACTTAATATTTGGTCTAGGCTGTTTTGATGTTGTGTTGCCTGTTAGTAATTTAATTTCCATTTTTATTTGTCTTTTAAGTGATTCTGGTTATCCGTTGCTCCCCTGGCTCCTGAAACACTTCTTAAGTCCCCAGCCAGGAGGCTTATAATGGCTGCACACGTGCTGTAGTTGAGCGTGCCTTCGGGCTGGTGAAGGCCAGATTTTTCTGTCTGGAACACATAGGGGGGCACCCTTCAATACAAGCCAGAGAAGGCCATGCAAATTATCATGGCATGCATCACCCTTTATAACTTTGTCTTGAGCAAGAGGGTGGCAGCATATTTGGAGAAGACAACCGCTGCTTCTGCTCCAGAGATTCCTGGACATCTGTTTGCTGGCACCCAGAGCCATGAGGGCCAATGCATTCAACAGCATTTGGCGGACTCCTCTTTTTCTTGAATTTTTTTTTTTTGCCACATATGTTATTTGTGATTATTTATATTATTTATATTGCCCTGTCTGGGTGTGATTAAATAACATCCAAACATAGTTCTGTTGCGGTGCTGCTCTACAACCACTGCAGCCAGGTCTTCATGGAGCAAACTGGTGGTCCATAGCACAACTTTAACATCTCTATTGGAGTTTTGTGAAAAAAAGGGGGCCCTCCAGTTCGACTCCATGATTTGGCACTGCCTTACCAAAGACAGGTGATGGCTGGCTGCAGGCCATGGCTGTTTTCTTCCTGGGTGCTCTATGGAGCCGGTTCACCCTCCTCCACCTTGCCCCTTGCCCTTTGCCTATTAAGCTGACTAATTTACCTAATTACTGTCTGGACTCTGCTGCCTTGGTGGCTGGCTGGTGGGTGTGCCCGGCCTTGATGATGTTGGTGGTAGGCTAACCAGATGGGCCAGCTGTGACTGCAAGTAGTGGGTCTTGCGGGCAAGTTGCTGTTGGCTGGGGGATTAGTCAAGTCAAGGTAAATGCCCTGGTAGTTTCCTCTTAACAGTATATGTGCCGCTTCAAAAGGGTTACACACTGTGTACCACTGGTGGGCATATGATGTACAACACTTCCTGGTAGGTGTTGGGGTGGAGCATCTCTAACACCCGCTCCTCAGCAGGTGTAAATTATAGAGTTTTGGGGCGTCCCCAGTCTTTTGAAGCTAGATTCAAACAAAGGAAAGACTGGCTTTAGTGAGTTGTCCAATGTTTCCGGTACAAGCAGCCCTCTGGATGTTCAACATTTACCTCTCAGACCATCTGGTGCTAATTTTACGAAGAACCACCAACTTCAGGTCGTGACACTTTTTCTTGGCCTTGGCACCATTCTTGGGTTCTGGCCTCACCCCCATCATGTTGCGAGCAATCTCCAACCATAACTGCTCCCACAACACTTTGGGGGTTGAGTCGGACCAGGACCCAGCCAGTCGATCATAATTTTGGGCAACGCCATCCAGCAGAACCTCCAACTGGGTATCATTAAATAGGCCACTCAACTTGCCCCTTGTTAGTTTGCGCCCAAAGTCAGTGGATGATGCTGTGGTCTGCTGGGCGGTGTCTTGGCTGAGGGGGGAGTCACTATGCTTACTTCCATGGTCAGAATGGATGGATTCCAGGCTACCGGCTGGGGAAAGAGCAGGCCTGGCTATGGCAATGCTGCTCAGCTTTGGCTCCCCCGTTGGCTCTGCTGTGGACTTCACAGTGGAGCCCGCACTGGGGTCTGTCCTGGGGTCTGCATAGTGCTCCAGTGTCCTGACCGTTGGTTGGTCCATGGTGGGCTGTGCCAGGAGCCCCTGGAGCCCTGGTTTTCTGCCTCCCGCTGCTAATGACTTAAACTGCTGTGGGTGACAGTATCAGCAGGGGATTGGCCTGTGGGACAAACGGTGGGTCCTGGGGCTGGGGCTGTGGTACCTGGGCCGAGTGCTGCTGGTTCCTCGGCCATGTCTGTGTTCCTGGCTTTGGCGGCTATGGTGGCACCTATGTTGTGGCATAGTGAGCTCTAAGTCCTAAGTAAGAAAATCTGACCCTCAGCTGTGTTCTGTATGGATGCAAGCACACTTCCGGGGTCCGCCAGGGAGCATTGGCGCATGTGCGCCTCGATGCAGGGGTGCGTCATAGAGACAACATCCAAAGGTCCAACATGGCACCAACCGTGTCCACCTGTGAGCAGCAGGAGGACATTATGATGGTAAATCACACTCCCATGCCATTCGCCTATGCATGTGTGCCACATTACACTCCTGCCAAGCTGCAAGCAGGTGACAGAGTGGCTGCGAAACTCGAACGAAGGCACATGGCACCACAGTAATGGTGGAGGCCTCATCTTCTAATGTTACAGGCCCATAGTACTTTGCTGCCACTGTCACATGGACCACTCTGGCATGTTTGTATGCGATGCAGGGGTGCCTAAGTTATTTAGGTTTAACATTTCTATGCAATTCGCTACTATCGTGGGATGGGAGAACTGGCTTCACATTGTTGCTGGCCGCGGTCATTGAGTCCTATCCATCAGGAGTAGTGAAGTGGAGCATTAGGTGTGCCTTTTGGCCTAAGTGCATCTGCGCTTGCAATTCCCTACTATTGTGAGATGAGAGAGCTGGATTAGTTAGCACTGGCATACACTAGCGTATACGAGATTTGGGTGCTTGCACTGTCCCTGAAAATTACTTAAATGGGCACAGGTGTGCATGTGGAGGAGACCCAAACAAAGGACATAAGTTAACAATGCACATCTGTTTGTTGTTTGCAGACTTTCATGGATCAAAGGTACGGCTTTAAGTCCAACACACATGAAAAGAGGACACTGGCAAAGGAAGTGACAGTCCATGTGAGTGGCAAGGGGACGTCACCTTACACCTTCACCCAAATAATGCAGCAATGGACCTCGAATGGGGAAAGTGATCCTGGGTGCAGAGATTCTACAGCCAGAACTTCCCAGGTAAGTGGATGTACAACAGAGAAGGTGAGCAATCAGGGTAATGAGTAACATGTTTGACAATGTTTAGCTGGGGAGTTGGGTGGCTCAAACCCAACCAGTGGGGCCAAGAAGACACGGTGTGGGTGTAGGGTGGTGGCCCTGAACCATCAGCCATGGAGAAAATTGATTGTGGCCATGTTTCTATGTGGCCATTGCAGCCAATGCAACTTTGATCTTGATAGCAATCACTTCTTACACCCATTGTGAGGTAGAACATTTCTCATTAGGTCACTGTTTACATGTTCCTTCACATGTATTAAATATGTGATCCAATACCCATACAGGCTGGCCTACATAGGAAGGACAACACAGAAGTAAAGGCAGCATATTAGTGAACATAGAAGTCCTCACTCTAGTTTCTCATTTTACACAACACTTTCTGAAAGCTGGATGTCAGGTAACCCATTTTAGGTTCATGGCTATCAATACTACACCTTCGCCACATAGGGGTGGAGACAGAAATCAGTCCTTGCTTCACTAGATTCATCCGACCCCTGGGGCCTGAATGAAGAGACTAATTATCCCCCCTTCCTGGGTTCAACTATATGCACTTTACATATGATAACGAGACTACTGAACTAATCACCAGAAAATCGTTACTCATTAGGGCTGCTTCCGCAGACATGTTAACTTTAGTTCAGCGTAAGAGAACTATACACACATATACTGGAATTGACTCATTTCAAAAGCTGCATTGATTATAATTGACAACGTTAGATCTGTGTAGATTGTTCTTCTGTAGAGCATCATAAAGTATTACATTGTATAGTTTTCTTATACCATTTATTCATAAGAGTAACTCTCTTATTAATTTAGTGTTGGTATTTTGGTATTTCAAATATTATAGATACTTGGTATTTTGGTATTTCAAATATTATAGATACTTACCTTGACCCGCATCCTCTGGAGTTCCCCTGCAATCAATATTACTTGAGTTCCCTACAAACCCATTGTAATTACCATTGTTAATAAAGTTGTTTTCACTCACGCACGGAGAAGGGATGAGTCTTACCCCGCGTGCCTACACTTGAAGAAGGCTGTTTGAAGTTCGGAATGGCATCTCTGGAATTGACGGCATGGCGCGTGTGTCTGAGATATGCACCGTGTATGTCAATTACTTTCTGGAACTAGCAGGCTCTGTTTGAACAACAATACCAACGCTACCTTGAGGAAGGAGTACGTTTCCCCGAAATGTTGCTACAGTATTGTGGTCACCACTAATGGGCATATTTGAAATGCCCCACAAAGAGGTAGACCAACACCAAGACCCCCAAGAGTCTTTTAAAGCGGAACAAAAACCTGCATGGCCAGCCTGCTTTCCCTGTGGGTTAAAGTATTCACTCACCTCTCCCTGGACCAACGGTGGATGTGCAGACTTTCATGCAATCAGAGCCATTTGTCGCAACTAGGTAATTTGGCAAAAAGTTCTGACTGGGAATGCAAGCACCCACATTCCCTCCATCTTTGGCCTGTGTGCGGGCTCCTGTCGCAGCCATTTAAATAGGCTAGGATGGGAGAGTGCGCACTGCTTGGCAGCTCTCCCTCCCATTAATGCCAAACAGAACGGTTTGCCGAATTACATAGGCACGAGATGATTGGATGACAGTCTGAAAATGTGCCGGAGGAGAGGTGAGTGAATATTGGTGATCTGGGGGCTTTCACACAGTGGTGCATCGCTAGTCCATTAGGGTGGAGAAGCTTTCCAGAATTCTATATACCATGAGCTACAGTATTGAATGCTTTCATCACAGTGAAATGAACAAAGGCCACCCTACAGCACATGGCATTAATGCATTTTCAGGACACCTACAGTAAAATGACCAAATGATCGTATGACTCGTATGCAAGCAGACGACTTGCATTCCGGCGAGGACAATTTTTCTGCAAATATTTATTCAAGTGATCCTAATTAAGATTGCATTCAAGGTATTTTTATATTCCTATTTGCAGTCCATTTCAGTTTTCACGTGTTAAAACAGCGAATGAGAAATTCTGAGTTGGAAAAGTGGGTTGTGTGGGTGACTTGGGAGTTTCACATAGTGGGGCATCGCAAATGGGGATGCCCCAAATAAATGGACCGATCTAGTAGGTTAGTAAAAATCTGTCGATAGGCCCATTTTAAAGTGGACCAAAACCTAACTCAGGTGGCCCTGGAATTGATAAGACTCCAGGGTGGCCTGGTTCCCTCTTCCAATTTGGGATACCCCTCTCTGTGAAACCCCTCCAATGGCACATGCGTGGGTTTACATCCAATCGGAACTGTTTGCCATGACTATCATTCAGCAAACAGCTTTAATGGGGAGCACAAGTGGGAAAATCTTTGGCCTATGAGGGCGCTCTGATAGGAGCGCGATGCTGCTGGGGATGCAGCTGCTTGTCCTCCCATTAGTCCCAAAGCAGAGATAAGAGAATATTGGTGGTTTTCACTCAATGGAGCATCCCAAATCATGATTCCCTTAGGCCAATAAACTAAACCCGGGATAGTCAAAATCCCTAGTTTTGTTCCACTTTAAAAACTGTTATTTAATGTTTTCTTGGCAGCAGTTTTCACTCCCTGCTATCTGTTGCTATTGGCAACTGTACATCAAGATCTATTAGAAGAGAGAAGTGAGTCCTGTACACATAGAATACTGCTTTCATGCTTAGTAACCCTTTTGACAAATATTATTAAAACCGGAACAAACTAAAAAATTAAATAAAACAAATTAAAAAAAAAAAATCTTCTTGATACAGCTACATGCTAAACTATATGTAAAACTTAAATGTTTGTACTACAACTAAATGGAGAATTTGGTTAGGCTCTGGCACCATCTAGTGACAACTTTTTACAATTACAACATGTATATCATTATTTGTGAAATAAAGGATATCCAAAAATAAATTGTGCGCCATGTTTACAACATATGGCTCAGCTTTTTTGATTGTGGTATCCTTCAAAACAAAAGTATCTATTGTATCTAGGTTTTAACTTAAATTGATTGATTGTCCAGGCACACTCAAAAGTATTTTTAAAAATAAAGCTAAGATTGCCAGAGTACTGTATAATTAGCTCCATAAGATGTGTGTGTGTGTGTGTGTGGGGGGGGGGGGGGGTATTAATGCACCTTTTTACTGGTGTTCCCGCACCACTGATTGGGCTCCTGCAGCCAGGGTAACGGATCCTCACGCACCACTGCTGCTGCTACATGCTCACACACACGTACTGGTGGTGCTTCCCACATTGTGCCATGCCTCCTGTAATATGGGGATGGAGGAGTTTCGTGCACTGCCTTTATTAGTGGGATTGGGGGGTATTATGGCGCGCTGTCTGTAATAGGGGGGTTGGGGGATTTTGCACACCTGTAATTGAGGGGGGGAGTACTCATTACTGTCTTTGATAGGGGGTAGGCCGCACACTGCCTGTAATTGGGAGGTGTCTTCAGGAAGCCTGTAATGGGGGAGGATGCCTCACACTACCTGTAATGGGGAGGCTGCACATACTGCCTGTAATGGGGATTGCCGCTTGCTGTGATGGGGGATTAGGTAAACTGCCTGTCATAGGGAGATGCCACACACTGCCAGTAACGGGGGTCAGTCTGCAAACTGCCCTTTAATGGGGGGATGAAGCATGCTGCCTGTAATAGGGTGATTGGGAAGGGGGGATTCTGTATGCTGTCTGTTATGGGTTAATTGGGAATTAGAATTTTAGCACACCATTTGGTTCAGAATATATATTTTCTTATATTCCTCTAAACCCTGGGGGTATCTTCTGGTAAGGTGTGTCTTATAGTGCAAAAATACAGTAATTATAGTTTCAACTCCTTACCATTTTTCTTGGGTGTCTCAAAAGAGTTTATGTTAGCTCATGGACATGTAATGAAAATGTGGATATTTTCCTATCCCTTTATAAGGCTCGATTCAGAGGCACATTTGTCTGGACTTCCGAAACTGTCTGTGAAAGTTTTTGTGTGTGTTTGTCATTTTTTTGTTCTTTTTCATCCATTTTTCATTCGTACGAACGTTCGGGAAAATGTGTATATGCGCTTTCATTTGCGTTAGTTCGGATCATTTTTCCAACAAAATCTGATATTTTTTGTTCGTTCAGATAACTTATGTTGTTGGGATGGGCTTGTGTCTGATTCAGAGAGCTGATTGCCGTGAGACCACCACCCTATTAAACCGTTTCATTTGCGATCCACTTACGGGACCTTTGAGGCCTCGGATTGCTATTGTTGAACATGTTTTGCGGCTATGTGGAGGAGTCTGCGCGCCTTTAGCACCAAGGCATTGCATGTATCGGCATGGCCGAGGCCATAAATTGTATAGCAATGCATACCTGAATCAATACATTTCATGTATGCCTTATAGAAGCATTTTAATGCTGACCTAAATTAGTCCTTAGCATGTAAACCTTTATTTTCCCACACATCCATATAATTGCTATATTTTTTTAGACTTATGTCCTTTGTGAATTATATTTGGATTGTTGAACTTGAACCTTAATTTGTTGTAGGAGTTATTGTTTTAGTTGGTTACCTTTGCTTTCTGTAATTATTTTATATTTGGTTGCAGGAACCGCAAGATGTGCCACTCACACAACATACAAGCAGTGTTTGGTCCAGCTATGCAATTCCTCAGTGTTCTTGCAGGGCATCCAGGGTCATCCCATGATGCTTATATATTGCAGAGCTTTGGCTTATTTCGTCAGTTTGAGTCAGGAGAATTATCTGGTGGATGGCTCCTGGGTAAGTTTGCTCACATTCCATCAATCCATTTTCACTGTATGGCAATGAATATAGTTGATGACTTATGTCTTAACCTATGGCTGTTTTTAGCCCTTGATGACATGTTAAACAATATTGTAGCTTAGAATGTGTATTTTATGTTAGTATTTTTAAATTCTGTCAGGGGATTCTGGATATCCACTCCTGCCCTTGCTCCTGATGCCTGTTCTTTGCCTGCAGAATGCGGGCCAGGAGTTCTCTAATCGGGCCCTATGCAAAACCTGGGCCGTAGTGGCGAGGGCCTTCGGGCTTTTGAAGTCCAGATTTAGGTGTTTGGACCATACGGGGGGGGGGGGGGGGGCACTGCAGTATGACCCCAACAAGGTTATACCAATAATTTAATTTACGTTTTTTAATAGGGACCACACGTGCCAGAGTGGCACAACTGAGTGTCAGGGTCCTTCAGTTGGTGGGCGAGATGCAGGAGCTGCACGACTGGTTGGGGACCACAGATGAAGAATAATGTTCTGTCGCCTGCCATTGCTATGTATTTCGTTTTTTTATAGTTGTAAAAATTTTACATTTTTAAAATATTTTAATATTTTATATTTTATGATGGAAAAAAAAAAGAAAAGTTCCAGCGCCATTACATTTACAAAATACATTAACACAAAACTAATGGGCCCAGAAATATTTAAAAATGAATATTCACATGACCGAGAAGTGATTTGGGTAAGTTTTAGGGGGCTAAAATGGAAGAAGAACCTAACCGCGAAGTGGTTTGGGTGAGCTTTAAGGGTCCAAAAGGGAAGATGGAGGATAGTGCTAAGTGGTTGGGGTGAGCTTTAAGGGTCCGAAAGGGAAGAGGGAGGATAGTGCTAAGTGATTTAGCTAAACATTGTAGGGTGGAAAATATGTAGGCGAGCACGTTAGTGAGTTAACTTTGTAGTGCGCAGGCGCTAGATCGTAAGGATTTTCGTCTGGACGATTATTTATTGAAAAAGGGAAACAGAATCTATCGGGAAACGTAAAGGATTTGTGGGAGGAGACGATGGAAAAAGGGCAAAAACGAAAGCCTACGTTGTAACATGAGAAAATGAAACGGAAAAGTCACGCTGGAAAATGAAATCCTCGTACTCTACGAATACGAACGAATACTTTATTGGTCGCCAAGTATGTACAGAATACAACATGGAATACTTTTTGGAAGGGAGGTTCTCCATAGAGCTTAAACAAACGCTAGACCTACGACTATATACATATATATATCAACAGTAGCTAGTTTTACATCTTTACATATTTACAGTGGAACTATGTACATGCAATGATCCTTTAAGTGGCTGGGGATCAGAGGTTTTCCAGGAGTCTTAGAGGTGGTTGTTCAGGGCTTTGACGGCTAGCGGGAAGAAACTGTTTTTATACCGAGAGGTTCTGGTCGAGATGGCCCGGTACCTTCGTCCAGATGGTAGAAGATTGAAGAAGGGGTTGCCTGGATGTGTGGGGTCGCCTACTATTCTCTTTGCCTTTGAGCGGATCCTTTCCCTAAATTGTTCATCTAGGTCAGGTAGGGGACACCCTATGATCCGCTCAGCGGTCCTGGTGATCCTCTTCAGCCTGATCTTATCCTTGGCAGTGATCCCACAATACCAGGTAGTGAAGGAGGAGCTCAGGAGTGAGCCTACTGCGCCGATGTAGAAGGTCTTCAGGATCCTTTTGGACATTCCGAATTTCGCTAGTTGTCTAAGGAAATACAGTCTCTGTTGAGCCTTCTTTAGGACAACGGCGGCATGCCTACTCCACTTCAAGTCATTAGTGATCACTGTTCCGAGGAATTTTGCACTGGTGGCGATATTAACCTCATCCTTACCCATGGCGATGGGACGGTGCGCTGGGTGGGACTGCCGGAAGTCTACAAACGGACGGAAACTTTACTGAAGTTTAGCAATGCATGCATAGAATCGCTCGCACACTCATACGAGAGTGGGAAAATTAAAAAAAAAAAAAAACAGATCGACACAAAAACAAAAGTCTTTTTTTGTCTCTCTGAATCGAGCCTTTATTGTATTATCTTCTCTTTTTTTAAGGAATCTGCTTATGTTGGTTTTATCAGATATCTCTGAAGTTCCTGATGTACACTATTATTTATTTATAAGTAAAATAAATAAAACTATTTAAATATAAATTTTCACCTCCTGTGTTATCCTCTGTGATGGAAATGGCAAACATGCAAGCATGTGGTGTGCACTAAAGTGAGATGGGCATAACTGACAGTGTGGCTCCATTACAGTCCAGAGATGGGATGTCAGCCTGACATGGAAGCAGCAAAGAGAAATTATCCTTTCTTTGACCAGAAAAGACTTTTGGACTTTTTGGACATGTTTGACCATTGTATGCATGTGCATTTAACTCATGCATGCAGTTGGCAGCTCTAGCAGCTGTACTCATGGAGCACTTGGGAGGTTATAGTACATCAGTCATGTCCCAGCCGGGAATCAAACCCACCCTCCAGTCACAAGGCTTGCTTCCTTACCACTAAGCCATGACTGTCCCACATGGACTGACACATCAGTTTGTGCCAGGAGGCAGGTTTAAGAAAGCAGTGCTATTGTTTAGAATGCTGAATTTAGTAAATACGTCCCTTCATCTTACATTACTCAATTTAGGGCTGCTCGAATAATAAATGGTAGTCTAACAAAATTACAAATTTCTGTAATGAAAATAGTGTAATCTCTGTTAGTAGAAACTATTTGTTTGACCCTAGGTAAGAGTCTTCACTCCAGGTCCTTAGCCAAGGGGAGATTATGTGATCTACACACCATGCAAATAACCATAGAATGGTAAGAGGATGACTGATCATCAATTTTGAGGTTTAAAGCCACCAAGTCGGCACATCTGGTGGCAGGGCACAGGTGTGATCTGCAAACAATCATCTCCATGGCCGATACCATCAGTCCCAGTATTCCTATACACTTAGGCAAGGTGGACCTCTATTATCAATCTGCTGTTAATCTGTTCCACCAAGGATTCTTGTTTCATTGTTGTTTATCAGCATGCTTACAAAGTTTATTGAAGTAGCAGGTAGCAAGCAAGATCTTTTGTGGTTGATTGGCCAACTAGGTTTTTAGTGTCATAAAGACCTTAGACCATGGATGCACAACCTGCGCCCCCCAGAACCCCCCAAGGAGTTAGCAAGCAGAGCATTCCTTGCAGTGCAAGTAGCTGACCACTAGAGAGCAGTGTGTCGCTAATTTCTGAAGCACAAAGTGAGTCTAACTCTGTAGAGGTGAGGTCCAGCATTAGTGTGACTGAGCCAACCTTTTTGAAGACTACAAACATGTTGAAATAGAACTCCAACCCACAACTTGAAGGGAAACCAGAACTATAACACTGGCCCAGAAGAGTCCTTGCATAGCTTGATGGAGCCCGGCTGTTCAACATGGATGTGGATCTTATGGCAGATTGGATTGAAAAAAAGGCTCAGCTAACCCAATTCGGCTTTTTTTTTTTGTTTTTATTAAGAGTCTTCACTGAAGAGCTTATGTCCCTTGAAAAGCAAAGACACCAGACTTTGTTTTGCACAGAAATCTCTAGCATACTTGTATAGCCAACAGATTCTTCTGGATGCCATGGAAGGGACAAAGGATGGGCTGACATCTTAATAGGATCAAAAGAAGATTTCAAAGTCTTCAGCCCAGCTTTCCAAGATAATATTGGTTCCCCTTTTCGTACCTGGGAGACTAGGCTTGTTTCTGGGGATTCTAACATCTCTCTAATCCAAGTTAATAGCAGTTTTTACATCAGCCTCAGACTGCAGGAGAGTAGAGACCCTTTTACTCACATCTTAACCCATCTCCAGACAAAAGACTGTTTTTTTTAGACGGGTGTTAGGTTGCGTTTTCAGAATCTGCAGCAGAAGAAGAAGGCAACTTTAAGCAAAAGGAGGAGCAACTGGTTGAGAATTGGACATTTAAAAAAAAGGTATTTAAGACCAAGGTAAATGGGACAGCAAAGGACTGAGAAGGTTTGTCTTATGTACTAGCGGCTGGTGGTGATAAAAACATCTCTTGTACGGAAACTGGAGCAAGAATTCTGATCAGATCATTGGAATACTTGTCACATGGTCCTTCAGTAGACTCAAATGTGTCCTGCTGAAACTCTCTTCATGCCGACAATGGTATATTAATAAGACGGGATGGGATGGCAACTGACTGTGAGATGCAATGCCCTCAATGCAACAATGTTATGCAGCCAACTAAAATCCATGGTGGGTAATGCAGTTTAGTATGTTGCACTAATAGATGTTGTTGATGAAAGCAATTAGAGCAACAGTAAATGCAATTGGAGCAACATTTTTGGTAACCAGTCAGATGGTCCTCTAGAAGACTCAGGTGTCTTGTGAAACACGCTCCAATATACCAACACTGGTATAAAAATAAGATTAAAAGGGATGGCAACTGACTGAGCAGCAATGCCCCGAATGCAAAAATGTGCTGCAACCAACCTAAATCCATGGTGGGTAATGCAGGCTGCTGTACTAGTAGATGATGTGGATAAAAACATCTTTTGCACAGCAATTGGAGCAAGAATTTTGGTCACCGGATCAGATGGACATGTAGATGTCTTGATGAAACTTGCTCCAATATACTGGACAATAGCATACCAATAATACTCCATTCTGTTTAAAATGCAAATATTTTTTTCATGAGAATAAGGGGGGGGGGGAGTTTGACTGCCCAGTAAACCAAAAAATCACAGATATACATAAATATATATAAGCAAAATTCAACAAGACACAAGTGAATATAAGCAATATGCACTATAATAAGAAATACATTTATTCCCCCCCCCCCCCCATTTTCTCCCACTTTACCATAGCATAATTAAATAATAAGTGCATGACAGAGGACCAGCTCAAAACATGTATAGCCTCACTTGGAATATTAAATAAAGCCTTACTGTGCTGACAAGAACAGCCGTCAGAGCCTGTGAGAGCCCCTATTTCACAAAAGGGCAGGAAACCAGCTCACCTCACGTAATCTTTTGACTTTGGAGCCTTAACATGCATTACAGGGGACTGGAAGTCTGCTCTGAGAGCAATCGGATCAGCAGATAATTAGAAATTACCAGTAATATAATGGATTAGCCTAATCCATTAATGCTGGGACAACCGAAAACCACATGAGAGCAGAGCAGCTGGTATGCCATTCCCAACAGACCGATGGGCATGGAACATATCCTGAGGGAACACTTTGGCACTAGGAACTAGGCACACAATAAATCCACATCTGTGAAGATACAATAAATAAAAAATTGGTAAGCACACTCAAAACAACTTACTGTATCAATCTTAGTGAGAAAAGAGTGCATCTAAATAGTGAGGGGAAAGGAACCCCTGAACCATACCGTAGAACCATGCTTTAATAAAAATGTATTAAAGCATAATGTATGAATCGCAATCAATAAGGTTTAGGTACACATGAGGGAATATATTACATTGGGTATGGGGGACACTGTCTTACCACTTACACATAACACACACTATATACAATATATACAAGAGGTAGTTGCAGGGAGATCGGAATGCTGTTTGTAATTAGCAACTTACAGGAGAGGATACAGCATTCCCTTTCATGCTTTAATACATTTTTCGCTATTTTGCATCATATACTATAGTCTTAGGTATGCATTTATAATTGGTTCTGCACATCTGTGAAGATACAATTAGCAAAATATAAGAGAATTCTGCCCATGTCCATTCTCCTCATTAGTCAGAACTGGTTTAGGTGGAGTCAACACAAAACTTTATTGCAGTGTCCAAGGTTCTCCTGTGAACACCACATCAAAACTATTGTTTCAGAATAGAGAAGTCCTGACGCCGCGTCTTCCACGTGTACCAGAAAAAATAAATCCCTCCTGTCTATAGTAAAGACTGTGTGAGTGACTGCCACTGCATCAGGTAACATAAAAGACAATTTTATAATTATAATATGTTTGGTAAATCCCTTTAAGGATCAATACGTTCTTTTCCCTCTTTAACTTTTCGATTTTATTTATTCAGTGTAGCAATATAGAGAGCAAAAAAGGGGGGAGGAGACCAAACCTCCCACAAGGTGTTTAAAGAAAAAGTGGCACCACCCCACAATATATCTAAAAGGTCAAAATTTATTACAGTTTAATACATCATGAGCTACAATTTAAAAATCACATATAGACAATAACATTACAAACATGAAACAACACCAGAGGGCGCCAGAGGTCCTATATACAATATATGGTGAAAAAATTCATTCCAAACACTATTTGGACACAATACATAGTAAAAAGTCTATTTAGTCAAACAATCAAAAGTGCAAAGTGCTATGGAAGTGCAAAGTGCAAACCAATTAAATAAATTCTAAAGGATTAGTCAATATCTACCAAAGGGTCCCAACCCGGTGCAAGACAACGCACCTGGGTGGGCGCAAAATAAAGAAACAGTGAGTATGCAAACCGACCAAGGGCACCCCCACAAACCGTCGCCAACGCGTGTCGTAGTGTACCCACACTACTTCCTCAGGGCAGAGTGCTGAGGGGGGGGGAAACAGATCCAAGTATATAGGGGCATAAGCACCTCCTGCTGCTATAGATTGGCCAGTAAGGATCACCCATGTAAGCTGGACATGAGTACACTCCTCCCCCAGCCTTCCCAGGTCATCACCCACATCCCAGGTGCAACTCAAAAAGGACCCCCTCATCCATGAACAAGACCCACCTGTGTTCCGGCGGCGGCAATCATTGTTGTGAGATAACGTATAAGGAAGGAGCCCGCGCTCGCACACTCCGGCCGGAAGTGCGCGTAGCGCCGGCATCACAACCAGGTGACTGTATATGGCCAGTGTTAATGCCAATAAAGTTTATTGTACGTTGTCAAAAAAGAAACCTGGGAGGCGGCGCGCACACAGCACGCCAAGCCTCCATCTGAGTGCCGTCAGATGCCGGGACACAGGCGCGTCACAATATATGCGCAAGCGCAGCACTGCCGAATTAGACAACGCTGGTACATAACTGCCCATGTGCTTAACGAAGGATGGTTAAAGCACGGAGGGGGTAACCAAGGTAACCTGCGGGGGAGCGACGCCAACAAGGGAAGACAAATAAGGGAGGCAGTGCGCTCAACAGGGGAATAGACTGACAGACGCAGATAAGAGTGCAGCCTACTTGGATAAGGACCCACCCCGCAGCACCAAAACGGTTACACAATTAAAAACTACAAAAACTTAATAACTAATCATACAGCTCTAATAATATATACATCCAACATACCTAAATAATACTATAACAAAATCATTGCAATAACAGCAACAGTATATTAAGCATTATAATCATCAAACAAAACGTCATGGTGTAGAAGGATAACTCAGTATCATACAGCATCTAGGGTAGGTAAGTATCTATACATTTCAAACTTGATCTTAAGTAAACACCAGGTAATGGTATGGCAGCCCCCAGGATATAGCAGAATGGTAAGCACATTTATACATAATCATAACACAATGATGTATATTTGATTCACCCAGCAGAGATAAATGTTGCTCCATGGAACTTCTGGTCAAACCTTCGAGACTCATAGCTCCCAAACCGAAGGCTGGTAAGCAAATTCAGCCCAGTTTTGTTCAATGGAACAAGAAAGCACATTTCAATATTATTATTAACCATAATTGTCCCTATTGGCCCCAAAAATATAGAGATCAGAATAGAATAGGGACCAACGTCAAAGCCCCAGACAAGCAGATGACACCAGAAGGGGGATCATTCTCATGGGACCAGGTAATCACCACCACTTTGTCACAGAGTTCTCCAAGTGTGTCCATTAGCAATATCCTGTCTGAGGGATTAAACTCGGCAGAGACACAATACTTCAGGTCAACATCTGGAGTTTCTCGGCCAGAGACAAAATAAATATGTCTTGCATAGCAATGCTTGCCCGCCGGGAACATGAGTAGATCATATACACCAAAATCCAGTGGGGCAACGACTGCTTGGCCCGACGTGTGAGGGCACCACCTTGATGTTCAACCACCGGCTACCAACGCGACAACGTTATTCTCATGCAACGCTATGGCAATCCTCGGTGTATCACAGCGAGCTCGGGATGTATCTGCTGGCAATATCCCACTTGAGAGGTTATATCATCTTAAAGAAGGTCAAGACAGCCGGGCTGATGGTCCATTGTGGCGCAAAGGTGGAGGGCTTGCGTAGGCTGCATGTCACATCAGTATTAGTCAATTGTTCCTCTAAAAGATCATTTAAATCCAACAGGGCATTAAGTTCAGCAGGCGAGAGGCCAGAGGTATCCGATGTGGAGTCATAAAATTTTTTCAAAAGTAACTTCCTTTGGTCCGGGGTCAAATCAATATCCGTCAGGTTGATAATATCAAGGGTTTTAATAGAAGAATCACTTGCAGACACAGCTGGGTCCACAAGGGTCATAAAATCTAGGGACTGGGACAGTGTAGCAATATATGTTTGTCAGTAACCAAAGCTACTAAAATAATACAAGCCAATTCCTCTGAACCAAGACAGCTCTTCCCGATCTGGAGACAGGCAGATCAGCAGTGAAAATATAATCTGTCTGCCTCCAGTTTGCAGATCAGTTACCTTGGCTAAGCTGTTTGTAACTTTTGGATCACTGTTAAATTTTGCCATTGTGAAATATAGCCGTTATATTGCGATTATAATTGTGTGTATGATTATGCTGTCCAGTGTACATATTGTGCTATGTATGCACTTCTTGAACAATTGGTTGAGGATGTATACTTATGCTCCGGATGTGTGCGAATTGCAGATTCGGAAGCCGTCATTCACAATCTAAAGAAGCAATTGTGTCATAGAAAAGAGTCTGGATCTCACTGAGCTGGTACTCTCTGGGTCAGAGGAGGGGGTGGTGGTAGTATGGGGGGGCAGGAAAAGCAGGAAAATGAGGCATCTAGCTGGATAACAGTTAGAAGGAGTGATAGGGGTAAAGGTTACAGGGAGGCTAGCCCAGAGCAGGCACCTCCCAAAAAGTTTGCTCGGTTGGCAGATGAGGAGAATTTTAACTCTGCAGCAAGACACCACTGTCTGCTCCAGTAAGGAAGGGAAGGGAAATGGTAGAACAGGGTAGGCAAGACAGGTATTGGTAGTGGGTGACTCTATTATTAGGGGAACAGACAGGGCAATCTGTCACAAGTGTACGGAATGCCGTGAAGCGGGATGGGGCTGACATAAACCCAGAGGTCATGGTGTATATTGGCACAAATTACATAGGAAGAAGTAGGTGGAAGGTCCTTGATTGAATGATTACAGGTACTTAGGCCGTAAGCTTAATTCTTTAAATGCCAGCTGCGTAAATTTTGGCTGCCTCCCCTGCAGCTAACCGACAGCCACGTAAATTTTACGTGCCTGACTTTCCCCCCTGCTAGCAGAAAAAGTTTTAAAAAAGGCACTCACCTGACCCCTAGTTCGATTCGTCCGGGTCTCCTCTTCAGAGGAGCTCCGATCACCCATTGGGGCTGCTCCGGTTGCAGGGGAATGCCCAAAATAGGGTGCCCCCCCCGTTTCACCAGCCGCCGGAATTTCCTTTAAAAAAAAAATGACATTTACTCACCTTTGTGCCCGATCACTCCCGCCGGCTCTCCTCTTCACGGGGGGGGGGGGGCTCCAATCACCCTCCCCGCTCTTCCGCCTTCAGGAGAGGGCCTAACAGCCCTCCTCCATCCGATTTACAGATGGCGTCGTCGGGGGGACCCGGCGGTTTTGCTGTCAGATGCCAGGTGGCGGCTGGGCAGAGGAGGGGGGAGGCAAGCCTCTGCTCAGCCATCACCGGCATCGGATCGCCACGGGACACAGGAGATGAAGATAGGAGGTGAGTAAAGAAAAAAAAATATATTTTTTTTTTAAAAGTATTTTTTTCCAAAGTGTGTGGTGTGTTTTTTATTTACAGTTAACCCTTTATGAACTGGTAAGGGATCTATTAAATCCTTACACCAGTTCACAAGGCTGGGGGCTGGCAAGTCACCTGAGGGTAGCGGGTGACTTGCCATTAACCCCTGAGCCCCCCCATTACCTGTCTCCCCAAAGCCCAGGGGGGGGCAGAAGAGCCATGGCCCTAGGCTATGCCGGCTTATAGCCTGCAGGGCCAGGAGCCACCAAAGCTGGCCCCTGCCCCCTGTTCTACAAGCCCCCATAGCTGGTCACAGGCTGGTTAAGCTGGGTAGGGGGGACCTCACGCCATTTTTTGGGGGGGATTTTTAAGGGTTGTAACCCTTAAAATTACACCAAAAAATGGGGTCCCCTATGTCATTTTTTTAAAATTAACCCCATGTTACCTGTCACCTAGGAGGTGAAAGGCTTCCAGGAGCAGGAGAGCAGAAACCAAAGTGATCAGCATGGGACAGTGCTCTGGGATGGATGAGAGGTAAGTATAAAAAAAACATAATAAAATATTTTTTCTGTGTCAGTGTGTTTTTTTACATTTAACCCTTTGTGAACTGGTAAGGGATCTATGAGACCCCTATAACAGTTCACAAGGCTCTGGGTCTGGCAAGTCACCTGCTGCTAGTGGGTGACTTGCCATTAACCCCGAGACCCCCCATTACCTGCCTCCCCAAAGCCCGGGGGAGGGGCAGAAGAGCCCATGGCTATTAGGCTTTGGGTCTTGTAGCTGGCAGGGCGGGGGGGGGTCACCAAAGCTGGCCCTGCACCCTGTTCTACAAGCCCCAGCTGGTGCCTGGGCTGGTTATACTGGCTAGGGGGAACCTCACGCCATTTCTTTGACAATTTTAAGGGTTTTTAACCCTTAAGGTAAAGGAGGCAATTAAAAAAATATATATATTTTACTTATTTACTTAAAAATATATAAATAACTGTAGAAAAAATACAAACAAGACATTTATGTTAAAGCCTAAACTCTGCCTCAAAAAGAAAATATGCCATTTTCTTGGAAATTTAAACACCACGCAAAATGGCAAAAAATATTTTGTCAGCAGAGGGTGACAAAATCTTAAGTGGGCTGGCAGTTAAAAGGTTACAGGTACCTATGCATGTTGGGTATTGTTCTGCTCAGGGAACCTTGCACTTTCAGATTTAGCATGTTTTTACTTATTTGCATATTGATATTTTAGGAAAAGGTGTATTTTATTCTGCTTTGATTTACATTTTTTAGTGAAACCCTGTGCAACCTAAGATTTCTTCGAGGGATTACTTCCAGAAAGATGAGCCCACTACAACAAGCTGGATACACTTAGAAAGCGTAACATGTTTACTTTCAGGGAATATATGGTTTGGGGGGGGTATTCCAAATGTAAAGGGTTGTTTTGGTAGAAAAAGCACAAGGTGCACACTTTGTCTGCAGAGCTGAAATTTTGAAGTAAAATTACTGTTACGCACATGCTTTACTTTGATGTGTTTAACCAAAGAATACATTGAGGGATTACTTCCAGAAAACTGCACCCATGTCACCCTATGCATGTCAAAAAGCCTGGTACACCTAGAAAGCTTGAGGTGTGTACTTCCAGAGAATAAATAATAATCCAGATAATATATAGTTTGTCGGGAGTATTTCAAATGTAAAGAGTTATTTTTCTTGAAAAACTGCAAGGTGCGCATATTGCATAGCACGGTTGTATTTTATCTGAAAATCTCCTAAAGCATTGTTTCAGTTTGGGAGAGTTTTTTTTAATTTTTTTTGTTACAAAAAAAACTACAAATTGTAAAAAGTTGTTTTTTTTTAATTGTTTTGCACTTTTTTCACCCAAAAATATTGCGAATACACCTAAAAAATGACTAAAAAGACATTTCACAAGTCCCAGACTGAAAAAAACAATATATCACTTTCCTGGGAAATCCCTTCAAAAATCACAGTTGAACATGGGGAGCGCAAAATAGTGCAAAATGGTCTGGCAACAAAGGGTGACAAAATCTCAAGGTAGGCTGGTGGTTAAAGGGTTAACCCTTTCAGTGCCAAGCACGTAACACCTACGTGCTCGCATGTCCGTGCCTTAAGTGCCAAGCACGTATGTGTTATGTGCTTGAATTTACCCCCCTGCTAGGTAAAAAAATAAATAAATAAAAATACTCACCTGGCGCCATCCGATCCCCCGTGGCCCCCAGAGAGCCCCCGGAAGAGGAAAAAAAATTAAAAATGACATTTGCTTACCTGAGGCCGCGCTGTCTCCTGACGGGTGTCCTCTTCACTGTGGGGGCCTCCAATCGCCCCCCCCCCCCAGCCTCTTCCATGGAGAGGAGAGGGCAGAAATTGCCCTCCCCCCCCACTTCCTGGAACGGGTTTGTTGGCCCCGCCCCCTGGGGATGGGGCCAGGTGACATCATTGTGATGTCACCAGCAGCCGCTTCTTAAGTCCAGCACCCGAGACAGAAATTGGTTGGAGGAGAGAGGTGGGGAGGAGGATAGGGCTGAGATCGCCCCCCCTCCCCAGGCTCTCTCTTCCAAACACGCAAGCAGACTGTCATCGCAGATCGCCGGGGGACAGAGGATCGGAGGTGAGTAAAGTAAAAAAAAAATAAAATAAAGATCATTTAACATTTAACCCATTGTGAACTGGTAAGGGGTCCATGAGACCTTATACCAGTTCACAAGGCTGGGGGATGGCAAGTCACCCGATAGCCTCAGCGGGTGACTTGCCATTAACCCCCGGCACCCCCATTACCTGCCTCCCCAAAGCCCAGGGGGGGGGCAGAAGAGCCTGGGCCCACACAGGCTATGTGGACTCATAGGCTGCAGGGTGGGGGGCCACAAAAGCTGGCCCCCTCACTCTGTGCCTACAAGCCCCCATAGCTGGTCCTGGGCTGGTAATGCTGGGTAAGGGGGGCCCCATTTATTTTTTTTTATTTTTAAGGGTTTTTAACCCTTAAAATTCCCCAAAAAATCCCCCCCTGGGAGGGGGGACCCTATGTCATTTTTTTTTTTAAATTAACCCCTTATGTTCTGTCGCCCAGCAACTAAAAAAGGCTTCCAGCTGCAGCAGGATAGCAGTAGCCAGATTGATCAGCGTGGGACACAGGGATGGATGGGAGGTAAGTATTAAAAAGTTTTAAAAAAAAATTATATATTTTCTGCTTGTTTCTGTGTAAGGGGTCCATGAGACCCCTTATACCAATTCACAAGGCCGGGGGCTGGCAAGTCACCTGCGGCTAGCAGGTGACTTGCCGTTAACCCCCGGCACCCCTATTACCTGCCTCCCCAAAGCCCGGGGGGGCAGAAGAGCCCGGGCCCACACAGGCTATGTGGGCTTGTAGGCTGCAGGGTGGGGGGGCCACAAAAGCTGGCCCCTCCACTCTATTCCTACAAGCCCCCATAGCTGGTCCTGGGCTGGTAATGCTGGGTAAGGGGGACCCCATTTCAATTTTGGGGGGATTTTTAAGGGTTTTTACCCCTTAAAATTCCCCCAAAAAATGGGTTCCCCCCTTATGTTTATAGTGTGGATAGTAGTATTTTATTTGTAAATGTTATAAAGTGCTATTTTCAGTTTGGGCGGTCTCCTGGGCAAGAGTGCGGGCTACCGATACATATGTGGTACTGTTGTAATTGGGAGAAATTGGGCTTTCACATGCAATATGGTTTCCTCTAATAAAGTAAATGTTTTATTTAAAATAAAGGAGACAATTGTCTAAAAAATATTTATTTATTTTTACACAAAAATATAAAAAAACTGTAAAAAATTTACAAACAAGACATTTCATGTTCAAGCCTAAACTCTGCTGCAAAATATATATCTGTAATTTTCCTGGAAATTCCGTCAAAAATCACAGTTAAACATGGCACAGAATAGGGAAAAATGACAACAGAGGGTGACAAAACTTCAAGTAGGATGGCAATTAAAAGGGTTAAAAGTACCTATGCATGTTGGGTATTGTTCTGCTCGGGAGACCTTGCTCTTTCAGATTTTAGCTTGTTTTTTCTTGTTTGCATATTTATATTTTAGGAAAACATGTGATTTATTCAGTTTTATTGACAAACTTAAATTTTGTATTACAAAAAAACACTACAAATTGCAAAAAATATTTTTTATATTAAAAATATTTATTTTTTTTGCACATATTTTACCAAAAAGTATTGAGAATACACTAAAAAAAGGCCAAACAAGAGATTTCATGTTGAAGCCCAGACTCTCTTGAAAAAAACAATATTTTTCTGGTAAATCCCTGGAAATCCTTTCAAAAATCACAGTTGAACACGTGTAGCGCAAAATAGTGAAACATGGTCTGGCAACAGAGGGTGACAAAAGCTGCAGGTAGGCTGGCACTTAAAGGGTTAAGGCAATGACCTCAATGATAATTTTATCAGAGTAATCATGAATAATCATGTGGAGTCAAAAATACATGGAGGGAGAAAAAAAATAAGTAAAATACTGAATCCACACAAAATGTGATGCTAAGGCAAATAGATATAGCCGCTAAATTAAATGAGGTAGTGATTATGGGGGACTATAGTTACCCAGAATATAGACTGGGATGCTGAAACGTGGGGATCTCATAAAAGTAATAGTTTATCTAAAACAAAAAGATGGCTACCTTTTCCAACAAGTACAAGCTCCAACAAGGGGGAGAGCCATATTGGACCTAGTACTAACCAATACTAACCAATGTACCAGACAAAGTAACAAAGACATGTTGGGGGACACCTTAGAAACAGTGATCATAATATTGTTAATTTCCACTTAGCAGTCTCTAGGGTGCCTTATCAAGGAGCCACAAAAATGTGGAACTTCAAAAAGGCAAGGTTTGACCAGCTTAGAGATGCCCTAAACTGCATTGACTGGGAAATGTCCTTAAAAACAAAAGCATGGACACTAAATGGGATACTTTTAAATAAATCCTTAATTTTCATTGTCATAGATATATACCTTACAGGAATAAAGCTGTTATAAACACATGTAAACCGATGTGGCTAAACAATAAAGTTAAGGGGGCAATAAACAACAACACAAAAATACCATTTTGTGATTACTCACCTTTAAAATGGGTATTATAAGTATGTCACACACCCCGCTTCCAAGATTAATAGCATTATTACATTATGTCCAGTAGAAGGCGAACTTCTGCAGAGATGACTAGAAAAAAAGGAACCCCTCCCGGTCCATAAATACCTGGGACCTCCCACACATTACCCAGTATAGGAAAGCAGTAAGGGGACCAGGAAGAGCCAATAACAAAACTAATTAACCAAACAAGGTTCACCATATAGATGATCCAGAATACAAATCAAGGCGGGATGAAGCGGGGTGTGTGACATACTTATAGAACCCATTTAAAGGTGAGTAATTACAAAATGGTATTATTCCAAGTATGTCACACACCCCGCTTCCAAGATTAATAACATTCGGAACATCCAGTAGCAGTGTCCAACATGGGCGGGGATCCCAAAAAGGCAAAAATGCAAAATTAAACCACTGCAGCTTGCGGAACTTTGCGGCCAAAAACGCTGAGGCCCGCACATCAACCTTATAAAACTTGGAAAAGTTATGAACAGAAGACCAAGTAGCAGCCTTACAAACTTGTTCAACAGAAGCCTGGTGCTAAATAGCCCAGGAAGCCCCAACAGCATGAGTAGAATGAGCAGTGATCTGAAAAGGGGGATCCCTCCCCTTGGCAGTATAGGCTCCAACAATGGCCAGACTTATCCATTTACTAATGGTAGACTTGACGGCGCCAAACCCTTCTTGGGCCCAGAGGGCACCACAAACAAGGCGTCCGTCCTACGAAAAGGAGAAGTGGCCACCAAATAGTACTTCACACAACGAACAACATCCAAAGAGTGCAGGGCCCTCTCCCTGTCATTGCTAGGCTTAGGACACAAGGAAGGGAGAACCACATCCTGATTGAGATGGAAGGCAGAGACCACTTTAGGTAGGAAATCTGGCTTAAAACGGAAGACCACCTTGTCCTGATGTCTCTCAACGTAAGGGGCCTGAATAGACAGAGCCGCCAACTCAAAAACACGTCGAACAGAGGTAATAGCCACCAAAAAGGCAACCTTTCGTGTGAGAATGGGGAGTGCAACATCCTGCACCGGCTCAAAAGGAGGCCCCTGGAGAGCCGACAGAACCGAATTCAAGTCCCAAACATGCAACAAAGGCTTTCGAGGGGGCCGCACACGAGTGACCTACTGGAAAAAAGTCTTAACCAAAGGATGGAGAGCAAAAGACCTTTGAAAGAAAACTGCCAGAGTGGAGACCTGCCCTTTCAAGGTACTAAGCTGAAAACCCAGGTCCAAACCATGTTGAAGAAACTCAATTGAAAACACCCTACAAGGCAAGGCCCTAGCCTCACACCAATCAATATAGGACGGCCAAGTCCTGTAGTAGATGTTAGAGGAAGACTTCTTCCTAGCCCTAACAAGTGTCTGGATCACGGCATCAGACAAACCTTCATCTTTTAGAATGGAGGTTTCAGCAGCCACACCGTCAAAGCCAGCGTTTGTAAATTGGGGTAACAAAGCTGACGTTGAGTTACCAGATCCGGAAGCAAAGGCAACCTGTACTGATCGACCGCCAGCCGCACGACGTCTGCGAACCACACCTGTCTTGGCCACCTTGGAGCCACCAGAATTGCTGGCACATCCTCTTGAACCAGCTTGCGCACCACCCTGCCTACCATGGAGAAGGGAGGAAACAGGTACAGGAGACCCAGATCCCTCCAGGCAAGGGACATGGCATCCACTGCCAGAGCCAGAGGATCCTGAGACAGAGACACAAAAGCAGGGAGCTTGTGGTGGTGACGGGAGGCAAAGAGATCCACCTCCGGGAACCCCCACTTGTGACAAATGGATAGAAATACCTTGTTGTTGAGGGACCATTCCCCTCGACGAGAGGACCCCCTGCTGAGGGAGTTCGCTTCCATGTTCTCTACACCTGGAATGTACACCGCTGAGATGCATGGAACATGCTCTCGGCCCATGCAAGAATCAGAGAAACTTCCCTGAGGGCACTCCTGCTGCGAGTCCCTCCTTTATGATTAATGTAAGCGACCGCCGTCCAATTGTTTGATCGAACCTGAACCGGTAAGCATTGGAGGTGATGCGTCAAGTGCAACAGCACCAACCGGATAGCCCTCAGCTCGAAGACGTTGATGGGGGTGTGAGCCTCTTGAGGGCCCCACAGCCCCTGGAACTGATGTTCCTTCCAGAAACCCCCTCAGCCCGACAGGCTGGCATCCGTGGTGACCGTCTCCCAACAAGGGGCCAGAAAAGATCTGCCCCTCAAAAGATTCCTCGGTTCCAGCCACCACTGAAGAGACTGCCGAACCAGGGGAGACATCACAAATGACTGATCCAAAGACAGAGGGCATCTGTCCCAAGCCACTAACAGATGAAGTTGAACAGGCCTCATGTAAAACTGAGCAAAGGGAACCGCCTCGAAGGAGGCCACCATCAACCCCACCAGCCTCATCCCTTGCCGGACGGACAGGCGAGGGTTGGACAGAAGAAGACGTATCAGATATTGAACCATCTGCACCTTCGACTGAGGCAGGAACACTCTGGTCTGAATGGTATCCAGATTCATGTCCAGAAAGAAAACCTCCCTTGACGGGAAGAGAGAAGACTTGGGGTAGTTGATCACCCAGCCAAACCTCTCCAGCGTTGTCACCACCGTCCTGGTGTCCAGCTCTGCCTGGCTGAGAGAGGATGCCGTGATGAGAAGGTCGTCCAGATACAGCACAATACGAATGCCCTGGGCTCTAAAAAGGGCCATTATACCCGCCAACACCTTGGTGAATACCCTTGGTGCCGAGGTCAGCCCGAACGGGAGAGGCACAAACTGATAGTGCTGACCTCCCACCACAAACCTGAGAAACCGCTGATGACCTGGGAAGATCGGCACATGAAGGTAAGCGTCCTTGATGTCTATGGACGTCATAAAGTTCCCTGGATGAAGAGAATTGATGGCCGAGCGCAGAGACTCCATGCGAAATTTCTTGGTCCTGATGAACCTGTTGAGAATCTTTAAATCCAGAATGGATCTTATGGAACCATCCTTTTTGGGCACTGTAAAAAGGTTGGAATAATAGCCCCGGCATCTCTCTGAGAAGGGCACCGGGCAAATGACTTCCAACTCCTGCCAACAACAGCCCCTGCGCGGTCCGGGGGTCCGAAGGAACCTGAGACCTGAGGAATCTGAGAGGCGGCCGGAACTCGAACTCCAGCTTGTACCCAGAAGAGACCACTTCCAGGATCCATTTGTCTGTGACCTCCCGTGTCCAGACCTGGGTGAAGTGCTGTAGCCGTCCCGCGAGGGTGAGGGCGCCCCCTCATTGCTGAGAGGGCTTGGCAGCAACCTTGGGTTTGGCACCCCAGGCAGTTCTGGGGCGGGCACTTCCTCTGTCCCTACCCCAGGAGTCACCTCTGAACGCAGAGTAAGCAACTCCCCTGCTTGCTCGAGGGCCACGAAAGGAAGGATTAAAGGAGCCTGCACCCCGAAAGGAGCGGCATAGCTTTTTGCGTTGAGGCAGCTTTCCTCCTTTCGCCACCAAGTCCAATTTATCTCCAAACAGGCGCATACCCAAGTAGGGTAGCCCTGTGAGCGCCTTCTTGGCCGCCATATCAGCCGCCCATTGGCGCAACCAAACCGATCGCGTATAGCCACAAGCAAAGCCAAGGTTCAACTACACATGCATATGGTATCGTCCAAAGCTGTCAAGACAAAGGTCATGAACAAACCACACCTCGTAAGCGCTGCAAATTCATCACTATCAGGGTTAAGATGGGGACCATTCAACAGGTCCCTAACTACAGATCTAGTAGCCACGGCCGTGAGAGCTGAAGCACAAACGGGTTGCAGGGCCGAACCCACACTGGCAAAGGCGTGTGGCGCCATTTGATCAAGACGACGGTCCTCACCATCCTTCAGCTTGGTGAAGTCTGGTGAGTGCACAACCGATGTGTTGGACAACCCCAGAATCGGAGCGTCGGGGGGTGTCGACCAGCGCTTCACCGTGTCCACCGGAAAGGCATACTTCCTATCCCACCCCTGAGGGACCCTGGGAAGCCGGCTGGGCCTTTCCAATTCCTTAAGAATCAATTTGTCAAAATGTTTTTGATCTGGAAACTCCAGGCGAGGCTTAGTGGCCCCAAAAAATTCCCCCTTTTGCGGGGGGGCCTCCGCAGGAGGAGAAAGAGCAAGCACCTCAAAAATATTGGACAGAAGTCTGGGGGCATCCACAGTATCCCCACGCTCCTGCCCAGCATCAGCATCCATGAACTGCTGATCATCAGAGCCATCAGATTCTGAAAACAATTCCCCTTCTTCCAGTGGGGAGTAATCAGACTAAACAAGGGAGTCATATTCCTCAAAATCAAAAATCAGTGCCAAATGCCTTCTCTTAGCTGGGGGCTTTCTGGCTGCAGAGCTAGCAATCAATTTTTCAATGTTGGCCAATCTAGCACAGACATCAGATTGCGACTCCCCGCTAATGACAACATCACTTGGGGTCAAAGGCAGGCGTGGGGGTGTAGGCGGTGACCCAGACGCCTGGGACCCGGACTGCCGCGTAATTGCCTGCTGAGCACATGGTATGCAAATAATCACATTTGCCCCACAAACCACACATTTGCCCCACAAACCACACACTGCCGGGGTTGCCCCGAAGGGATCCCGAGCACGGTATCCTGGGAAGCCTCCATATGGTGATTTTTTATGGTAGTCGCAATGACCCGTGGGAATTACGCTATGAAGCTACCCTGGATGCCCCTTAAGAAGTCCGTTAGTGGGAGGATTTTTAAGACTCTAAATTTAGCCAAGGGACTCAAGGACCAGGAGAACCCCCTTTTTAAGGATTCCCCCTGAAAGACATAAACATAGGGGCCCCGTAAGCAAGGCAAACACTCCAATCCAATATACAAAGCAATCATACATGGCAAATCAAAAATGACTGTATATAAATATAATATACATATAAAATGTATCTTCATCTATTAAGACAGCAATAAAACCCATCACCACTCAGAGGGTTAATGGTCGCCGCAGTGCTAAAGAAGGACACCAGGCCCGCTATACCAGATAATAAAATGACTAAACCCCGCAGGTCACTCACTCAGACCAGCAGTAATGGCGACGTTACAAGCCTGAGGGAAGGAGGAAGAGGCAGAAGAAAGGCGGGCCAGCGCAGACCGTGCGCCACGCTTGGCCGCGCCCCCTCCCGACCTTCTCCAGAGCCGCAAAAAAGGGTGCCAGAGACAGGGGGCGGGCCACCGCCAACGCGCCGAGCACCCGGCCCCGCCCCCTCCCCTGACAAGAATGAGGGGGAGAAGCTCTCTTCTCCATAGTGCGGAGCCGGCCGTAATATGAGGCACTTTGGCAACACACCACACACACACACACAGCAGAGAAACAAACCAAGCACTCAAGTACACTAAGGGAGAAGGAACAGCCCCCCCCTACAGTTGTGGGAGCAGGGAGAAAGAAAACGGACATGGCATCCCAAACCAGGATCACCAACCTGGTAGCCGCCTACCCCCTTTAATGGGGTCTCACGGAGGAGCATGGCTCCTAGTAGTACACCTGCTAAGGTGTACCCTACCCTCACCCGGACTTACAGCCAATGCTGGGAGGCATAGGGGTTTAAATTTAAATCAGGTCCGGGCAGAAATAGGGACAAAAATTGGCCGGGTGTGGACCCAGCTTACCTGCAAGGGAAGAGACAGCCATCTTCTGACTTGCTCGCCGTCCTGCAGAGACGATCACTGGGTAATGTGTGGGAGGTCCCAGGTATTTATGGACCGGGAGGGGCTCCATTTTTTCTAGTCATCTCTGCAGAAGTCGCCCTCTACTGGACATAACTCGAATGTTATTAATCTTGGAAGCGGGGTGTGTGACATACTTGGAATAAGGTATATAAACGTTTAAAGCAGAAAAGGATAGTGGAAGCGTTCAAAAACTATAAAGAAGAAAATAAAATGTAAAAAACAGGTAAGGGCAGCTAAGCTGGAGACAGAAGGACTGATCACGAAAGAGAGTAAAACTAACCTCAAATTATTCTTTAGCTACATAAACCGTAAAAGATACAAACCTGAAGGTGCGAGCCCCCTGAAAAGCAAGGAGGGGACACTTATAGAGGGGAATGAGGAGAAAGCAAATTTACTAAACAACTTCTTTGCTTCTATATTTACAAAAATACCATTTTGTGAATACTCACCTGTAAAATGGGTATTATAAGTATGTCACACACCCCGCTTTAATACTTACACTTGGGTTATCCACCTGTAGGTAGCGATGTTGCAGAGAAGTCTTGAAAAAAACGAGCCCCTCTCGGTCTATAAATACCTGGGACCTCCCACTTATCTCCCAGTTTTCGAACAGCAGTAAAGACAAGGTACCAGGAACAATCCAACGGTAACCCTCAAAATGGAAACGAAGCTTCACCATACAAAGATCCAGGATACCAAAAAGGGCGGGTGAAGCGGGGTGTGTGACATACTTATAATACCCATTTTACAGGTGAGTATTCACAAAATGGCATTATTCTAAGTATGTCACACACCCCGCTTCAACTTTAATGCTTACACTTGGGACATCCAAAAGCAGTGTCCACAAAGGGCGGGTAACCAACAAGGCAATAATGCATAACTCAAACCACTGCAGTCTGCAGAACTTTGCGGCCAAAAACAGCATCCGCTGAAGCCCGCACATCAACCTTATAAAACTTAGAAAAAATATGAACAGAAGACCAAGTAGCAGCCTTACAAACTTGTTCAACAGAAGCCTGGTGCTGAAAAGCCCAAGATGCTCCAACAGCACGAGTAGAATGAGCAGTGATACGAAAAGGGAGAACCTTCCCCTTGGCAGAATAGGCCCCAACAACAGCCTGACGAATCCATTTGCTAATGGAAGACTTAGCCGGAGCCAAACCCTTCCTAGGCCCACAGGGCACCACGAAAAAGGCATTGGTCTTACGAAAAGGAGATGTAGTAAGCAAATAGTACTTCACACAGCGTACCACGTCCAAACAATGCAAAACCCTCTCCTTGTCATTCCTAGGCTTAGGACACAAGGAAGGAAGAACAATGTCCTGGTTAAGATGAAAAGCAGAGACCACCTTAGGAAGAAAGTCCGGTTTGAAGCGGAAAACCACTTTGTCCTGATGCCTCTCAAAGTAAGGAGCCTGAATCGACAAGGCCGCCAACTCCGAAACACGCCGAACAGAAGTGATGGCCACCAAAAAGGCAACCTTCTGAGTCAAAGTAGAAAGAGCAATATCCTGCAAGGGCTCAAAAGGAGGAGCCTGAAGAGCAGAGAGAACCAAATTCAAATCCCAAACAGGGAGCAAAGGCTTCCTAGGAGGCCGCACATGCGAAACCCCCTGGAAAAAAGTCTTGACCAAAGGATGAAGCGCAAAAGCCTTTTGAAAAAAGACAGACAAGGCAGAAACCTGCCCCTTCAAGGTACTCAGCTGGAGACCAGAGTCCAGCCCCGACTGAAGAAAATCCAAAATTCTGGAAACAGAAAAGACCCGACAGGGCAAAGATCTAGCCTCACACCAATCAATATAAGATCTCCAAGTCATATAGTAGATGGTAGAAGAAGACCTCTTCCTGACCTTCCTCCCTTATGATGGAGGTTTCAGCAGCCAGGCCGTCAAAGCCGGCGTTGGTAAATTGGGGGTAACGCAGTTGATCCTGTGTGAGAAGATCCGGCCGAAGAGGCAGATCAAACTGATCCACCGCCAGACGAACGATGTCTGCGAACCACACCCGCCTTGGCCACCTTGGAGCCACGAGAATGGCGGGAACCCCTTCAAGGGCCAGCTTTCGCAACACCTTGCCTAGCATGGAAGTCGGAGGAAACAGATAAAGGAACCCCAGGTCCCCCCAGCTCAGAGACATGGCATCCACCGCCAGAGCCAGAGGATCCTGAGAGAGCGACACGAATGTCGGAAGCTTGTAATTGTGACGAAAGGCAAACAAGTCCACCTCCGGTGTCCCCCACTGGGGACAAAGAGACCGAAACACCTTGGGATCGAGAGACTATTCCCCCCGGCGGGAAGAGCACCTGCTCAGAAAGTCCGCCACCTGTGTTTTCCACTCCCGGAATGTACACTGCCGAGATGCAAGGGACATGGATCTCCACCCAGGCTAGGATCAGAGACACCTCTCTGAGTGCACTCTGACTGCGAGTCCCTCCCTGGTGATTGATGTAAGCAACCGCCGTCCGATTGTCTGACCGAACCTGAACCGGCAAACCCTGTAAATGCTGTGTCAAGTGAGACAGAACCAACCTGATGGCTCTCAGCTCCAGAACGTTGATGGGCAAGTGGGCCTCCTGAGGGCCCCACCGCCCCCGGAACTGAAGATCCTTCCAGAAACCCCCCCATCCCGACAAACTGGCGTCCGTGGTGACAGTTTCCCAAAGAGGGGTCAGAAAAGAGATTGGCCGAGACCATCCACCACTGAAGAGACTGCCGAACCCGGGAGGACATCCCGGCCGATCCAACGACCTCGGTCGCCAGTCCCAAGACGCCAACAGATGAAGCTGAAGTGTCCTCGTGTGAAACTGAGCAAAGGGAACTGCCTCGAAGGAGGCTACCATCAACCCCACCAATCTCATCCCTAGCCGGATGGACGGACAAGGAATGGAAGGAAGCTGCACCAATTCCTGAATCAAGAGAACCTTGGGCTGAGGCAGAAACACTCTGTGTTGACAAGAATCCAAGGACATTCCCAGAAAGGAAAGGTCCTGAGGAAGTGACGCTAGTGACGTCACGCAACGCGTAGACGTTGGTTCGGTGGGCTGTTGGATGTCTTTCATGTAAGTTTTATTTATGGTGGATATTGCATTGCTTTTTCTTCCCCTGGCTGGCGTTCACTGTTTATTTTTAGTATTATCTTAGATGTGTTTAGTTTAGAGGGTAACTTTTGAGGATATTTTGCATCTTAAATAGGCATTTAATATATTGGGACACTTGGACTTCCATGTTATTGGGAGACTTATAAGCACTATAGCACTTTATTCGGTCCAACCAGGCAGCACAATTCATTTATATATATGTGTAGTATATACCAATAGTATATTTATTAAGATCATATTAACCACCAGCCCCACCTTTCCCCCAAGTTTGTTTTCTCCCTCCTTCCTTTATTGACCATGTATTGTCTTTGGTGTTTTTTAATATGTCTATAGTGTGTACAGTTTTCTTTTTTGTTAATAAAAATTAAATTTTATAATACATTGAGCAGTGGTGCCATATATGGTTATGGAGTCTTTTTGGAGGTGTGGGACCTTCAGTGTGTGTGTATACATTCCCAGAAAAGGACACCACCCTGGCCGGAGTGAGGGAGGACTTGGGATAGTTGATCACCCAGCCGAAACTCTCCAGAGTGGACACCACCGTCCTGGTGTCCATCTCCGATTGACTGAAGAAAGGAGCCATGATGAGAAGGTCGTCCAGATAAGGCACGATGCGAATCCCCTGAGCCCTGAGAAGGGCCATGACTCCGGCCAGCACCTTGGTGAACACCCTTGGATCCGAGGTAAGGCCAAACGGAAGAGCCACAAATTGAAAATGCCGATCTTCCACCACGAAACGAAGAAACCTTTGATGAGCCGGAAAGATAGGAACATAAGGGTAGGCATCCTTGATGTCTATGGACGTCATGAAGTCCCCCTGCCGAAGAGAATTGATGGCAGAGCGCAGAATTTCCATGCAAAATTTCCGGGGACGTATAAACCTGTTAAAGAACTTCAGATCCAGGATGGGACGCAGCGATCCATCTTTCTTGGGCACTGTGAAGAGATTGGAATAATACCCGAGGCCCACATCCGAGGAAGGAACCAGGCAGATGACTGCCATGTCCAGAAGATTCCTTACCACCGCCAGAAGCCCCTGCGCGGCCAAAGGATCCGTGGGCACACAAGACCTGAAAAACCTTGGAGGAGGTCGGGACTCGAACTCCAGCTTGTAACCGGACGACACCACCTCCCGAATCCATCTGTCCGAGACCGCCTGGTCCCAGACCTGGGAGAAGTGTCGCAACCGTCCCCCCACCCACACGGGTGAGGGCGCCCCCTCATTGCTGAGCGGGCTTGGCAGTGGGTTTTGGCTTGGAGCCCCAGGAGTGACCGGGACGGCCACGGCCTCTACCCCGGTTCCAACCGGCACCCCTGGAGACAGGGAAAACCGCGCCCCTGCCAGCTCTGGCTCCCCGAAAGGAGGGACTAAAAGAAGTCGCCCACCGAAAGGAACGGCGTAGTTTCTTGCGCTGAGGTAACTTACCTCCCTTGGCAACAGAATCCAATTTCTCACCAAACAGGCGCAAACCCAAAAAGGGAAGAGCCGTGAGTGTCCTTATTGAATTAAAATCAGCAGTCCATTGCCGCAGCCCCACCGACCGCCGGATAACCACCAACAAGGCCGTGGTCCTACTACACATCACCATGGCATCATTCTGAGCGGCAAGAACAAACAAAACAAATGACTCACAACGCTTGAGAGCCTCAAACTCTTCACAAACAGGATCAAGGCCCGACAACAATTCCCTGAGAATGGACCTTGCAGCCAACATCAAAAGTGCCGAAGCACAAACCGGCCTCAAAGCCGAACCAACACTGGCAAAGCCGTGGCGAGCCAGCTGGTCAATCTGGCGATCCTCACCATCCTTGATAGTAGTACAGTCAGGAGAGTGCAAGACAGCCGTGTTAGACAGCCCCAAAACCGGGGCATCAACCTCAGGGGGAGAAGACCATCGCTTAACCAAGTCCGCTGGGAAAGGATACTTTTTATCCCAACTAGGCGGAACACCAGCAAGACGGGTAGGCTGCTCCCATTATTTAAGTATGTCGTTGACTGGGAAACTCCAAGAGCAGCCTGGCCACGTCAAATAACTCACTCTTAGGCGGGGGAGCCACCTCAACTCAAACATTTGAGCCAGGCTCGAAGTGGTGTCGAAGACCACCCCCATTGCCTGGTCACCAGCAGCACCAAACAATTGCTGGTCATCCGGCTCATACAAATCTTCACAGAGCTCCCCCTCCTCAGCCGGGGGACAATCGGACCAGTCCAAGGGCTCAAAAACATCAACACCATGGTCCGGCGGGGCCGGAGAATGGTGTTTCCGCTTAGCCGGAGCTTTCTGAGCAACCACAGCAGAAAACATTTTCTCAAGGCTGGCCAACCTGGCGCACACCTTGGATTGTGAATCCCCACCCATGACAACGTCACACGGGGTCCGGAACAGGCGGGGAGGAGTAGGAGATGACACAGGCGGCGAAGAGCCTGGCGCGCAATGTTCCGCTGTGCACATGGAATGCATAATATGACATCATCCCCTGGGAGAGGAGCCCCACAACCCCCGCACAGCCTGGATTGCCCCGAAGGGCCGTTTCCGGTATCGCTGGAAGCCTCCATATGGTAAAATTGTGGTATTCGCAAGAACCCAGGGATTTATGCAATAAGCGACCTGGGATGCCCCTTTAATGTCCCGGTAGTGGGAGGATTTGTAATATATAATCTTTGGAGTGGACAAGACCCCACTAGCCAGGTATCTACGACCGGGAAACCCCTTCAACACGGGATCCCAGGATCTGCAATGGAAAGGACAACAGTCACTCCAGAACATGAAATGTCAAGCATGCAGCAGCACAAAATATAAAAACACAAGAACATGTACAGGCAAGATACACTGGACTATAAGCACACATATGCTCCCATTCACAGAGAGGGAACTGCCAGACGCGCCCTGTATTCAGCGCGTCACAATATTAAAAAGCAGGGAGAGAGATTGGAGCTCAGGACACTCTGTCCCACAGACCAGCATGTACCAATTGAGCCATAAAGGCCGCATGAACACAGTCAAGAATTAGTTATTTGTATAGGAAATGCATAGAATACAACCATGATGCATACAGCCCTGACATAAAAATACAAGGAACAAAAGCCAGTGACTCACAAATGGCGGCACCGAACGCAACAGCAGTGGAGCAGCAACCAGCACCAGTACAGGAACGAGGAGGAAGGAGAAGAAGGGCGGGCCGTCCTAAGCGCGCGAAGCGCTCCGGCCCTGTCCCCTTCCAAGAAAGAGCACAGCGCGGGCCGTGCGAGACGCGGCCCCGCCCCTTCGCCTGAAGTAGCCGCAACAAAAGTTAGAAGCGGGCGCCTGACGCACATGGCGCCCGGCCCCGCAGCCTGACCCCCAAGCCAGGAGTCCGCAAAGGCTCAAGCCCAACCAGGGAACAGGTGGGATGGCGGGACGGCAACACACGCGCCAGCGGGCCCCGCCCCCCACCAATAGCAGAGACGACCACCCAGGCAAGGCGCAATGCACCCACCGCCGACAGTCTGAGGTGGAGAAGCTCACAAGTACCGACAAACAGCCACACACGTACAGGCACTCAGCTACACAAGGCACCCCCCCCCCCCCCCCCCGTTTCCTAGCGCAGGGAGAAGGGACCAAGCGGGGAAGGGAGGCATCACCATAAGGTGAATCGGGACGGGGCATCCCAATCCGGATCACCAGGCTGGATATCCGCGCTGCCCCAAGGTATGGGGTCTAGCGGAGGAGCCAAGCTCCTAGGCACCTTGGGGTGCCGTCTACCCTTGCCCGGCCAGCAGCCTAGGCTGGGAGGCTTCACAATTAGGGCAAACAAAACATAGCCGAGCAGAAATAGATCAGAAGGGGGGCCGGGGTGTTACCCCGGGTACCTGCAAGCAGGAGACTTCATTCTTCTGTCTTGTCACCATCTTGCAGAGAAGAACACTGGGAGATAAGTGGGAGGTCCCAGGTATTTATAGACCGGGAGGGGCTCGTTTTATTCTAAGCATACAGCACGTCCTGCTCCAGACATAGTCATAACGTGTGGGGTAATCCTCCGCCCTCAGCGCCGTGCACTGCAGAACACGAAGAAAACAAGCTCCTCCCGGCCCTACATATACCGGAGGACCTCCCACAAATCCTCAGATTTCTCTGCAGTGCCTGAACTGCGAAGACATGAAGTATCACGCTCTCGCAGGCGAGCGGGGCTTTACAGCCCGAGGCCCTGCGGGACTATTTCCACCTGTCCTTCTTGTGATCAGAATATGCCTCCCAGCCTGGGCTGCGTTGGTCGGGTGAAGGTAGGCAGCACGGTACGTGCTTAACGGAGCCATGCTCCACCGCAATCCCCCACCATAGGGTAGGCGGTTTAGGCCGATGGTGAGCCTCTAGTGGATGCCCCTCCCGCATTGTTGCCCCGTACCCCGTGTGGTGCTGGACCCTATTAACGGGTCGCCATTCTCCCTCATTTCCCCATCTACTTAGGGGGAAAAGAAAGGGGGGGTATGTGTGTGGCGGTCCCAGTGTACCGGTATGTCACGGTCGTGGCCTCTATTCTGCCATTTATTAATTCAGAGATGTCAGAGCCGCGCTGCTTGCTCCTTATTTCGGCTGACGCTGTGTGTTTTTTACATTGCTTGCCGCATAGTCTTGATGCTGTTTCCTGTACTTCTTATCTGTAACCGTTCTATTGAACCTTAGGCTTGTGGTTGTATCCTTGCCTTTATTTTTACCTCAGAGCTTCGCCCTCTTTAGAGTGGACGGGGCCTTAGTTCGGCGCGCTCCGCGTCATGGCAGAGCATTTAGCCCGCCCTTCGAGGTTCGCTGGGCGCCATTTTTGTTAAGCTTTGCGCACGTGCGTCGTGGCAGTCTCCTCCTCCTCCATTTGAGCTGTAAGTGCCCTCGCGGGCGAATCCCTCTGTTTTTTGTCTGTCCAGCTGCGCATGGCCCTGACATCTCTTTCCCATTATGTCTTTCAGACGCTGAGTTCCCGGTGGCTTCTCCCGACCGCATATTCATACATATATATATTTATATATACATATACATATTTATTCTTATACTTATACGGATATTAGCGGGCCTTCCTAAAATCTCCCACATTAATCAGCGGGTTGTTGGGGCATCCAGGGTTGCATTTTGCATAAATCCCTATTGACACATTGTGTTTAAACAATCACCATATGGAGGCATCTCAGGATTGTGTTACCGGGGTCCCTCTGGGACAGGACCGGCTTTGTGTAGCGTCTGGTCTCCCCCATGCTGGGGCTGACGGGGCACGGGTCTGCGTATCATGTTCTGAACAGACGCTGGAATTGCGAGCGACGCTTGCGGTTGCACCTCGCTTCTTCTCTCCCCTTTCCTCTTCCCTAAATCTCACTCCTGTTGAGTCTTGTACAAGTGGGGAATTACAAATAGACACCTCTCCTAGATGGCCCACGCTTGTCCAGATTGTTGAAGGGTTGTCCGGCCGGGTGGGTCCTGATAGACAACGGCCTTGGACTCCCGCGGCTTCGGCCTGTGCTATGGACTCTGAGGAGTCCTTTTCTACACGTGCTAGCGCCACGTCGGAAGATGGGGACCTGTTCTCTGACCTAGGTTCCTCTGACGAGAGGCCGAGGTGTCAGGATGATGCTGGTCAGGATGACTGGGACCAGCTTGATATTGGTGGTATGTTACTCAGGATTATCAATGCCCTGTCCATTTCGCCTCCCGGTGAGGTCTCCAGGCCGAGAGGGGGGCGCTTCCATACTGCGCCTGCGCGCTTGGAATTTCTCGAGCAGGCTCACTTCCATGCTCTTGTACTTAAAGAGTGGGAATGCCCCACTGCACTTCAAAGGCCCCCAGAGGATTGGGTTTGGAAATACCCTTTTCCCCCCCGAGATGGTTGATATTTGGTCTTCGTCCCCAGTGGTAGACGCACCGATTATTGGGGTTCCTAACCCCCCCCCTTCCTTACAGCTTTGGCTTACAGCTCTTTGCGGGACGCCGAGGATCAGCGCATTGATAGGCTGGCTTCCCACGCCTTTGCCTGTGCAGGAACGGTGCTACGCCCTGTCTGTGCCGCGGCCATCACAGCAGTGGCCGCTAAGGCTCTCATAAGAAAGATGCTGGAGCATCAACCTGAAGATTTACCCTGGGAGGTGTTTTACACACTCTCCAGCTGTGATATTTTTGTTAAATTTATCCTTTTAGCTCTGGATGACACCATCAAAATGTGTGCGAGGACTTCTGCCCAAATGGTAGCTATACATCGCCTGCTCTGGCTGCATCAGTGGGGGGCAGACGATGACGCTAAAAAGACCCTGACGGGGCTTCCCTTTAGAGGGCATCGCCTGTTTGGGGCCCGTCTGGACCTATTTGGAAAACAGGACAGTCCGCCCAATCAGGGGCAGCCGTCTCGGCCCCCTCGGAGCAGGGATAACCCTCCACCTCCATATCGTAGTGTTAAGCAGGAACCAGGGATGCCCCTTGCAGGGTCTGGTTCGGTATCCTGTCCCAGGAGTGACATTCAACGCCCGGGGCCTTCGGGCCGGGCTAAGCCCATTTCATTCACCGTAAACCCTCATGCATGATGGGACGCCCTCACCCACCCGGGTGAGGGGATGGCCACAGCACATTACTCCTATCAGGAGGCATCCTGCCTCGTTCTAGTGGCTTTAGGAGGTGGTCCCTCCGGATACGGGACAGTGTTTGCTGGGTGGTCCTTCCCTGTGTCGGTCAGGAGGACTACGGTCCCCTGCTTTTCTTCAAGTATGAGTGCAGGCTTTCCTGGGCCTGTCAGGTATGGCTTCCTTGCCAGAACGCCATCATCATATAGAGGCTGGTGCCTCTGCGCCAGTTGCTCCTCCCTTCCCTTGAGGACGAGGGAGTCTATCTTTCTACCCCTTGTGGGGTTTAGCATCTGTATCTATAAGGCGTCCAGGCTTGGCGCTTCTGAATGGGCCATTGGTGCCCTACATACCAGGGGTCCTCTGGCCGCCCGTGGCGTGCTGAGATGTTTATTCTGTCCCTAAGGTATCTTCTGGATACTGAGCCCACTACTGCTGGGTATTGGTGGTCGTTGCCACCATTGTGACATTGGCTGGGTCCCCTCTTGCCTTCTTGTGCCCGCTTGGCTCTGGATGGGTGTGATGTCTCGCACGACACCAGGTGGCAGTTTCCAGGGGACCTATCAGGTCCTCCTTTTACTTACCAGAGGGTGTCATGCGGAGGGAACTTGATTGACTCAAGCCCTACTCAGTTCCTTCCTCCAGTTCCAGGTTGTATCTGGGTTGGGTTTTCAGCTAATGCCTTTTCTTTTGGCTATAAGGGAATTTCCTGAGATGAGGTCTCTGGTCCTCTGTCCTGTTTCGTTTTATCTCTAGGCAGAATTGCACCTGGTGTGGCCGTTGGTGGCTGGTCTTTTGACATCCCTGTTTTCTCTGTGCCCTTGGGCTCTGAGACATTTTAGCTATTAGTCCTGGATGAGGGTTCAGCACCCTGGATCTAGGTCTGTTTACCTTCCTTCTAGTGGTGGCGGCTATTCTTCCGCTGGCTTACTCAAGGAAACCGTTAGGGATCTTGCCTACCTCCCTGTTTCTCCCTGTTGCTGGTTACCTTTGTACCATATCTGGCAGGTGGACAAAAGGGGACTTGTCTTCTGAAACCCCCGGTAGTTTTTCGGTAGGGACCCTGAGGGATCCGGTTACCTATGGTTTCTTGTTGTCACTATGAAGCTTCGGTGGGTTCTAGCTTGCTGGACTTCTCCCTTTCAGTGCCTGTCTGATTGGGGACTCTGGGTCCATTGTAGGACAGTGGTATGCTACTTGTTACCCATGGAGTTCCTGGGTCTAGCTCTATTCCAAGGTAGCTCTGACTCCTTCTTGGGGGGAATTAATATTCCTTGTCTTTTCTTTTTATATCCCTCCTCTGCAGGAGGTTGGGTTCAGTGGTTTCTGGTTAGACATTATATTGAAATGTCTTATCCCCCATGCCCTACTGGGCGGGGGTTTGCGCAAGTTCTCCTAATGGCGAGCAGCATCGCTATGCTGAAGGCCTGGGTGGCCCAGTGGGGTGTGGTCCGCGGATGTTCTGCTGAGAACAGTAGGCCTGCGTGTCCCTCACGAGCTCCATTTTACATGGTCAGGTTCTTATCTTAGGCTATACCTTGGCGTTCGGCAGGTATTTTTGTGCTTACCCGGTTGGAGATGACAGATCTCGGGGTGTCTTGTTCCTTGGAGAGTTAGGACTTACTTCCTTCTCTTTGTTTTCTTCCTTCTGCCACGCTATGTTAGGGTATGTTGTGTACCCATACTGGCCTGCTGGGTCTAAGCTCCTTTCCTTGTTGGACGATCTCTGTTCCTGGGGTTTAGGGTCCTATCAGCAATGTTGGTATTGGCTCCCAACTAAGTTCTGTGGAAGGTTCAGGGCTTGCCCTGTTCACCTACTGCAAAGCCTGATCCAATCTCTTGTGTTGAGCTTTCTTCAGGGTCTGCTCGGTTGCATTCATTTGGGGAATTCCTGTTTTCCCTTTGGGGGGATTTCTTATCTCGATGCCCTGCTAAGGGTTCCCTTGGTTCTTATTCAGGTTCTTGTCTGAACCGCTTCTTCATCATATCACCCCTCCGGGGCGATTGCTCCAGCCAGGAGTGTGCCATGCGTATGGCTCTGTGGCGGCTATTATCATTCCATTTATGTACATTCTTATTTATATCTGTATACCATGAGGTGAGGGTGCCGCCTTACGCTAAGTCTGCTTCCAGGCGAGGGTCCTTACCTTCATTATGCCAGATTCTCTGGTCTCTGGGATGTTGTCCTGCGTATTATGAGATAAGGGACTTGCATCTCTCTACAGCATTGGAGATCTTTCTGAACGGCCTTTTGTCCCTGAAAGGATTTTGCCTTTTAAGGGGTTCGGTGTCCTATTATGAAGTACCGGCTCTAATTACCTCCACGGGGGAAGTGCCCTTGGATAGGTCTTACTTGGCTAGTTTTGACCTACTGTGCCGAGTAAGTAAGTATAACTTTGGCTTCTGTTGAAGGGTTGTTGTTAGCATTCCTGCTGGTCCTGACTGAGACCAGGTTTCATATTCCCTGTCGGGGAAAGTTTTGATGTTCCATGGCTGCACTCCTTGTAGTAGCTTGGTCAGGTCACCATTCTGGCCTATTCTGTTATGGGAAGCTTCTTCTTCTCTACTGTTTTCTGTTCTCTCACCTCTTGTGATTGGTCTCGTGACTCTTAGCACTAAGTTCTGGTGAGCAAGTTGGCTAGTCCGCTACTTGGGTTCAGTTCTCCCTTTACAAGGTTCAAGGGTTGAGGTTAGAGCATTGCTCTTGTTGCCCTGGTAGGATGGTTGGGGGTGACAGCGCTTTACTGTTGGCTGTGCCCTTCTCACGGGGATCCCAACCTACTTATGGACACTGCTATTGGATGTCCCGCACGTTATGACTGGAGCAGGACGTGCTGTATGCTTAGAATAATACAACATTGTGAAGTACTCACCTGTAGAGTTGATATTATATGCATACAGCACGTCCTGCTCCACCCCACCCTGGTTTCACTTTGTTCTGGATCCCCTGTCTGGTGATTGTTACCTTTGATATTTTGCCAGTTTTTGGGTGGTTGTTTCTCCTGGCCTCTTATTCTCATTGCTTTTCAATGCTGGGGATTTGTGGGAGGTCCTCCGGTATATGTAGGGCCGGGAGGAGCTTGTTTTCTTCGTGTTCTGCAGTGCACGGCGCTGAGGGCGGAGGATTACCCCACACGTTATGACTATGTCTGGAGCAGGACGTGCTGTATGCATATAATATCAACTCTACAGGTGAGTACTTCACAGAGTTGTATTTTTCAAGACTTCTCTGCAACATCGCCACCTGCAGGTGGATAACCCAAGTGTAAGTATATAAGTTGAAGCGGGGTGTGTGACATACTTAGAATATAATGTGATATGACAAGTGAAATGAATAACTAAAACCCTCCATTAAATGTCACTGGTCTAACCAAGGAAGAAGTCCAGCGCTGTCTCAAGCAGATAAAAATCGATAAATCACTGGGACCAGATGACATATATCCTCGTGTTTTAAGGGAGTTATGTACAGTAATAGACAAGCCATTATTTCTAATATTTGTGGATTCAATAATGTGGTGCCAATATTTAAAAAGGGATCTAGGGGCAACCTGGGAACTACAGAATGGTAAGCATGCGTGGTAAGCAAGCTGTTTGAAGGTTTCATAAGGGATATTATCCTGGAGCATCTTGGGAAAAATGACCTAATTACTCCATATCAGCATGTATTTATGAGGAATCTCTCCTGCCAGACAAACCTAATCAGCTTTTATGAGGAGTTAAGTTCAAGATTGGATCAGAGGGAGTCATTGGATATCATATATCTTGACTTTTCTAAAGCATTCGATACTGTGCCACATAAAAGGCTGGTACAAAAGATAAGAATGCTTGGACTGGGGGAAAACGTGTGCAGATAGGTGAGAAGTTTGGATCACCGGTACTAGCAAAGTTCTACAATGATCAGTTCTGGGACCAATTCTCTTTAATATATATATATATATATATATATATATATATATACCGTGTTTCCCCGAAAGTAAGACAGTGTCTTACTTTCTTTTTATCCCCAAAAGCCCCACTACGTCTTACTTTCGGGGTATGTCTTATATTATCTGCCCCCCGCAGCAGCGCTCACCTCGGAGCCGGACTCTCAGCTGCAACGAAACGAGCTCCGGCAAACACAGCCGTAAAGCGCAACGCCGGCTGTCGTGAGCTCCCCGAACGAGGGCGACGCAGCGAGTCACGTGATCGAGAGCCCCCGGCCGCCATCATTGTTGAGGGCAAGTGGGGAAATAGCAGACGTGGCGACGTATGGAGAGGGGGACGGTGCGGACGTGGGCAGGAGGCGGCGCGCAGCTACAGTAGATGAGAGGGAGGCGGCTATACCCAGTGAGCGAGCAGCTTCCAGCTTGTGAGACGTGGGCAGGAGGCGGCGCGCAGCTACGGTAGATGAGAGGGAGGCGGCAATATCCAGTGAGCGAGCAGCTTCCAGCTTGTGAGGGACAAGTGGCGGGCAGCCCATGTAAGTAACTTTTCCTCTGCAGGACTTGTACCGTGTTTACCCGAAAGTAAGACATATGTCTTACTTTCGGGGTACGACTTATATTAGCCGACCCCTCTGAAACTCCCGATACGTCTTACAATCGGGGGTGTCATACTTTCGGGGAAACACGGTATAAATGACATTGGGTACGGATTAAACAGTAAAGTCTCAATCTTTGCAGATGATACTAAGCTGTGTAAAGTAATTAAAACAAAAGAGGACAGCAGGCAGCTACTAACAGCTTTAGATAAATTGGAAGCATTGGCAGTTAAATGGCAAATTAAGTTTAACACAGATACATTTAAGGTTATGCACATGAGAAGGAGAAATCCGTGTCATGGTTACATACTAAATAAAGAAACACTTGGTAAAACAATGGAAAAGGACCTAGGGGTTTTAGTTAACATTAAGCTCAACTGTAATAATCAATGCCAGGCAGCAGCTGCCAAAGCAAACAGGATCATGGGGTGCATCAGGATGGGCATAGGTGCTCATGACCAGAGCATAATTTTACCCCTGTACAAGTCACTGGTCAGAACCCATATGGAGTACTGTGTACAGTTCTGGACACCTGTGCTTCAAAAGGACATATCAGAACTGGCGTGTGAGGAGGGCAACAAAGTTAATAAAAGGAGTATGTGAGGCTAGAGTACCCTGAAAGATTGTCAAAGTTAGGTTTATTTAGCTTAGAAAAAATACGCCTGAGGGGTGATCTAATAAATTTGTATAAATATATTCGGGGTCAATACAAAGATCTGTCCCACAATCTATTTTTACCCTGAAGTGTAACCATAACCCAAGGGTATCCACTAAGGTTAGAGGAAAGGTGCTTTCTCCATCGACATAGGAGGGGATTCTTTTCTGTAAGAGCAGTGAGACTATGGAACTCGCTGCCAGAGGAGGTAGTGATGATGGATACAGTGAAAACATTCAAAAGTGGCCTTGATGCCTTCCTGGCAAGTAATAAATTTCCTGCTATGGCTACTAGACCACTGGAAGGAGATAAATAGGCTGAACTGGATGGACTTTATTCAGCCTTACATACTATGTATTGCAGGGCGTTTTTCCATTTTTGTTCATATTTAAAATTAAAATCGCAATGCAGCGGAAATACAATCATTTTCTTTACCAAAACCCATGATTTCGACTATCCTGGGTTTTGGACCTTGCCCCCGTTGTGTGAAACCCCCCAGGTTTTCCGATCTAATTCACCCTTCACTGTTCTTGAGGTGCATGACCAGCCTCTCGTCCAAACAGCGTGCTCGGATCAATTACCTTCCCTTGGTCTAAGAGCATGTCTAAGGATCGAGCGGATCCAAGCATGCCCATGGCCGCATCCCTTACTACCCTCTAACAGTGAGCGTGCCCGCACCAGAGATTCACAAATGCCTGGCATGGGCACGAGGGCAAGAGGGATGCGGCCGCTGCTCGTGCATGTGCAGTTGGACCGGGAAAGAAGGTGAGTTTCTGGGCGACCCTGGAGGATTCTAAAAACGGGTCATCCCAATTGCCTGGGGGGGGGGGTGGAATCTAGCAGCCCTGGAATCTTATACTTTCTGGGGCCATTGGGGCATGGGTTTTGGTCCACTTTAAATTGAGGTAAGAGAAGGTGAAACAATGACTATACAGAGAATTGAAAGGGTCATTTCTATACACATACACAGACAAAAAATATAGATATATTGTTTTTATTTGAAAAAATACAATAGAGCTATATCCCAAAAAGCACAGAAAAACCTTAGTTCCAGCTATTTAGTAATTCCATAGGGTCCTAAAGAATTGTACTGTTGTGCTTATGCAGTGTAAAATAGCCAATTAGCTGCTGGTACAGTCCTTTTTCATAAAATGAATAGGGTTAGTGAGACCATGTGAGCATGCAAAATTCATAAATCATACAGTTTAGAACTAATTTCAAGTATTTTTTATTCATTATTGTAAGAAATCTTGAAGATGCCCCAAGGTTTTCCATTTTTATTATACACTAGTATTTTGAGGCATAAGAAAGTACTAAAGTATCTGGAAATAGTTTGTACATATTGCACAGTATACCTATCGCACAGTATTCATTTTAGCAGACAGGTCTCTAAAAAGCAGTCATTATGCTAAAGCTTCGCCTTACAAAAATATATATAAAAAAAAAAAAAACTGTACATTTTAAGTGGTGTTTATAGTCATCTATAAAATACATCTTCACAAACTACTGTACATCTTTCAACTATAGACAATACATTAGGCCTACCTACAAGAATTTAGACACCACTTTTACATTTTTAATGATACATATTCAGACAAATGAACAGTTTAAATAATATCAGTGCAATTCACCTTTTGAAAGAATAGAAACCTTCAATCTATGTATGTGCATGGGAATGAACTGAACTGCTTTGCAGAATAAATTATCCAGGTGAAAGTCAATTCCAAAAATTTAGCTATGACTAAGGTGGGGGAGGTTAGAGGTTTTGTGCTGCCTGAGACCGGGTTGATGATTTAGCCTCTCCTCCTGTCTGCAGAGGAAAGATAAGAAGTTTAAACAGAAAAAATATGGGCCCCACTATGATGGGCAAGCGTTCTTACACTTGCCCACCCCAGTTAATACCAAAAAAAAAAGTTTTCCCATGACTTGACAGCAAGAACACTGCCACTCACAGGCCAGTGTATATATGCACATGTCAGAAGCCAGTTATAGTTAACACAGAAAAGCTGCAAAAAACATTATTCAAAATAGACACCTGCAAAAGCATAGCTTAAAGTAGATATACATCATGAGATGCCCAGAGCACATCTTAGCACATCTACCTGTTTATATCTGCCCCCAAAGCTCCCTGCTTTCAGCACTGGTCACCATGAGTTCAATGAACTTCCTTGGGCTCAGGAAGATAACATGGCTAGCACAAAGGATTTGGGAAATAATTTCCTGAGGGGTGGGAGCGAAGCAGATGGCCATCCTTTTTAAGGATGGTGAAGGGTGGAGTGCAGCAAAATGAAGGGTGATGCAGTTTTATAGGTTCACTTTTGCAACATTTTTCTGAGCTGTTTGGCTTGTCACTCAGTCGTATCATTTTTATTATGACTAGCTATGAAAAATTGAGCTCCATATGGAAGAAATAATCAAGGTGAAAGTTTCACACTTGGGAACACATTGCTGGTCAAGGACACCCAAATAGACCAGTGCAGCAGCCAACACTTAATAAAAAGGTATTGGAGGTGTAATTTCAGTTAAGGTTTAAGGCTAGAAAATCCAATCTATTAGTTTCATTCTTCATATACTGGTTGCATGCCATGAAAAAGACAGCAAATTTAAAACGTGTCTCTAATTATATACTATCGCTGGTTGGACATTGAAATAAAAAGGTAATTTTAAGGTGCACAGAGTTAAACTCTGAAGGCATAGGTCTGACCCCCTTCCGCTGAAACCAACAGTGGCCAGGCCACAGATAAGTGCAAAGAAATTCAGAACAGAAACTCTTAACAATCTGTAATGTTAAATTTCATTACATAAATAGAGCTGCCCTGCCAGATTTTGTTTTTGCCATTGAATATAAGATTCTACTAATCTATCTAAAACATCTGTCTATAAAACAAGGTGTCAGATTTTCAGTTTATAGAATATTATAGGTGGGGGGGGGTTCCAGGTTATTAATTATTACATTCAGACTAAACAAATGTATTAGGCGCTTTAGCTCTGCAGAAAAGTTCCAAGGTAAACTGCTTAGACAAGGTGCTCAAGGCTGTCGTATGTAGTGTGAAGATGAGTTATTATTGAGGTTATATTTCAAGTAAAGGAATATCAACAAGTCATATAACATGACTTATTTTTGTATCTCTTTTAATATGAGATGCTACTTCTGTGGTGGTGGTTGTTTTATAAGGAACACTTTATCATGAGATTCTAAACAAGCCTGGGCAGATAATGCTGACAAGAGGTCTGTTAATACAGTCATTCATTTTTTGGCACAAACTTCTGCTAATGTCCTAAATTTTGGCTCCAGGTGATTTAGAAAGTCCATCCTATCATCTTCTCCTCGAAGTTCACTGCAACAGCCTACAGAACCAGCAGCAGATCCTTTCCCTTCATAATTGTATGGAAGAATATAATCTTCACCGTGTTGCTGTTCTTCATCTTGACCACACATATACAGTTTCTGCAAAAAGGAACAAAGAAATAAATAAAGTTTAACTGGTCATGCAGACACTTATTTTAACGTACACATTTGACAGCATGTCTTTTAGATGTACACGTTACCTTGAAGCTAAAAGGTAAAATTCAGTAAATATGTGCATACAAACAAGGAATTAATCCCGATAGGAGCAGGTTATAAATGGTACAACAACAGAAGCAATAAGCAGTAAAGAGGATACACACAGTTTTATAAACAAACAGGTAAAACTTTTCTTTACTATATAAATGCAGACATACAAATGCAGACATACATGACGTTAGTATTGTTAACTGATGCAGTTAGTAGTAAGTTAGGAGTTGGACTAAGGTCAATCACTATTTTTCAGCTCTAAGATTCAAATGCTGGGAGTCAGCTGTGGTCCAAGTAGAACTATTAAAGGAGCAAACTTCCAAAGATAGACACAATGCTGCCAATGTTTTATATCTATTGCCAGCTTTGGCTTCACCATGATTATATTTTTCTGCCAGTAATCCAAAAACTACATAGTTGGTTATTTTTTGGCACATTATGGCTTTCCACATTACCTAAAACACCAAATCTAGTCTAATAATGTAGCTAAATTCAGGCAGACCAGAAACAGATCATGCACAGGTGGCAAAATGTCGGGTCTGGAAGCAATAATAAATGTTTTTTTTTCATCTGTAACAGAAAACACTGGATGAAAGGTTGGGGCTAAACCTTACTGGTCATCAGGAACAGACACTCTTTCCATCCATTCGAGAGAAAATATATGGATTATATTGGTATACACAATAAAATATAAATCTGCAATGCTCTATTAAAACAAGGTGTTATACTTACATCTCCAAGGTGAGTGTTCATAAAACTTTGCCATTCTGAGTAGGTGTGTCTGCTGGCATCAAACCTTTGATGTCTTCCTCCTCCTCCTCCTCCTCCTCCGTAGCCTGTCAGAACTTGGTTTGCTCCTCCTCCACCACCCTTGACTAGATGTTCTCTAATAGTATTGGTCTGGATCATTTGATTTTCTTCAACGTTATTTATGTCTTGTCCACCATGTCCTCCCTGACCGTATGAAGATGGAGCATTCCCACTAGTGTTGCGTTGTATAAGCTGAACTGGGACTTTAAAATTCTTATCCTAAACAATAAAGAGATAACATATATTGACGCCAGTTAGTTCAAAGTTTATGAAGCATCTTTGAATGTGATACAGAACCTGCATAAAGTTAGTACAGCTACTGCAAGAAAGCTAAATCCCAATGCTTTAACATTTATAGACCTTGTGACATTTAGACCTTTGGTAACAAGGGCCACTGTTTTGCAGTTATCTCAGACATGCTAACAAGATGAAGTGTGTTATGCAGTTATAGCTATTTAGACAGTATGCTCATATTGTAAAGGCAATGACGTACCATGACATCTACTCCTGGGGCTTCTGTATTGTTTATAAACAAGTGTTGCTCTCCTGTGTCATCGGTGTAACCCATTTTCCCTTTGCTTGCTGCAGCTCCGCACAGGCACGCCAACAAAAGACCTGCATAGAGAGGAAAAAAGAAACATCTTGTTTTAGTTTTAGTTCTTTTGTGACAAAACCAACTCATTTCAACCATTTAGTGCTTGTTTAAACATCCTGAGCTACTGGAATGGAATGGGAAGCAATTGACAACTGTCAGTACACAATGCCCAGTTACTGTATCGCTTGGAGCCTGATCGGGAAACTTAAAGAGAGGGCAATCCATATAAACCTTCTACATATCAAAATTTGAAGCAGTAACCAAAGCCATCATTGCACCAAGCACTGTAAGGTTGAGTATTTGTATTGGTTTTCATCTGGGTTTTCAGTAAATTATTATCAGGATCTCCAGATCAATTGTGAATAAAAGAAGTGTGTAGGGGGAAATAGGCAAGGATACAAAAAAAAACGCAGCCATATAAATCTTATATCTCCTGCAGCTAATCACTCATATTCATAATCTCCCCCTATTCCTGCTCTATTGTAGAGAATAGAGCAGGTGTGGCCGTGTCACTGTGACTGATGGTGGGATTCTGCAGCCACCATGGGAACCTGGAAGTAAAATGAGACTTTGACCCTAAAATGCACTTATGTCTTATGGTTAAACAGGGAAAAGAAGGGAATCCCAAATGGGCATATTTACATAGTTAATACGATTGAAAAAAGACATATGTCCATTAAGTTAAACCAAGGGTGTTGGGGTAGGGGAAGTTATGCTTTATTTTATAGGTGGAAGTTATTTATTTTATTTTTTGTTTTTTTACTGATAACCACTAATAGTAACTGTTAATGTTATTTTCTTCTTAATAAGCATCTAATCCTTTTTTGAAGCGGTCAGCGGTTGATGCTGTAACAAGCTTCTGTGGGAGGCTATTCCATAGATTTATAGTTCTTATGGTAAAAAATGATTGTCGCATCCAGAGACTAAATTTCTTTTTTTCCAGTCGAAGGCAGTGCCCCCTTGTCTTTAGAGAGGATTTTACATGAAACAGTGTTCCCCCATATTTTTTGTATGGGCCATTTATATATTTATACAAGTTAATCATGTCCCCCCTCAGCCGTCTCCTCTCAAGACTAAACAGATTTAATTCTCGTAATCATCATAAATGCCTTAAGTGGATAAAAATACAATTCTGTGAAATATTCACCTGTAGAATTGGTATTATACGTATACAGTACGTCCTGCTCCAGATATCATACTTACACTTGGGTTATCCTCCGCCAGATGGCGCTGTGCACTGCAGACCTCCCGGCCCTTCACATACCCGGGGACCTCCCACAAATCCCCAGCATTGAAAAGCAGTGAACAAGAAGCCGGGAGAATTTAACCACCGAAACTGGTAACAACAACAATGGTAACAATCACCATACAGGGGATCCAGAATAATGCAAAAGAACAGGGTGGGGTGGAGCAGGACGTACTGTATACGTATAATACCAATTCTACAGGATTCTATTTCACAGAATTGTATTATTCTAAGTATACAGTACGTCCTGCTCCAGATATAATACTTACACTTGGGACATCCAATAGCAGTTTCCATAAAGGTAGGGTGGGATCCCCAACAAAAAAGGCAACAGCAGACAGTTCAAAGCACTGTCACCTGCAAACCTTGCTACCAAGAGCAACATGAGCTAAAGCTCTAATGTCAACCTCGTAAAAACCTTTGAAAAGGTATGAAATAGCAGTCTAGCAAAACTTGTCCAACAGAAAACCTGGTGCTGAAAACCCAAAGGCACCAAAGCATGAATAGAATAAGAAGTAAGGCGAAAAGAAGAATCTTCCCCTTAGAGGAACAGGCCTGAGAAACAGCCTGACAAGTCCAAACGCTAACAGTAGCCCCGGCAGAAGCCAAAACCTTTCCTAGGACCAGAAGAGACCATCCCATCCAAGTAAAGGCCAGGCCCAAAGCTGCTCAACCCCTGGAGATCAGACGAGAACAGACACATACAGGAAGGAGATGGCCATAAACCCAAAGGGGCATCAGTTCCCCTAAGGGGCACGTGACGATCCAGGAAACACTTCCAACACCAGCTGAAGGAATGTAGACCCCTTTCCTCAGCATCGCTAGGAATAAGGCACAGAAGGAGGAAGAAATATCTTGAATCAATGAACATAAGACACCACCTTAGGCAGAAGGTCCGGCGTAAAGCGAAGCACCACCTTATCCTGGTGCATATCAAGGAACGAGGGCTAGCTAAACAGAGCCGCCCGCTCAGACACAGAGTACTGAGTTGGAGAGCCAACTCCAAGCCATGCTGTAACAACTCTAGAGCTCTGGGAACAGAGAACGCCCAACAGGGAAGAGACCTAGACTCACACCAATCCATATGGGTACGCCATACCTCATAAGAGATGGAAGAAGAAGAAGAAGCTTGCTCTTAGACTTCCAATAGTCAAGAACACAGAGAAGAGAAGCCTGTCTCCATAAAGACGGAAAATTCAGCAGTCAGGCCGCCTAGGCCAGAGTCTGTAGATTGGGGTGACGTAAAGGGGGCCCTGAGTGAACAGAGCGGCACCCCCAGCAGAACGTACAGATCTACCACCCTCGGTACCACGTCTGCGAATCCACACTCCACTAGGCCACCCAGGGGCCACCAGTATCAATGGTCCCCCTACCAGAGCAATTCTGCGCAGAACCCCGCCTAGCAGGGGGAACGGAGATAAGACATACAGACCAGAATGTCCTGCCATAACATAACTAAAGCATCATGACCACGGCCAGAGGATCCTGGGACAGGGAAACGAGGGTCGAGAGCTTGAAATAGTGACGGGGCACCAAACAGATCCACACTGGTTGAACCTCAAAGTGACACAAGGATTAGCACATCCTGTCGCAGTGGGACCTCCACCGGAGCGAATACCACTGATATGCAGGAAACATTATCCTCCACCCAGATCAGGAACATATACCTTCCTGGGGGACCATCCTGCTCCAGGTCCCACACAGATGATTAAGGTAGGCCACAGTCGTCAGACAGACAGAGCGCCACCAAACAGGCAGGCCGTGAAGAGGAGAAGTCAAGCGAGATTGTGCCAACCTGAAAACTCACTGTTTCAATATTGATAGGTGCATGGACCTCCTAAAGGCCCCACCTCCCCTGGACCCGCATGGGGTTACAGAAGAAACCCCCCCCCCCCATCAACCTGATAGGTTGGCATCCATGGTGACCGTCTCTAGGAAGGGTAAGAAGGGAACTGCCCCCAGACAGGTTCCTAGAGTACATCCACTCCAAGAGGGACTCCTAACCAGCACACATGACCCTGCTCCAGGGATGCTGGGTCCCTGTCCAGTATTAACAATAGAAGTTGCAGAAGGGCCCCAGGTAGAAGAGTATAAGGGACCTCTTCTAAGCAAGTCACCAACGGGCCCACCAGCTGCATTCCTGCCTGGTGAAGGGACGGGGACAGCAAAGAGGGGCTGAGCCCACGCAACCAGATTGTCCACCTTATTGCTGAGGAAGGAAGATTCTCGCCTGAACCGAATGTAGATTCATCCCTAGGAATGGAGTTACCAATCAAGGGGACAATGAGGACTTGAGGTGAATGAACACCCATCCAAATGACTCCCAATGGACACCACCAGCGGAGTAACCAACTCGACCTGACGTAGAGATTGGGAAGCGAAAAAGGACGACCGGGTAGGTCTCACGCGGACGCCCCTTGGTCTCATCAGAGACATAGCCCCCATCAGTACCTTGGTGAGCACTCTGGAAGCAGAAGAGAGGCCAGATAACAAGGCCACAAATTAGCAGTGTTGGACTTCCAACACGAACCTGAAGAGCCTTGGTGTCTAGAAGACACAGGGATGTGAGCATAAGTATCCTTGATCTTCCCAGACGGCAAGGGCCCACTGGGCGCAAGGCGCTGATGGCCCATCTCAGATTTTCCATGCAGAAACTGCCTGTAATAGTAGAATTGCCGAAAACCTGTGAATCCAGAATGGGCAGACTGACTCATCCTTTTGGGGAAATGTGAAGAGGTTGGTGTAGCGGCCCCTGCCTCTTAAGGGTAAACTGCAAGTGACACCCAGAACCCCGCAGGCCGTGCATGGCCTGCACCAGCACCTGAACAGAGGCAGGGACCAGGAGTACCCTGACAATCTTGGGGGAGGCCGCGCAGAAAACTTTATCCTGTATCCGGAGGAAACTACCTCCTGTATCCACCAGAATGAGGCAAGATGCCTCCTGATAGGAGCAAGGTGCTGCAGCCATCCCCTCACCCAGGCGGGCGCCCCATCATGCTTGAGGGGGTTTGGTGGAAGATTTAGGTTTAGCCCCGCCGGAGGGCCCAGAGCGTTGTCTGCTGCTCGTGGGGCAGGAGTCTGCACGAAGACCCCGGAAAGGCCACCCCTGGTTCTTGTTTAACACTATGGTATGGAGGGGGAGGGGTGTCCCTGCCCTGAGGGGGCCGAGACAGCCGCCTGCGTTGGGGTGATTTGCCCTTTTTACCAAACAGGTCCAGACGGGCCCCAAACAGGCATTGCCCTCTAAAGGGAAGCCCAGTCAGAGTCCTTAGGCAGCATCATCAGCACCCCACTGTCGCAGCCAGACCAAGCGACGTATAGCCACCACAAGGGCAGAAGTCCTCGCACACATTCTAATGGTGTCATCCAGCGCTAAAAGGATACATTTTACAAATACATCACAACTGGAGAGTGCATTAAACACCTCCCAGGGAAGATTCTCAGGGTGATGCTCAAGCATCTTTCTGATGAGGGTTCTGGCGGCCACTGCAGTGATGGCCGCGACACAGACCGGGCGCAGCGCCGTTCCTGCACAAGAAAAGGCGTGGGAAGCCAGCTTATCAATGCGCCGGTCCTCGGCATCCCGAAGGGTACTATAAGCAGGGGGGGGTTAGGAACCCCAATGATCGGTGCGTCCACCACAGGGGGCGATGACCAACAATTAACCACCTCAGGGGGAAAAGGGTATTTCCAATCCCAGTCCCCTGGGACCCCTGGAAGTTTACTGGGGCGTTCCCATTCCTCGAGTACAAGAGCATGGAAGTGAGCCTGCTCTAGAAATTCCAAGCGCGGTGTTGCTGTATGGAAACGCTCTCCTCCCCGGCATGGGAGCCGCACTAGGGAGAGAGATAGACAGGGCCTTAAAGATCCTAATCAACAAACCAATGGTGTCAAACTGGCTCCAGTCTTCATGGCCAGAATCGTCATGAGTCCTCGGCCTCTCATCAGATGAGCCTGAGTCAGAGAACAGCCCTCCTTCATCAGAAGGGGTACAGGCACACGGAGTAGTGAACTCCTCAGATCCCATAGCAAAGGCAGAAACAGGGGACGTCGAGGACCGCTTCTTACCAGAGCCCAAGCGCTTTGTCAACCCCGCAATAATCTGGTCAGCCGTAGGCAGTCTGGAAGACACAGCCGGCTGCAACTCCCCACTTGTATGCGACTGTATGCAGGAGTGAGATTTAAGCCTGGGGAAATAGGAGTATTGAAGCAAGGTGCAGCCACTGGCAATCCTGATTGCAGGGCCAGTACTTGCTTGGCACACGGTGCGCAGACCCGTGCTCTGTCAGCATCAGCGTGGGGATATCCACACGTTATACACAGCCGGTCTTGTCCCAGAGGGACCCCGGTCACATAATTCTGAGATGCCTCCATATGGTGATTATCTAGGCACAATATGCCAGCAGGGATTTATGCAATAGGCAACCCTGGACCCGCTAGGAATGTGGGAGAATTTTTTACAAGCCCGCTATAATTTGTGTCAGGCCGAGGGCAGCCACCGGAGTCTTTGACGTCTGAAAGACATAAGGATAATAAGAGGTGTCAGAGCCATGCGCAGCAGGAAAATTTTTTTTTTTATATTGAGAACACCCGCGAGGGCACAGGCCAAGGGAGGAGGAGGACCGCAACCACGCGCGCGCGCGCGAAGATAATCAAAATGGCGCCAAGCGAACCTTGAAGTGCGGGCCCGATCTGGCCGTGACGCGGAGCGCATCAAGCCAGGTCCCTGCCCCCCGCCCCCCCCCCCCCGAAGAGCTCTGAGGCAGCAGTCAAAACTTGACCAGCAAAGGATAAGATACACTTAATATAAGCCTTTGCTAATGGAGACGCCTTAGCGTCTGGACGACGACGCCGCCCAGCGCGGCTCTGACACCCAGTTACAAGTCAAGGGCAATACTAAGGCCATAAGCGTGACAATACAGTACACTGAGACCGCCACACGCATACCCCCCCCTTTCTTTTCCCCCGAAATACGGGGGAAATGAGGATGGCGACCGTTTACACAGGGTCCACCGCTACATGGGCATGGGCAATAATGCGGGAGGGGCATCCACTAGAGGCTCACCATCAGCCTAAACCGCCTACCCTTTGGTGGGGGACTGCAGTGGAGCATGGCTCCATAAGCACGCATGTGCTGCCTACCTTCACCCGACCAGTGCAGCCCAGGCTGGGAGGCACATCACAAATAGGACGGGTGGGAATAGTCCAACAGGGCCGCAGGCTGTAATAGCCCAGCTCACCTGCAAGAGAGTGATACTTCATGTCTTCACAGTCAGCACTGCAGAGAAATCTGGGGATTTGTGGGAGGTCCCCAGGTATGTGAAGGGCCGGGAGGAGCCTGTTTTTGTATGTCCGCCATCTGGCGGAGGATAACCCAAGTGTAAGTATTATATCTGGAGCAGGACGTACTGTATACTTAGAATAAATGCCTTTGGGAATGTCGATCATTATTGATAATAGTTTGCAATATTGTATATACCATGCTACTTAAATTAGTTGCATCGTTAACATGAGCCTTATCCAGTATCCAGTCAATTATCTTCTTTTTTAAATCCATTTCTATACTAATAACAGGAAATGTTTTACATATAATTGGTATTAGTAGTATTAATTCTGAACTTCAGAAACAAAAACAACAAGTTAGCTGTTGTGTAGCTTGTAGAGAAAAACACACAACAGGTTGTGCAATAGTGTAATATCTGTATGGGAATAAGATGGCTAAAGGTTCATTCCATCGACCTGACTAGCAGATCTCTTTGCTCAAAAATCTCAAGTGACCACAAGACAGGTCACAACCCCCCCAACCTTAATCAATTCACTTTACTGTAAGCTTTCATTTTGTTATTTGCATTTAGGGCAGTGATGATGCCACATAGCCAACCTGCCCCTCCGACACAGCAGATTTTCTGAATGACTGCAGAATTCAGTTCAGCTGAAAACAAATAAAGTAATTAAAGTCATACTTCAGTCAAAAGTAAAAAAAACACTATACTCACCTTTCATCCCGCACAGGCTATCGCTGCTAGTCCAGTGTACACACAGTTACCAGATCGCCCAATCTGGGTGCCGCCTTCTCCTCCATTGAACTGAATGAACAGGGGCCTGTGATGAGGGGGCAGGGCGTAGTCCTCTCTGAACAGTTGATTCCGGCGGGGGAGGAGAAAGCAGGGCCAGCAGAGATAGCCTGCGCGGGATGAAAGGTAGGTCTATTTTCGACTGAAGTATGACTTTAAGTATTTAATCAGGGCACTATTTTGGACCCCCAACAACCCCCACCCTGCCCCCGCCCAGAAAAATAACCATTTTATACTCATAGTTCTTAATTTGGACACATCAGTAAAACATAATGCATATATACTTACAGAAAACTGCAGCAAGCAGTAAAGCTGACAAAACCATAATAAGAATTGCCAGGCCTCCAAGTGCAGTGCTTCCCCCTGAACGGACGCCAGCACAGTTGATACTATCGGGGCATTCACATTTTGTGATCCTTAGATTTTCTGTGGAGGCATGACCTTTATGATCAGCTACACTTATTGGTAGAACATACTCTCCAACAGGATTATTACCAATGTCTTCAATTCTAACAGTGTTATCTGTGGAGGCATAGAAGAGATTTTAGATTTGTATTCAGCTTAAAAAAACATCTTATAATGTTTATATAATTAGCATGTTCACATATTTCAAGTTGTCTTGCACAATACAAATTTTGTTAACCCAAGTCAGGTCTTACATTGCATTTCTCTGAGGCCCAATGAGTGTGTGATACAAGGTTTTTTTTGGCTTATTTTTATAAGTATTGTGTGTCAGCTACTTAATGTCTTTCGGGTCCCAAAAAAGAATTAGCAGGAAAATTGGGAGTATACCCAATGAGAGTAGGAAGGCTGACAATGGGAATTGTTGGTGGTGTATTGTCTTATTGGCCAGATGCAATAATGTAACCTTCCAATGTTGCATGGAAAGGAATAAGCACATTAGTGAGGAAATACTGGACAGGACCATATAGAGCACATCGATCTGTCACCCCTGCTGAAACTTTTCTCACTGAGCAGGTTAGACAGTAGACGGTTACCCCGATCGGGGGTGCCCCAGGACGCCAAGTCCAGCTCACCTAGTCAAACTATTGACTATCCTGGGTTTTGGTCCACTTTAAATGAAAAGTGTTATCTAGATTTAGCTGTTGTTATTTTGATATATTTCAATTAAAAACGTATTTCCTGATGGTCACAGTGGATTAAACGCTTGCCAAATTGAAAGTTTCTGAGAGCTTTTTTGTTCCTATCAGGTTACCACACTGATTTCACTGCCAAAATGTTTCTAAAATTTAAATAAAATAGTGGCTTGAGTTGGCCTTGAGTGAGCAAAAATATTCCAGCAGGGAGGAATCTTAATGAGAGAGACCCCATATTGCATATCAATGTAGCCAGTGAAATTTGCTGGGGGGGGGGGGGGGGGCTTGCACAGAGCTAAGTGTGCGACTATGACTGCAATGTAACAGGTATACTTTAAAGTGGTCCTTGAATCTGAAAAGTTTTGACAACTGTTCAACTGCCAAGGCAAAATGTCAAGCTATGCCACATCCAGTAACTCAGCCTTTTTATAACTAAGACTAGATTAGGTGAACAACCAAAGAAAACCTCTGCATGTTAAAAAGCTATTCTGTGAGTACTCACCTGTAGAATTGTTTTTGTTATTGCATGGCACGGCCTGCTTCGGTATTCATAACAGTTGGGTTATTCCACCACAAGGTGGCGCAATGTACTGCAGAAGAACTGTGGCATCTCCCGGCCCCCTATAAAAACGGGATTAACCATAGAGTTCCCAGCGTAGACAAGCAGTGAGACAAGAAGCCGGAAGAGAATAAAGGTAAAAAATGTAAAAAAGGTAAAGAACCCCAATTAACTTGGAACAATCACCATAAAGAGGCAACCAAGAATAACAAGGGTGGGTCGAAGTAGGCCGTGCCATTCAAGAACAAAAACAATTCTACAGGTGAGTACTCACAGAATTGCTTTTTTCTTTATTGCATGGCACGACCTGCTTCGGTATTCATAACAGTTGGGACATCCAAAAACAGTGTTCAAAAATAGGGTGGGATCCCCAAAGAGTAATAGCCGGCAGTTCAAGTCACTACCACCTAGCACCTTGCGACCAAAAGCAGCATCCACTGAGGCCTTAACATCAACCTTGTAAAACCTGGAAAAAGTATGAACAGAAGACCAAGTAGCGGCCTTGCAAACTTGTTCAACAGAAGCTTGGTGCTGAAAAGCCCAAGAAGCACCAATAGCATGAGTGGAATGAGCAGTCATTCTAAAGAGAGGTTCCTTCCCCTTAGCAGAATAGGCTTGAACCACCGCCTGACGGATCCACTTGCTGATAGTGGATTTAGCCGGAGGCAAACCCTTCCTAGGTCCAGAAGTGAGAACAAAAAGAGCATCAGATTTCCTGAAAGGCTCAGTTGCGACCAAATAAAACTTTAGAGCCCTGACCACATCCAGAGAATGCAGTGTCCGCTCCTTGGAATTAGCAGGATTAGGACACAATGAAGGCAAGACAATGTCCTGATTGAGGTGAAAGGCAGACACCACCTTAGGCAAGAAATCTGGCTTAAGCCAAAACACCACTTTATCCTGATGCCTCTCAAAATAAGGAGGTTTGATGGAAAGCGCCAAAGCTCGCCTTACAGAAGTGATAGCCACCAAAAAGGCTACCTTAAGAGTCAGAATGGGCAGAGCAGCCCCACGGATAGGCTCAAAGGGAGGACCCTGCAGAGCAGACAACACCAGATTCCTAGACTGGTAGCATAGGCTTACGAGGAGGGCGCACATGAGTAACACCCTGGAAAAAAGTTTTAACCAACCGGTGGTTGGCAAAGGATCCTTGGAAAAAAATTGTCAGGGCTGAAACATGGCCTTTGAGGGTACTTAGTTGAAGGCCAGAATCCAAACCATGTTGCAAAAATTCCAGAATCCTGGGAATGAAAAAAACCCGACAGGGAAGAGACTTGGACTCACATCAGGCAATGTAAGCATGCCAGACCCTGTAATAGATAAAGGACGAGGACTTCTTCCTAGCCCGAATCATGGTATCCACAACAGAGGCAGGCAACCCCTTCTCTGTCCGGGTGTAGGTTTCAGCAGCCAGGCCGTTAAAGCCAGCGTTTGTAAATTGGGATGGCGTAGCTGTCCCTGAATGAGAAGATCTGGATCCCTGGGCAAGATGTACTGGTCTACTGCCAACTGCACGACGTCTGCGAACCACACCCTTCTTGGCCAACAGGGGGCCACCAGGATGGCTGTCACCCCCTCCGGGGCAATCTTGCGCATGACCCTGCCTAGTAGAGGGAACAGAGGGAACACATAGGGAAGCCGAAACTCCGTCCAAGGCATTGCCAGTGCATCCGTGGCGAAGGCCAGAGGATCCTGTGACAGGGAGACAAACCTGGGAAGTTTGTGATTGTGACGGGACGCATACAGGTCCAAATCTGGCTGACCCCAGCGGTGACACAGGGAGAGAAACACCTGGTAGTTGAGGGACCATTCCCCCAGACGAGACGTCCCCCTGCTCCCTGGTTCTCCACCCCCGGAATGTATACCGCTGAGATGCAGGGGACATTCTGTTCCGCCCAAGACAGTATCAGAGACCTTTCCTTTGAGGCTCGCTTGCCCCATGTCCCTCCCTGATGGTTGATGTAGGCAACCGCCGTCTGGTTGTCTGAGCGGATCTGAACAGCCCGACCCCGAAGGTGTGTGGTCAGGTGGGACCGAACCAACCTGATTGCCCTCAGTTCCAGGACATTGATGGGAGCATGGGCCTCCTGGGGTCCCCAACGACCCTGGAACTGTAGGGACTTCCAAAAGTCCCCCCAGCCCATCAGACTGGCATAAGTGGTGACAGTCTCCCAGCACGGGGGCAGGAAGGTCCTGCCCACCAGAAGATTCCTTGAGTCCAGCCACCACGAATGGGACTGCCTGGCCAGAGGAGACAGAGCAAATTCCTGATCCAGGGACACAGGGTCCCGATCCCAAACTGACAAGAGGTGCAACTGAAGTGGTCTCTGAAACTGAGCAAAGGGGAGCGCCTCGAAGCAGGACACCATCAGGCCCACCAACTGCATTCCCAGATGGATGTAGGGATGAGGACACAAGAGCAGAGCCTGTGCCTGCTTCTGAAGGCCCTCCACCTTCTGCTGAGGAAGGAACACCTTGACCTGAGAGGTATGCAAAGTCATGCCCAGAAAGGACCTCAGCAAGGACGGGGACAGTGAAGACTTGGGAAAATTGATCACCCAGCTGAAGGACTCCAGAGTGGAGATCACCACCTGGGTGTCCTGTTCGGCATGATGATGGGACTGAGCCACAATGAGGATATCGTCCAGGTAGGGAAGGATGCGAATGCCCCGGGTTCGTAGCAGAGCCATCACTCCCGCCAGCACCTTGGTGAACACCCGAGGCGCCGAGGTGATACCGAATGGTAAGGCCACAAACTGGTAATGCTGATCCTCCAGCACGAACCTTTAGAAATCTCTGATGAGCTGAGAAGATAGGCACATGAAGATAAGCATCCTTGATGTCCACGGTGGTCATGAAGTCGCCCGGGCGAGGGGTACCGACAGCAGAGTGTAGCGTCTCCATGCGAAAATGTTTGAATCTGACAAACTTGTTGAGGCACTTCAAGTCCAGAATGGGCCTCAGAGAGCCGTCCTTTTTGGGGACCGTGAAGAGATTGGAATAGTACCCCTGACCCTGTTCTTGATGGTGGACTGGACAAATTACCCCTGACTCCAGCAGGCATTGAACCGCCGAAAGTAACCCTTGAGCTGACAGGGGGTTTAAAGGCATCCGGGATCAGGCTGAAAACTCTATCTTGTAACCGGAGGACACCACCTCCTGAATCCACCGGTCTGAAACGTGGAGCCTCCAGACGTGAGCAAAGAGCCGAAGCCGCCCCCCCATCCGGATGGGTGAGGGCGCCTCCTCATGCCTGAGGGGCCTTGGGAGGGGGTCTGGGCTTGGAACCCCAGGAGAGACCGGGACGTCCATGGGATCTGCCACGGCCCCAAGACTCTCTGCGGCTACCTGAGAAGAGGGAGCCACAACCTCCTCTGGAAGAAGGGAGGGGAGGGAGACGGAGGTCCCCTGAAAAGGCCGGGGCTGTCTCCTAAGCTGAGGCAGCCTGCCATCCTTGGCCAAAACATCAAGACGCTCACCAAAGAGCCGCAGCCCTGCAAAGGGGAGCCCAGTGAGAGCCTTCTTAGCAGCAGCATCAGCTGCCCACTGACGTAACCAAACAGAGCGGCGCATAGCCACCAAAAGTGCAGAGGCCCTACCGCCTAGCCTCACAGCATCATCCATGGCAGTAAGGATAAATACAACAAAATCAGAGCAAAGCAAGAGGGCCCTATAATCCTCCCTCCTCCTACCAGCCATAGCGCCATGGCAGAGACGCTTGTGCAGTTTCTTAAGGGCAATAGCAGTAGTTTCTTAAGGGCAATAGCAGTAATGGCAGCAGCACTGGCCGGGCGCAGTCCAGCCCCCACACAAGTAAAAGCATGGCAGGCCAGCTGATCCATGCACCGTTCCTCGCTGTCCTTCAGAGTGGTAGTGTCAGGGGAAGGCATGACCGAAGTATTAGACAGGCCTACCACTTCAGCGGGACAGGACCAACGCTTTATTAGATCAGCAGGAAAGGGATATCTCTTATCCAATCCCTTGGGCACAGTGGGCAGCCTGTTAGGACGTTCCCACTCCCTAAGCACCATAGAAGTGACATGGCCCTGCTCAGGGAACTCCAGACACTGTTTACCAGGACGAAAAAGCTCACCCTGCTTTCTATTAGCCACCTCAGGGGGAGCAATGTGCAAGATTTACAAAAATTTGTGACAGCAGATTGTCAGTGTCCTCAGGGTACCATGATTGCTCCCCGGATGCAGACCCAGGGTCACTAATGCAACCCTCCTGCTGGTCCCCAGAGGACGCAGAGTCCTGGAACAGTTCCCCTTCTTCTAGGGAATAAAGTTCCCCAGTAGCATCAAATTCCTCATACTCCTCAGTGGAGCGTGAGGGTGTGGAGGTCAGGTGCCACTTCTTGCCAGAAGCCTTCCTAGGAATAGGCCGGACAAGCTGCTTCTCAATGTTGGCCACACGAAGTGCCAGATCAGACTGTGACCCCCTGCTAGCACCCCCCTCACTGGGAGCTAATTGCAGCAGTGGGGGGGGGGGTAGGTGATGCCGAAGGGGGCGCAGAGCTTGGAAGCGATACAGGCAAACCAAGCTGGAGCACAAGGACACTTTGAGCGCACGGCACGCACACTGTGACATCATTGCTGATAGGGGATACCCCGCACATGGAACACAGCAGGGATTGCCCCGAAGGACCCCCGAACACGCTATCCCCAGAAGCCTCCATATGGTGATTAACACAGGCGCAATAGGCCAGTGCTGGATAAAGGCTAATACAAAAGCCACCCGGGATGCCCTCCTACGGGATGCCCCGAGTTCAGCAAAAAGGAGGGGGGGGATGAGGGGGAGGAAGGAGTAGAGCTGGGAGAAACCACAACCCAACGGTATCCCACCTGAAAGACATAAGTAAAAACGACACGAGCATCCTGCAGCACATGCCCCACGAGACCAATTATAAACCCCCCAAGGGGGACTCACGGACCAAGGACACCGCAGGGTCACCAAGGCACAGACCGCAGAATGAAGTTCCAGGAGCACTTGACCCTAGTGCCCTAGGCTGGGAGGCAGAGAGGGTCCAGAAACGGGTGGAAATAGACTAGGCTTGGTTGCCCCGCTCACCTGCGCACAGAGAGAGAGCCATCTTCTGTATTTGCAGTTTCACTGCAGAGGAAACACTGGGAACTCTATGGTTAATCCCGTTTTTATAGGGGGCCGGGAGATGCCACAGCTCTTCTGCAGTACACTGCGCCACCTTGTGGCGGAATAACCCAACTGTTATGAATACAGAAGCAGGCCGTGAGATGCAATAAAGAAAATACAGTTTACTTATTAATTAGCTCAAACCAAAGTGTACGCACTTGTGCAAACAGAACATACCACTTTCTTGGGTTATACGCCACTGGGTTTGAATCCTTGGGTCTTTGCTGTCATCTATTCTGAATGTGTAAGGGAACTTTTGCTCAGTGGCATCTTCGTCAATAGCTTGAACACTCTGGTATGTTCTGCCAATCCTGCAAATTGTGATTTCTCTCACTGACAGGCTTGGCCGATGTTCATCAACATCAAGCAGGTTTATCAGGAGGGTACAGGTTCCAGTCTTGCCAGCTGCATAAATAGATTGTACACAAGAACAAGGAGGTGAAATTCATGTGGTTAACATAGTTCTATTATATAGTATATTACAAATAACCAACAATAATTTATCTAAAAGCAATATTGGTTTCTGGTAAGACATAGCCGAACATACTTTGGAGGTTATGCAAATGATTTACAAGTCAATGGAGAGGCTGAGTTGTGGGAGCCATTTACACTAAGCTCTGCAATAGGACAGTGGAGTAATACAATTCTGTGATTACTCACCTGTAGAATTGGTATTATGAGTATACAGTACGTCCTGCTCCAGGTAGAATACTTACTATAGGGTATTACTCCACCAGATGGCGCTGGACTGCAGAGACATCGAAAATAGGCTCCTTCCGCCCCTAAAATACCCAGGGACCTCCCCAGAATTGAAAAGCAGTTAACGAGAAGCCGGGAGAATGAAAACAACCCAAACTAGAAACTATAACAATGATAACAATCACCATACAGGGGATCCAAGATAATGCAAAACCAAGGGTGGGGTGGAGCAGGACGTACTGTATACTCATAATAACCAATTCTACAGGTGAGTAATCACAGAATTGTATTATTCTTAGTATACAGTACGTCCTGCTCCAGATAGATAACAGCAGACAGTTTTAAACCACTGCCGCCTGCAAAACCTTGCGGCCAAAGACAGCATCAGCTGAGGCCCTAACATCAACCTTGTAAAACTTTGAAAAGGTATGAACAGAAGACCAAGCAGCTGCCTTGCAAACTTGTTCAACAGAAGCCTGGTGCTGAAAAGCCCAAGAGGCATCAATAGCACACGTAGAATGAGCAGTAAGGCGGAAGGGAGGATTCTTCCCCTTAGCAGAGTAGGCCTGAATAACAGCCTGACGGATCCATTTGCTGATAGTAGACTTGGCAGCAGCCAAACCCTTCCTAGGACCAGAAGGGACCACAAAAAGAGCATCAGTCTTTCTGAAAGGTGCAGTAGCCACCAGATAGTACTTCAGACACCTAACCACATCCAAAGAATGCAAAACCCTCTCCTTAGCATTACTAGGATTAGGGCACAAGGAAGGAAGAACAATGTCCTGATTCAAATGAAAGGCAGACACTACCTTAGGCAGACAATCTGGCTTGAAGCGAAACACCACCTTGTCCTGGTGTCTCTCATAGTAGGGGGGCTCAATGGAAAGTGCCGGCAACTCAGACACACGCCTAACAGAGGTGATAGCCACCAGAAAGACAACCTTGAGCGTAAGAATGGCCAGAGTAGCATCCTGAACAGGTTCAAAGGGAGCACCCTGCAAGGCTGACAAAACCACGTTCAAATCCCAAACAGGCACCATAGGCTTACGTGGGGGACGCACATGAGTGACCCCCTGGAAAAAAGTCCTGATCAGAGGATGCTGAGTAAAGGACTTCTGGAAGAAAACAGCCAGGGCAGAGACCTGCCCCTTCAGAGTACTGAGTTGGAGCCCCATCTCCAACCCATGCTGCAGGAACTCCAGAATCCTGGGAATAGAGAACACACGACAGGGAAGAGACTTAGACTCACACCAGTCAATGTAGGTACGCCAAACCCTGTAGTAAATGGAAGAAGACTTCTTCCTAGCTTTTATCATAGTATCAACCACCGAGGTAGACAGCCCCTTTTCCATCAAGATGGAGGTTTCAGCAGCCAGGCCGTCAAAGCCAGAGTTTGTAAATTGGAATGGCGTAGGAAACCCTGAGTGAGCAGGTCTGGCACCATGGGTAGAACGTACTGATCTACTGCCAGCTGCACAACGTCTGCGAACCACACTCTTCTTGGCCACCTGGGGGCCACCAGAATTGCTGGCACCCCCTCCAGAGCAATCTTGCGCCAACCCTGCCCAGCAGGGGGAATGGAGAGAAGACATACAGAAACTGAAAATCCTGCCATGACATTGCTAGAGCATCCGTGGTCAAGGCCAGAGGATCCTAGGACAGGGAAACAAAGGCCGGGAGCTTGTGATTGTGACGGGACGCAAACAGATCCATCTGGTTAGCCCCAATGGTGACACAGAGATTGGAACACTCTGTTGCATAGGGACCATTCTCCCTGGCGAGAGGTCCCCCTGCTCAGAGAGTCTGCCAGGAGATTTTCCACCCCCGGGATGTACACAGCCGAGATGCAGGGAACATTGTTCTCCGCCCAGGTCAGGATCAAAGACACTTCCTGGAGGGCCCCCTTGCTCCGGGTCCCTCCCTGATGATTGATGTAGGCAACTGCTGTCTGGTTGTCTGAGCACACCTGAACAGGCAGGCCCCGAAGGTGATGAGTCAACTGAACCAACCTGATCACCCGCAGCTCCAAGACATTGATAGGTGTGTGGGCCTCCTGAGGGCCCCACCTCCCCTGGAACCGCAGGGACTTCCAGAAACCCCCCCAACCTGACAGACTGGCATCCGTGGTGACTGTCTCCCAGGAAGGGGTCAGAAATGATCCGCCCCCCAACAGGTTCCTTGAGTCCATCCACAACGAGAGGGACCTCCTGACCAGGGGGGAAAGCACACAGACCCTGTCCAGGGACGCTGGATCCTTGTCCCACCATGACTGAGCATAAGGGACTGCCTCGAAGCACGCCACTATCAGTCCCACCAGCTGCATTCCCTGCCTGATGTAGGGATGACGACAAGATAGCAGGAACTGGACCTGTGCAATCAGACTGTCCACCTTCTGTTGAGGAAGGAAAATCCTTGCCTGAACTGTATCCAGATTCATTCCTAGGAATGGAGTCACCAAGGAGGGGGACAGCGAAGACTTGGGGTGGTTGATCACCCATCCAAACGACTCCAGGGTGGACACCACCAGTTGAGTATCCAATTCTGCCTGATGTAGAGATTGGGAGGTGATGAGAATGTCGTCCAGATAAGCAGCACAGAGACTCTCATCTTTGATGTCCACAGAAGTCATGAAATCCCCTGGGCGCAGGGAACTGATGGCGAGAGCGCAGGGTTTCCATGCGAAAGCGCCTGCTCCTGACAAATTTGTTGAGGATCTTCAAGTCTAGGATGGGCCTGAGTGACCCATCTTTTTTGGGTACTGTGAATAGGTTGGAATAGAAGCCCTTGCCTTTTTCTCTTAAAGGGACCTTGCAGATGACCCCCAGCTTCAGGAGGCCTTGCACTGCCTGCACTAGCTCCTGAGCTGACACAGGGTCCTGAGGAATCCGGGATCTGATGAACCTTGGGGGGGGGGGGGGGGGGGGTTTGGGGCAGACAGCAAACTCTATCTCGGAGGACACTACCTCCTGAATCCACCGGTCTGAGACATGAAGCCTACAGACGTGAGCAAAGTGCTGAAGCCGTCCCCCCACCCGGATGGGTGAGGGCGCCCCATCATGCCTGAGGGGGCTTGGGAGAGGATCTAATCTTGGGGCCCCAGGAGGCGCCAGGACGTCCACGTCCTCTGCCCCTACCCCAAAAACTCCCCAGGCCCCAGTAAAGGAAACCCCCCTACCTTGTCTAGCACCACGGTAGGGGGAGGAGAAGGAGCCCTGACCCCGAAAGGGCCAAGACTGCCGCCTGCGCTGGGGTAATCTGCCTCCCTTAGCAAAAAGGTCCAGGCGTCCCCAAACAGGCGTAGTCCTTTGAAGGGAAAACCAGTGAGGACCTTCTTGGCAGCGTTGTCAGCAGCCCACTGAGATAGCCACCACAAGGGCAGATGTTCTGGCACACATTCTAATGGTGTCATCCAAGGCAGAGAGGACAAAATTTACAAAAACATCACAACTAGAGAGTGCATTAAAAACCTCACAAGGCAAATCATCAGGGGCACTATCAAGTATATTTCTGAGCAGGGTCCTAATGGCCACAGCAGTAATGGCCGAGGCACAGACCAGGCACAGCGCCGTCCCCACACATGCAAAGGCATGGGACGCCAGCTGGTCAATGCGCCGGTCCTCAGCATCCCGCAGGGTAGTAGAGTCAGGGGAGTGCATAACAGGTGTTAGATAACCCTAGGACCGGGGCATGACCAACACTTTACCACATCAGCAGGAAAGGGATACTTCCTATCCCAACTCTTAGGTACACCAGGAAGTCTGCTGGGACGTTCCCATTCCTTGAGCACAAGGTTATTGAAATGTGCTTGCTCAGGAAATTCCAAGCTAGACTTAGCAGTATGGAACAGCTCCCCCCTTTGCCTTGGAGCGGCAACAGGGGGAGAGATGGACAGAACCTCAAAAATCAAAAATCTGGGCCAGCAATCTATCAGTATCATCTGGGGCCCAGGGGTCAGAGCCAGAATCATCATGACCCCTGGGCCTCTCATCAGATGACCCTGAGTCGGAGAATAGCTCCCCTTCGTCCGAAGGGGTATAGCCACAAAGATGCCAAAACTCATCAGTTTCCATAGGGAAAAGAGTGACATTAAGCGTTAAGTGCCGCTTTTTAGCAGGGGCCTTACGCGCCAAGGTATTAGCAATTAGCTTCTCAACACTAGCCAGTCTAGAAGACACATCAGGCTGAGAATCCCCACTTGTATGCAACTCAGTAGGAGTGAGATTTAAGCTTCGGGGGGGGGAGGGGGGGGTAGGTGAAGTGAAACGAGGTGCAGGCCCAGGAAGGCCAGATTGCAGAGCAAGCACCTGCTCAGAACAGGGAACACAGACCCGCGCCTTGTCAACGTCAACATGAAGCTCCCCACACGCTGCACACAGCCAGGCTTGTCTCGAAGGAACCCCGGTCACATTATCCTGAGATGCCTCCATATGGTGATTATAGCGGCACTATAGGCCGATAGGGATTAACGCTATACAGCAACCCGGGATGCCCCAATAACCCGCTAAGGAAGTGGGAGCAATTACACTAGGCCTCACAAGTTAACAAACTAATAGAGGGCCGGGAAAAGCCAATGGATTCGCCCGTCTGAAAGACACAATCAAATGAGCCGTAAGCAGACAATAAAGAGGTGGCAATAAAGCCGCCTGCAAGGGCACTTACGGACCGCGGTAGGAAGAGGTCCGTCATGCAGAAGCCGACCAAGCAGACAAAATGGCGTTGGTATACCTCGAGGGGCGGGCCCGCACAAGCAATGATGCGGAACGCGCCAGAGACAGCCCCCCCCCCCCGAAGAGCGCAAAGCCAGCACGTGACAAGCAGCCAATGACGGCGCGCCGGCGCCTGAGGTAATTTTAAGTATAGCAATAGTAAAAAAAAGTCAGCGCGGCGGCTGACACATAGCAAATGTAATAAAGCACAAGGCCAATACACGTATATACATACATACACACACACACACACCCCCCTCTTTCCCCCCCGAAGGTTACAAGGAGAGTGAGGGAGGACAGCGGCCATTTAAGATAGGGCCCATCAATAGAGAGGAGCAAGGGGCAATAGTGCGGGAGGGGCATCCCATAGAGGCTCACCATAAGCCTGAACCGCCTACCCTTTGGTGGGGGATTGCGGTGGAGCACCATCACCCGGACCAGCGCAGCCAAGGCTGGGAGGCACATTACTAATGGAATGGGTGGGAATAGTCCTACAGGGCCGAAGGCTAATAGCCCCGCTCACCTGTGAGTAGAGAGAGCCATTTCTTGTCCTTCGCAGTCCAGACTGCAGAGAAAATCTGGGGATTTGTGGGAGGTCCCTGGGTATTTGAGGGGCCAGGAGGAGCCTATTTTCGATGTCTCTGCAGTCCAGCGCCATCTGGCGGAGTAATACCCGATAGTAAGTATTCTATCTGGAGCATGATGTACTGTATACTAAGAATACATGAATTTTCCTGTGTGGTAGATACTTTATTTCTATCAAAAGCTCTCAAAACGAATCTGTCCCAAAATGACAATTTCATTTGGATAACTCTCTTTACATATTCAGTTTGCTCAAATTTACTGTGACCAAATCCCCAAAAGAATCAATTAAAAGCAAGTTTGCATTAAGGACAGTAAGAAGATGAGGTTTTTAAAAGACTGGGTTTTCCTGTGAACGGTGATCATTTAAAACAAATATATGAAACATAAGAACGTATCTTATACAAAAAAAAATAATCTTACATTGATCTGTTGTCAAAACAGTTATGTTATACTTGTGGTTTTGGACCTCTTTGGCTTCATAATCCAGCATTTTTGCATTAGTAATCCGGCCATTTTCAGCCACAGTCACCCAAGACAATGGATCTGACAATATTGTGTATCTGTGTGGGTAAATATAGATTTGTTAGGCTACTGAAACTAAAAGGAAACAACTTTAATGAAATATTTTTACAGAACAACATACGTAGGTGTGTGGAAAGCTAAAGCTGAAGGCTCAAAATCATAACCTCCAACATCTTTTAAATAACCCTAGATCACTGGTCGCAAGGCACTGTAAAGATCTGCAAGGGGCAACAGATTACAAAGGGCAGGATTCTGGATTAAAGTGGAGTGAAGGTCTGTTTTTTGTTGTTTTTTTTTGTTTCTAGTAACCCGCTACATGCATATCAATTACCTACTCACCTTACCTGACAGCCAGCTCCCAAAGATCGTGCTCCCCCGCCACCATCTTGCTTGCTGGCCACATCAATTTATTTATGAACCAATGCATCGAAGGGGAGGCAGCACGAGAGCAGCAGCTTCAAACTGGGCAATGTCAGCATTGGGGAACGTCTGCCCTAACCTGGCTATATAAGGGTTTCCATTTTATGAAAGGGTCAAAGCCGATCTAATAATTTCAGCATCCAATTCAGACTTTAAGGGAAAGCAGCATTTTTCAAGAGCTATGTATGGATTCTTAAAAAAAATGTTCCATACCGTATGCCAGAAGAACCTTTAGTCTCAGGATCTATAGCCTGCAAAGTTGTTATTAAAGACCCAACTGTCTGATTTTCTTGCACGTTCACTTCTTTTATCTGTGGTTGACATTCAGGCCCTTCATCAACATCTTTCACAATGACTGTTACTGGAACGGTGGAAAGGCTACTGCTCTTTGTCCCGGATTGTGTTATTAGGCTTACTTCATTTGCAACTCCCACTGTTAACTGAAACCGTTTGTCTTCTTCATAGTTGATTCCCTAGGCCACAAACAGATTTTCAATTAAACAAATACAGGTATAGTACTGGCTTTTGAAGCTGTGAAGCTCAAAAATCAAAACATGATCTCACACGGTCCAAAACAAAATTAGCCATCCATCAGTTATTATATATAATATTTATCCCTGCATAAAACTATACGTGCAGTTTGAAAGCAAGCATAATAAAGGGATATATGTGAACCATCTATGCTCTGTGGCTTCAAGGAATGCAACAACAAATAAAAGAGGAATCATTTTTGCTGCACTGTAAGGTCAAAATAAATACAGAGAATGTGTCAGATACCAATAGACAAGTAGAATATGGACAATGGGTAGTCTGCTCTGATATGGTCAGGGAATTAAGGTAGAATGATCTGCTTTCTAATTAAAACATGGGACAAATTATGCTCTGATTAGCTCAGTTTGACCAACGAACCTGCAGAATTATAAATATACAAATAATAAATCTGGCTGATAAAATGTAATTGGCCAGTGTTCTGCTGCTGGAAGCTGTTGTCATGCACCTAAAGGTGGGTACCAGAATTAAATGCACTTGCATCAGGAATGATTATTTATCATTTTTATTTATGTATTTCAATAGCCAAACTGAAATTTGTAGGTGGGAAATGTTTTTTTTTTGTTTGTTTTGTGTATAGGTACACTTTGGGTGACGCTGGGAACGAAAGCACTTGCTAGGAGGAGGCTGGTTGGGGAGGAAGGAGTTAGCTGAATGCCAGCTGTTATGTACTATTCAAGCCATCAATATAGAAAGGGGTGTGGTCTGGACTAGCTTCTCAAGCAAGTTTTGGTGGTCCACATCAGCAGAGTGGCGCTTGAGGGGCAAATAAGGAAGTATATTTCCTCATGCAGAGCGCTAAGATGAAAAAATACAATTCTGTGAAATACTCACCTGTAGAATTGGTATTATAAGTATACAGTACGTCCTGCTCCAGATAGATTACTTACACTTGGGTTATCCTCCGCCAGATGGCGCTGCACTGCAGAGACATGTAAAACAGGCTCCTCCCGGCCCCTCAAATACCCGGGGACCTCCCACAAATCCCCAGTATTGAAAAGCAGTGAAGGAGAAGCCGGGAGAATTTAACCACCCAAAAACTGGTAACTATAACAATGATAACAACCACCATACAGGGGATCCAGAATAATGCAAAAAACAGGGTGGGGTGGAGCAGGACGTACTGTATACTTATAATACCAATTCTGCAGGTGAGTATTTCACAGAATTGTATTATTCTTAGTATACAGTACGTCCTGCTCCAGATAGATTACTTACACTTGGGACATCCAATAGCAGTGTCCATAAAGCAGGGTGGGATCCCCAACAAAAAAGGTAACAGCAGAAAGTTTAAACCACTACCGCCTGCAAAACCTTTCGGCCAAAAACAGCATCAGCTGAGGCCCTAACATCAACCTTGTAAAACTTTGAAAAGGTATGAACAGAAGACCAAGTAGCGGCCTTGCAAACTTGTTCAACAGAAGCCGGTGCTGGAAGGCCCAAGAGGCACCAATAGCACGAGTAGAATGAGCAGTAAGGCAGAAGGGAGGATTCTTCCCCTTAGAGTAGGCCTGAATCACAGCCTGACGGATCCATTTGCTGATAGTAGCCTTGGCAGGAGCCAAACCCTTCCTAGGACCAGAAGGGACCACAAAAAGAGCATCAGTTTTCCTGAAGGACGCAGTTACTACTAGGTAATACTTCAGACACCTGACCACATCCAAGGAATGCAAAACCCTTTCCTTTGCATTGCTAGGATTAGGGCACAATGAAGGAAGAACAATATCTTGATTCAAATGAAAAACAGACACCACCTTAGGCAGAAAATCCGGCTTAAAGCGGAACACCACCTTATCCTGGTGTCTCTCAAAGTATGGGGGCTGGATAGACAGAGCCGCCAGCTCAGACACACGCCTGACCGAAGTAATAGCCACCAGAAAGACAACCTTGAGGGTAAGTACAGCCAGAGCAGCATCCTGAATAGGTTCAAAGGGAGCACCCTGCAAGGCAGACAAGACCAAGTTCAAATCCCAAACAGGGACCATAGGTTTTCGTGGGGGACGCACATGAGTAACCCCCTGAAAGAAAGTCTTAACCAAAGAATACTGAGCAAAAGACTTCTGAAAGAAGACAGACAGGGCAGAAACCTGACCCTTCAAAGTACTGAGTTGGAGATCCGACTCCAACCCATGCTGTAAAAACTCCAGAACCCTGGGAACTGAGAACACCCGACAGGGAAGAGACCTAGACTCACACCAGTCAATGTAGGTACGCCATACCCAATAATAGATGGAAGAAGAAGTTTTCTTCCTAGCCTTCACCATGGTCCCAACCACTGAGGCAGACAAGCCTTTCTCCATCAAGATGGAGGTTTCAGCAGCCAGGCCGTCAAAGCCAGAGTTTGAAAATTGGGATGGCGTAAGGGGCCCTGAGTGAGCAGAACTGGCACTCCTAGCAGAACGTACTGGTCTACAGCCATCTGCACCACGTCTGCGAACCACACTCTTCTTGGCCACCTGGGGGCCACCAGAATCAATGGTACCCCTTCCAGAGCAATCTTGCGCAGGACCCTGCCCAGCAGGGGGAATGGAGGAAAGACATGCAGGAGTCGAAATTCCTGCCATGACATGGACAGAGCATCTGTGGCCAAGGCCAGAGGATCCTGGGACAGGGAGACAAAAGCCTGGAGCTTGTGATTGTGACGGGATGCAAACAGATCCACATCCGGTAGACCCCAACGGTGACACAGGGACTGGAATATCCTGTTGCAGAGGGACCACTCTCCCTGACGAGAGGTCCCCCTGCTCAGAGAGTCTGCCAGTAGATTCTCTGCCCCCGGGATGTACACAGCCGAAATGCATTGAACATTGGCCTCCGCCCATGTCAGAATCCGCGACACCTCCTGGAGGGCCCCCCTGCTCCGGGTCCCTCCCTGATGGTTGATGTAGGCAACTGCCGTCCTGTTGTCTGAGCGCACCTGCACAGACAGACCCTCAGGTGATTGGTCAACTGCTCCAGTACCAACCTGATCGCCCGCAGTTCCAGAATGTTGATGGGTAAGTGGGCCTCCTGAGGGCCCCACCTCCCCTGGAACCGCAGGGACTTCCAGAATCCCCCCCATCCTGACAGACTGGCATCCGTGGTGACCGTCTCCCAGGAGGGCGCCAGAAAGGACCTGCCCCCCAGCAAGTTCCTGTGGTCCAGCCACCACGAAAGGGACCGTCTGACCAAGGGGGGGGGGGGGGGCACACAGACCCCGTCCAAGGACGTTGGGTCCTTGTCCCATACTGACAGAAGGTGAAGTTGTAGAGGCCTCAAATGGAACTGAGCAAAGGGCATCGCCTCGAAGCACGCCACCATCAGGCCCACCAACTGCATTCCCTGCCTGAGGGACGGCTGGGGACACGATAGCAGGAACCTCACCTGCGCAGTTAGAGCTTCCACCTTCTGTTGAGGAAGGAATATCCTTGACTGAACCGTATCCAGAATCATTCCCAGGAACGGGGTCACCGAGGAAGGGGACAGAGAGGACTTGGGGTGATTGATCACCCAGCTGAAGGACTCCAAGGTGGACACCACCAGCTGAGTGTCCAACTCTGCCCGCTGTAGAGACCGAGAGGTGATGAGTATGTCGTCCAGGTAGGGCAGCATGCGTATGCCCCTTGACCTTACCATAGACATCACCCCCGCCAGCACCTTGGTGAACACTGTGGGAGCTGAGGTGAGGCCAAATGGCAAGGCCACAAATAGGTAATGTTGATCTTCCAACGCGAATCTGAGAAACCTTTGGTGTCCCGGGAACACAGGGATGTGAAGGTAAGCATCTTTGATGTCCACAGACGTCATGAAATCCCCTGGCGAAGGGAGCCGATGGCCGAGCGCAGAGTTTCCATGCGAAAGCGCCTGTTCTTGACAAATTTGTTGAGGATCTTTAAATCCAGAATGGGCCTGACTGACCCATCTTTTTTGGGCACTGTGAAAAGGTTGGAATAGAACCCCTTGCCTCTATCTCTTAAGTGGACCCTGCAAATGACCCCCAGATCCAGAAGTCCTTGTACGGCTGAGACAGGGTCCTGGGGGATCCGGGACCTGATGAATCTTGTGGGGGGCCGCACAGCAAACTCTATCTTGTAACCAGAGGACACTACCTCCTGAATCCACCGGTCTGAGACGTGGTGCCTCCAGACGTGCACAAAGGGCGAGGGCGCCCCATCATGCCTGAGGGGGCTTGGGGGAGGATTTGGGCTTAGACCCCCAGGAGGAGCCAGGACGTCGTTCTCTGCTCCTGTGCCAGGAATCTGCACGAGCCCCCGCGAAGGACACCCCTTTTCCCTGCTTAGCACCGCGGTAGGGGAGTGAAAGGGGGCCCTGGCCCCGAAAGGGCCGAGACTGCCGCCTGCGCTGGGGTAACTTACCTCCTTTAGCAAAAAGGTCTAGGCGGTCCCCAAACAGGCGTAGCCCCTTAAATGGAAGCCCAGTAAGGGCCTTCTTTGCAGCATTGTCAGCAGCCCACTGGCGCAGCCAAACCGCGCTGCGTATAGCTACCGCCAAGGCAGAAGTTCTGGCACACATCCTAATGGCATCATCCAAGACAGATAGGATAAAGTTTACAAACACATCACAGTTAGACAGTGCATTAAGCGTATCAGGTGGCAATTCATCAGGACCTTCAAGTACACTTCTGATCAGGGCCCTGAGCGCCACAGACGTAATGGCCGAGGCGCAAACCGGGCGCAGAGCCGCCCCCACAAATGCAAAGACATGGCACGCCAATTGGTCAATGCGCCGGTCCTCAGCTTCCCGCAGCGTAATAGTGTCAGGGGAGTGCATAATAGAGGTGTTAGACAGCCCTAGAATAGGAGCATCGACCTCGGGGGGCAATGACCAGCACTTGACCATATCAGCAGGAAAGGGATACTTTCTGTCCCAACTCTTAGGTATACCGGGAAGTCTACTGGGACATTCCCACTCCTTAAGCACGAGGTTATTGAAATGGGTTTGCTCCGGAAATTCCAAACGAGCCTTAGCAGTATGAAAAAGCTCACCCCTTTGCCTGGGAGCCGCAACAGGGGCAGAGATGGACAAAACCTCAAAAATCTGAACCAGCAGTCTGTCAGTATCATCCGGGGTCCAGGGGTCAGAGCTAGAATTGTCATGACCCCTGGGTCTCTCGTCAGATGACCCTGAGTCAGAGAACAGCTCCCCTTCGTCCGATGGGGTGTAGCCATATAGATGCAACAACTCATCGGACTCCATAGGGAAAAGAGTGGCATCAGGGGTTAAGTGACGCTTTTTAGCGGTGGCCTTACGCGCTAAGGTATTAGCAATCAATTTTTCAACACTGGCCAGTCTAGCAGACACATCAGGTTGAGAATCCCGGCTTGTATGCAATTCAATGGGGGTGAGACTCAAGCTTGGGGGAGTAGGTGAAGTGAGACGAGGTGCAGGCCCAGCCACCGGAGGGGCGGGTTGCAATGTTAGCGCCTGCTGTGCGCAAGGAACACAGACCCGTGCGCTGTCACCGCTGATAGGTGAAACCCCACAAGCTACACACAGCCGGGCTTGTCCCGAAGGAACCCCGGTCACATTATCCTGGGATGCCTCCATATGGTGATTAATAGGCACAATAGGCCAGTAGGGATTGACGCTGTAAGCTACCCTGGATGCCCCAATGACCCGCTAGGGAAGTGGGAGTAATTATACTAGGCCCAACTAACAATTACACCGGGCCTGGAGAAGCCACTGGATTCACCCGTCTGAAAGAGACAATGAGAAGAAGGAGCATCAGAACCATGCACAGTAAGTAATGAGCATAAAAGTCGCCCGCGAGGGCACTTACAGACTGCGGAAGGGGGGGCCGTTACACACGCGCACGCGCGACTGTACAAAAAATGGCGCAGAACGAACCTCGAAGGGCGGGACAGAGCGGGCCGTGATGCGGAGCGCGCCAGGCCAGGCCCCCGCCCCCCGAAGAGTGCGAAGCCCACAGACAACAGCCAATGATAACTGATGATGAGGTAACGCCGCCGGCCGGCGCGGACATCCAAATGAAGGAAAGGACGCGCGTGGTGGCGGCCATGAAATAGTAAAACAGACAAGTCAGTGCGGCGGCTGACACCACATATCTAGTCATACACGTAATCACTATACACACTGACCCACAACTCCCCCCCCTTCTTTCCCCCCCGAAGGCTACGGGGAGAATGTGGGAGGATGGCGGCCCTTTGTACAGGACCCACCGCTACACGGGGCATGTGGCAATAAGGCGGGAGGGGCATCCTATAAAGGCTCACCATCAGCCTATACCACCTACCCTTTGGTGGGGGACTGTGGTGGAGCAGCGCTCCATAAGCACGCATGGTGCCGCCTACCTTCACCCGACCAGCGCAGCCCAGGCTGGGAGGCACATCACACGAAGGACAGGTGGGAATAGTCCAACAGGGCCGCAGGCTAATAGCCCCGCTCACCTGCGAGAGAGTGATAATTTCATGTCTTCGCAGTAAGCACTGCAGAGAAATCTAGGGGATTTGTGGGAGGTCCCCGGGTATTTGAGGGACCGGGAGGAGCCTGTTTTACATGTCTCTGCAGTGCAGCGCCATCTGGCGGAGGATAACCCAAGTGTAAGTAATCTATCTGGAGCAGGACGTACTGTATACTAAGAATATACAATTCTGTGATTACTCACCTGTAGAATTGATATTATGATCAATCAACAATCACCATAAAGAGGTAACAAGAACAACCAGGGTGGGGCGGAACGGGACGGGATGCACACTCATAATATCAATTCTACAGGTGAGTAATCACAGAATTGTATTATTCTTAGTGTACATCCCGTCCCGTTCCGAAAGATATCCTTACACATGGGACATCCAATAGCAGCGTCCGTAAGGTAGGGTGGGATCCCCAAAAGCAACAGCAAGCAGTCTAAACCACTGCCGCCTGCAGAACTTTGCAGCCAAAAGCAGCATCAGCTGAGGCCTTAACATCAACCTTGTAAAACTTAGAAAAAGTATGAACAGAAGACCAAGTTGCGGCCTTGCAAACTTGTTCAACAGAAGCTTGGTGCTGAAAAGCCCAAGAGGCACCAATAGCACAAGTAGAATGAGCAGTAAGGTGGAAAGGAGGTTTCTTTCCCTTAGCAGAATAGGCCTGAATCACGGCCTGACGGATCCACTTGCTGATAGTGGATTTAGCAGGAACCTGACCCTTCTTAGGACCAGACGGAGCCACAAAGAAAGCATCAGTCTTCCTGAAGGGTTCAGTAGCCACCAAATAGAACTTCACAGCCCTAACAACATCAAGAGAGTGTAACACCCTATCCTTGGGGTTACTAGGGTTAGGGCACAAAGAAGGCAACACAATGTCCTGATTGAGATGAAAAGCAGACACAACCTTAGGCAGAAAGTCAGTTTTAAAGTGAAACACCACCTTGTCCTGGTGTCTTTCAAAATAAGAAGGCTTGATGGAAAGGGCAGCCAATTCAGAAACACGCCTGACTGAGGTAATAACCACCAAAAAAGCTACCTTGACAGTGAGAGTGGACAAAGCCGCCTCCTGCAAGGGTTCAAAGGGAGACCCTTGCATGGCAGACAAAACCAGGTTCAAATCCCAAACAGGTAATATGGGCTTGCGCGGAGGACGCAAATGAGTAACACCTTGAAAGAAAGTCTTAACCAGATGATGCTGAGCAAAAGATCTCTGGAAGAAAACAGCCAGAGCAGAAACATGACCTTTCAGAGTACTAAGCTGAAAACCCATGTCCAAGCCATTTTGTAAGAATTCCAATATCCTGGGAATAGAGAACACTCGACATGGAAGTGACCTAGACTCCCACCAGTCAATGTAAGCACGCGAAACCCTGTAGTAAATGGTAATGGAAGACTTCTTCCTAGCTCTGATCATGGTATTAACTACAGAGGCCGGCAATCCCTTTTCCATCAAGATGGAGGTTTCAGCAGCCAGGCCGTCAAAGCCAGCATTTGTCTGAGTGAGCAGGTCTGGCACCAGGGGCAGGACAAACTGATCTACTGCCAACTGTACGATTTCTGCGAACCAAATTCTTCTTGGCCAACACAGGGCCACCAGAATGGCTGGCACTCCCTCCTGGGCTATTTTGCACAACACCTTGCCCAGCAGAGGAAACGGAGGAAAAACATAAAGGAGCTGAAAGCTCTCCCAGGACATTGCCAGAGCATCCACTGCCAGGGCCAGTGGATCCTGTGACAGGGATACAAAGGCTGGAAGCTTGTGATTGTGGCGTGACGCAAAGAGATCCACACCCGGCTGGCCCCAACGGAGACACAGAGAGTGAAACACCCTGTTGCTGAGGGACCACTCGCCCATGCGAGAGCCCCCCCCCCCTGCTCAGAGAGTCTGCTTCCAGATTCTCCACTCCCGGAATGTACACCGCTGATATGCACAGAACATTGTCCTCTGCCCAGGACAGAATCAGGGATACTTCCTTGAGAGCCCTCTGGCTCCTGGTTCCTCCCTGATGATTGATGTAAGCCACCGCTGTCTTGTTGTCTGAGCGAATCTGAACTGCCAGACCCCGAAGGTGCAAGGTCAGCTGGTAAAGCACTAATCTTACTGCCCTCAGTTCCAGAATGGGCCTCTTGAGGACCCCACTGCCTCTGGAATTTCAGGGACCTCCAAAAACCCCCCCAACCTGTCAGGCTGGCATCCGTGGTGACCACCTCCCAGCAGGGAGTCAGAAAAGATCTGCCCACTAGCAGATTCCTTGGGTCCAGCCACCATGACAGAGACCTACGGACCAGAGGGGACAGAACAAATACCTGATCCAGGGACCCTGGGTCCCGATCCCATACTGACAAGAGAAGAACCTGGAGGGGCCTCATGTGAAACTGAGCGTAAGGAACAGCCTCGAAGCTGGACACCATCAGACCCACCAGCTGCATAGCCTGTCTGATGGACAGATGAGGGCAAGACAGAAGGAGCTGTGTTTGTGCTTGAAGACCCTCTATCTTCAACTGAGGGAGAAAGACCTTGACCTGAGAGGTATCCAGATTCATGCCCAGAAAAATATTTACTCTGGAAGGAGACAGGGAAGATTTGGGAAGACTGATCACCCAGCCAAACATTTCCAGAGTGGATACGACCTTCTGAACATCCAACTCTGCTTGTTGCAAAGTTTGGGAAACTACAAGAATGTCGTCCAGATAAGGAAGAATGCGAATACCCTGAGATCTCAACAGAGCCATAACTCCTGCCAAAACCTTGGTAAACACCCTGGGAGCCAAAGAAGGACCGAATGGCAGAGCCACAAACTGGTAATGCTGATCTTCCACTGCGAACCGGAGACATTTTTGATGGCCTGCAAAATAGGCACATGAAGGTAAGCATCCTTGATGTCTATAGTGGCCAAGAAGTCCCCTGGACGAAGGGAATTTGTGGCAGAACGCAGAGTCTCCATGTGAAAGTGCCTGAATCTGACAAATTTGTTGAGGAGATTTAAATCCAGGATAGGCCTGACTGATCCGTCCTTTTTTGGAAAAGTGAAAAGATTGGAATAATAGCCCATGCCCCTTTCCCGCAGAGGGACCGAGCAAATGACCCCCAATTCCAGTCGATTTTGGACAGCCAAGAACACGCACTGAGGTGACAGGGGGTCCTGAGCCCTCCGTGAATTTATGAATCTTGGGGGCAGCCAGGCTATAAACTCTATCTTGTAACCGGAGGAGATTACCTCCTGAATCCACCGGTCTGAGACAAGACGTTTCCAGATGTGAGCAAAAAAACGAAGCCGTCCCGCCACCCGGATGGGTGAGGGCGCCCCTTCATGCCTGCGGAGGTTTGGGAGAGGATTTTGGCTTAGAACCCCAGGAAGGACCGGGTCTGCCATGTCCTCTGCCCCATGACTCACCATGTCCTCCCGCGGGGGAAGCTCCCCTTCCTCTTCTGGGGGAATAAAAGGGGGACAGAGCAACTGTGGACCCCAAAAGGGACTGAGCAGCTTCTTGCGCTGAGGCAGCTTACGTTCCTTGGCAAACAGATCCAGACGTTCTCCAAAAAAGGCGCAGACCTTTAAAAGGAGCCCCGGTAAGAGCCTTCTTAGCAGCAATATCAGCCATCCATTGGCGGCAACAGAGCGGCATAAGGCAACCAGCAGGGCAGAGGTTCTGGCACACATTCTAATGGCATCCTCTAGGGCAACAAGGACATAAGAAGTAAATTCCTCACAATACATAAGCCAGTTAAATACATCTCTGCCCAAAGCCGCAGAACCACCTTCCAAGGCACATCTGACCAATCTTCTAATTGCCACAGTAGTAATAGCAAATGCACACACCGGACGCAGCGCGGTCCCCGCACAGGCAAAACCATGTGTAGCCAGCTGATCAATGCACCGGTCTTCCACATCTTTTAAGGTGGTAGTATCAGGTGAGTGCAGCACAGAGGTATGAGATAGTCCAGAATTGGTGCCTCAACCTCAGGTGGGGAACACCATAATTAGCGGTATCCATGGGAAAGGGATACCTCTTGTCCCAGCTTTTAGGTACACCTGGAAGCCTACTGGGTTTTTCCCATTCATGTAAAATGAGATTATTGAAATGAGCCTGAGCCGGGAATTCCCAGCGTGGTTTAGCAGCACAAAATAATTCTCCCTGCTGCTGTGGGGGAGCAACAGGGGGAGCAATTTCAAGCACCTCAAATAAATGGGCAAGAAGCCTATCAGTATCAGCTGTATCCCAAGGCTTGGACCCAGTCTTTGGCTCATCGGCCCATCCTTCTTGGGTACTGTGAAAAGGTTGGAATAGAACCCCATGCCCCTGTCTCCTAAAGGGACCTTGCAAATGACCCCTAGATCCAGGAGGCCCTGCACGGCCAGCTATAAAACCTGAGCTGAGGCAGGGTCCTGCGGAATCCGGGACCCAACGAATCTGGTGGGGGGCCGTACAGCAAATTCTATCTTGTAGCCGGAGGACACCACCTCCTGAATCCACCGGTCTGAGACGTGGCGCCTCCAGACATGCTCGAAGTGCTGCAGACGTCCCCCCACCCTGACGGGCGAGGGCGCCCCTTCATGCCTGGGGGGGGCTTTGGACTTAGGTCCCCAGGAGGAACCGGGACGGCGTCTTCTGTTCCTGTGCCAGGAATCTGCGCGGGACCCAGCGAAGGAAACCCCTCTGCCTTGTTTAGCCCCACGGTAGGGGGTCGATAGGGAACCTTGGCCACGAAACCGGGCACAGAGTCGCTCCCCCAAATGCAAAGGCATGGCATGCCAATTGGTCAACACGCCGGTCCGCAGAGTCCCGCAGCGTAGTAGTGTCAGGGGAGTGCATAATAGAGGTGTTGGACAACCCTAGAATAGGAGCATCGACCTCAGGTGGCAATGACCAGCACTTAACCAAGTCAGCAGGGAAGGGATATTTCCTATCCACACTCTTAGGGACCCCATGAAGTCTTTAATAGCACGAGGCTATTAAAATGGGTTTGCTCGGGAAATTCCAAACGAGCTTTAGCAGTTTGAAAAAGATCACCCCTCTGCCGGGGAGCCGCAGCAGGGGGAGAGAGGGACAATACCTCAAAGATCTGAACCAGCAGTCTATCAACATCATCCGAGGACCAATGCTCGGAACCAGACTCTTCCTGACCCCTGGACTCGTCGTCATATGACCCTGAGTCAGAGAACAGTTCCCTTTCGTCTGAGGGGGTATGGCCATAAGAATGCAACAATTCATCAGATTCTATAGGGAAGAGAGCCAAGGAATTAGCAAGCAAGTTTTTAACACTGGCCAGTCTAGTGGCCAAATCAGGATGAGAATCCCCGCTAGTATTGGGGGTTAGACTCAGGCTTGGAGGAGTAGGTGAAGTGAGGCGAGGCGCAGGCCCAGCCACAGAAGAGGCAGGAAGCACCGATAGCGTCTGCTGTGCACAAGGAACACAGACCCGTACATTGTCACCGCTGCTAGGTAAGCCCCCACAAGCTACACACAGCCAGGCTTGTCCCGAAGGAACCCCGTTCACAATATCCTGAGATGCCTCCATATGGTGATTTAATCGGCACAATGGCCAGTAGGGATTGACGCTGTATGACCTGCGGGGAAGTGGGAGTAATTTTAATGGTCACAACCGGGAGCTACACCGGGCCGGGAGAAGCCACCGAGATCCACGGTCTGAAAGACGTAAAGGGAACAAGGATGTCCATGCAATTCGACGATACAGTAAAGACGCGGCGGCTATCACTACAAAATAACATAAAAGCGCGGCTCTGACACCCGATCCCGGTAAAACAAAATACTAAAGCCATAAGTGTGTAATAGGGTACACCGAGGCCGCCATACACACAACCCCTCCCCCCCCTTTCTTTTCCCCCTGGCTAAGGGGGGAACGAGGGAGGAAGGCGACCCGTTACATAGGGTCCACCGCTACCCGGGGCGTGGGGCAATGATGCGGGAGGGGTATCCCCTAAGGCTCACCATCAGCCTTGACCGCCTACCCTATGGTGGGGGACTGCGGTGGAGCGTGGCTCCGTAAGCACACATGGTGCTGGACGGGTGGAAATAGTCCCACAGGGCCGCGGGCTGTAATAGCCCCGCTCACCTGCGAGAGAGTGATACTTCATGTCTTCGCAGTCAGCAATGCAGAGAAATCTGGGGGGATTTGTGGGAGGTCCCTGGGTATATGAAGGGCCGGGAGGAGCCTGTTTTTGCATGTCGCCCTCTGGCGGAGGATAACCCACGTGTAAGTATTATATATGGAGCAGGACGTACTGTATGCTTAGAATAACTAACAATGTCTTCCAGCTCTTCACAAGTCATGGGGCAAACATAGGAATTATCATTCAAATGCCGTGTCTTGCCAATAGCCTTGCGCGGCTCATAACCACCCATCCGCCTCTCCAGATCGGCCAATCTAGTAGCAAAATCAGATTGGGCATCCCCTGAAGCCTGTGCCACAACCGGAGCCGAATGCAAGAGAGAGGGAGTAGGCAAGGCCTCAGGGGAGGTGGCCCTCAGCAGGGGCATCCCAGACAACCGCGCAACAGTCTGCTGGGCGCAGGAGAGACAGACCTTGAAGTCGCTAGGAACAGGGGAAATCCCACAATCAGTACAGAACCGGCCTTGTCCCGAAGGAACCCTGGACTCAATCCCCTCGATTCAAAGAGCAAAAGTTAATTGATTTCGTATCGAGAATCGTAAGTTTGGGTGGGTGTTAGTCATTTTTTCCTGTTTTTTTGGCCATTTACGACTCGCACGAGCCTACGTACGAATGCGTATATGCTCTTACGATCAGCGGAAGTTCGTTCCTAAATTTTAGGATCAAAACGTAAAACTTAGGATCAAAACGTAAAACTTACGAGCAAAACGTAAAACTTACGAGCAAAACGTAAAACTTAGGTTAATTGGATGTGTTTAGGTGTGATTCAGAGAAACCTCTAAACGCGTTTTAAAAGAAAGCCACAGCCGACACCTTTTAGCAGCCGGATTGCTGTTCGTGAACAGGTTTTTTGGCTAAGTGGAGGAGTCTGCGCGTCTTGTGCTCCAATGAACTGCATGTATCAGCATGGCCGAGGCCATAAATTGTATGGCAATGCATACCTGATTCATGTATGCCTTATAAAAGCATTTTAATGTGGACCTTAATTAGTCCTTTGCATGTAAACCTTTATTTGGCAATATATTTGCGTTAATTAAAGAAACTTATGTCCTTTGTTATTTAATTTAAAATTGAGGTACTAGAATAATATTTTTAGATTGCATTTATTGGTGTAGTTGTTTACCTCTGCTTTGTTTAATTATTTAAGCACATCTTTGGTCAGATGCATCACACTTACTGAGGAGAGGAGAGCGGGATAAAGTGCAGGATGTGGGTTACTGCTGTATTTTGCACAGACACAGTAGAGCTGGGGGCATGGAAAGGTCAGAAATCAAAGAATCCAGAGCAACACAGTCACAAGGCCCTTTCTGTTTGCAGGCTGCCCGATAATACCTGAGCCGCCATCTTGGCTGTTTCTAGGCTCATAACATGCAGAAGTTTCTGGGTGTTTTTTAATATTTGTGAGCAATCTGTATGTAGAGGGTGTGGGTAACCACACTAAAAATTTAAAGTTGTACCATTTGAAGCATAAATATTAAAATTAAATCCACAAGTAAAAAATGCAAGTTAAGTAAAAATTAAACAAAGTAAGATTTACTTATGCAAATGCATTCATTAATGGTTGGTTACTACAAAATGAATGAAATAAAGAAACATAAAAGACCAAATATTTAGAATGCACTTTAATGAGGTAAGTTTGTAGTGCGGAGCCGCAAGATCAGAAGGATTTACGTCCAGACAAAAAAGGAAAAGGGGCAAAACCAATGTTGAAACCTGAGAAATGAAACGGAAAATTCAGGATGGAAACTGACATAGGTCTGATTCCCGAACTGCCATACGAACGGACGTATCTTTTAGGATAGAAACGTATTTGCTTATTGAATCACTCGCAAGTTCATACGAACGCACGAGCGGACGTGAAAAATAGGATGATCGTGAGCCAAATCCAAGCTGTTACATGTTTCTTTGAATCAACCCAAATGTCTTAAGAAGCCTCCATATGGTGATTATTGTGGCTCGCAAGGCCAAATGGGAATAATGCACACAAAACAGAGTGGCCTCCACCCACTCCCAAATCCAAACCCCACAGAGACTGACTCTTGCACTCAAACAATAATAATCTAATGTATTTTATTGTACATGATTAAAAACACACATAATAAAAACAAGCTAACTGTGCCATAAGAAATAGCGCCACCGGGGGGAAGTTAGCTTGTTAGCGGAGTCAGTCTCTGTGGGGTTTGGATTTGGGAGTGGGTGGAGGCCACTCTATTTTGTGTGCATCATTTTGGGGCACACCCCACAGGGCAGTGCACCTAGGACCAATTATTATATCAGTGCCGCCCTATTTTTGCCACTTACCCCAGTGGAGTTCTTTAGTAATTGCCAAATGGGAATAATGCTGAGGCAAACCCGGGATGCCCCCAATGCACCGCAAGGGAAGTGGGAGGATTTTATATATTAGACAATATATATGGATAAAAAAGAGACCACAAGGGCACTTACAGACCGCACACGAGATGTCAGCCACGCCGCGCCGCCGAGACAAGATGGCACCCGGACGTATACCTCAAGGGGCAGGTCGCGGGGGTGTGAGTGCGAAAAGACGCGCTCACGTGAGCTGGACAGCCAATGGCTGCACCAAGGCGTCTGGGGTAAATGTCGCCGCCCCAAGCCAAGTGGTGTACAGTACAATAGCGCAATGTTACAAAAAAAACAACCAGTGCAACCAATCAACCAGGGATCACTTCTAAAGCGCTCCGCATAAGCCAGAGCCTAAAAATCAAAGGTGCCACACCATACAAGAATACATCAGATACAAGCAACACCCCCCCCCCCCCCTTTTCCCCTGAGAGACACAGAGGAACGAGGGGAGACAGCGGTCCGGGAACCACTATAGGGAAAGGGAGTGACAGGCACAAATGCGGGTAGGGCATTCCATAAGGCTCACCATGGCCTGAACCGTCTACCCTTTGGTGGGGGAGTTGCGGCGGAGTCTAGCTCTTTGGCACCTAAATATGGTGCTGTATACCATGACCCGAACGCTACAGCCGAGGCTGGGAGGCAGTAAAACAAGCGCAGTATCGAGTGGGGAATAGCTCAACAGGTCCATAGGGTCAAAGACCCCGCTCACCTGCCTAAAAAGAGAGAGCCACTTTCTCGTCCTGGCAGTCCGCGACTGCAGAGAAAATCTGGGGTTCTGTGGGAGGTGCCTCGGTATATATAGGCCGGGAGGGGCCACTTTTTCTGCTCAGCAGTCACGTGACATCTGAAGATGAATAACCCATGTGTAACGATATCTTTCGGAATGAGACGGGATGTACACTAAGAATAGAGGCACTGCCCTGGAGTAATGCTTGGCAAGGTAAGATGTTGTTTATTTAATTTAACCTTCTTCCTGAAAAATCCCTTTAAGATCTGAGTAGAAAGTTAGTAATTCCTTGTTCTTACCTTTATAACATAAAGCAGTCCCTCATTGGTTTTTGGATCAGTAGTTATGTTGAAAAAACGCTTCTCATTTCCCTGTGTAATGGTGTACACTGCCCTCCAGTTTGAAGTGTTGGCCGAATCCCTATCAGTAATGGGGATTCTCAGAATAAGAAGTCCACTTTCATTTTCATTCACTTCAGTTTGATACTTAAAAAAAAAGAATAAAAATAAATAAATGAAAATGGGCATATATTATATGCTGCAAACATGCATAATATGTACAAGACCATAGAAATAGTTAAGTTTTTATATATTTAAAACTGTAGTACAGATGGAGAAAACATTTAATTATGAAGCACTGAATATCTAACAACAAATTATTTATGTGGTCTTAGATCACATTTAGTATTTGGATCTGCAAGGTCGAAGGGTATATTTCCAAATTTGCACTGCCACTGAATAACTATACATCTTTTTAATGGTGGGATTTACATTACTTTACCCAGAATGGTAATATTTAGAATTAGAAATGACCATGTGTGGTTCCTAAAAAGACTGCATGTAAATGAATGCATTAGTATTTTGTGCCATCTCAAAAAGTCCAGGTAAATCAACAAGCTTTTGGCCAGGTGAGGGTTGTTTTACATATCTAGTGTTTAAGATTGTATGGCTATGGCTAGGCAGTCATCTATCTTTTAAATCAGTAACACCTTTGCAGAATATTTTACATGTATGTTGTTATTTTAGTATTTAGTAGAAAATAAATTGCAAATAAAAAGACTGAAAAAAAAAAAACTAAAAAACAATACACTTACTGATTGTTTTGTGAAAACAGGTGCATGATCATTGATATCAAGGACTGTTATAGACATGGTACCAGTAGAAGACAAACTACCAATTCTTCCATCCATGTCACGCACTTCAAGTATAAGAGTGTAGTGGTCCAAGGTCTATAACATAAAAAAAAACAAATGTCTCATTTATATCATTGCTGCTAATGCAAATTGTGGGGGTTGTCACAAATGAATGTCTGAAGAGGTCATGCATGAAATAAGCCTCAAAATGAATGAATTCATTCTATGCAACCAAATCTCAGTCTCACCCATATCCTTGTTTGGTTTAACATATTATACAGAATACACCCTATTTTTGTGCATTGTCATTTTGAACTGTCATTCAGTTTGATATCAACTTAGCAGAAGCTTCTCTGACAACAAAATCAAATCCAGGAAAATGTTGAGTGGAAGTAAGAGGCAAAATGCCTATTTTAATCATCAGGCATCATAAAGAAAACAATATTTGTGTAGAGAAGTAAAGACAATTACAAGTCAATCGCATGCCAATACTTTTGTTTACAGTTTTTTTTCAATATATCTTTATTAAATATTTTACCAATACACAGGTTAAAAAAAATGGAAAAAAAAACACTCCGCACCACTGTATGCAATTATAGACAAGGTACAAAAAGGGGTGCTGGGCGCAGAAAGCCCCCCACTCACAAGTAGGAATGGTCCAATGCACTATACAGTTGGGGCCACCAGAGAGGTCCCTATGGGGCAAAATATGCGGCCGCACACCCACAAAATAATATCAAAATTTAAGTTTTATTAGGTAAAAATGTATAAATCACATATATATAGTTAGTCCATACACATACAATCGACAAACATTTAAAACAAATTAAAACATGAAATGCTGGATGAGAAGGTCGGCTGAATAATGAGGCTCTATTATAATTGTAAATTATCTATGTGATAGTAACAGTACTAGGATTATAATTATATAGGTCGCCCCAGGAGAAATAAAAACCAACATATAAAGAAATATAGCTATCAAATAAACTCAATATAACCAATATCTACAGTGAAATGGTGAAATGTGGGCCATAACCTCCACGTTAGAGAGATATATAAAGTGCAACTGTGCCAAGAATTAATGAAGAAATAAATACAAAAACAGTGAGAATATACAAGTGAATCAAAAATGAGTGCCCAAGGTGCTCAGAAACTACCAAACAAAAAACTAAAGTGCTAGGTGCAAACCCACTACCATATCAAAATCCATGTGAAAACCATACTCCAAAGACTGCCATTATAAAGAAAAGTGCAAGGAATAGTATGCAAAGATGTGACAGCAACTAATCATAAGCAGCAGATAATAAAAAACAACATCACCAGTATATATGAGAGCTCAGCGCCGACGCCCGCACAGCCCAGCAACACCGACGCGTTGCGTGGTCTCAACCACTTCGTCACCTGACTCTGAGACCATCCCTCGACCCCCTCCAATGCTATCTCCTTTGTTTATAGTTTTTTAAATGACCTTTTTAAATAAGCAAAGCCCCATTTGGATGAAATAATAAATAGCACAACTGTCTGGTACAGCACCAACATTGTGGATCATGTTTAACTTTTCTATCCATCTATAGGGCGGGGGTCTGTGTCCTCAACAATGCGCTGGACCTCCACAGGTTTTCTGATCCAGCAGACACCCTGTGGCCCACACAGTAGAGGTACCTGAGCCACATGTGGACAAGTGATATGGGAATGAATTATATATTTTGACCATAATTCCTTATCTTTGAGGCTATTCTGTGGCAAGGCGCCCAGGGTAATGGATTTGCACTTTCTATGCTGCCATAAAGCAGGCAGCAGTCATGTTATCCTTGTGTCAAGGAGTCGCTAGCTGCTAGTTACTGGACTTTGCACAATGCAGGACATGCTAATTATTTGGCAAAGAAAGTTTAATGATTTGGATGTGATTTGAAACCTACTTGTCAGGATTTGCTTACCTGTCTCCCGGTCCAGTGGTGTCTCCGTCGCGCAGCCGCGGCGGCCGGCAGCTTCCGTCCCTGCTGGCGCGCCTGCGCGCTGCTCCTCCTCAGCCGGCGGCCCGGCTTCCGTACACATGCTTGCGCGCGCACGTCCTAAGAGTTGGGGTTGGGCCAATGAGCCCAGGAAGCGGGTTTTTGGCCTATCTGTGCGTTAGTTTTAAGTTGCACCAATCATCACACTCTCTCCCCTTTCCCCAATCTGGTCTGTCCCTAAAAAAGGTTCATTCCGTCAGTTGCTCAGTGCCTGTGATAGCGCCTTATACCTACCTTTGTCTTGTGTTATTGCTGTAATTGATCTTCGTAGCCGACCCCTGCCTGAATCAACCAATCTCTATCTGATCTCTGTTACCGACCCCTGCCTGAATCGACCAATCTCTATCTGACCTCCGTTGCCGACCTCTGCTTTGTATCCCGACCTCGAGCTGCCTCAACCATCTGTACCGCTGCGATCTCTGAATTCCTGGTGTCGACCTCTGCCTGTCTCTGGACTTCCGCTAACTAGCTCTAGTCATTGGTTCTTCAGACCTCCTACCAGTAAGCTCCCATCCTTTGAGCCATTGAAGTCCTGGGGGCAACCGATCCCGGGCAGGCGTATTCTGCATCCCGGCAAGCGGGGGCTCCTACAGGTGAAGCTGGCTGCGGAGATTGGGGGTTGAGGGCTTACTTGGAGGGCTGGAGTTACCCGAGAGTGACATCACAGGCCCAAAAAACATGGATGACCTGGTACAGCAAGTGCCGGCTATGGCCACCGCTATTAATCAACTTGCTCAAAGAGTGGCCACTCAAGAATCCAGGCATGCTCCTGCATCCTCTGGACCACCTCACGTATCAGATCCGAAAGTTCCGCTACCGGAAAACATTTTTGGAGATCGTGCCAAGTTTTCCAATTTTAAGAATTCTTGCGAACTTTATTTTAAGTTGAGGCTCCTATCCTCGGACACCGAGACCCAGCGAGTGGGCTTAGTCATTTCTTTATTACAAGGGGACCCTCAGTCTTGGGCCTTTAGTTTGCCTCCTAATGATGTCGCCCTACATTCAGTTACGGCCTTCTTCATTGCAATGGGTGTATTGTATGCGGACCCAGACCAACAATCTACGGCCGAAAACAGGCTTCGGGCCTTGAAGCAAGGGCGGAACACGGCGGAGGATTATTGCGCAGAATTCCGCTGGTGGGCGGTAGAATCCAGGTGGAATGACCCTGCCCTGTGTAGCCAATACCGAGTGGGCCTGTCAGAGAGCATCAAGGATGCACTTGTTAATTTTCCTCCACCGACGGACCTAGACCAATTGATGCAGGTCACCATTAAAATAGACCGACGCCTTAGGGCGAGAGCTAGGGAGAGAGCTAGGGCTCCCATTTCTCTCAGACCCTTCCAAGACCCTAACCCACCGGCTTCCTGTAGGGAAAATTTACCTTCCACTTCTCAGGAGGAGCCCATGCAACTTGGGAGAACTCGTCTCTCCCAGGACGAGAAGCAGCGAAGGCGCTCCATGGGGTTTTGTTTATACTGTGGGAACCCAGGTCATTTTGCTAGATCCTGCCCTAACAAGGTATACACGGCGGGAAACTTTCGCGCCTAGATCGGGGGGAGAGTACTGATCTAGGTGAGTCTGTCTATCACTCTCCCTTAAACAAGATGTTAATCCCTGTCGACCTTTCCTGGGGCTCGTCCAAGCAGTCAGTTTCCGCTTTTTTGGATAGTGGAGCGGCGGGCAACTTCCTGGATCGGAGCATGATCTCTATCTTGGGAATTCCTCTGGTGCCCCTTGGGAAATCTCTGCAGGTTCTGGCCATTAATGGGAAAGCCATTCAGGGGGGTCCGGTCAATACTAAGACCCCCCCTCTTAATCTAATCGTCGGGTCCTCCCACTCAGAGTTCATAGAATTTTTTGTTTTTGATTGTCCAGAAACTCCAGTGGTTTTGGGATACCCTTTGTTACAACTCCACAACCCCATTTTAGACTGGCAGGCTGGGGAATTGGTTAAGTGTAGTAACTTCTGTAAGAATCATTGCTTCTCCACAGCCTTCAGAGGTTTCCAGATGCTGCCCCTGGGGTTACCTCACCCGTATGCGGTTGGGCTGACGTTTTCTCTGAACGGTCGGCAGACACTCTTCCCCCACATCGGGCCTATGACTGCCCCATTGACTTGCTCCCTGTGACTATTCCTCCCAGAGGGAAAATTTATAACCTTACCCGGCCCAAGGAGCAAGCAATGAGGGATTACATCTCCAAAAATTTGAGCAAGGGGTTTATCCGCCCTTCAACGTCTCCTGCGGGGGCTGGCTTCTTTTTTGTGGAGAAAAAATATGGCCTTGTATAGACTACAGGGCCCTGAACAAAATTACTGTAAAAAAATGGTATCCCCTTCCCTTGATTGGGGATTTATTCAATCAAGTTGTCGGTGCTCTGATTTTTTCCAAGTTAGATTTAAAGGGGGCCTACAACTTGATTCGTATTCGGCAGGGGGATGAGTGGAAAACGGCATTAAATGTAAAAGACGGCCATTACGAGTATCTGGTCATGCCCTTTGGCCTTTGTAACGCTCCAGCCATCTTCCAAGACTTTGTAAATGATGTGTTCCGCGATTATTTAGGTAGATTCGTAGTCATTTACTTAGATGATATTCTCATTTTTCTGATTCTTTGTTGGAACATAGACGTCATGTAAATTTGGTACTTCAGAGACTAAGAGAGAATAAATTATATGCTAAGATTTCTAAATGCATGTTCGAGGTCACCACTGTTCCCTTCTTGGGGTATGTAATTTCTAACCAGGGTCTAGAGATGGATGCGGAGAAGGTTTCGGCTGTGCGGGATTGGGTTAAACCCAAGACATTGAAAGAACTACAGCGTTTTTTAGGATTCGCAAATTTCTACCGACGCTATATCAGGGGCTTTTCCCATGTTGTGGCACCTCTTACTAACCTTACCCGTAAGGGCGCCTAAACTGAAAACTGGTCCCTGTCCGTCTGCGAGGCCTTCCTGACTTTAAAACGGGCCTTTACCTCGGCGTCTGTGTTAGTTCATCCTGATGATAATAAGCCTTTTATCATTGAAGTTGATGCTTCCAAGTTGGGTGTGCGGGCAGTTTTATCACAATACTCCGGTCATCCTGAGCGTCTACATCCTTGTGATTACTTTTCGATGAAATTTTGCGCCGCGGAGCAAAACTACGATGTAGGAAAAATTATTGGCAGTTAAACTGGCCTTTGACGAATGGCGTCACTGGTTGGAGGGTTCATTGCATCTGATCACGGTCTATACCGATCACAAAAACCTGAAGTACATCAGTTCTGCTAAGAGACTGAACTCTCGCCAGGCACGTTGGGCATTGTTTTTTTTGCGGTTTAATTTCATAATCACATTTAAGCCAGGAGTTAAAGATACTAAGGCGGATGCCCTGTCCCGCATGTTCGGGGAATGCAAAGATAGGAGTGATATGGGTGAACCAATTTTGCCTTTAGGCTGTGTGGTGGGGGCATTGCTTCCTGATCTATCTAATACCTTGGTGCCATTTCATAATGAATCTCCTGTAGATGTACCTTTGGGGTGTCAGTTTGTTCCGCCGCACCTGCGTCCTGATGTAATCCGCGAATTTCACGATGCTAAAACTGCTGGTCATCTGGGAAATCGAAAGACGTTTATTTTTAGCCTGGCGCCATGTATGGTGGCCTACTATGCCGTGCAATATATCTACCTTTATCGATGCATGTACTGTTTGTGCGCGAAGTAAAGGGGTACACAAGGCCCCTAGTGGGTGTTTGGTTCCATTAGAGATTCCTAAAGAACCATGGACTCATATCTCTATGGACTTCATAGTTGATTTGCCACCATCACATGGGAACACTATGATTTGGGTGGTCGTTACCCGTTTCAGTAAGATGGCACATTTTATTCCATTACCTAAACTTTCGTCGGCTCCTGAGCTTTCGCGATTGTTTATTTCACATATTTTCTGTATCCATGGCATTCCGTCTAATAAAATTTCCGATCGGGATGTACAGTTTACTTCGCGTTTTTGGAAGAACTGCGGTTGGGGATTCAGATATCTTTGTTGTCGGCGTACCATCTCCAGACCAATGGACAGACTGAAAGAACCAATCAAAGTCTGGAACAGTACTTAAGGTGTTACATTTCTGACACTCAAGAACAATGGTCAGAATTCATTGATTTTGCAGAATTCGCATACAATAATGCGCCAAGTGAAAGTACTAAGGTGTCCCCATTCTTCTGCAACTTGGGGAAAAATCCCAGAGGTTCTTCCCTCTCAGGGTCACCTTCCGTATTACCGGCATTGGAAGAGTGGCTCCAAGAACGGAAAGACATCTGGGCCCGCGTCCAAGAGACTTTAAAAACTACTGTTTTAAGATATAAAAGATTCGCTGATTGCTGCAGGTCTTGAGAACCCGCACTTCAGGTTGGGGACCTTGTTTGGGTGTCTACTAAAAACATATCTCTCCGGCAACCTTCCAGTAAGTTGGGTCCCAAGTTTATTGGACCATTCCCTATTACTCGTAAGCTGAACAATGTTACCTTTAAGGTCCAACTTCCTCCAACTATGAGAATCCCAAACTCAAAAGTTTCATGTGTCGCTGATAAGACCAGCTAAGAATACTCCGCTTCCATTCCCATCACCAGTCTTAGTTGATAACGAACTGGAATACGAAGTTAACAAAATTCTAGATTCGCGTAAAGTTCGTAATTAGCTACAGTATTTAGTTGACTGGGTTGGCTACGGTCCAGAGGAGAGGTGTTGGGTTGCAGCAAGAGATGTTCACACTAGGGCTCTCGTAAAAAAGTTCCATCGTGACAACCCGGGGAAACCTGGTGAGAGTCCGGAGGTGTCCCCGTCGCGCAGCCGCCCGCCTGGAGGCCGCGGCGGCCGGCGGCTTCCGTCCCTGCTGGCGCGCCTGCTCCTCCTCAGCCAGCGGGCCCGGCTTCCGTACACGTGCTTTATGCCCTCCGGCGGCGCTGCTCTCAGCGCGGCCGCCGGAGGAGAGCTGTTAAGGGCCAATGAGCCCTAAGTGTTCAGGTTGGGCCAATGAGCCCGGATAGGGGGATTTTAGGCTATACGCCCCTTTTGGTTTTTGGCCTATCTGTGCGTTAGTTTTAAGTTGCACCAATCATCACGCTCTCTCCCCTTTCCCCAATCTGGTCTGTCCCTATAAAGGTTCATTCCGTCAGTTGCTCAGTGCCTGTGATAGCGCCTTATACCTAGCTTTGTCTTGTGTTATTGCCGTGATTGATCTTCGTAGCCGACCCCTGCCTGAATCGACCAATCTCTATCTGACCTCCGTTGCCGACCTCTGCTTTGTATCCCGACCTCGAGCTGCCTCAACATCTGTACCGCTGCGATCTCTGAATTCCTGGTGTCGACCTCTGGCCTGTCTCTGGACTTCCGCTAACTCGCTCTAGTCATTGGTTCTTCAGACCTCCTACCAGTAAGCTCCCATCCTTTGAGCCATTGAAATCCTGGGGGCAACCGATCCCGGGCAGGCATATTCTGCATCCCGGCAAGTGGGGGCTCCTACAGGTGAAGCTGGCTGCGGAGATTGGGGGTTGAGGGCTTACCTGGAGGGCTGGAGTTACCCGAGCGTGACACTACTTCTGAGTAAGCTTTTTATTTTAACATAGAAGAACAAAAAAGCTTTACAAGTCAGATGTTTCCACTAAAGAAAGGATATAAGAATTTAGAAAAGGATATTTAAGAATTTAGAAGTTACAGTAATAGTTTTAAAAAATTGTTCACTCAGAGGTACAATACAAATCACACCCAAATACGCACACACCTAATAAAAAGTGATTGTAGTAACCTAGTACTAACCTGTAATAACCAAGTAGCCCTACATGTCCTCATGCTCTCAGCTGAGGAACAGGAGTAAATATTCAGAATGAAGTAGCAGTCCGTTTTCAGGACTATCACCTCAACTGATGGAATATGCCCCCGGAGGGAGTGACAAATCGAAAGGATTGAAATGGAAAGGGGGGTGACAATTGATGGAATATGCCCGGGGGGGGACAAGTGGAAAAGAATTATCCTTGGGCTGCAAGTGAAAGAAAACATCAAGGTCGGCAGCACTGCAGGCAGCGGACCAGAATGGTAAGTATCCTTACATGTAATAATGCAGCATGTTTTAGCCAGCCTCCCTATATGTACAGTGTTAATAATATAGTTGTGATTGGATTCCTCTTTAAAGCGGACCAAAACCCAATAAACCACGGCTTTATGAAAGAATGTATTACCTCTTTGTCAAGTAGGTTTGAAGTTGTAGTGACAATACCGTACTCAGGTTGCACAGCAAACATGACAGGCGAAGGAGGAATTTGCCGGATAAGATAGTATTTCAGACGTGTGTGCAGACTATTTGGCTCATCTCTGTCTGTAGCGTTTACTCTACCTACAATGGTACCTATAAAAATAAGAAAAGGCAGCAAGCTTTAAGCGTCACAATGTACACTTTAGAAATATTAAACATATCAGATGCTGACAATCGGATTTATCATTAAAGCAACAATAAAGGCCTTACATATAAAATGTTTCCACCAAAAGGCTACCAGAAGATGGGCTCAGCCCTACTGATGCCACTTCACCCAAAGCCGAGCCAGATGCTGTTCAATATTAAATATAGCTTTCTACTACCCCCTCCTAATTTTACTCCTCTTCTGAGCCTTCAGTTATTCTGACTTTCCTGATCAATGGGATGTGCTACCAACAGGAGGGCATGCATCACCGCTGATCAGGCAAAATACATACAACCAGCTCATCATTTACTATTCGTATATGCATAGTTAGTATGTTTCTATAGGATTCCAAGGCCGCTGGATACCCTCCCCCAGGGGCAACCAGAATCGGCATACCCCGCTGTGTGAAACCTCCCAGTTCACCAGGAAACTCACTTTCTTTCCCAGTCCAACGGCGCATGCACAAGCTGCAGCTGCATCCCTTTTAGCAGTGCACGTGCCTGCGGCAGGCTTTTGTGAGTGGCTGGAGCATGCACGCTCCTTGTTAGAGAGTAGCAGAGGGTGCAGTCACCAGTGCGCTGATTGGATGAGCAGAAGTGCATGCGTCGTAGGACCAGGAAGAGGTGAGTTTGTTTGGGCGACCTGGGGGGTTTCACACAGCGGGGCACCCCCAATTGGGCAAGGACCAAAACCCAGGACAGTCAAAATCCTGGGTTTTGGTCCACTTTAACAGTGATAAAATTGCCTGAGAAGGGCTAGTTATAAAGATGCGCAGTGTCATAACTTTACTTTAAAATAACAGGCTAAATACAGTAAAATCATCTAATGAAAGGATATATATATATAGACGATATAAAGCCAAGTGTACCAGCTAAATTGTGACCATAAAGGAAATAATTTCTAGTTTATCAGATTTACAGGGTTAATCCAAATACAGTAATAAATACAATATAGAAAGTAACGGAAAGTGAACTTTTGAACTAGACAGGCAAGGTTGTCGATGGTGAATGATCGCTTACATACAGTCCTCTCAGATTTTGATGATTATCCAAGTGCTTTTGACAGTCTCTGCAATTTATAGAAAAGCTGAATTTTCAGAGATATTTGAACTCAGCACACAATCTCCTCAAAGCCATTTGGATAACCTTGAAAATGTCTAGGGTGGTCAGTTTCTCTCTTTAAATTTTCCCCTTTCAAATTTTCTCCTACTTTCAGTCCATGTGGCACTCGAGTGTGTGTTGTAGACCCTTTCTCCAAATGGACACAGCTCTGCTAGGTAACAGCCAGTATCTTTCTAATGCTGGGGTAACTGAAGTTGTAATATGGTCGCTTAGGTTAGTGTATGGTCCCTGTAAAAAGGACTCACCCTGGCACACAGTTTAAGCACGCACAAAGCCAGGGCCAGAAAGTGAAGGCAAATGTATCTACGGTTTCTGCAATAGTGCTTAACAGACAAAATAGGATTTGTATAGTATTTCCAACTATACTGTAAACTAAAAGAAGTAATCTCACCACTTTTGCTGTGTTCCAACACTTCGGCACAGAACACATTTTCTGTGAACACTGGAGCATTATCATTGTCATCTTGTACTTGAATCGTTAGATCTAGAGGAAACTCTGGGGCAAATCCTTCTTTGGTTTTTGCATAAACCATCAACTGCAATGTAAAATATCCACCTGGTTAACAACATTATTGTGCCCTCATCATATCCTAGATTAACAGACTGCCACTCTCAATCTATAATGAACTCTACTGCTCAATTTAACAAACTTTCTTTACCACTCTCTCTTTTATCATGGAGAACACCTAGACATGTCGTACCCTTGGTTTCTGATCCTCACACAGACAGGCCTTTACTTTATACGTAAAGTAATTGTGTATTGTATGTGTAATATTAAATGTGAGCCACTTATGCTGCCAAAGAAGGGAGCCAAGAGTAAAGGAGCCATTTTCTTGTGCTTCTACTCCACCTCTTCAGTTGGGGTAGTAGCTCCACCACAGAAAACATGGCCATGGAGGGCTCAATCATGTGCAGCAGGGACACCCCCTTAGCACTGTAACTTCCCTTTCATATGTACACTGTCATAACTGCAATCATGCAGATTTGTTGCATGCTACTTTTAGTTTTGAGGAACCCAGTGTAATTAAAAGGTTTTATTTTAGGAGTGTTCTGGGTAAATGTTATAAGAAAAAAAATGTTTGAAATAGATTGATGGAATACAATAAAAAGCAAAGTAAGGTTTTACAGGCCCACTCTACTGCAAGTAGTAACCTGTGTCAGACTTGTCTGTGTTAAGAAGGTTGGTCGATTTATAGGTATACATCAAATAATTAACAGGCAATAATTAAATCTTAAAGCAAAAATGGAAATATACCGCAAATGATGGAGTTGTTTCCCGATCAACTGGACCATGAATGTATAAATCTCCAGTTTTTGGATCAATCGTGAATAAACCAATTGGTGGCTGATCTACTCCTTGTCCAGAAATAGAGTAAATTATATCATACGTGACCTGGGTGTCAGACTGGAGCTGCAGGGGGAAATAGGTAAAGTAAAACGTCTGCATTCCTATTACAACAGGACTTTTTTAAAAAATTAAATAAATGCTCTGCAATGGCAGGGTTGGTTTGAAGCCCTTTTAAGTCACAATATAGTCAAAATCGGATGCTTAGGTTATACATGATCTGACTGAAATGTCAAAAATATTGCTTCACCAATACAAATAAAGCAGTAAGCATCTTAATATGCAGTCTACCCCTTATCCATCAATAGAAGCATGCAACTAAAAAAGACAGAGAACAATATACCTATAATAACCTAATACCTGACTTACTGTATGGAAACCAGCAGGTTGCTTCAGTTAATACTTGGCATTTCCAGATTGGTCAGATTGTTTTACTGAATAAACCTGCCAGCATGCCATGAACCTGTGACCAAGCAAACGGAAAACCAAAGCCAAAGACTAAAGCTTACCGTTTGTAGAAAAAGTGGATATGTTCCTCTGTAGTTCTCAAAACAATTGACCGGCATAGGACGCCATCTCCTCTTTGTACGCTTTAGTAGTTCTCTGGCATGTCTTGTTTTACCAACCTTCACAAAAAAAAAAGATGAAAATGACGAAAGGTGCACATTTTTACGCTCAATATATTATTTTACAGAAAGAGTAGTAGCTACTTGGAACAAACTTCTAGCAGAGGTAGCTGAAAAATCACCAGTCAGTGAATTTAAACATGCCTGGGATAAGCACTCATATAGCCTAAGATAAAGAGTACATACAGTATACACATAAGGGCAGACTAGATGGACCGTATGGTCTCCTTCTGCTGTCAAACATGTATGTTTATATATTTCTATGAGAACGTGACTCCCAGTGACCTCATGTCAGTCACTGCCTTTATTCATTGCAATTGAGGGGGCATGCCATGGCAGTGCCTGACAAGCCCCCTTTATTGCAATGAATCAAGGGGGCTGTGCGTGGGCACAGTGACTGGAGGGAGCAGTGGGGCCCAAGACCTACAGTGAGCGCTGGTCCTTGTGGTGTACTGTGGTGTTCTGTGGTGTACACTTGCGGCACTTCTTGTTCTCGGAAACACAGAGCAGTGGAAAGGCTGCTAACGACAATACAAATTTAAATGATGCCTCTTTGCCTTTCCAATTTTAGAAGGAAAAAAAGAAAAGTGATGAATGATTGTAGCAAAGTGAAAGATAAATAAAAACATTCACATTTGCTCACTTTCAGCAGTTTCTTATCTTAGACTGGGTCCCACAGGATGCACACTGAGGCCGTGCCAGGCCTGTCCCCTTGGTTGCAGTGGACAGAGTGGCACTGCGACAGAGACTGTGTGTGTAGAAGGGGGTGGGCAACTCAATTGAGTTGCAAATTGTGAATGAGCTCCCTAGGTGCATAATGCCACAGACCTTAATCTCAGAAATATGCATGTTTTACAGAGCCAGAGTGTTCGAAACCTGCGGCAGGGGACAAAGGTGATATTAGATTTTCCCGGACAATTTTAAAGTGGACCAAAACCTGGAACTTTGACTATCCCAGGTTTTAGTCCTTGCCCCATTGTGTGAACCCCCCCCCCAGGCCATCCGGTCTAACTCACCTTTCCCTGGTCCTATGGTGCATGTGCGGCCTCTCGTGCAATCAGCTCACTCAGATCCACTCGTCTAAGACTTATACCAAATATAGCCCATCGTAGTCGAGCATGCTGGCGGCCGCATCCCCACTACCCTCTAACAGGGAGCATGCACCCTGCAAAAGGTATAGCAAGCTGCTGCTGCCCACATGTGCACCATTGGATCGTGGGATAAAGGTGAGTTTACTAGGTGACCAGGGGGGTTTCACACAGTGAGTGAAGGGTGAAATGCCTAGCATAATGGCGGCCATGTTAAAAAGAAGACTCCATTTTGTATTCTATAATTTGATATTAAACTTAGTTATATAGATATACATGTGATATGTTAAGTTCTGCACATAAAGCCAACAGACATTTTAGTGTGTAGGAATGTCCTTCTCTCAATGATTTATCTAGATGTAGGTCACGGGAATCCCTTGAACTTCATTATCAACAGTCATATAGGAAAATACTTTACACAGGAACCACAAGATTTATTTCCAACTTTATGTGTGAAGGTTTTTAGTTACGTCACAAAGGTGGGGGCTAAATACTCCTTTTTGTGTGTGACATTTTGTATAAATATGCATTCATTTCTGAATAAACTTAGATCAGTCTTTGAACCGTACCTAGTGTACAAGCTCGTGGTTCTTAGTATCTGATCTCAAGCAGCTGCTGACGGAACACTGACAGACCCTGGGCGAGGGAGGCCAGACAACCCTTAGAAACCCCAACAGTGAGGCATTCCGAATCTGGGGGGGTTGGGAGTCAGCCACTTTAAGCACCATGCCTATAGCCACTAATCCATAAACAAGGGATTCCTTTCTTTCTTGTACTTCAAATAAAAGAGTGGAGATATAAAGTAATAGAATTGAAAGTAATGATTATACAACTCAGATTGGAGGGGGGGTTGTCACAGGAGCACAGGTTTTGTACTGGTCACCACGTCTAGGTGCTATAACATTTTGGCTGATGTAGTGTTCTGAAAGGATTGCTGCTGCACCAAAGAGCCCCCAGATGAACAATGGGATCAAGAGACAATCTAACAGATTTTACTGCACCTTAGCAAAACAATGTTTTCATCCACAACTTATATCAGCATTTGATTAAGCACAGAATGGTTATATAAAAGGTTTAATTTATGGAAAATATTGACCAAAACAAAACATGGTGTTCCTGACACCTTTGAGACTTACTATACTTCACACTCTTGAAATAGTGGGGGGTTCTATGGGGTAACTAGACCTCTAATCTGGAGAGCTGCATGTGTACATCCACTTAAAATTAGTACTTGTTATTAGAACTGTTTTGAATGGAACTAGGAAAGGTTAGAAAGTGCAGTGACACATGAAGATGTTTATCTGGCAAACCTATGTGCTGTTACTCTCTACACCAGATACAAAAAGTGTTAAACTTAATGTATAACAATAAAGCGCTCACAGTTTACTACTGACCTCTTTTGCCGTTTTAAGTAGCACTAGAATACTGCTTTCCTTCTTGGACTTCTGGTTCTGCAGAATAATTTCAAATGGTAGAGTGCGATGAGCCATTGTAATATGCCTTGTGGCATATATGGCATAACCGGAATGGTCATGAAGAACTACTAAATCAGGGTTACTTGTGCGAACAACATCATCATCCGGATGCAAACAGTTATGTAGGTTAACTAGAAATTTAAAAAAATGCAGGATATTGAAAGAATATATAACAGTTGAAGACACTTTACACTGCTGGACCTTAATTTATGCTGTCTAAATGAATATATATATATATATATATATATATATATATATATATATATATTACAATTCTGTGATTACTCACCTGTAGAATTGATATTATTGGTGTACATCCCGCTGCTGGGCTTTTCCCATTCATGCAAAACAAGATTGTTAAAATGAGCCTGAGCAGGGAATTCCCAGCGCGGTTTAGCAGCACAAATAATTCTCCCTGCTGCTGAGGGGGACAACAGGGGGGAACGCGCTCACATGACTTGACAGCCAATGGCTGCGCCGTTAGAATTCTGAGGTAAATGTCGCCGCCCTCTGCCCCAGTGGTGTACAGAAGCACAAAAATAGATACAGTTCTATCAAATTAAATGCAGAACACTGCCTATGCGCTACAAATAAAAACAAAACATAAAACCCAAAAGTGCCACACAGTATTGCATGTAATTGAGATTAAGAGGAACGAGGGGAGACAACGGTAATGGAACCACTATAGAGGACAAGGGGGACAGGTACACAAAAGCAGGCAGGGCATCCAATAAGACTCACTATAGCCTAAACCGTCTACCCTTTGGTGGGGGAGTTGTGGCGGAGCATAGCTCCTTGGCACCTAAAATGGTACTGTCTACTATCACAAGAACGATACAGCAAAGGCTGGGAGGCATTATAGTAATACAGATCGGGTGGGGAATAGCTCAACAGGTCCATGTGGCCAACGACCCAGCTCACCTGCCTGAAAAGAAAGAGGCACTTTCTCGTCCTGGCAGTCCAAGACTGCAGAGAAAAACTGGGGTCTTGTAGGGGGGGCCTCGGTATATATAGGCCGGGAGGGGACACTTTTTTTGCTCTGTAGTCACGTGACATCTGAAGATGAATAACCCCATGAGTAAGGATATCTTCCGTAACGGGACGGGCTGTACACAAAGAATATATATATGGTTGAAGGATAGTGCACAGTTTATTTAGCAATGGCTCATTGGCTGAAAAGTTTGACCAGAACTTTAATTTTATTTGTTAAATTCGTTTTAGGTATGGAACACCCCATTGCACTGGAGACACTTAAAGTCACAGTAACTACATTATATCCATAATAGTAGCAGTTATGTTATACTGCAAGCACCTTGATTCTGGGAAACAAATCTTAGAGCGGACCAAAACTAACTTCTTCTAAGTGTAGAATAGATTTCTTTGCCTACCGAAATGCCCTAGAACACATTTTTGCTTTCCTTCTCCACTGGCCCTATATTATCCTTGCACACCTCCTTGCAGCTCTGGAGATGTGATATGGGAGTCTGCACAAATCTGGCCCCTGATCAGATCTTGCACATGTGGACTGCAGACAGAAAAGTGGCTCTCCCGGCCCCATATATACCAGGGACCTCCCACAAATTCCCCAGTATTGAAAAGCAGTTAAAATGGAACCGGGAGAACTATTACCATTACAAAAAATGAACAATCACCATACAGAGGTAACTAAGAAAAATGATAACAAGGGTGGGGTGGAACAGGACGTGCTGTATACGTATAATACCAATTCTACAGGTGAGTAATCACAGAATTGTATTATTCTAAGTATACAGCACGTCCTGTTCCAGAAGATGTTCCTTACTCTTGGTACTCTTGGGACATCCAATAGTAGTGGCCGTAAGGTAGGATGGGATCCCCAAAAGTAACAGCAGACAGTTTAAACCACTGCCGCCTGCCGAACTTTGCGACCAAAAGCAGCATCAGCTGAGGCCTTAACATTAACCTTGTAAAACTTGGAAAAAGTATGAACAGAAGACCAAGTGGCGGCCTTGCAAACTTGTTCAACAGAAGCTTGGTGCTGAAAGGTCCAAGAGGCACCAATAGCACGAGTAGAGTGAGCAGTAAGGCGGAAGGGAGGCTCCTTCCCCTTAGCAGAATAGGCCTGTATCACAGCCCGACGGATCCACTTGCTGATAGTGGACTTAGCTGGAGCCAGACCCTTCTTAGGTCCAGACGGGAGCACAAAAAGAGCATCAGTCAATCTGAAGGGTTCAGTAGCCACCAGGTAGAACTTCAGAGTCCTGACCACATCCAGAGAGTGTAAAACCCTCTCCTTAGAAGTACTAGGATTAAGACACAGAGAAGGCAAAACAATGTCCTGATTGAGATGAAAGGCAGAAACAACCTTAGGCAGAAAATCTGGCTTAAAACGAAACACCACCTTGTCCTGGTGTCTCTCAAAATAGGGAGGCTTGATGGAAAGCGCCGCCAACTCAGAAACACCCCTCACAAAAGTGATAGCCACCAAAAAGACCACCTTAAGCGTAAGAATGGACAAAGGAGCTCCTTGCAAGGACTTGAAGGGAGACCCCTGCAGGGCAGATAAGACCAAGTTCCAAGTCCCGGACTGGTAACATAGGCTTACGTGGGGGACGCACGTGAGTAACCCCCTGGAAGAAGGTCTTGACCAGGGGATGCTGAGCAAAAGATCTTTGGGAAAAAATGGCAAAGGCAGAAACATGACCTTTCAGAGTATTGAGCTGAAGACCCAGATGTAAACCATGTTGCAGAAACTCCAGAATCCTAGGAATAGAAAACACACGGCATGGAAGCGCGTTAGACTCGCACCAGTCAATGTAAGTACGCCAAACCCTGTAGTAGATAGAAGAAGACCGTTTCCTAGCTCTGATCATAGTATTTACAACCGAGGCAGGCAGCCCTTTTTCCATCAAGATGGAGGTTTACACAGCCAGGCCATCAAAGCCAGCGTTTGTAAATTGGGGTGGCGTAGGTGCCCCTGAGTGAGCAGATCTGGAACCCGGGGAAGGGCGTACTGATCTACTGCCAGCTGCACGATGTCTGCGAACCACACTCTTCTTGACCAACAGGGGGCCACCAGTATGGCTGGCACCCCTTCCTGAGCTATCTTGCGCAGCACCCTGCCCAGCAGGGGAAAAAAGGGGGAAACACATACAGGAGCTGAAACCCGTCCAAGGCATTGCCAGGGCATCCATGGCCAAAGCCAGAGGATCCTGGGACAAAGAGACAAAGACTGGAAGCTTGTGATTGTGACGGGACGCAAACAGATCCACATCTGGCTGACCCCAGCGGTGGCACAGGGAGCGAAACACCCTGCTGCTGAGGGACCATTCTCCCAGACGAGAGGCCCCCCTGCTCAGAGAGTCTGCCTCCAGATTCTCCACCCCCAGGATGTACACAGCTGAGATGCAGGGAACATTCTTCGCCACCCAGGACAGAATCAGGGACACTTCCTTGAGGGCCCTCTTGCTCCGGGTCCCTCCCTGATGATTGCTGTAGGCAACTGACTGCCGTCTGGTTGTCCGAGCAGACCTGAACAGCCCGACCCCGCAGGTGTGGGGTTAAGTGGGCGAGAACCAACCTGATCGCCCTCAATTCCAGAATGTTGATAGGGCCATGGGCCTCCTGAGGGCCCCACTGACCCTGGAATTTCAGGGATTTCCAAAAGCCCCCCAACCTGTCAGACTGGCGTCCGTGGTGACAGTCTCCCAGCAGGGGGCCAAAAAGGATCTGCCCCTCAGCAGGTTCCTTGAGTCCAGCCACCACGATAGAGACCGCCTGACCAGAGGGGACAGGACAAACGCCTGATCCAAGGACATAGGGTCCCGATCCCATACTGACAAGAGGTGAAGCTGAAGAGGCCTCATGTGAAACTGAGCATATGGAACCTCCTCAACGCAGGACACCATCAGGCCCACCAGCTGCATTCCCTGCCTGATGGATGGATGAGGACAAGACAGAAGGAGCTGAGCTTGCTCTTGAAGACTCTCCACCTTCTGCTGAGGAAGAAAGATTATGACCTGAGATGAATCCAGAATCATGCCCAGAAAGGACTTCACCATGGAAGGAGACAGGGAAGATTTGGGCTGGTTGATCACCCAGTCGAATGACTCTAGTGTGGACACCACACGCTGATTGTCCAGCTCTGCCTGATGGAAGGAATGAGAAGCGATAAGCATGTCGTCCAAGTAGGGAAGAATGCGAATGCCCTGAAACCTGAGCAGAGCCATCACTCCTGCCAGCACCTTGGTGAATACCCTGGGAGCCGAGTTGAGGCCGAAGGGCAAAACCACAAATTGGTAGTGCTGATCCTCCAGAGCGAACCTGAGGAATCTCTGATGACCTGGAAAGATTGGTACGTGGAGGTAAGCATCCTGGATGTCTACAGAGGTCATGAAGTCCCCTGGGCGTAGGAAAGTCACAGCTGAGCGCAGAGTCTCCATGCGAAAGTGTCTGAACCTGACAAATTTGTTGAGGAGCTTCAAATCCAGGATGGGTCTGATGGACCCGTCTTTCTTGGGAACAATGAACAGGTTGGAATAATAGCCTTTGCCCCTTTCCCTCAAGGGCACCTGAACCCCGAAAGGTAACTTGCCTCCTTTAGCAAACAAATCCAGACGTTCACCAAAGAGGCGCAGCCCCTTGAAGGGAAAACCAGTGAGAGCCTTCTTAGCAGCGTTGTCAGCTGCCCACTGGTGCAGCCAGACCGAGCGGCGTATCGCCACCAACAAGGCAGAAGCCCTGCCACACATTCTAATGGTATCATCCAAGGCAGAGAGAACATATGCAATAATTTCTTCACAATGCAGAAGAGCTCTATACTCTTCACTACCTGCATCATCAGGGGCCCCATCTAAGAGACCCCTGAGCAGGCTTTTAATAGCAACAGCCGTAATGGCAGAGGCACAGACCGGACACAGCGCGCGGTCCCACACAGGCAAAGGCATGGCAAGCCAGCTGATCTATGCGCCTGTCCTCCCCATCCCTCAGTGTAGTACAGTCAGGGGAATGCATGACAGATGTGTTAGACAACCCCAGAACTGGTGCATCCACTTCAGGAGGACATGACCACCGTTTAACCATTTCAGCAGGAAAGGGATACCGCTTATCCCAACTCTTTGGCACCCCGGGGAGCCGGCTAGGCCGTTCCCACTCCTTGAGCATCAGATTATTAAAATGAGCTTGTTCAGAAAACTTCAAGCGTGGTTTAACAGTATGAAACTGCTCCCCCTGCTGCCGCGGAGCCACGGCAGGAGGAGAGATACAGAGTACATCAAAAATGTGAGCTAAAAGCCTGTCAGTATCATCTGACGCCCATGGGTCAGGCCCAGAATCGGCACCATATACCCTAGAATGTTCCTCAGATGATTCTGAATCAGAAAATAATTCCCCCTCTTCTAGGGGGGTATAACCAGTAACATCAAAAAATTCCCCAGCCTCCATAGGAAAGAGGGAAACATCAGGTGATAAATGCCGCTTCTTAGCAGAAGCCTTTCGCGGGCCAGAGCCAGCAATATGTCTCTCAATGCTGGCCACCCGAGCAGCCAAATCAGATTGAGACTCCCCACTGGTATGCACCTCACTGGGAGTCAGATGTGAGCATGGGGAGGTAGGCGAAGCAAGAGGGGGCGCAGGCCCAGCCACCGGTAACCCAGACTGCAGCGCAAGTGTCTGCTGGGCGCAGGGTGCACACACCCTGACATCATCACTTATAGGGGATACCCCACACGCCACACACAGCCGGGCTTGTCCCGAAGGAACCCCAAGCACATTATCCTGAGAAGCCTCCATATGGTGATTATTGTGGCACACAATGCACCCACATGACAAAGCCAGCCAATTATGGCGTAGCAGCACCTGAGGCGATGTCGCCGCCAACCGCGGAGCGGAGTACAAGCGTGCAGCGGCAAAATAAATCAGTGCAACCAAACAAGGGATCATAACACACATAATATAGACAGAACCTGCGCACACCCCCCCCCCCCCCCCCCCCCCCGAGATCTACCAGGGAGAGTGGAGGGGAAGCGACGGCCAGCCTAAAGGGAGCCAACGGCGGGGACAGGGGGCGAGGGGCATAAGACGCGGGAGGGGCATCCCATAAGGCTCACCATGGGCCTGTACTGCCTACCCTTTGGTGGGGGACTGCCTTTGGAGCAGAGCTCCTTAGCACCTGACAGCGGTGCTGCCTACCTTCACTCGAACCAGTGCAGCCTAAGCTGGGAGGCAGTAAAAGGAAACGGGTGGGAATAGTCCTACAGGGCCGCAGGCTAATAGCCCCGCTCACCTGCGAGTAGAGAGCCATCTTCTAGTCATCGCAACCCAGACTGGAGAGAAGAACTGGGGAATTTGTGGGAGGTCCCTGGTATATATGGGGCCGAGAGGGGCCACTTTTCTGTCTCTGCAGTCCAGCGCCATCTACTGGATGTATAACCCAAGAGTAAGGAATATCTTCTGGAACAGGACGTGCTGTATACTTAGAATATATATCTGCTGCAGTAATAAGCAATGGCAGACAATTGTTCATTGCATAGATACGGCAATGACATCACCTGCCACTTACAACAGCGGCTATGACATCACCTGCCATTCACCACAGCGACAATGATGTCACCTGCCATTCACAACAGTGGCAATGATGTAACCTTCCAGTCATAACAGTGAATATGACATGACCTGCTATTCACAACAGCGCAATCAGGGAGGCAGGATTTCCAGCTAAAACTGGTGGCATTAGCTGCAAGCAGACTGGAGCAGGAGCACCAGAAATTTGCCATTTGCCTTCATAAAGGGAGTAATTCAGTGGATTCTAGTTAAAATTTTGGATTTGCTCTTCTATAACAGCATATCTTCACCACAAGTATAGAAGGCAACTGCTTCCTACAAATGCCCAACCATAACCACAACCCCAGAGCCTGTGTCAGGTGGGAGGTGGGAATTGGTGGGAAACATGGTCACATGACCAATCATTTAGGTGTAATAACCAGTAACATAAAATGGGATCAAGGAGTGCTAAATCATTTTTAAAAGAAAAGAAGGGGATTTAAAATTGCTCTCTTACTGCGACCATAGTTATTTGGATGATTATTTCTTCATGCATCATTTATATAACCAGTAGTACTTTGTTTAATTGCCAAGTTTCAGAGGTTTCATGAATCAAATGCAGAAAGTGAAATGACATCAATAAATGAAAGTCAGTTTTACTCACCAGTCCCAACTAACAATCCTTTACGAATTTCTTTTGGAACACGTAGCTGGATCCTGTGGCAAGATTTTCCAGCCAGGACCAAAGGCTAAGAAAAAAAAAGGCATAGAATTAGAATTGCTTACTGCTTGACTGGGTGTCCAAAATGAGGAGGACAATTACATAATATTTTTGTGTTAATATAACACTTTTTGTTCCTGATGCCCTGTGATATGTTTTCAATAATGTGAGAACTTAATGTATGGTCTTTCATGTGAGAGACGGGGACAGAAGGCTGCCATTGATAATATCAAGGTTGCTTGCTGTGTAGAAGAGGAGCTTTTTGGAGCTTTAACATTGCCACAGGAGTTTGTTAAAAAATAACAGGTTATAGTCTGTTTTCTGCCACCTCTTGTGAACACAGTACATATATATAGGTGTGTGTGAATATCTGCTATCCCTTTTAGAAAAAGACCAAAACCCTGCTCTATGACACCTCATGGGATCTCCAGTATACTCATCTCGCAGGAGATCAATCGGTAATGTTTGGGCTGGGGGCGCATCACCAGTTTACCTCAGCTGAGTAACCGGCTTGCGGCATTCAGATAAGCTGGATGCATGAGTGCACATACCAGCCAGATGGAAATCAGAGATGTTGGGTGTTCCCTACTCTCTATTTTCGTGCATCATGGGAAAGGGATCACACAGCAGGGCATTCCAAATCAGGATGCCCTGATGGCACCTTCAATTCTGATAATCAGTCTGTGATGGGCAGAATCGAAGGTCCCATAGAGGGTGTAAGTCCAGCTTGAACACAAAGACCCCTTCTGGTCACCGCCCCCCCATCCAGCTATACACATTCTTTACAGGCTTTGGCTACCATCACGCAGGGGACCTAAAGCCAGAGAACATTACAACAGCGATCCCTCCGACAATAGAAAGTGTCGACTGCTACAACTTTATGCCCCCCTGATCATGAAGTTCTGGCTTGGAGAAATCAAGTATAGACAAAAGAGAAATGGTTGCACAGTACAGTAGATCTTGTCTATTTACAAATTCAATTACCAACAACAAACTACAAGAGATCCCGGCAACATAAGCAAAATTTCAATATAATAAAAACACACACACACCTTAAAAACCAACAGAAAAAATAGCAAATTAATATGCATGCAGGGGGTTGAAATTATGTTTCTCCCCAAGGTAAACACACTAAAATTCAAAGCTTTATGTATACTAATAAGACTTTCAATAAATCTATGTTAAAACAGAAAAGTATTCAACCAATAGACAGTACAGTGCTGAATGCAATTAGATTGCAAAAAAACACCCCAAACCATGCAGAAATGGTATAAATCCCCCCAAAGGTAGACCAACATGCCTTGTAATAAAATATACAAGCTACTGGGTGATAGAGGCATAAATGTCACACACACACACACACACACACACACACACACACACACACACACACACACACACAATGGGGTATTCATTAAAAAGGAAAATACTAATCAACATTTGATTTTTTAATTCATTAAAAACAAAAAGTTACGCTTTGGCTTAGGGGCGACTGTGTGCTTCTGCTCCCCTGTCCAACCAAGGCCTTACTCTTTATATTAAATTTAAGTAGCCTTTTATGGAGACACTGACAGACAGTGATCAGGACTGACACTGCATGTGTGCTAGTCCCAACTGACATCTGTCTTTCTAGGCTTACAGAAAGAAAAACTATTCAAAAACAAGGTGTGGATATTCACCGAGAGTAGAAGCATTTTTTACACTAAAGTGTAAAATAACCATGGTCTGACTGCGAGCATTACCCACACTCAACCCCCAAAATATATTTCCAATAATACGTCTGTCCATCCAACAGGACAATCACGTACTGCACATGTACACCAAGCACATTTCCTGCCAAGAACCTAAATCAGGAATGTTTTTTATTTCTATGGAGTCTATGTGGGTATGGAATGGTGCAAAAGGCCACAAAGCGTTGCGCTTATATAAATGAATTTTCCGGTAACTAAAATCACTGTCACACCACACAAGTCAAAACATGTTACAGCCCATATAGGCTCATCCTGTGAATCAACGGAACATACTGTACAGTACACAATCTGCATACGTTATCAGCGTCATATCCATACTGACTGATGGTTTATGGGGGACATTTTGTGAAGGAAACATAAAACTAGCCTCAGGTTACTATTACTTATAAACACATACAGGTGTATAGTTACCATGCGTAAGCAATGCTGAGACGTCTACGCAGAACAGCAGTAGAAAATGCAGCACCTCTACCCTTGGGGGCACTTAAGATTTCTTTAAAAGGCAATTATGGCAAACCGCAATTAGTTTATCATACTGACAGGCTAGCAAGCACATCTTCAGGAGACATCACTGTAAACCTAGTACAAGTACACAGAGTGGTCAGCAAGTGGTTCTCAACAGAAACAACCTTCTCAGATATGTAATGGCAATTAGCAATGCAGCACATAATGTGCTTTTTTATAATTACAAGCTTTTCTGAGAATTTTAGAGGAATGTTGTAAACAATATGTAATATTTTATTTTAGCCATGGGAACCAATTCATATTTCCAGTTTTATCTCACTGGGGGGAGGGGGTCCTTGAGAAACATACAAGAGGGTGTCCAACTACTGCCTAGACTCAGGTACATAATGGTTTGAACTCTTTGTAAGCATGACCAGCGTTATATTGTATAACATGGTAAGTATATACCGTACATGCAATCTAAAAACATAAATATAACCATGGTAGGCCTACATTGCTAAAAGATCAACACAAGGAATCTATTGTATATAAAAATTCACAAATATTCAGGGGTGTAACTGTAGTCTATTTTTTTAGATTTGATTTATAAATTACTTAACATATTACTTAACATATTTACTCTCGCAGACATCAGGGGGCTATCGCTACAAGGATCACTGTGATCTCCATTTCTGGGTACAAGCCATTTAAAGTATGCTTTAAATCATTCTCAGTTGTATTAGATGCTTTAAACCTTGGACGGCATTTTTGAAAGGGTATATTATTGTGTGCCAAAGGGATGTCCTCAAGGTGCTGAGCTTGTCTTGCATTTTTTTATGTTAGCAAATGTGTGTTTTATTCAGAAAAATGTTGCAACTTGCAATTGGCAACTGTAAACATAACCTGTACACCAAGATCTACAAGAAGTGAGGCCTGTACACACAGAACAGAGCAGCAGAGTGTGTGTACAAGGCTCACTTCTAGCTACTTGTAGATCTTGGTGTACAGACTTAGGCCCTTATTTATGAAGGAATAGCGACAGGTAGCGACTGGTGAGCGACCGGTAATGACGGGCCCCGCCACGAGAACGCCGGCTCCCCACCACAATCACACATTTATCAAGCCGATCCTGCTTAGCGACTGAGATAGCGCCATATAGCGACTCATTCATCATTATTCCTGCCTCACCCCACAGCGCCAGCGTCTGACCTTGAACAGCGACAGGTATGACCTCTCGCTACCTGGTGCTCTCCTATGCATTTCAATGGAACAATCTTTAAATATTAATAATTGTTATTAATGTTTTTTTTTTATTTTTTTTAATGTGACAAATTCTGTGACCACTTCTGCCATGTTAGATAATTTTTTTAAGGTTAAAAAAAAAAAAATTGTGCAGAATTGATATTACAGGTCTGTTATTATTGTATTCATATTACTAAACTCTTTAAAATTTTTTTTTTTTGGTTTCCAAAAGTATGGTGGTTTGGGGGTTAAATAAACTACTTTTAACACATCGCCGCCAGCGCTCTGGGGTTTAAACATGCATTTCACAGCGCTTGAATTTTTTGAGCCTGATTTTTTGATGAATATGGTGGGAGCTGGTCACTCTGACCAGTCGCTATCATGCGCACCCATACATCGCGGAACCTGTCAAATAGTGACTCGTCACCTTGTATTCAACATTACTGCACACCGACTGAGTCGCTATCAACAACCGAACAACGGGCAAGCACAGCGACTACTAGCAGGCGCTGTGAAAATACTGCTACAGTCGCTCAACTGTCGCTACCTGCCGCTATTAATGAATCGGCCTCCCAGTGTATGGTTGCTCACAGCAACAGATTGCAAGTAGTTAAAACTGCTACCATAAAACACACATTTGCTAACGTAGGAAAAGAATCGCTAGATAATCTAAATATGCCATTGAAAGTGGACATTCCCTTTAACCCCAACCTTGAGTACCTCAAATAAGTCTACACTCAAAACACACAAAATGATGAAGACATATACCAAACATATACTGATGGCATTTTGTTTCTGGGTCATAGGAAGAAAGGGGATAGTATGAAAAGGTTCCAGAAGAAATGCACTGCTAAGAATTACTTATTCCTTTATCCAAAATGGTTTACATGTATTTGAAATACAACAAAAGTTAAAGTGGAACATAACCTAGGGTGGCTAGCCCTGGAATTTAAAATAATGAGAGTTGCAATAATGGATGACCATTGACTTTCAGGCCATATTTCTGAAATTGCTTAGTTTTTTGAACTGTTCATGAGCTACTATGATAATAATGTACAGTGGGTGGAAAATGGCACCATTGCAAATAAGCGAATAAGAGATCCAATGTGGTAAAGGGCAAAAGGACAGGCTTCCCCTCAGAACTGTCGGCTTTAATAAATTGCTTTGAAGAACATAGACGTGTTCTTTAGTTATCTTGTACATTACACAAATAACACCACGTTTATGACATGCTGCAGGGCAGTCTATAACTCTTATTTTGTAGTAAGGCAAGGCTGATTAAATCAGTCATGAAAAAATGCAATTTTTCAGCTTCTGGAAATTCTAGTTGCCTGATATGTAGCCCATAATCGCAATCGAAAAAAAGAACTCCTTAAAATGTTTCTGTTAAACCTGATATCCAGAGACATTATCAGTGAGGAAACATAGGCAGGTGCTTATGATATTGTGGGTTCCCAGGGGCCAAGTTGTCCAAGTACACTCTCATCCAAAGTTATTTTTATCACACAAAAACTGGGCCTATACCCAGTCTGTTTGTTGTTTGTCCTTAGAAAATGTACTCATCACTCCATGCTCCCGAGTGGACCAATGGCCTTTCATATTAGGCCATGTATGCCAACCACTGAACCGTATTGTTTGCCTGTGGATTCACATAAACCAGTGGTTTGACCACATGGCCTGGAGAGGAAATAAAATAGAGAGCGTGTTCCTTTGCTCCATGTTTTCTTGTGTCGGGTACCCTGGTCAAAAGTGCACAGAGGACAGGGGAAGCAACAGCCAGGAGACATATGCATGTTTAACCTGACTTATACCTTGAAGCAAAACTTGGTCTGAATGACTATAATGTCAATAAACTGTTAAGAAGAAGAGGTACTCATACTGTACACAAACCACTGGACAGCCAACCAGCAATAGTAAAAGTGCGTATAGAATTCTACAGGGTAACAAAAGATTTACTTACAGCTCAGCTGTTTGTACTTCCACTCCATGCTGCCATGCTGTGTGGTGCCCGACTTCATTCCCAGCTCCTCTATGCTGGTTAACCTTTAGATGAAATGAAAAGGTTGTGCTCCTGCACACATGAGATTCCATATATATTTGTTGTTAAAAACATCCATAAACATCCATAACAGGTGAGGTCAGGTAAGTATCCTCCAGCACTGCTATGTGTTTGAGGAGTGGAAAACTCCCTTAATCATGCAATGATAACATCACCTGTTATGGATGTTTATGGATGTTTTTAACGGCCAGAATAAATATGGAAGTTTTATCATGAGTGCTGGCGCACAAACTTTTCATTTCATCTAGCAGACTGCAAGACCTAGGTGGGTAAAACTGACAGTGGTATGGGAGTTAAAGTGGGTCAATACCCCCCAAAACTTCTTAATTTATTTTGCTCCGCCACCCAAGGAACATTACCATTTAGATGTTTTCTGCCCTCAATGCTGCTTGATATTCCTCTTATAGTGATTTTAATGTTTTTTTTCCTCAGGTATGCCATTGTATACTGTTGGTTTCTGACAGATACCATTGTTTTAAACTAGCTGTTTAAGTACCCCTCCTAACAATCTTATGCTGTGGACAATTAAAGCCTATTGAAAATGGTTCTAGAAGAAAGGCAAGAGCTTTTCCCACAATTTCTTCTTTGAAGCCAAACGTTTCTAATGTTGTAAAAGCAGAATCTGTCCTACATGTAAGCTGCAGATTGTTGCTCCTTGGTGTGGCTTTGGCAATATGAGAAGTTTGCTGTAGTAAGAGACACCAGGCTTCTAACATTGTTCAGGCGGCTTTTTCCTTAATGGCCACTAGGCTGCAGAGAAGGCCTTCTGCACTGCTTTAATCAGGAGTGGCCCCAGAAGCTCGGCGTTACAGAGCACCCTTATCATCACCATTACCTCAGTCCTGTATTTAATAAACAGCAACAGAAGATATATATATATATATATATATATATATATATATATATATATATATAACTGCAGACAGGAATCCAAAAAGGCTTTCCTTGGGGAGGGGAAGGGAATAGTTTGTGTCATCAGTCAGATAGGATTTCCTAAAGCTGACAGACATGTTTGCAGCTTTAAGGATTATTTTAAGGCATCTACCTCTGTTCTTTGACACAAGCTTCCACAGCCATCGCTTTAACTCTATGTTGGCATTAACCTCCTATGCTAGACAATGAAACAAAAACAAAGTTGCCAGCAAGTGGTTGTAAGTCCCAGTTTGTGGTTTGACCCCAAGTGATCTGATGTGAAACAATCATTTATTTCACTGTGAGCAACAAAGTGTGACATAAAAAGTCAGGACTCTTGAACTGGAAACAAGTCGGTGACCATCCAATGGTTATCAAGACCTTAGATAATGTATTCAAAATATTATAAAGAGTTCCCACATTGGCATGGACTGACCATCTTCTAAACCAAAGCCCCTTTGTTGCCCACTCAGTACTGATACAGATAAAAAATTAATTAAATGGACTGCTACAAAGAATACCTAAAAGTTCAGTTGAATTGAAACCATGTTGTAACACATGACAACAGAGAATACCTCTGTGAATTTCACTGCAACGGAACAGGACTTAACCGGACGTAACGTGGACCAAAACCCACCCTGAAGTCTATGAGACTATAGGGAAGGATTCGGGATGCTCCGCTGTGTAAAAACCCCCAGGTCAGCTAATAAACTCATCTACTCCCCAAACCAAAGGCACATGCGTGGGGAGCGGGCCCTGTCTACTATACCTTTAGAAGGGCGCGCAACTCTGGATGGCCGGCGTGGGCATGCTCCCTGTTAGAGGATAACAGGGATGGTGCCAGTCACATGGGGCACAGGAGTAGCATGGGAGCATGGCTTCCCAACAGTGGTGGACCCTCACATAATGTGCCAATCAAAAAGGTCTGTCCTCTTGTGACTGGCATCAGGGATGTGCACCAAAACTGGCCAGGAAGCTTGCTGTCAGCAGCAGATAATGCTGAAACCAGGACCGCTACATACCACAGGATTCAGGTCAAGCCTGCCGATGGGTAGGCGCATGCGGGGCCGCTCGTCCAATCAGGAGCTGCTGAGCTATGCACGTCTAAAAGACGTGTTAGCTCAGAGGCTCCGAGCGCGCTGGCGGCCGCATCTCGCACTTCCCTCTAACAGGGAGCGCGCCCGTGCCGACCATTCGCAAATGCTAGAGTGATAGCAGGGATGCGGCCGATTTTGGATGCCCCACGGGGAGGGAATGGCTCAGCCCAGGAATCTTATAGATTCCCGGGCGATCCAGCTGGGTTTTGGTCCACTTTAATAATCACATAATAAAAATACCACATGATTTAAATGAAAAAGGGCCTCCGCTAATTCCCCGGGACCCAGCCCGCCCCAGCGGGGGGTGCTGCTATTGGCTCGGTGGGGGCCGGTTCTCTAAGAAAACCGGGTTGTTCCACCGCCTAAGCAACCATACGGCTAGCCACATCCCTGGCACTATGCTCAGACGAGCGTGTGGCTGCAGGGAAGCCGTGGATGCGGCAGCTGGCCATCACAGGGACCCACCAGAAAAGGTGCATTTACCAGCCACCCAGGGGGTGACACACAGTAGGACATCCTGTTAGCGCCAGTCCCTGATGTCTTTAAGATTTCATGGCCGCGTTGAGCGGGTTTTCACCCGCTTTAAAAAGCAGACTGAACCAATTGTTACTAGTGGCCAATACAGCTACATTCACTAATGTCTTTATACTATTTGCATAGTTAAAACATTGTACTGGGGTCCAAAACCACTTTCCATTTAAAGAGGAACATATTTACCTTTTGGAGTAGCCAGCGGAGACATTCGGATGCTTCAGGGCCTGATCCTCAACTCGCCGTCTGCTTAGCCGTCCGTTACTGACAAGCACGGCCATCTCGCAACTCAGAGATGTCTCACAGGATTTGGGGCGGCTCCATTGCATCCCATTCATGGACACTGCGCAGGCATGAGATCAGGGGCCACGTGCAGTGCCTGATAGGATGCAATGTAGCACTGCCCGTCGAGAGGTCGCCCGGAATCCGACGGAACCAGAAGATGGATAACCCTTGCAAGGTAAGTAACAATTGCCCAAACGTAAAATGGGTGGGCAGCACATCTGTGAGATTTGGGGAGGTTTTAACCTCCCCCCAATGTTCTTCTTTTATCACTATTTCAAGTACCACCTGAATGGTAATCATAGGTTGTCACCTAAAACTAAATTACACAAAACAGTTTAACAGTTGTTTCTACATTCTCGCCATGTACCACCCAGAGGTAACACTAGGCTTTTTTCACAAAGAGTAAAAAATACTCCTTCCATCATCTTGGAGGAGTATTTTCAGTCACGAAGATATACGCAATTTGCTGGAAATAAATTAGATAATACAGAGGTATAGGTGGTTTAAAGGGACATTCCAGGCAAAGGGTTAATTTAGCTGCTTCCTGCTCTCCTCATGTTGGCTGTCAGGGGCGGCATCTTTCATTCAGGCTGCTTTATATTTTCTAACAAGCCAAGGTAACTCTCTTGCTTGTGTTAGAGCTCTCATGTTAGGGTCAGTCATCCGATCTGCATGAATCTTTATGTCAGATTGTAAATTCTAACAAGGGACCCTGAAGATTTGGTTGGCAAAAGAGAGCAAGCTGGTTTAATCAGGGAATGCACAGTGCTGGTGAATAAAAGATGCCACCTCTGACAACCAGCATGGGGCAAGCTGTAAGCAGATGTGTTGCCAGCTTTTATCTGCAGAAGAGGGGTGTCACTGTAAACCTCTAAAAACATGTCTGAGTCTAACTAAATAGAGATAGACTTATACTGCAAAAGACTATCTCTATATAGTCAGACTTGTTCTTAGAGCTTTCCAGCAACACTCTTTCCAGCAACACTCTTCTGCAAATACAAACAGTGAGTACAGACAGAGCCTTTATTTCATAGACTGTATAAGTCTACGAGGTATAAGGATATATCAGGTATGACAAAGCTTTCCAGTGGCAGGGGCTAGTGCTGTGCAGGGGCCAGGATGTGCTACTTGTATCATTCACAGAGGAGTATTTATAGGCAATCAAGGTTTCAAAATGCGTGTTTGAAAAAATGTACGCATATAATACGGTAAAATAGGCATTAATGCAACCTCTACCACCTGATAGGATCTTGTGTACCACCAGTGGTACACATACTGCTAACCACTGCTTTTTAATACAGGTTTTCAGCAAATTTGCCATGTTATTGTACAGTTCAGTATGCTTGGTGTACATTAAAGTAGACCTGTCAGTCAGACAAAAGCTGTGTCTACAAAATGCTGGCAACCTTTCATGCTGTACAACCACCTGTGATACTCATAGCTTCTGACCTGGAACAAGTATAGAACAAGAACAAAAGTCAGAACTCCTTCTCTACACACCAGACCCAGGCAAGAGGGTTAGCATGTATTGCATATGACAGGCAGCCGGCTGCAATCATCAATCTGCAATCTTTAGTCACTCAGTAATAGCAGTCCTGTATTTTGACCCTCGCAGCTTTTTTTTAAAGCCGGGAGAGAGGCCATGACAGCAATACACAACAATAGCTATCCTTGCAGTTTACCCCCTTCAAAGCTCCACAGGGAAAGCTATGCTATGGCATTGTGTTGTGGAGACACATGTAGGATTTCCCACAGTAAATAGTAAGTATGCAAAAATCTACTCTAGCCCGACAAAAAAAGCAACATATATTATTAGTAAAAGTCAACACTCCTTAAAATGGACCAACCATGTCCTAAAAAAGTTAAATTAAAAAAAATACCCATATATCAACTCCCCTTATAGTCCTACAGCTAGTTTAGAACAATGGTATCTGTCAGAAACCAACAGCATACAATGGTATACCTGGGGAAAACAAAAAATAAAATCACTATAACAAGAATACCAAGCAGCATTGAGGGCAGAAAACATCCAAACGGTAATGTACGTAGCTGAGGGGGGGGGGCTGCTTTAAGGTCTTCTTTTTAAAAAAAACCTCAGGGGCTGGAGCAGGACCCACCCCCCACTCAGTGAGGCAAAACAATCCATTATAATACTATAACTGTTCACACAGCAGCTCCCCTTTATCTGTTCTGTAGGGCTTTGAATGTAATTAATCATCTAAAATCAGATGCTTTAGCTGAGGGTAGTTGTTTGCCCAACAATTACATTAATAATCAATAAACCTGTGGGATTTCAAAGAAAAAAATACTAAAACTAAGAACTGATACAGAATGATATACAGAATGTTATTCATTTTTCTAAAAACAAAACCTGGCTCCACACGTTACAATCTGATTGTACAATCTCCCTACAAGACATGTGAGTAATAACTTGTCAGACGTCAAGGAGATTGTACAAATTACACTACATTCTGTGGCACAATAACTGTTCGCTTTCAAGTTCATAGCCTGTGTTTTGGTGACAGGATTGTTTAACGGAGATAAAGTAAGAAGACAAGAGCTGTGGCATGATAAATGTTATACCAAAGGTCGTGATGGGTTGTGGCCAAAAATCTGTCTGGGCCAGCTTGTGACATCCCCACTTAGTCCCCTATCCCAATGTGCTTCCCAGCTGGTCAGCTCATGCACTCCAAGTCTGAGTATACCTCATTGCAGGGACAGACCATAGGCATGGTGGATATGGCCACTCATAAAGCTTTATAAATTCACAAAGCACTCAAGCTTTAGAATTGTAGAGGCATTTAATGAGGAAGGAGTGGGAATGCCCAAGCTTGATCTGGTCCACAGAAGAATCCATCAGTGGGTCTGTCTCTGGACTCATAAGCCCCTTTGGGTCTAGGATGCCCTTGTTTACGGGCAGGCTGATTCATTACTAGTGCCAGGTAGCGACAGATGAGCGTCTGTGGAGCGGATTTCAGAGCGCCCGCTAGTAGTAGCTGTGGTCGGCCATGGATCATTGTCTCAGAGCGCCTCAGTCGCTGTCCGGCATTGATGAATAGGATATGTGAGTTGCTATACTACGCTGTTATGTGAGCGCACTGTAACGCCAGCTCAGTGCGACTGACTAACACCACAAACTTCACCGGCGCTCAAAATCATGTAATTGTAGCCCATAGCACCAGAGGCTGTGTGATTAAAGGCTGGTTTTGTACATGTATCCACTAATAACAAAGCGAAAACATATGGAATTATATTGTTATTACATTGTAATATGAACACTTTAATACCAGACATGTAAGGACAATTCTGCATAAAAATATTATTAATCCAAAAAGTTTTCAAAAATGTCATTTTCTTGCCCAGAATACATGTCAGAAGGTTTGTGTTTTTTGGGGGGAAAATAAAAAAAAATTGGGATCAGGAAAGGGATTTAAGGATCGTTCATAGATATGTATGGGGGAGCACAGGTTAGATGTGGCGCTCTGCAAGGATGAACATCAGCGCTGTACGCTGAGGCAGGGATAATGATGAATCGGATGCTACATGGCGTTGTTCTAGTCGCTCACCAGATTTGGCTTCATAAATGTGTAATTGCGTGCCGTCTCCAGCGTTCACCTGCCGCTACCTGGCGCTGTACAGGTACTACCTGGCGCTATCCCTTCATGAATAAGGCCCATATTGTTCTGCCTATTAAGCATCTATGAGCTTTTCTTTATTTTTGTCATGTGTACAACCCCAGCGCTTCACAGATTGGTCACTAAATGTGGTCACTATTTAATAGTAATGGTTACGCTGTAATTTCTCCTTGATAGGAACCAGCGGGTAATGCTGAATGTCTCTGTTGCACAGCAGGGGAGAATGGCTGACACACTCTTAGTAGGAACTGGAATACTGTCAGTTATTGTAATAGCAAGAGGCAGAGGTGTAACTGGAGGGGGTTTAGGGGGTATGACCGCACTGGGCCCAGGAGGTCAGAGGGGCCCCATCATTGTAGCTTCACCAACCTTTTTTTATCATTTTTGTGCTCATTTGACATCATTTAGATAAAGGAAGCACCATTTGTCTCAGTTGTTTTTGTTTGTCTTTAGTTGTCTAGCTGCATCCAATCGATTTAAAAGACAAAAATAAGTTAACTTTATGAGCCTTGGCCCCATTTAATGTTCGCACCAGAGCTCCATCACATTTAGCTACGCCACTGGTGATAGGAAACAGTATATATATAATATTTTAAATTGTGCAGTGACCCCTTAATTCTACCAGTTGGCCCAAGACACGCCAGTCCTTCACTGGGTGCGACCCCCCCCCCCCCCTCCCTACACCTATGATGCTGAGGCTATAGCATCGCAGAGACAAATCATGAACTTTATTGTCCCCACAAAGTCATGATGCTAAGGCCATGGGCTGGGTTGTCCTGGCTGGGGGGCTGGAAGGAAAACATGACAGGCTGGGATAAGATGAGAAGATAATAGCAGCAGCCAAGCTTAATGCAAAGCTGTGTGGGCCCACCAGGAATTCTCCCACGTCTCCCTATAGCCAGTCTGTACCGAAACTATAATATAACAACTAAGCATAACCTCATTTTCAAGGTTGTTCAAAGCTTTAGTGTGGGATTGTTTTATGTGAGGTAGGCTGAGAATGAAAGTAGGCTGAGCTATGACACCAGTGTTAATAACTAACCTAGTTCTGGCTCTACCAGCAAAGGTGTGGGATTGTTTTATGTAAGAATGTAGATAAGGCAAGGGATGATGCCTGAGCTATGATATGAGTGTTACTAACTAGTAGCTAATTCAGGTTCTACAAGCAACACTTTGACTGGGTTGTTCAGGTAATTAAGTAAATAAAGGGAAAGAGGAATGTTGAGCTATGATACAAGTGTTAATAACTAGTATCTTGTTCAGACTCTACAAGCAAAGCTTGAGGTGGGGGTGGTTAGGCAAGTAAGTACAGAGGCAAGGAAAGAAGACTGACCTAGTTCAGGCTCTATAAGCAAAGCTTCAGGGGTGTTACTAACTAGTAACTAGTTTAGGCTCTACCAGCAAAGCTTTGTTGTGAGATTGTCTCATTGTGTCATGTAAGTAGAAGATGGAAAAAATGAAGGATGGGCTAACTAGTAGTAAAAGTGTTCCCATCTAGTAACTAGTTTAGGCTCTACCGAAAATGCTTTGTTGTGAGATTGTCTCATTGTATCATGTAAGTAGAAGATGGAAAGGATGAACCATGAGCTAACTAGTAGTGCAAGTGTTACTAACTAGTAACTAGTTTAGGCTCTTCCTGCAAAGCTTTGATGTGAGATTGTGTCATTGTATCATGTAAGTAAAAGATGGAAATAATGAAAGATGAGACAACTAGTAGTGCAAGCGTTACTAACTAGTAATAGTTTAGGCTCTTCCTGCAAAGCTTTGGGTGGTTGTTTCAGGTAAGTAGATGAGGGAAGGAATAAAAGCTCCCACACAGGCCAGATGTATAGGACTAGTGACTGTAGCTACATAAATACAAAGTAATAAGTATTAGCGATATAAACACCCCACAATAAGGAAAACCTGCGAAGGGCTGAATAAGCCATTAGAATAAGCGGAATGTGCACAGATTAAGTAGCGGGCACACATGGGGTCGGGGTGAGGGGAGTATATGAGGACAGGGCAGGACTCACCAGTAGTAGCAGCAGGAGCAGAGCCTGGCAGCAGCAGAAGCGGCGGGCAAAGGAAGTTCCTCCGGGTGAGCCCATGGCGGAAGAAGAAGGGCACCTGGGCCGCTCACAGGCAGCGGGTGACACTCGCTGAGGTAAATGTGGCAGCAGAGGCGCGGGAAGCGGGTCGGGTGAGATGAGAGTCGTGTCCTCGGGTGTGTGTGGGCTCCCGGGTGGCTGCGGGATAAGCGGCGGTGTCCCCGGTGAGCTGAGAGGCGGGCGGCTGTGTGTCCTCCCCTCTGGGCCGCTCTCACTCTGTACCTGTCTCCTCCCGGACGCTGAGGGAAACCTTCAAGGTGTGACCGTGCGCGGGGCGGGGCCTCACCCAGTTTCAGCAATACGAACTCCCGGCGTTCTTTTATCTGACTGAGAGGCGAGTCATCCGCGGCTATTATACACACACACACATAGCGAAGGGCGAAGTCCTCCTCCGCCTCCACAGCCGCCATTCTCCCCTCACACACGCCCGCCCGCAGCGCTGCCGACCCGGAGACAGGAAGGGGGCCATTCCTCCGCAGCCAGGCGCACTGTTATCTCACATATATGGCCTCACTTACTAACTGCTCCGCTCTGAACAACGTGTCCAACTCAATTTACGGGTAACACCTTCCTGGACAGTATTTATGAAAGTGCGGAGAACTTCTTCACCTTACGTGGAACCTTATCAGTATATGTGTAGCCAGGGCCGGCCTAAAAGTTCTAAGAGGCTCCTTGTGCAAGAATCCAGGATGGTGCCCCCCCCCATACACTGGCCATACACCCACAACCACCCACTCAAACATCTATATAGAAAGTATGAGAGTGATGAAGAGATCATGTAAAAGTGGGAGCGTGGAAATGGGGGAGAACGGAGAAATGTGAGGACAAAAGAGGGAATGTAGAAACGAGAAAGATGGAGGCAAAAAGGGGGGATAAGGAGAGAACATGGAAAAGGGGGAATAAGGAAGGAATGTGGAAAAGGGTGAAAGGAGGGAACATGGAAAAGATGGGGAAAATGGAGGGAATGTAAAAAAGAGAGAAAGAAGAAAGAAATGTGTGAAAGAGAAAAAGAAGAAGGACATGCGGAAAAGAGAGAAATATGGTGGAAATGAGCAAAAGAGAGAAAGATGGAGGGAATTGGGAAAAGAGGGAAATGTGGAAACAAGAAAGACAAGGCAAAAGGGTTAAATAAGGAGAGAACGTGGAAAAGGGGGAATGAGGAGGGAACGTGGAATAGAGGAAAAGAAGGAGGGAACGTAGAAAAGATGGGAAAAAGGGAGGGAATGTGGAAAAGAGAAAGATGGAGGAAATGTGAAAAAAAAAGAAATATGGAGGGAATGTGGACAAAAGAGAAAGATGGCGGGAATGTGGAAAAGAAGAAAAAATGGAGGGAATGTGGACAAGAGCGAAAGATGGTAGGGAATGTGGAAAAGAGGGAAAGATAGAGGGAATGTGGAAAAGAGGGAAAGATGAAGATGATGTGGAAAATAGAAAAATATGGAGGAAATGTGGAAAAGAACGAGGGCCTGTGGAAATGACGGAAAGAAGGAGTAAACGTAGAAAAGGGGAAAAGAAAGAGCAAATGTGAGAAAGGAAGAAAGAAGGAGGGAACATGAGAAAGAAGGATGAAATGTAGAAAAGAGAAAGATGGAGGGAAACGGGGGACATAAGGAGGTAACAGGGTGCTAGAAGGAGGGAACGTTGAAAAGGAAAAATGGAGGGAATGTGAAAAAGGAAAAGCACAGGAAAGAAGGATGAAATGTGGAAAAGAGAAAGACTGTGGGGATACAGAAAAGAGAGAAAGATCGAGGGAATGTGAAAAATAGAGAAATATGGAGGTAAAGTGGAAAGAAAGATGCAGGGATTGTGGAAATTAGGGAAAAGGAGGGAATATGAAAAACAGAGAACCTTGGAGGGAACTAGAAATAAAGAGAAAGATGAATAGAATGTTGCAGAAGAAATGTGGAGGAGAGAGAGGACTGAAGGCATTATGAAATAGAGGGAAAGAAGGAGAGAATGTGAAAAAAAGAGGAAATTAAGGAATGTACAAAAGATAGAAAAAATGGTTTGCGCCATCCTGAAGTGTGCGCCCTTAGGATGACAGCACCCTGTGCAGGTGCTCCATGTGGACATCCCAAAGGCTGGCCTTGTCTGTAGCACAAGTATAAGCTTTAAAGCGGACCAACATTGCATGTAACCCAGCTCTAGAGTCTTATGACTGGACTCTAATACCTCAGTTACCATGTTTATATTTGCCTTTTACTTTTTCAATAATCACACAATACCATCATTGCTAATAATTTAATTAGTAGATTATCGTCATTTTTATCTTATCAAAATGTTTTTGTTTAAATAATTAAAATATATCACTATTTACTATTACTATTTACTATTAAATACATTTAAAAGTAATTTGTAATTCATTTGTAAAATCTGGCAAATTACAAATTTAAAAAAAATCCCACTAGAATCACCAGAGATTAAGAACAGTCGAGATTCATTAATCTCTCAATTTATCCAAAAGGCGACTGCAACACCTCAAAAGCACCAGCAAAACTATGGAGAGAATTTTCACACCAACCTCTCACCAAAACAGCCCGTCTCTAAGGTTAAAGTGGACCTTCACTCTGAATAAGAGTCTATCTTATATGTTTCCCACACCCTGTACATACAGATTGGCCACATTAAAAATCATCCTACCTGCATCTACTGCATGTTATGAGCCTTTAAACATTCAAGATGGCGGCTTATGGAAGCCGCCATTTTATCAGGCAGCCTGCTAACAGGAAGTGCCTACTGACTGTGCTGCTCTGCATTCTGGGACTGTTGACCTTTACCTGACCCCAGCTCTGCTCTGTCTGTGCAAAGCACAGCTATAATAAGCCCCTCCTGTACTTTATCTTGCTCTCCTCTCCTCAGTAAGTGTGATGCTTCTGAGTCAAGATGGCGGCGCCCGTATCCTAGAGTCCTGAACAGAGTTGCAGCCCGGTGGGGGAAAAAATAATAAGTTAGTGACTAAAAACGTAAAATATATTAATTTTAGATGCTGGGGAACAGTTTTTTAAGAGTTTGGGCTTTTCATTAAATCACGCTGAAGGTCCGGTTTAATTGTAGTCCCTGAATCATGCGAGTGCAGCTGCATTTGCAACAATTTGTGGGGAAACTTGAAAGAAAAATAATCGCTTTAACCCTTTAAGTGCCGGCCTACCTGGAGTTTTTGTCACCCTTTGTTGTCAAACGATTTTGCACTATTTTGCTCTATGCATGTTCATTTGATTTTTGAAGGGATTTCCAGGGATTTCCCAGGAAAATGTCTTCTTTGTCATTGTTTAGGTGTATTCTCAAAATTCTTGGGTGAAATATGTGCAAAAACATGTAAAAAAAATTAGTTTTAATCTTATTGCGTGTGAAATCCCAATTTCTCCCGGTTACAGCGGTACCACATATGTATTGTTAGACACCCTTTCCTGCCCAGGAGACTCCCCCAAACTGAAACAGCGCTTTAGGGGATTTTCAGATAAAATACAACTATGCTAGGTGCTATGCGCACCTTGCAGTTTTTCAATAAAAACAACCCTTTACATTTAAAATACCCCCAACAAACTATACATTCTCCTCAAGCTTTCTAGGCGCGTCAGGTTTGTTAATGTGGCCACAGTTTTCTAGAAGTAATCCCTCAATGTATTCTTTGGTTGCAAAGAGTTTCCCTAAAAAAAGGATAAAAAAGCAGAATCAAAGCCACATCTTCCTAAAAAACTGTCAAGGGAAGAGTTGGCAAACACACCAAAGTAAAGCATGCGCGTAACAGCAATTTTCAGCTCTGCAGACAAAGTGCGCTCACACTTTTTCTACCAAAACAACCCTTTACATTTGGAACACCCCCCCACAAACCATATAGTCTAGGAAAGTGTGCATGTTAAGCTTTCTAAATGTACCCAGCTTGTTGTAGTGGGTTCATCTTTCTGGAAGTGATCCCTCGAAGAATTCTTAGGTTGCACATGGTTTCCCTAAAAAAATTATAAAAAAGCAGAATAAAAAACACCTTTTCCTAAAATATCGATATGCAAACAAGAAAAAACAAGCTAAATCTGAAGGCAACAGGTCCCCCGAGCAGAACAATTCCCAACATGCATAGCTACTTTTAACCCTTTTAACTGCCAGCCTACTTGAGATTTTGTCACTCTCTTTTGACAGGTCATTTTTTCACAATTTTGCGCCATGTTTTGCGCCATTTTTGCATGAATTTCCAGGAAAATTATATATATATATATATATATATATATATATATATATATATATATATATATTGCAGCAGAGTTTAGGCTTTAACATGAAATGTCTGTAATTTTTCTACTGTTTTTTAAAATATTTTTAAGCAAAAAAAAAACAAAAAAAATACAAAATTATTTTTTAGTAAATTGTCTTCTTTATTTTAAATATAACATTTATTAAAGAAAACCATATTGCATGAGAAAGCCCCATTTCTCCCGATTACAACGGTACCACATATGTATCGGTAGCCCCCCGTTCCTGCCCAGGGGACCCCCCCAAACTGAAATGAATACTTTATAACATTTACAAATAAAATACAGGGGGGCACCCCATTTTTGGGGGGAATTTTAAGGGTCAAAAACCCTGAAGTAACCAGCCCGGGACCAGCTATGCAGGGCTTGTCGGAACAGGGATCGTAACCCCCCCGATGAAGAGAAGACCCAGCCGGAGGGATCAGGCGAGGAGGTCAGTGAATGTCATTTTTCTTCTTTTACATCCGCAAGTGTCAGCGGCGGAAGCAGGGGGGGCGGGCAATTTCAGGCCCCCTCCTGAAGCCGGGAGATCCCAGGGGAGGGATCGGATACCCCCAGGAGAAAGAGGAGACCTCCAGCTTTCCATCCATACCAGATGTGAGTTTTTATTTTTACAGTAGCAGGGGGAAATGCCAAGCACGTAGATTCTATGTGCTTGGCACTTAACGGTCAGAGAAGCAACCACATAGAAACTACGGGTTAAAAAAGGTGCCTGTAGAATCGCAGGGGACACAAAAGTAAGGTTTCTCACCATAAACCTCATGTTCTCGCACGGTACTGAATGAGCCCTAATAAGTTTTGTTAGAATAATTAAATCAACCAAATGTAATAATACATAAAACTCCCTACAATGGTTCCAGCAACTGTATATCTGTACACAATAGAGACATTTCTCAGAAATATATCAACAACAGGGGGGCCTGGCTATGTAATTGAGGTGAACAGACGTGTGGCACGAGGGCTCCTGCCAACTATCCTGAAATCCCCCACAAAAATCTGTTCTGTCACCGATCCAAGCAGGGAGGACCCAATCGCTATCTCCCCTGGAACTTGTGTCGGCTGCTACTGGAGCGATTCTGCACGGCCCAACCTCCCTGCCCGCTCTGGGATCCGCCACGCGGCGTGGGTGGGAGCCATTTTCCCTACCAAAGAGGAAGCTCACCTGTAAGCTGTAGAGTTCGGTTGGCCGTCTTCGTGAGGTGGGATTCCGCTAAACTGGGGCTGGAGGAGGGGCGCGAGGTCCATGGACGGCCTCTCCTATCCCGTCTGCTGCGTGCGGGAGTGTGACCGGTTTGCCCCCCTCCGAGTACTGGAGTGTCGTCAGTCCTCCCCCGCCGGTGCTTCCGCTACTGCCGCTGCCCTTCACGAGCATTTGAGCGGCCTCCGTCTGCAGCTCGTCTTTCTGGCCAGCTCTCCCCGCCGCCGTCTGCGACACTGCCTCCCTCCGCCGGCATCTGCACCGCCTCCTCCATCGGCGTCCTCTCTGCTCAGCGCCTCTGCCAGGGCTACCCCCGCCCGCTCCTCGCCTGTGACCGGGCAGCTGAGTGATCACCTCCTGTTGGGGCTGTCTGCCCTGCCGGCTCCCCCTTACACTCCTCTCTCCTCCTGATTGCGGGGGCGACTCTTGGCTGCAGCCTCTAAATTTCGGGGGCCTCACCCCACCTTCCACCATCTCAGCATAAGTGGTGGGGGGGTGCTGAGAGGAAGTTAGTTGGCACACTTGTCCCCTTCCTGTGGGCACACAGAGCTATATAATAAGGCTGTGAGGGGGTGCGGATCGCGTGGAATTACGGGGCGGCGGAGTTGTGTACCTAGGCATTGTTCCCCCTGACTACACAGCGGCTTTAAATCTGACCTGGCCCTGCTGGCTGTGACTCATTATAGCCGTTCCATCAATCCACAAAGGGGCATCCCGTGTGCCTCCTGGTCCTACATCTCTGCTGCACTTGCGGAATCAACCAAAGCGGCTGGTTTGGAGTACAGTGAGCAGCTGTCCTGGACACCCACTCTATATGACAGGCAACAAGAAGAAAAAGTGCTCAGTGCTACTACATTGCGGAACGCAAACCATGGCCGAGGCACCGCAAGAGTGTTCTGCTTCCTCTAGCTCTAATCCTGATAATGCGGCAATAATGGCAGCTATCACTAACTGTCAAAGCGACCTTACTGCTAAGTTTGATAACCTGCAGGAGCAACTTAACTACTTCAAGCATGACCTAGACAACATAAGAGAAAGAGCAACTGAGTCGGAAGTGCGGATCGGGGAGGTTGAGGACGGCCTGTCATTGGTCATCTCCACAGCGGAATCCTTAAAGCGCCAGGTTAAGCACCTCCTCACAGATCGTGCAAAGGACTCTGAGAACCGGAACCGGCGCAATAATATTAGAATAATAGGGATACCGGAGAGAGCGGAAGGTGATGCCCCTGAGAACTTTGCTGAAAACCTCGTCCAAAATGTTTTGGCACCAGATGGCCTATCGCCTTTTTTTGTGGTTGAGCGGGCACACTGAATCCCATTCAGACCTCCGCCACCAGGAGCCCCCCCTGCGCCCTTTCATCCTGAGACCGAGACACTGTATTAGCGGCTGCTAGGAAGCAGCGTGATATCCGGTATAACGGCGCAAGATTATCTTTCTTCCCGGACTTTACATCTGAAGTGCAGAAGCAGCGCCGCTCCTTTAATTATGTGAGGGCACGCCTTCGGGGGAAGAACATTAAATATGCCATGTTATTTCCCGCTAAATTGAGAGTGCAAGATGGAGCTACTGCAAGCTTTTTTCTTTCAACGGAGGAGGCGAGCACGTGGGTGGACTTTCTTCCAGTGGCCTGACGGCTGCTTCCTGCCACAAGAATGGATGTGGCTCTATGGTTTGGTGCTCCCTGTATCTGCTGACTAGTGCGGCTGGAACTCTGGTCAGGGTTTTAACTCGGGGGGACTCATCCGCACGGTTATGTTGTCTTGCTGGCACGGTGGGACTGGGCAGCCGGTTCTCTTATTCCGCCTTGTTCCCCCCCCCCTCCGTGGGTGGCTTAGTGCAGGGGTCACGGATCTTCCTTTTCAAATCTAGCCATCCAATTGGTCCGGGACTTGGTACCCCTCCCCTCCCAACTTTCTGTTCCCCTGTACTTATTCCTCTCCGTCCTCACTTCCCCCGGGCTTCAGGTTGGTTTGATCTATGGGGGTAACTGTCCCCTGTTCTACCCCTCTTTGTGCCTATGTCTAATGACCACGTCCTGTAGGCACTACTATCAACCAGTGTTAAGGAGTTAATTGTTGTTGGTTAAGGGAATATGCTCACCACAGTTGGGTTTGGTAGAGCCGGGTGGGTTCGGGTATTGTTGTGGTTAGGGAACAAGCTCACTACACTTGGGGTTAGGTGGAGCAGGGAGGGTCCGGTACTGTTTTTCTCGATGGTTTATTTCCGTTTGTGTTTTTGGTGTGTGAGTGGAGGTGTGTATGGTATGGCCTGCTATTCCAGTGCCCCGAGAGGGGATGTGAGCCACTGGTGCCTTGGTTGCAAATCTGGCATATATGATATTCGAATCAAATTGAAATGGAGTGTAAAGTGATCTTGTGGAATGTCCGTGGCCACAACAATAAGATAAAGAGATCCTCAGTGCTCCAATTTCTTAAAAACCATAAGCCCAAAATTATGATTTTGCAAGAGACCCACTTATTGGGACAGAAATTGATGTCTATTAAAAGACCATGGGTCGCGCACTTATTTCACTCCCATTATTCTAATTATGCCAGAGGCGTATCGGTGCTAGTGGCTAAACATCTACCTTTCACTCTTCTTTCAGTTCATTCTGACCCTAAGGGTAGGTTTGTTATTACACATGCAAAGATATATGATGTTAAGATCCTGATAGTGGGGTTGTATATCCCGCCCCTATTTGATGTCGGGGTCCTCCAGTAGATCATGGATAGAGTAGTTCCCTTCCCGCCGGACCTCCTGCCGCTGACTGGTGACTTTAATATGGTCCTGGATAGAGCCCTGGATCGGTTGACACCTGGGGCAGGCCCCTTCACCCCGCTAGCAAGATGGTCAGAGGCCCTGGGCCTAACAGAAATATGGAAATGGAAACACCCCGCAGAAAGGGCTTTTTCTTGCCATTCAACCCCGCACAAGTCTGAGCATTCTTTGGATCTAGGTGTCTTCTGGCCAGAATAATAGCGTGTGAATACCTCACAAGGGGTATCTCAGATCACTCGCTATTGATGGTGACAATTCGCATGTCTGGGAACCAGGAAGGTCTTAGACTCTGGTCATTAAACCCCTTATGGCTGGAGGACGATGAGGTTTACAACGCAATGGTCAGCGAGCAGGGAAGATATTGGCAGTGCAATGGGGAAGAGACCTCAGTCGCCATACGCTGGATTGCATTCAAGACAGTAGTTAGGGGTAGCGCCATTAGTGCCATTAAAGGGGTCAGGGTTAAGAGGGGGAGGTCCGTTAGAGAGTTAGAGGGAAAAATAGCTAAGGCAGAAGAGAGATTTATGAAGACAGCAAACCCCACAGACCATGATTTGCTCAGTGCCCTGCAGAGGGAGTATAGTCTGGCGCTGACAGAATCCACAAGAAAGAGTTTACTATTTAAAGTGGACCAACACCCAGGATTTTGACTATCCTGGGTCTTGATCCACTTCGGTGGGGCACCCCCGATCGGGGTGCCCCGCTGTGTGAAACCCCCCCGATCACCCGAAAAACTCACCTCTCCCCGCTCCCAGCGCCGACGGACAAGAGATTTGACAGCCGCGGACAAGCGGCTCCTCCGCCGCCGCCTCCCGCGCGTCACTCTTGACGCGCCCGCGCCGGCCATTCACAGACGGCCGGCGCGGGCGCGTGCACGTCTAGTGGGGCGCGAGGGAGGCGGCGGCGCCGAAGACAAGGTAAGGGGATTTGGGGTGTTTGGGGGGGTTTCACCCCGCGGGACATCCCGATCTCGGATGTCTCGCGGGGAGGGAGGTGATCGGCCCGGGAATCTTATAGATTCCCGGGCCGATCACGGGAGGGTGATGGTCCACTTTAAACAGCAAACAGTTTTTGAGAAGTGGGATAAAAATGGGAGAACCTTGGCATAGCTCTCCAGAGCAGAAAGTCCGCAAACACTAATTGCAGGCATCACCAATCAGACCCAATTTATCACGGACTCTGAGGGAATCTCTAGGCAATTCTTTGACTACTACAGCTCTCTTTATTCCTCTAAAGTACGCTATGACCTGGAAGAGCTGGATTCTTACCTTGCTCCCATAATCCTTCCATCTCTGTCAGAAACAGACAGGGCAATGCTAGATAGTCCAATAACGGGCGATTCAATTGTTAAGGCGATAGCCCTGATGTCTAGCCGGAAGGCCCCTGGGCCAGATGGGCTACCCTCTGAATGGTATAAGAGAAATAGTGAAATCATAGCGCCAAGATTATTAGAGGTCTTTTCGGAGGCCCCGAAATCAGAATCCCTCCCTGAAACCTTTGCGCAGGCGACTATTACCCTGATTTATAAAGAGGGGAAACCCCCGGATTCCTGCAGTTCTTACAGACCGATTTCTCTCCCCAACCAGGATGCCAAGGTTCTCGCCACGGTGCTGGCGCTCCGCCTGAATAAGGTGATACTCTCTCTCATTGTAAATGACCAACTGGGCTTCATGCCAGGCCGAACAACAAGTATTAATCTGAGAAGGCTGGTTAGCAACTTGCAAATTAGACACGATATTATGGGGAGCAGAGTAGATGTCTCACTAGACAATGAAAAGGCCCTCGACTCTGTGGATTGGCACTATTTGTGGGCAGTCTTAACTAAACTTGGCCTCCCCCCAACCTATGTTAAATATATTCAATTGCTCTATAAGAATCCTAAGGCGAGGGTCAGAGTAAATGGAGTCACAACGGCTGAACTGGGACTGAGCCTGTGTTAGGGCGAGCTCTGCACGCCCATCTCGCAGCACTTCACTTACCTCCATGGCTGCATCCAGCCATCGTCCATCTCACAGCATTCCCCTCACCTCCATGGCTGCTCACAGCCATCTCCCTTCCCCCCATGCTTCCTCCTCGCATGGTCAGGTGCGCGCACGTCCCCGTCCACTAAAGGGCGAGCGCACTGGATTCCTGAGATTTAAAGGGCCTGTACAGCACTGATTGGTGCCTGGTCATCCAATCCTGCATCGACTTCCCCTATTTAAAGAGGCACTTCTATTCCTTCAGTGCCGGATCTTGGTCTTTCCATTCCAGTTGTAAATCAGTTGCTTTTGGATTGCTCACCCGTGTACCGACCTCTGCCTGTCCCCGACGCTGAACCTTTGCCGCCTGCCCTGACCTTGGCTACTCTCCTTTACTACGAACCTCTGCGGCCTGCCCTGACCTCTGCCTGTGTGTACTACACCTTTTGCCTGCCTCTCGTGTACCCCGCTGAGCCTCAGCTAGCCGTGGGACTGGGCCGCTGTTTGGGGGTAGCGACCTGGGGGTCACTCGCCGCACAAGACCAACCTGCCTTGCGGTGGGCTCTGGTGAATACCGGTGGCCTCTTAGACTCCGCTCCCCTGACGCCGTACCTGCCATCTGTTCCATAGTTAAAGAGGATCCACACCCGATTCCGTTCCATCCGGTCCGTGACAGTAAGATCCGGCCATGGATCCCGCTGAGGTGCCGCTGCCTGATGTCACTAAATTGCCTGCTATTGTGGCTACGCAGTCCTGCCAAATTAATCAGCTCTCGGCTATGATGCAGCAGTTACCATCGATTCAGCAACAGCAAGTGCCACCACCGGCCCCAGCTTTGCCGCCACAGCCACCTGTAGCATCTACAGCTAGAATCAGTCTCTCCTTGCCGGCTAAATATGACGGGGATGTCAAGTTATGCCGAGGCTTCCTTGCCCAGTGCTCTCTACATTTAGAGTTGTTGGCGGATCAATTCCCCACTGAACGAGCTAAGGTGGCCTTTGTCATTAGTTTGCTTTCTGGAAAGGCCTTGGCCTGGGCCACTCCTTTGTGGGAACGCAACGACCCTTTCACTTCTAGTATTCACACCTTTGTTTCAGAGTTTCGCCAGGTCTTTGAGGAGCCTGCCCGGGCTTCATCTGCTGAATCGGCCCTATTGAACTTGGTCCAGGGCGAATTGTCCGTTGGTGAATACGCCATCCGGTTCCGTACCTTAGCATCCGAACTGTCTTGGAATAATGAGGCCTTGTGTGCCTGCTTCAAGGAAGGACTTTCTAGTAAAATTAAAGATGCTCTAGCTGCACGTGACTTGCCTTCGTCTCTCACTGATCTCATCCATCTGGCCACACGCATTGATGTGCGCTTTATTGAAAGGTGTGAGGAATTCCGCCAAGAAAGAGATACTCAGCGCCCTAGGAGGGCATCCCATCTGGCCCCTGTGTTTCAGCACCCTTTGTCCGCGCATGTACCTCCCAGTGAGGAGGCCATGCAGGTCGACCGATCCCGCCTGACCCAGTTGGAGATAACTCGTAGAAGGAACAAGAATCTTTGTTTGTACTGTGCTGGCTCTGAGCATTTTTTGAAAGACTGTCCTATTCGCCCTCCTCATCAGGGAAACGGGCACACCTAGTGGATGTGGGAGAGGCGTCCCTGGGTGTATGTGCTTCCTCTCCATGTCTCACGGTTTCTGTGTAATTTACCATCGCACCTACGACCTCTTTGAATTTGTCCGCCTTTTTGGATTCGGGCTCTGCAGGAAACTTTATAGAGGCCTTCTTGATAAATAAATATAATATCTCTGTGAACCGCCTCACAAAGCCCTTATTTATCGCCTCAGTCAATGGTGACAGGCTGGACTGTACCGTGCGTTATCCCCTTCTTCTAAAGGTTGGACTTTTCTATCAAGAGAGTATTGAGTTCTACGTCCTCCCTAATTGTACATCTCAGATTCTTCTCGGCTTACCTTGGCTTCGACGTCATGATCCCACGCTTGATTGGAACACCGGCGACATCAAGACTTGGGGTGCGGCTTGCTTTAAGAGGTGTTTGAGGCCCGTTCCGGTTCGACCTATTCCTGCTTCAGCTCCATTACTTGGCCTGCCTGAGGTCTACTGGTCCTTTTCCAATGTATCCTGCAAAAAACAAGCGGAGGTACTTCCGCCTCATCGCCCTTACAATTGCCCTATAGACCTCTTGCCGGGTACCACTCCACCTTGTGGTCGTATTTACCCCCTCTCGGCTCCAGAGGCACAAGCTATGTCGGATTATATTCAAGAAAATCTACAAAGAGGGTTTATACGGAAGTCTTCCTCTCCAGCAGGCGCGGGTTTCTTCTTCGTGGCAAAAAAAAAGATGGATCTCTACGCCCCTGTATTGATTACCATGGCCTCAATAAGATACTATACGTATACGCGAGGGCGATGAATGGAAGACAGCCTTCAATACCCGCGATGGCCACTTCGAATATTTAGTGATGCCCTTTGGTCTTTGCAATGCACCCGCTGTATTCCAGGAATACGTAAACGAAATTTTTCGGGACTTGCTTTACTCCTGTGTAGTTGTATATTTGGATGATATACTCATCTTTTCATCTAATCTGGAAGAACATCACCGTCACGTCCGGCAACTTCTGTCTCGCCTCCGTCAACACCACCTTTACGCCAAGTTGGAGAAGTGTCTTTTTGATCAAACCACCTTACCCTTTCTTGGATATATTGTCTCTGCTCGTGGTCTCCAGATGGACCCCAGCAAATTGAAAGCAGTTTTGGACTGGCCACGTCCTATTGGCCTACGGGCTATTCAACGCTTCCTGGGCTTCGCCAATTACTATCGACAGTTTATTCCCCACTTTTCTACTGTAGTGGCGCCCATTGTCGCTCTCACGAAGAAGAACGCCAATTCTAAGTCTTGGCCTCCTCAGGCGGAAGAGGCCTTCATTGCCTTAAAAAAAGCCTTCTCCTCTGCTCCGGTGCTGTCTAGGCCAGATCATCTAGGCCTTTTGCCCTTGAAGTAGATGCCTGCTCCATTGGAGCCTACTGGCAGAATTCTCACCTGCGGGTTCTTTTCGAAGACCTTTTTTCCGGCTGAAAGGAATTACTCCATTGGAGATCGGGAGTTACTCGCCATCAAGTTGGCATTGGAGGAGTGGAGACATCTCCGCCCATCAGGTGTCCATCTATACTGATCATAAAAAATCTGTCTTATTTAGAAACTGCCCAGCGACTGAACCCACGACAAGCTCGTTGGTCGTTGTTTTTCGCCCGTTTCAACTTTCAAATCCACTTCCGGCCAGCCGCCAAGAACATCAGGGCGGACGCCCTTTCTCGCTCCTCAGACATCTCTGGTGTTGAATCCACTCCACAACATATTATCTCTCCTGAATGCCTTGTCAACTCCACACCCGCTGCCTTTGTACAGGCACCGCCGGGAAAGACTTTCATGCCAGCTCGCCAACGTTGCAAAATATTAAGATGGGGTCATTCTTCACATGTAGCTGGCCATGCCTGCGTCAGAAAATCCTGTGCTATCATTTCTAGATATTATTGGTGGCCTTCTTTAGAAAAGGATGTGACGGAATTCATTCAGGCCTGTACCATCTGTGCACGTGACAAAACTCCTCTCCAACGACCTGCTGGCCTACTCCTCCCTCTGCCTATTCCAGATACCCCATGGACACACATTGCTATGGACTTTATTACTGACCTCCCTTCTTCGCATGGCAATACTGGTATTTGGGTAATAGTGGATAGGATTTCTAAGATGGCGCACTTTGTTCCTTTGCCTGGCCTCCCGTCGGCTCCTCAGTTGGCGAAATACTTCCTGATGCATATCTTTTGACTTCATGGGCTTCCTACACACATTGTGTCTGACAGAGGTGTGCAGTTTGTTTCCAAGTTCTGGAGAGCCCTTTGTAAACAAATGAAAATTAAACTGGACTTTTCCTCTGCTTATCACCCCCAGTCAAACGGCCAGGTGGAAAGAGTTAATCAGATTCTCGGGCATTATTTTCGCCATTTTGTTTCTGCCCGTCAAGACGATTGGTTCGATCTTCTGCCCTGGGCGGAATTCTCATATAATTTCAAGGATTCTGAGTCTACAAGTCCCCGTTCTTGGTGGTATACGGTCGGCATCTTCTTCCGCCTATTATTATTATTATTATTATTGTTTATTTATATAGCGCCATCATCTTCCGTAGCGCTTTACAAAGTAGTAATTACAGACAGGGTAGAAACATACGGTACATATACTATTTCAAATGCAGTTTTACAGAGTTGACAATGGATATTCTGAGTACAAGATACAATAGGGGAGAGAGCCCTGCTCTTGCGAGCTTACAGCCTATGCCCTTGTCCACGTCCTCTGGCGTACCCCCTGTGGATGACATCACACAGGATTTCTCTACCATCTGGCAAGAGACCCAACGTGCCCTTTGTCAAGCTTCCGCCCGTATGAAAGTTAGCGCTGATAAGAGGAGAAGAGCTCCGCCTGTCTATTCTCCAGGAGATAAGGTGTGGCTGTCGGCGAAATACATCCGCTTCAAAATTCCTAGCTACAAATTGTTACCTGGGTACCCCGTTACCTGGGTCCTTAAAAGATCAAGCAACAGATCAATTCAGTTTGTTATAAGCTACACCTACCAACATCACTGTGAATTCCCAATTCTTTCCACGTTTCCCTGTTGAAGCCTGTAATTGTCAATCGGACATCTATAAGATTCCCGGGCTGATCAGCATCGGGCCTGCGGGGCACCCCCAAAAAGCCCCAAAATCCCTAACTGCTCCTCGATCCAATGGCGCATCCCTCTCGCAGGGCGCTCATCCATTCACAAACGGCCGGTGCGGGCGCGCTCCCTGTAAGAGTGACGCGCGGGAGGCGGTGGCGGGCGCGCTCGCTTGTCCGGTGATGGACCTCGCTTGTCCGGGGATTGGCTGCAGCGGTCACATGGGAGCGGGGACAGGTGAGTTTTTGGGGCTTTCTGGGGGTTTCACACAGATCGGGGTGCCCCACCGAAGTGGACCAAAACCCAGGATAGTCAAAATCCTGGGTGTTGGTCCACTTTAAAGGGCCTGTACAGCACTGATTGGTGCCTGGTCATCCAATCCTGCATCCACTTCCCCTATTTAAAGAGGCACTTCCTTTCCTTCAGTGCCGGATCTTGGTCTTTCCATGGAAGTTGCTTTTGGATTGCTCACTCGTGTACCGACCTCTGCCTGTCCCCGACGCTGAACCTTTGCCGCCTGCCCTGACCTTGGCTACTCTCCTTTACTACGAATCTCTGCTGCCTGCCCTGACCTCTGCCTGTGTGTACTACGCCTTTTGCCTGCCTCTCGTGTACCCCGCTGAGCCTCAGCTAGCCGTGGGACTGGGCCGCTGTTGGGGGGTAGCGACCTGGGGGTCACTTGTCGCACAAGACCAACCTGGCTTGCGGTGGGCTCTGGTGAATACCGGTGGCCTCTTAGACTCCGCTCCCCTGGCGGTACCTGCCATCTGCTCCATAGTTAAAGCGGATCCACACCCGAGTCCGCTCCACCCGGTCCGTGACAGCCGCGGTACGCAACAGGGGTGCCTGCTTTCTCCTTTGTTGTTTGCATTGGATATTGAGCCCCTGGCGTCATTAATCCAAAACTCCTCTGAGATTCAGGGATGGAAACTGGGACAGACGGTTGAGAAAGTCTCCATGTATGCAGATGATACCCTGGTTTACTTGGCTGACCCTGGGAGCTCTCTAGAGGCTTTGCTGGAGTTGATAACTAAATTCAGTTCATTCTCAGGCCTTAAGGTCAACTGGGAGAAATCCAGCTTATAATTGGTGGACGAGCCAGGGGGCGCCCAAATCTCCCCAGTTTCTTCACTACAGAGGGTAAGCAGCTTTAAATACTTAGGAATTGTCATACACGCAGACCCATGTAAATTTATTGAACTCAATATCTGCCCGGTGATCAACGCCCTTAGGAGGAGGGTGGCCAAATGGGCGGCCCTTCCCCTCTCAGTCATTGGTCGTATTAATATATTCAAAATGATTTTCCTCCCCAAGTTCTTATACCTATACCAATCGTCGCCTGTGGTGCTGCCGGCTTCACACTTCCGGCTTTTGGACTCCATCTTGTTTGGCTTCATATGGGGCGTCTCTCCCCCAAAATGAATAGGGCCATTTTTAAGGCCCCGCTGGGACTGGGTGGCCTGGCCGCACCGCACATGATGCTATACTTCTATGCCACTCAGCTGGTGTATGCCACTTGGTAGATGAACCCTTCCATTAGTAATCCGGTGGTGGCCCTTGAGTCCTCTTTATTGGGTCCAGTGGTCCCCTTTGCAGAGTTTGGTGTACAGGGGAACAAAAGGTCTGACCCACGCAACTACGTGTATAAGAACAACCTTGCATGTGTGGCAGAAGGTACAGGCTATGGGAAATACCCCTGGATCCTCCTCTGAATGGTCCCCTAATCTGGGATAATCCCAATTTGCCAGAAATGATGGCCCTCCCCGATACAATCTTTTGGAAAAAGCGGGGAATAACCCTATTAACGCAGTTATACACTGGGGGGACTCTGATGATCTATGAGCAGCTGTGTCATGTGTATGAGTTGTCGTCTAGAGATTTCTTCCGGTATTTACAGCTCCGGCATGCTCTGAGACCACAGATCCCTATAGTGGGACTGCAGCTCCGGGAATCACTGATTGAATCCCTGATAAGGTCTGCGAATCTAAATAAGCCCACCTCCATGCTATATAATGCCCTTCTTTTAAGCCAAACATCCCCTTTAGAGAAAACAAGGAGAAAATGGGAAGAATTGATCCCAGATATGGACCAGGATGATTGGGAAGAGGCAGTAGACAATTTGTTCTCATCGGTCATAGACACAAGGGACAGGCTGATTCAGGCTAAGTGGTTTCACCAGGTATATTTTACTCCAGTTAGAATGTAGAGGATGGGCCTAATAGACATAGATCTTTGCCCTAGGTGCAACATGGGCGTCGGCTCCCTGCTACATATGATCTGGGAATGCCCGATAATCTCGACATTCTGGGACGGGGTATCCAACTTTGTGTCTGTCTCCATGGGCCTCCCGGTGAGAAAGTCACGGCCCCTTTGTTTATTAATTGTGGCTGAACCCATGTTAGATGATGGCCCGCAAAAAATCCTGCTGCGTTTGCTGATGTTCTATGCAAGGAAATGCATTCTTTTAAACTGGAAGCATCCGAACAAACCGAGTCTTTCAGGTTGGAAGAGTCTAGTCAATGGTAAATTGATTCTATATAAGATGACCTACCAGGCCAGAGGATGCCAGACAAGTTTGAGCGAGTTTGGCTTAACACCCCAAGTTCCACTAGTGATTAAAACTACCTGTGGCTCACCCTCCAGGGCAGTAATCTACCTACCATAGAGATAAATGTAAAAAGCAGGCGAAGTTGAGTGTGAATGTGGTGTGAATGTGTGTATGTCCCCGGTTTCCTTTTTTTGGTTGTTTTATGCATTTGTTGCTGTAATTGCAATTGTAATGGTACTGTAAGGTGTTAATTGTATAACCTGAAAAGCATAAATAAAAACTTAAAAAAAAAAATAAATATATCAACAACATATGCATATGACTAATTCAACTTTCTTGTCCAATGATAGCCGTCTGCCATGACTACGGCTCTCATTGTCAATGGGGAGCATGCGCTGCCACATCCCCTGCACTCCTGGCAACGTGCGCGCACTCCCATCTTAGCCATTCGGATCAGAAGTCAATAATAGTAACGAGATGAGAGCCCGCACATGTGCTGTTGGAACGAGGAAGATGGGGAAGAGGAATTTGGGATGTCCCCAGGGCATGGAATCAAACACAGATAGGTTCAATGCAGAGCAAAAATTCCTATGTGTGCACAAGCATACAATGGCCACCAAGTCCACCAAATTCCTATGTGTGCACAAGCATACAATGGCCACCAAGGCCCCTAAAACAATCCTTAATGACCACTACTGGCCACGTGGGTCATAAGATGAAGGAGGTAAGGAGGAAAATCATGGATGCTGGTTCCTGTATTTCCTGATCGGCAGGTGTCAGTGGGCCCGATTGGCCTTCATTTTGGATCCCTGCTACAGATTCTACCCTGTGCTGCAAGAAATGGAGGAGAGGCACATGGGACAGATATCACCCAAAACAGTGACACCGTTCTGCCCAAGGCAGGGTCGCCAAAGGTGATGTTTACAAACCAGGAGGGCTGACGTTTAATTACAACCCCCAGCCAACAGCCCAGTAGGCCAGTAATCCACCTGTTATCCTGTAACCAGTGTAATTTACCCTTTAAAAACACACCAACAACTCTGTTAACATTGACAAATGAAGAATTTAAACCAGGCCAACAGCCTGGCGCAGTTGGAAAAGAAAGGTAGAGGCCATTTTGGAGCTTCCTCTCCCAGCATCTCAGCCATGCAGCTGCCTGTATTCAACCGACACAACTGACAATGTTTACTACATTATATTTACTACAGAAGGAGTTCCAGGGCCAGCCACTGGATTTTCTCAGGGGCATCCTGAACCAGAATGCCCAGCTTTGTGAAACCCACCTAGAAGGCCGGAATAACTCACCTTGCCACACTCCAATGGCACATGCATGCATGGCTTGCTGTGACAGCGTCATTCAGCTGTTTGCTGTTAGCTGGTATGGGGCGGTGTGGCTGGGGCGGGTGGCACTGTGCTGGATAAATGGTTACATTTTTTGTATTGCACAGGATATTGTGTTTTGTCTGTTTGCATTGTATTTTTTTAAATTCAAATGCATTACAAAAAAAGTTTATATTGTAAAAACAACAGATACTGTATGTGTGCTGCATTGCTTTAGGCTTGAGGATTTTGGCACCAGAAACAGAATTTTGTAGCAGCCTTAAAGCAGGCTCATGGCACAAAAAAGTTGTCACACCACATAGCTCTTGACTTTCCAAGGTAGCAAAGAGCGACACCTTTTGTCACAAACACTTTTAACTTAGGACATGCACTCAACATACACACAATTACCACCAGACATGTAAACTATGATGAGGGATATATAAGCAGGTAGTTAAAGCTGACATCCAGTCAAAAATAATGGTATGGTCTGTCAACGCAAAAAGGTGTCCTGATTAGATGGGTGTGAGTGTTTAGACATTTTTGAGGTCGCTTTAAATTGGACAAAAGTCAAAATTGAAAGCTTCCCACAGGGGGCATCCTGATTTGGTAAGTCTGGCAGTGGGGAGTCGCCTCCCCCCCAAACCTCATATACATTTCTCTGTGATCCCCTGCAGTCAAATTCAGCACAGCTATTTAAAAAAATGATGCTGCAGCTCTGACAGTTGGTTCCCCTGTTGTCCAGTCTAGAGCAGTACTTTTTCTTCTATGTTCTCCGTGCAGATTCTGCAGTCTATTGGTGCAAGTCACCAGAGGCTCCACTTGCTATAGCCTCAATTTTAGCCTCTGATAGACACCATCAGCTCTGCTCCTCCTCACACAAGCTTCAGTCACAATTTCAACATGTGGTTTGTATTTGCCATATAGTGCCTAATCTCCTGTCACCTATCACTGAGTCATCAGTAGCTCAACAGGGCATTACCCACACCATCAGGGATGAACCTAGCCTCTCTGCTGCCTAAGGCAAACTAAAGGGCATCCCTCCACTCCTCAACAGAGAAACACATGGGAGTAAAGATTGGAGGCGGACTGTGGCTGCTGAGCCTCCAATAATTGACTTAAACAACATGACAGCATGCAGCAACCCTTCAACCTCTACTAAACCACTAATGCAATTAATGTTTTTAAATAAATGAACAAATCAAGCAGGTGCAGCAGTTGCCGCCCCTTCTGCAGTGCCATCTGGGTGGGCTGTCTTACATGACCTCATTACAGACGCACCATGCATTTTAGGATAGTGCAGGTCATTCTGGGGGGATATCCTAGCGAAATGGGGTTAGACTAATGGGAAAAAAGGCCTTGCAACTTGGCTGCTATAGTCAGCGCTGTTTTGATGTTAGTCCCATTGAATGCCTGCATCCCAGGATATTTAGCCCCACCCAAACAAGAGCTGAGCTGGGGATAGCATAATTTTGCAGTTGTCTGTTAGCTAGATAGATTGGGGTTTGTATTGTTGGAAATAACTACAAGAAGGGAGGGCAATTTAGATTGCTGCACATAAAAAATTAATTTACCATTTTCTAACTCCTGCTGTAGTAAATTATAGAAACAAAATGGCGGCTCATGCATTTGCAGTGCTGGGCTTCCTGTTACTGTGCATTGTCAGCTATGTCAGTTGAATCCAGGCAGCAGGATTGCTGAGATGCTGGGAGATGAAGCTTCAAAATGGCCACTACCTTTCTTCCAACTGTGCCAGACTGTTGGTCCAGTTTAAATCTAGAGCAGCAGACTAGGAACAATCATCCGTGGGGGGGGGGGGGGGGGGGGAGAGTATTGAGTTTGTATTTTGCCTTTATGTCCTAAAAGTAAGGCAACCACTTTTAGCACATGTACAATTTTCAGCATTTATCCTGGATCAGTATTTGTAGCAGGATGAGGCAGCTGATCGCTCCTTTAGCCTAGGTCTATTCTACAAGGAAATCGGTAGTGGTTATCTTTTATCTGTGGAATGACAGAAGCAGGATTTTGAGATAGGAATTTCAGTGTAAAGAATGCGTATCCATTTGAAATTGATAGATGTGTGAGTAATCTTTCCAAAGTAACATTTCTAACAGATTCTGTCTCGCTTTTTTAAAGTGAATTTAAAGTGTTTAAAATGACTTTAAGTTCAAAGAACAGTGTTTCTCATGGACTTCTCTATTTGAAGCATTAGAATGGCCTAACATGTAAGGAGGCAGCCATGCGCGTGCCATGGAGGTCACATGGGCTGCTCTTATTTTCAGCCCATTCTCAGGCTTCTTATTTACTATTAGACTAAGGAGCATCCCAGACCTGAGATGCCCTGAGGTAACCTTTTTGGGGGACATAAATCTTTTTACTACCTACTTTTTCCCCAGATATAACACCCCTTAAAGCTAAAAAAAACTAAATGTTTAGGGGCTACTATGAAATTTCCAAACAGCCTCTAGGGTTTCACTATATATTTCTCTTATCAATTGTTACCTACATTTTGTACAACCCCCTAAGATCTCACAAGAGCTTTCACATTAGGTGGTGTGTGAAGCTTCAAAATGGCCGCTACCTTCCTTTTTCAGCTGTGCCAGGCTGTTGGTCCGGTTTAAATGCAGAGCACTGGACTGAGAGGGAACCTATTTGGGGGACATAAATCTTTTTACTACCTAGGTAGATCATAGAGTCTTACCAAAATTAAGGAACCTATATAACCATAATTTTTCCCCAGATATAACACCCCTTGAAGCTAAAAAATACAAAATGTTTAGGGGCTACTATGAAATTTCCAAATAGCCTCCAGGGTTTCAGAATATATTTCTCTTATTAATTGTTACCTACATTTTGAACAACCTCCTGAGATCATGCGAGAGCTTACACATTAGGAGGTGTGTGCTAAGGCAGAAGAGTATTCAAAAAGAATGGTGAAATACAAGACAGGGTGTTTGGCAAGTTATTCAGCAAAATGAGTAGCTAGAGAAACAACATTCTCTTTATAGTATGGACCTGCCATTTAATACCTACAGCTGATTTTTACGGTTGCATAGCTTTTTACAAGACTAAAATAATTCTTTGGTGAGAAATATTCTTTCCCAGACAAGTTGAGGTAATGAATGAAAGCACCACACCAGTTGCATAAGCTGAACCTAGGTAATTGTTGGCAATTTGACCTGCAGCAAAGTAACAGGCTCCAACAAGGACGCATAGTTTGGCAGCCTCAGCAGCTTTTCAAAAGGTAATTATCTTATATTTTACAGAAGTGAATATTACTACAGAAAAGGTGCCATCATCTGCAATGCTTAGAGCCTTTACAAAAATAGTCTGCATGAATCTCTTGCTGACTCTAACTCTCCCTTGCAGGTTCTGGTCCATAACGTCACAAAATTAACCTAACCTACCCACTTACACCATCAGTGATTCCTGCATTTAAGAGATACTCAGAGCTGGACTAAGAGCCTCATGTCTAGGGGCCTCAACCACTTGATACAGCCAGGGGGTCTACAACACTAGTGCCAGAAATGTAGGAAATGCTTGCAATAGCAGTATTTACAAAAGGTGTCTTAGACAGTATAACTGATCTACAATATATCTAGTTGCTCTCAGCTATGTGCAGAGCAGTGATTATTATCATTGTAGCTGATGGATTTCTACTTCTGGCTAGAAATAAGGGATGATTGCAGAAAAACAAATACACACCTTGGAAAAATATTTATGCTTCTGAACTTCTAATGGCAGCAGAGCTTCTGCCACCAAAATAGGAGCCACCAGTGGACTGGGGGAGAGCCCTGGAACTACAGAGGCAGGGGACAAAGGGGGATAATGCTGCTGTACATTCAGATTTATTAACAAAACTTTTTACAGTGTGTGTGTGTTTTATCACTTAAGCTATGATAATTATGAACTGGTTGTTAACAAAAACACAATGAAAAGGGGGTAAAAAAAAACCCACATACTTTGTCTGATTTTCCCTATAGACTTGCCCTGATTTAAGATGCCTTTCCATGTGATACCCAGCTGAGTTTCCGTATACTCACCTCGGTATTCAATTCCACAGTGCATGCGCAAGCCTCCGGCAGCATCCCCGACACTTCTCTAGCCAATGCGCCCACTCATGGGTAGCAAATCTGAATGGCTGCCATCGGCTATGCACAGCAAAGGGTAGCAGCCAGTGGGAGGTTCCCAGCAATTTGTTCGATTTAAAACTCATTGCCTGGCATAATTATGCATCACAGGAGCGTAGATTAAATCCGACAAGAACCCTGAGCGACCGGACTTTCCCTGGGGCATGTTATTTTAGGATACCCCACTGCGTGAAACCCCCAGATCGCCCATAATAGCTCATCTCTTCCTGGTCCAATGGCGTATGCACAGGTTTCCATCCCTGACTATGTCATTTGACAAATGGCTCTGACTGTTTTTAATGGGGGGCACAAGTGGGCGCATCCCCTGCACCTTCAGATATTTGCACTCCTCATTGAAGACTATCAGAGGTGAGTTATTTAGGGGCAATCTGGGGGGTTTCACACAGTGAGGCATCACAAAACTGAATGCCCTGGGGCACGGAACAAAACCCAGAATAGTCATAATCCCGGGTTTTGTTCTGCTCTAAGAAGTAAACAGTCGATCCTCCGAGTTTCACACAATTCCAAATCAGTATAGCCCTGTAGTACAGACCAACTCAGATAAGGGAAAAACCTGGGCTTTGGTCCCCTTTAAAGTGGACCAACACCCAGGCTGATCGGCCCGGGAATCTATAAGATTCCCGGGCCGATCAGATCCCTCCCCACGGGGCATCCGAAATCAGGATGCCCCGCTATGTGAAACCCCCAGGACGCCCCATTCACCTCACCTTACCCCCGTTCCAACGGCGCATGCGCGGGCTGCGGTCGCATCTCGCGCTTCTCTCTAGCAGGGCGCGCGCCCGCCGTTTGTGAATGGCCTGCGCGGGAGCGCTCCATGTTAGAGGGAAGAGCGAGATGTGGCCGCCAGCGTGCTCGGAGCCGCTGTGGTTGGCCGTCCCTGGTACGTGCATACCACAGCGGCTCTGAGCTCTCTGATTGGACGAGGCCCGCACATGCGCTGTAGGAGCGGGGTGAGGTGAGTTTTTTCTGCCATTCTGGGGGGTTCACGCAGCGGGGTGCCCCGCAGAAGTGGACCAAAACCCAGGATAGTGAAAATCCTGGGTGTTGGTCCACTTTAATGTGTTCAGATTCAGGTTAAAAAAAAGATTCAGACACATTTCATAAATGAGATTCAGCCTTCAAAGCGAATAGGATTTTGCTCATCCATTTTTTGTAGGCATACCTTCTTCCCATGATCTTGTGACTGGGAATCTGTGGCAAGATGAATGTGAGGTGGCAGGGTCATTATTCATTCTCTGCTTCTTTCCTCCTTTATCATTACAAGGAAACAGTAACAGGTTTGTTTGTTGACTAATTAATTGCTTTGTACATGCCATCTTATAAAAATACTCTGCAAGCCAAGCATGTGTGTAGAAGCCATTTAAAAACAACCCTGCTAGATGGTATTTGCATCTAAACTAACTGCAGGTGTTGGAGTTGGTTTAAAAAAAAAACATTTTCAAGCTACTGACTTTCAAAACACATTTATAAAGAAATGGCTAGTTCAGACATGGGTGTTACCAAACTGGAAGCCGCCAGGGCAGACCGATCGTCCTGGGCTTCAAGGTCATTGGGGGCACCTTTATTCCAGGAATACTGCTTTCTGCAGATGAATTAGGGCCTCTATTAGTGGTAAAGGCTCTAAGACAGGCTCCTCATTCCCTATATTGGGCTCAGCCATGTGGAGGGGGAAATGCCTATGCCTGCTGCTATACAATATGGTACACACATGTATGGGATAGCAGCAGCATCATAGGATGGGTGAGGAGGGGCAGTTTTCTTTCCTTCCCATGCAATTGTTCCTAGAAACTGCCTGGAAGTCGCCCTTCCTCTCCTGCTACGACCTAGCTCAGGAGACTTCACTACCCTGGGCCTTACTCATCACCTGCTGCTAATTCAAGAAGGTAACCAGGAAAACCTTTCTCCAAACCAAGGCAGAAGCACCTGCCAACTCAAAAATGCGAACAGGACAGCACCACTAATAGGTCAGTGGTGACTCTTTATCACTGGCCTATCTGCGACAACTCAACCCCCACCTCTACCTTCTCTCACAGTATCCGATTAAACATATTGTTTCCCACCTCCATGAGATGCATCCTGCCCCCACGGAAAAATATCCGTTGACCACGAGAAGGAGAAGCTCAGGCCCAATGCAGAGATACCACTATGACACAAGGGGGAGCCAGGGAAGAGGACCCCAGCAGCACAGCAGGAAACCAAGGAGCCTAGGATGACAGCAGAGACACCTGGCAGCAATGACGTAAAGCAGTTGCGTGGACGGCTAGCCCACTGGAGACTGGAGGAGGAAGAGGTGGAGTGGAATCCACCAGCTAACATACCCTCACCTCACCCCATCCTCTGCTTCCTCCCAGACCTCCCATTCTTTATTAAAGCAAAAACAAACTTTCACAGTAGAAACAAAATACTAATCAGTATCCCACGACAAAAGAGAACACGTGTCCTTCCCACATCTCCCTTCTGGGACCTTGATTACTCCACCCTTGACACGCAAATTGAGCTATTTAAAAGCCATCTCCAGCACAATGCAGTACAACCACGGCTCACATAAGCCTACAGCAGCCTAGCGCAATGCAGGAAAAGTGCAGCAATGGCAGCCAGAAAAAAGCAGGTAAAGTGCAATGTACTGACATCAGCCTAGCACAGGGGCGTACATAGCTCTGATGGGGCCCATCACCCAGGAGTACACTCATATGCCAGGTCCACATCTGACAGGTGCGGGATGCACGGGGCAGCAATGGAGGTGGCATTGGCAGTGACGGGGCCGAGCATGGAGGCCGGCCATGACAGAAACATGAGACGTGCATTCTGGATTGAAGCCAGTGGGAAGGGAGTAGCGTGGCTGAATAAGTATGTTCAGGGCGTTCAGGGCAGGTACATACTACAGAGGTGGTGGAAACAGATTGCATCAGGCCCCCTTGCCCCACGGGCCCGGGGCATGTGCCTGCACTGCATCTATCGCGGGAGTACTCAAGAACATTTAAGAGAGGTCTGTGAACCGCAGCCTGCAACAGTTTAAAGGTCCAGAGGGAGATGATTGTGCATTTTGTAATTGAAATCAACGTACCTGGGGCTATATATTTTATTAGCAGAAGTAAATAATGGCTGCTTGCCCCCCCAGCATTATCTCTATTGGTCATAGAGAGAGTGGGTTTGGCCCTGTGGAACCTACACTGGTAACAGGAATGGATGGGGCAGCGCTGGAAGCAGAGGAAGGACTGGGACAGAACTGGGAATAAGAAGGATGGATGAGGCACAGCTGGAAATAAGTGGGATGGATGGGGCAGAGCTGGGAATAAGAGGGATGAATGAGGACACAGCTGGGAATAAGAGGGATGAATGAGGCCAGAGCTGGAAATAAGAGAGATGGATGAGACCAGAGCTAGGAATATGAGTAATGGATGGGGCAGAGCTTGGAGGACAGGATATATGAGGGGCAGAGTTTGGTGGTGTCTAAAAGATGGCAGGGCCGGCTATTCCTCTTCTGAGGCCATCTGAAAACTCTGGATTTGCTGGAAATTCTTACCTGACCGGCAGGCCAACATTGCATGCTTCTCCCCTCGGCCAATGTTTGGATAAAAGGGGCAAATGGTTAACTAAAGGTGCTTACTTGTTGTCAAATGTTTGTGTCATTACCACTAATGAGTCATTGTCTGCTTTTAACTTTTTTAAAGCTGGATAAGCTCCTAACGGAACTGCCCTGAGTCCTTCAATATTTTGCCTTTGTCTTCAGGCATTTCAGTGAGGGAGATTGAGGGACTCTGAGGAGACATTGAACAGCACCACCATGAGCTGGGAGGAAATTAGCGGCTGGGTAAAAGGAAACTTCAAGCAATTATTGATTAGAGACACAGTCCCTCACACAATCATGCAGCAAGTAAGCACACGTAATTATCCCTTTGCCTGGACATTCTGTTAAAGATGTCCTGAATTGTTGTGACACAACTTCTTTCAAATAATCCAACTAAATTAGCATTAGAAATCACAATGGAAATGGGAGATGCAAGGGTGTAGTTTACCTCCCACTGTTTATTTTGACAAACCTTATCCTGGGATTCTGCTGCTGTCTGTTGGACCCAAAGCAGCACGGCTTTACTGAGGGAAAATCATGTCAGACCAATCTAATTGATTTCTTTGACAATGTCACTAAAGTGTTGGATGAAGGTGGTGCTGTGGATATCGCCTATCTGTATTTTAGCAAAGCCTTTGACACTGTACCACAGAAATAGCTCATAGATAAGTTATTGAATTGAGGACTCAATCCCTGGATAGTTCAGTGGATTTCCAGTTGGCTGAAGGATCGGTATCAGAGTTTTTTTTAATGGCCTGCAATCTGATCAAAGGCGAGTTACAAGTGGTGTGCTACAAGGCTTTGTCCTGGGCCCCATTCTTTTTAATATGTTTGTAAGTGACATAGGAGAAGGCTTGGTAGGAAAAGTTTGCCTGTTTGCTATGATACAAAGGTTAGTAATAGGGTTTAGCTTTACTGTATAAATTGTCAAAACTGTGGAAACTGTGGAGTTTAATGTCTCTAAATGTAAAATCATGCACTTGGGTAGATGGAATCCCTGCTCTTAGTACCGTATGGGTAGTATTGTGTTAGCCAGGACCTCAGAAGAAAGAGATTTAGGGATAATTATTACTGATACCTGCAAGGTGAGTGGACAGTGTAGCCAGGCAGTGGGAAAAGTAAGCAAGATGCTCAGCTGCATAGCTCGAGGAAGGTTGTGATGTCGCTGTATAGAGCCTTGGTGAGGCCACAGCTAGAATACTGTGTGCAGTTCTGGAGACCTACCTGCAAGAAGACATTATTCTAATAGAACGGGTCCAAAGGCGGGCAACAAAAATGGTGGAAGGACTTACAAATTTAAAACTTATCAGGGGAGACTTAAAGAACTTAATTTGTAGTCGGGAGGAAAGAAGGGAGAGGGGGGGACATGATTGATACCTTTAAATATGTGAAAGAATTGAATAAGGTTCAGGAGGGAAGTGTTGTTTAGAAGGAACTTAATGACAGAACAAGTGGGCACATCCTGAAGCTAGTCGGGCGGAAGATCAGGAGCAATGTTAGAAAATCTTATTTTACGGAAAGAGTAGTAGATGCTTGGAACAAAAAGGTTGATTCAGAGAGACAAAAATGACTTTCGTTTTAGTGCCGATCTGTTTTTTTCTTTAATTTTCCCGCTCTCGTATGAGTGTGCATTCTATGCATGTATTGCTAACCTTCTGTAAAGTCTTCGTCCGTTCCGTATGCCAGAGTACGAGGATGTCATTTTCCAGCGTGACTTTTCCGTTTCATTTTCTCATGTTACAACGTAGGCTTTCGTTTTTGTCCTTTTCCCATCGTCTCCTTCCACGAATCCTTTACTTTTCCCGTTAGATTCTGTTTCCCTTTTTCACTAAGTAATCGTCCAGACGTAAATCCTTATGATCTTGCGCCTGCGCACTACAAACTTAACTCATTAAAGTGCTCGCCTACATATTGGCTCACTCACTTCTAATACAATGCTTAGCTAAACCACTTTGCGCTTTCCTACATCTTCCATGTTTCACCTCTAAAACTTACCCAAACCAATTCGCGGTTAGGTTGTTCTTCCATTTTAGGCCCCTAAAACTTACCCAAACCACTTCCCGGTTAGGTTGTTCTTCCATTTTAGGCCCCTAAAACTTACCCAAACCACTTCCCGGTTAGGTTCTTCTTCCATTTTAGGCCCCTAAAACTTACCCAAACACTTCCCGGTTAGGTTTTTCTTCCATTTTAGGCCCCTAAAACTTACCCAAACCACTTCCCGGTCATCTGAATCTTCATCTCTAAATATTTATTTCACCCTTTGTTTGTTGTTAATGTATTTGTGCAAAAAAATGACACTGAAACTTTTATTTTGTTTAGTTTTTTTTTATATTCGAAGACCATTTTTGGTGGCTTTTTAAAAAAAAATTTTTGAATATAAATATAACAATCTTTTTTTTGTTTTTTTTAAAACATTAAAAAAATTAAAACTTTAAAAAGGTTAAAACTATTTACAAAGCCCAAAAACAGTGACAGGATCCAGGACACTATTCTTCTTCTGTTGTCCCCAACGAGTCACGCAGCAGCTGCATATCAGCCACTAACTCAAGGACCCTTCGATTCATTTCTTCCACTCTTGCCCGTGTGGTCCCTGTATCAAATTTTTTATAAAAAATTAGTTTGAGACAAATACATGTTTCTCACCTGTGGATGGAATGTTTGTTAGTTGGCAACTTAAATCATGACGACATATGTCATTCTGCTAAGTCATTAATCTAAGGAAGTGGGCAGAGGTCATTCTGCTAAGTCATTAATCTAAGGAAGTGGGCAGAGGTCATTCTGCTAAGTCATTAATCTAAGGAAGTGGGCAGAGGTCATTCTGCTAATGCCTATGGCTTGATGTATCTGGGTGATCATGTCAATTACCACATACTGCAAAGAATGACATTACAACTTACTTGGTTGGTGCCCGACGGATGCCTCGTTGGGGACAACCCTACGTCCTGGGCCCTGCCACTGCTGTGAAATAGAGTCTGTTGAGACATGGCAAATAGGGTCACTTATAATGTCTTAGTCAACAGTAATCAAATGTCTATTCCAATGTGTGTGTCACATCACTCACCTTCTCCCTGTGCCTCCTGGGAGAGATCTGCTGCATCCTCCACATCTTCACCCGCTCCAGAAGCATCTAGAAAAACAGATGAAGGGAATCAGCTTTGGTGGAAATAGCATGCATGTGTGTGCGGTTACATGAAGAGTCACATACCAGAGGCTCCCGCCTGCGTCGCTGGGTACGACTGCCTGCCCACGCCGTGCCGCCCCTCCTCTGTGGAAAGGTCCAGGGGCTGGTCGGAGGACCCAACAGAGGAGGGGTAGGACCATTGCACTGGAGATCCACCACCTTCACTTCCAGCTGCAGATTCATGCAGCACTGGTCGGCCTGTGCGCCTCTGGGTGCGGTGGATTCGGTAATCCATTTCCAACACTAGAAAAGAAAAGCAATTATAAATAAATTCCTATCTTCTGGATTAGTTACATCTGGCATGCAATCGCTATGTACTTACTAGGGAAATGGAGTCTGAAAAACTGCCGCACCCGGGGCATGTGCAGCCATTTCAGGTCCGACCAATGCTGCATGCTCTGAGTGTGGGTGAAGGTGATGTCCGTCTGATGTTGTATTTTCCCAATGATCTCCAGGGCGACGGTGTGCTTCTCAAAAGAGTTGGGCAGGTAGTCGTACCTGCACTCCAGCATGGTCTACAAAACACAAAAAAAACATAGGATTTAGTTCAAACTGAATACAAATATTTGTCAACAATCGATCATTTGACTAAATGACATTAACAGACACATTTCTAGCCTAATCCAATCCTTGAAGCTGGCCTCAATGTTGGTTCGCATGTGTGGGCCCTCACTTCGGTTTTGCACCAGTTTTAGACATTTTTAAACAAACTGTTTCTTCCTGCGCTTTCTTAAGGGCTAGGCATGCATTTAGATGGCAAATCAAAGACATTAAAACACACTTACAAGCATGATGATCTCTTCTTGTTGGCGGGTGAAGAATGTGGGCGCCATCTTGCCTCTTGTCTGCAGCAGATAAGTAATGCCCCTGCGGTTTCCGGGTTCCGCACGGCCGGACGAACGGCCGTACGCACGCGTATGCGAGCGTGTCAGCGTCAGACCCCGGCAATCTTATTTAAAGGGTCCTGGACACACAGCTCATTCTCTTTGAGAGTCTCAACATTATGGCACCCAAAAAGAATATGCCAAAAGCAGCAAAGGAAGCCAGCAGCAGCAGCAAACAGCCATCAAAGCAGCCAACTCGCTTCCAAATGCCAAAAAGTAAGCTGCCGGCAACCCACAGTGCTCAGCCGAAGCCTGCTAAAAAAACATGCAAAAAAAGGAGCCAGCGGCCAAGAGGAAGCCACAGGCCAGCAAGGCAACAACAACGGGCGCCAAAAAAGGTACCAAGAGGGTGCGAAGCCCCAGCCCCCCCAGGTCCCCATCACCCCACCCACGTGTCTCCCAAGCCAAGGCTAAAAAAAAAAACACACCGGGAAAGAAGCCCCAGCAGCTCTAGCTCGCCATCACCACCACCCGCACGTGTTGAAAAATATTGCAAGAGCCAAAGGCACCGGCAAAGAAGGCCAAGAAGCCCCAGCAGCCCGAGTTTGGCATGACCACCACCCGCACGTGGCCACAAGTCTCATGGCAAGAGGGTAAGGCACCGCCACAGAAGCCCAAGGTCGCCATCCCCACCCGCACGGGTCTCCAAATCCTCGGCCAAGAGGGCAAGGCACCGGCCAAGAAGCCAAAGCTCTGGCTCACCCCTGGACTGGCCTACCACCTCTAAGGGGCATGCTTCTTCTAAGGGCCCACAGGCACAGGGCCCCAAGCCCGACTTCTTCAACCACACCCTCTCCTCCTCGGCCACATTCTCCACCTGAGGCGGTGGCAAGGCACTCACCATATGCCACATCTACACCTGATACTTCAGTGGCCACCCAGCCACGAACACCCAGTCCCTTTCCTAGTCCTGTTCTATCTCCAGCCAACCAGCAGTCATTAATTTCACCCCAACACAGCCAGGCCAGAATGTCCCCCGATTTGCCTGCAAACAATGAGAAGCCACAACCGCAAGCAACAGGGCGCACATTGCGCAGAGGCCAATTGAGTGGCAGGTTTGGGGAAGCCCAAACTCTGGCATTGGCTAGGGGGCTCACCTTGCATTATGATGAGCTATATGGGCGCAGATCAAAAGCTACCAGCAAACAGCGCAAAAAAGGAAATTTTGGAGGAGCTCACCAGACAGGTCAGCGGGGGAAGAGCTAAGAGATGTGGAGCAGATTCAAAAAAAAATATCGGACCTCAAGTATGCAGCACGGAAGAAACAAAATAAACGGCGTCATTACAGGTACATATATACTTTGTGGATTTGTCTTCTTCTTGTCTTGTCACCATTTTGCTAAATGTGTCCAACTATCTTTTTCAGCTTACAAACTGGCGGAGGCTTCCCCACTAAACTGCAATTTACCCAGGTTGAGGAGATGGTGCTGGGCCTGCTACATCCCGTGGCCTTAGAGGGACACTTGGGCCGACAGGACACGGACATCCCGACTATTTCTGCAGGTTAGTAATGTTAGTGTGTATGTGAAATGTGAGCTACGTGTAAAATGAGGCTCAAAGGCATATATTAACACGTGCCCCTAGGGTGTGCCTTGTAGTGGAGGTAACAATTTGAACAGGGTGTGTCATGTGTGTGGCCTGATCATTTGCTAATTTGCTGGCCCATACATGACCTTTGAGAGTTTTTCGGAACAGTATTAAAGTATTGACATTAGCAAAGGACTGCCTGTTATGTGTTTCTAGTCAATCACAGGCAACACTTCCATCTTTATCTGTAGCCCACTTGGGTTTTAGCTGTGCTTTGGTCTGAAAGACTTGATCTGGGGCGATTGAAAGGTTTACCTAGAAAGAATGGCAACCAGCATAATCTTAGGGCAAATGCTATTTGCAAGCTGAGTGTGGTCCCCTAATGGGCTTGTGAGATGTGTGAAGCCTTACAACAGCCAGTACATGCATGTTTTGTTGGGTTAAGGTGACCAATGTGTATGTACTTGGTGACTAATACATCTAACAGATAATGGCATTTATAGTGAAGGTCAACCTGGCCCGTTGGGGGGAGTTGCCATTCATGCTTGCCCACGTGTTTAAGTGAAGCATGTGCATTTTTACACATCAGCAATGCATAGTTGTTTGTTTACATGCCTTTTTTTAAACAATGCAGCCCAGCATCATCCCTCAGCTAGTGGGGACCCTCAGCCAGTTTGTCCATGCCGTCAACTTCCGCGCTGCCTCGGACCCAGGATCCGATATATACGGTAAGTGTCTTTTTCAGATTTTGCATATGCATGTGAATTGCCATGTTTCTTTATGCGGAATTACATATGTAGTGCCCAAACTGAACCTTTATTTTTTACATGTCCCAACAGACCCACACACTGATGGAGGAAATCCAGGAGCTGGAGGAGGATGGAACCTTCATGGGACCTTCTGTACAGCCCCCCTGGGACAGAATCTGCAACTGTCCCAACATGTTTCTCCAACAAATCCTCTGCAGCAGAGTGAAGCTGGCTGCATGCTGCCAGCCCATCATGGGCAGCAAGCCGAGACTGAGCCTACAGTCCCCAGTGTTAGCTCTGCTGCTGAGGATTTGCCAAGCAGACCTGTGGCTGTTGGTGGACCTAGAGGCCCATCATCTGCACGCCCTACAACCCGGGGAATTGGGAGGCGTAGTCAGCTACGTCGCCCAGTTTCCCAGGGGAGGGGCGCGCCGATGGCATGGCACCATGAGGGCGTTTATTTCGCCTACAAAATCAAAGCAACCAGGAAGATCTTCATGGCCAATTAGAGACGTTCAATAATACGTTAAACTTCATGCTGACTGAAATTATCTCCAACAACAGCCACATGGCCACCTTATCCACAAATTTCACAGCCATGCTTGAGGAAGTTAGAAATAGCAACAGCCACATGGCCACCTTAACTACCAATTTCAGTGCCATGCTGGCTGGATTTCGAACTACCAATAGAAACATGTTGGAACAGTTGCAGATTCTGAATGCCACACAGGCGTTTTATGGGCATCCACCATTTTAAGGCCTATTTGGCCTGTATCTGCTCCACATCTTTGCTCGCCATCCCCACTGTATTGACCTGTCTGGTGAGCCCTACCAATATACCCTTTTGTATGCTTTTGATTTGCTCCCATATTGCTCATTAGAGTGCTGAGGTAGCCCACTAGCCAATGCCGGAACTCAAGCCTCACTGAACCTGCCACTCAAGCTGTTGCGCTGCAGGCTTGGGCCAAATTACTACCTTGACCCCTGGCTGAGATTGAACTGGACTTGGATTTGGACTGGGGGTTCTTGTTTGGGTGGGCCACTGAGTAACAGGTGTAGATGTGGCATAGGTATGGCTGCTTTCCACCTGTGCCTGTGGCAAATGTGGCCAAGCAGGAGAGGGTGTGTCTGTGGCCCTATTTGTTGGCTAAAAACTCTGGACATGCCAATGCTTGTCACATATGTGTGTGTATTTAATTTTTTATGTTAACTTTGGCCTGGAGGGCAGTACTTTTAAACTCCTGCCTGTGGCCAATTGCTATGTGGCATGATTTGTCAAAAATGGCATTTGTTGCCATTTGTCAAAAATGTGTTTACATGAACTATGGGAGTGACCATCAACTCCAATTTTTTCTTTGATAACCAAAATAAACCAAAATAATTTTGACTTGACCTGTTTTTGACTAAGTTGATGCCCTAATGTATTTTTGTTATAAAGATTACTTAAAGTTTGCTCAAACAAATTGTGCCCCAAAAAGCCATGAGTCTAAAATCAGGTGTGCGATTTTTAGTAATTACTTCATTACTATTTTGGACAGTAACAAACAAAAATACAAACACAAAGCCAAAATAAATTAAATAACAATCAATAAAGGGACAAAAGAAAACCAGGCACAACAAATTAAGAAAAATGTGTGGAAATAAAATTTGAACGAACGGCTTGCCCAGACGCACTAGCTGTGCCACGGTAGTGGTCCTCTGGGTCATCGCTGGGTGGAGAGGGGGGCAAATCCACCGGGGGACACGCTGCACGATGGCATAATTATGCAACACAGCACACGCCATAATTATATCAATGACCTTCTGGGGGCCATACTGTAGTGACCCCCCCCCCGGTATGTCCAAGCATCGAAAACGGGTTTTTAATAGGCCAAACGCCCTCTCCACCACTGCCCTGGTCTTCCTGTGTGCCCGATTCTATGCATCCTGGGCAGCATTCTGGGGCCGAAGGACGGGCGTCAGCAGCCAGGGAAGCAGTGGATAGCCTGAATCCCCGGAAAAAATTTAAAAAGAATAGCATCAATTACACATTACTCCCTAAATTGAATCCAAAAAACAGTCCTTCCCCATGACTAAGAGTCTATGTTACATTTGAGCAACACCCTGAGCATACAGATTGCGCAGCCCAAAATAAACCCTAACCCCATCTAAGGGATGTTGGAACAATTTAAACATCAAAGATGGCGGATGATGGCCAATCAGGCAGGCTGCTAACAGGTATTGGTTTAGGACTGTGCTGCTCAGCATTCTTGGATGTCTTAACTTTTCCGGACCCCGTATCTGCTTTGTGTGAGGCAAAAACAGCTCTAACCAGGCCCCTGCACTTTATCCTGCTCTCCTCTACTCAGTCAGTGTAATGCATCTAAGCAAAGATGGCGCAGACCCAATCATAAAGTCAAGTACATAATTACAGCCGAGTGTGGGGAAGCCTAATAATTAATTTACTATAAAGTAGAATTTGTCAATTTGGAAATGCCGGACAAACATTTGTCAAGGCTTTGTTGTTTGATAAATGTAATGGTTAAGGTCGTCTTTCACATGTAAACAAGGGGTACAAATAGGCATAGTTTCATACATGGGTCCAAAATTAAATTCATCGGCATACATTGAAAAGTAAATGACGTTCTTGGCGTCAACTTACCAAGGAGCCATCCACCGGAGAATTCTCCAGACTCAAACCGACCGTACAATCCAGATCTTCTAAGAATGTAGGCGTCATGGGATGAGCCTGGGAACCTGGTGAGGACACTAAGGAACCGCATGTCCGGGGCCACCACTGCTTGGACATTCAGGGAGTGGCCCATTTTGCGGTTCCTAGGATAAAAGAAAATCAAAATATCAGCAAGGCAAGGAAAACTAGTGAAACACTAACCAATAACACCCTAATCAAAACCTGTGGCACAATACAAATAACACTAACCAAGTACATAAGTTTTTTGTAAACAAAAAAAGGATATGTATGTTGGATCAAGTAAAGCTTAAATTGTAATTGGCTCTTTAAGTTCCACATGTTTCCCTTTGGGCCACATGATAAAAATGTGAGAGGCTAAATACGGCCCATTGTTTCAAAGGGACTATTTACAAGGAGGGATTAACAGATATACCATGTGAACTATTTCACAGGGACTATTTACAAGGAGGGATTTTACAAGGAGGGATTGTGAAAAATGAAATAAAAATTTTTGGGAAACTATATTAAAAAATGTCAGATTGTACTTGCCTGTAGATATACTCGTCGGCTGCCGGAGGGACCAGGGCAACGTGAGTGCAGTCAATGGCACCCATGACGTTGGGCATGTCGGCGATGTTAGAAAATGCCAGCTTAATCGCGTTCCTGGCTACCATGTCCTCAGGAAAACAAATATATTTCCGAGTAATGGTAGCCATGCCTTCCAAAAACTTAGATAGCGCGTGGCCCAGCGTAGGCTGGGAGATCCCCACGGAGAGGGCACCCAGCCTCTGGAATGAGCCGTTCGCCAAAAATTGCAAGCAGCCAAGCATCTTGGTCATACCTGAAATTACTTGCCCCTTCCTTGTGGTGCAGGCTAACCATGGCCGCAGCTCACTATACAACTTATGGAGGGAAGCGCGATTAAGTCTGGTGAGCTCGAACAGCTCAACGTCATGCATGCCATCGATGTGCATGCATCGCCAGTGCAATCTGGTCTCAGCCCTCTGGACAATTTCAATGCCCATGAGCTGCAGATCCTCATGCTCCTCAAATGCACTAGAGTCATCCATAGCTGCTAGTCTCGAGGTCAAAATGGTCCCATAAGGGGATCGCAAAGGAAATGGCTTTATAGGGTGGTGGTCTGTCGGCAATCAGCTCTCTGAATGAGACGCAAGCCCATACCAATAACGTAAGTTATCTGAACTAACGAGAAGTATCAGATTTTGTGGGGAAAATGATCCGAACTAACGCAAATGATCCGATTTGCTTTTGTTCATCGAAAGCACATATACACATTTGCCCGAACGTTCGTACGAATGAAAAATGAACGAAAAAAAGCAAAAAAATGACAAACACACACAAAAGCTTTCACAGATAGCTATGGAAGTCCAGACGAATGTGCCTCTGAATTGCGCCTAAACTTGAAACAGAGGTAGTTGAAAAATCATCAGTCAGCAAATGTAAACATGTCTGGGATAAGCACACATCTATCCTAAGATAAAGAGTACATACAGTATACACATAAGGGCAGACTAGATGGACCGTATGGTCTCCTTCTATCGTCAACCTTCTATGTTGCTATGTCTGACTGTTAAGGTCCCTGAGAAGCATAAATCTTGGAGGGGACTGTGTATCATGAGTCAGCAGAAGAGAGCAAATTCAATACAACAGGAAATGGAAAGTTCTGGTGAATGACAGCCAGCATGGGGCAAGAGGTAAGTAGGTTAGTTTAAACTTTTGCCTGGAATGTCCCTTTATGGAAAACATGGCTCGGGTAGGATAACTACAGGCTTTTCTGCATAGGTCATCACTTGGCCCCCAATCAGAAACAGCAGACTAGTTTAAAGCCTCTCAGGTGGGGGTTAATAAAAAAAAATACCCTCTCCCACAGTCCTGCACCACACTGTGAATGTATAACTTCCTGATGCGATATAAGTACATATGTGTACACATGTTTAGCAAAAAAATACTGGCATGCAGAACTTTCCAATAGTTAAAGAGACTCTCCAAACAAATAAAATGTAGGGTCTCTGAACTAGGCAGCTACTGAGAAACAAGAGCTGTGCTTTTCTTGGCTGAGGGACTGGCATTCTGATCCCGGTTGCCCCGGTCCTGGGTTGGTTGGAGGAAGGTGGTTGGTGCCGCTACGGTGCTGCAGGGATGCCACAGGGGATTCTCGCGCAGCATGACCACCCTGTGATCTGATGCTGCTAGGTCCTTATTGTGCCCGGCAGGTTTGGGCAATGTCCGGTTGGACGCTGTGCTCCTGACTGGAAGGGCTGGGATCCCCCGGTCTTTCCCAGTTGGGATGCCCCTCTGGGGTTCTAGGTCTGTTTTGCCACTGTCCTCATTTGTGACTGGTGGGAGAGAGGAGTTGGGAGGAGCTAGCCTCTAAAGAGAGATAAGTGGGCATAGTTGTCTTATGTCTAGTAGAAAGAAAGGAGGAGCTAGTCTTTACCCAGAGAAAAGGGGGCGAGGAGCTACCCTCTAAAAAGAGATAAGTGGGCATAGTTGTCTTATGTCTAGTAGGAAGGAAGGAGGAGCAAGTCTTTAACCAGAAAGAAGGGGGTGGGGTTACCCTTAATAAGAGAGCAGGATAGGAGAAGCTATACTTTAGGCTAGAGGGAAGAGGGCAGAGTTTAGCCCTTAGCTATAAAAGATGAAAAGAGTCTCCCTATATACTAGTGGTATAGTATGGTTGGAGATAACGGGGTCAAAAGCCCAGTTTTCCACCAGGCAGCGGAAGCATAATGCAGGAGGAAAAACTGCTTCTGCACACAAAGGATTCAGGATGCCTGGAGAGGACCCTGTCAGGGGAGACAGAACCCAAGGAGGAGGGGTGGATCTCACACAGAGGCAGCCAACTAGTATTGGGAGTGTGCAAGGTTAACAAGAGGTGCAGCTGCCCCGTTCAGAGTTCTGGGCCCTGGGGAATGTTGAACACGGTTGGACGTCTTGTCCATGGACATTTGCTGGCTGCGGTGAAATTGGACCTTAACTAAGTATCCATAGTCCATCCAAGTAAGAGCGAAGAGTTAACTGGATTTTAACTGAGCCTAATTTGGATATTAACTGAATGCTTTGGAACTGTGGTGAGATATGTTCCATGGAAGTTATCAGAAGTTTAAGCTTGCTTTCGTTAAGGTGATATGAGCTGCCTTTCGCGGAAGTCAAAAACAAGTCACCGTTGAGTGGTGTGGAAATTTTTGGCCAACCGTGAAACATGCCTTTTTATCGCAACTACTGTGCCAGTGACATATGCCTATTGGATTACAAGAACTGTGTGTTTGACTGTGACATATTTCTGTGGATTACACTTTAAAGCTGACCATAATTACCACTGCAGCGTACCACTACTTTGGTCTAGGTAGTCCCCTGCATCTGCAGCCTGCTTCCATTGAGTAGTTTTTTATTAATTTAAGCAAAACAATTTGGGGTGACCTACAAGGAGGGATTTCAGTCTAGCCCTGGGATCCTGGGCGATACAGCTCACTCATTATATGCTGATTCAGTTGTTCATACCCCCAAAATGATGAACCGTCAGCTGAATGATATAATATATTAATATCAAAGGTGTTTTGGGAATGCCCTCAACAACTCATTTAAAACTGTGTAAAAATCTCATTACATAATTTTGCTCCTCATCCCCATTGGTACAGAGGACTTAAAAAGTTATTTCTTTTGGCACTTTATTGACTTTAACCTAGCAAATCATAGGGGACATAGGGTGTACTAAAGTGTTTGTCTGGGCTAAAACAAATAAACGGCTGTAAAAGATTGTAAGGTATAAACACCACGCACAATTAGATCTTACTACATACAAAGATATGAATTCATTACAAAACAGACAATAAGCTCTCCACATGCTAAACTTTTTATCCCCAAAAAGGTTCTAAAATACATAAGTCGATGCAATAGCACAGAGCGTGGATCGAAATTCTTCTAATTTCCGTTGGTGAAGGATATCCCAAGGTGCATGCGTTGGTCCACCTTTAGTGCCACCAGTGCCCACCACCTTCAGTTGTCTGCTTACCAGCTATTAGCGCAGATAAGGCATTTCACAAATCGGTCTCTCCTCGCATCTTTGTATTCCAAAGGGCCCAAATTATTGACCGGTTATATCCACTCAAAAATTAATGCAGATAAGGCATTCACATAGCAAACTCTCCTCGCCTCATTGCGTTCCAGATGGCCCAACCAAATGACCGGTTATATCCACTCTCAGTGGTGATATTGTGGTTTAAAGCACATACATGCAAAAAAGCATAATAAAATCTAGTGCAATTCTGTATTAAATAAAAATAAATCCTTTAATAACAAAGTATTGCACTCACATGTCCCACTCACATGCTTTGATTTTATCAATTTCCCTGCCTCTTTATATGTCCACCTTTCATTGCTTAAAAATGTAGTCATGAATACATAAAATCCAGGGACAGGCTACAAAAAAAGGACTGGATCTCAGAAACTCCAGCTTTATTCTGCAAGGATAAGCCTTCTGCATAGAAGTTCCACAAACATTTTTTTTGTTTTTACACTTAGCCTGGACAATCTTTTTAACTTGGCATGTACTTTAAATATGTAAACTACATCCTTTTTTTATGTTCTCACTATTCACAATATAAATACAATAATGGAAGCACAGAACAATATGCCTGGAATATTTGGCCATACTTGGTTTCCCTTGAAGGTATTTAAAGAGCTAATGCTTACCAAACCTGTACTTATCTGAATACACTGGGAGTATGTCCAAATACAGTCAGAGGCAGTCATGGTTTAGTGGTAAGGAAACTGATCTTGTGACCAGAGGTTTGAAGGTACAAATTCCTATGTATGCATCAGCATACACTTTTCATATGAACACATTATACAAAGCTAAGTGCCTATAATAATTGCTATGATACTGTCTGCTAATTAATTGTATTAAAATATTATAATTATTATTATTATCATCAAAATACTTTATGAAATGTACAGGTGTTCAAATGACCACTGATACAAAGTTATTTTCAGAAAGGTCAGCTAAAGGTGAGATGAGCCCCTTATTTTTGCATGCCCTGTTCCTGCGACTATACACCCCACCCTTTATTAGGTTATGCTCATCGCTTCTAATCACACCCTTACTGTTAATGTGTTAACATGACCCTGCCCAGCGTGACTCGCTTCCACACCTTTTAGACGCAGGCACAATGTGAAACTTGGCGTTGGCACTGGCAGATCACACCCTCTGAATTTTAAAACATACATACAAACATGGAAACACTTTAAAAGCCTTTGTTACTGAAACCAGATCACAAGAAAAATATAAAGTAGTATAGAAATACATGATAAAGAAATAAAGAGCAATTGCCAATCCTTCAGTTTTGTTGAACGGTGAGCTGTAAAAAATGCTGATGCCTGTTTAGGGAATACTTAAAAAATGACCTCACCTTAAGGTTAGTGACATCATTATATGTCATGGTCTCCTCCTTGGGTATCTTTTTGAAAGATTCATTGCTGGTCTGCCTAGGGGGGTTTTTCTTAGGTCAGCACTTTGTCTGAGAAAGCGGTAGCTGGTGTGTCATTACCTTGGGAAGTTTTTCAGGCTTTGTCACTGTATATGTATACGATAATGCTATAGATACAGAGATACACATATAGGCCTTAACCCTGTAATTACCTTTTACATGATTAAAGGCTGATACTTACCAAAATACTTATAGTGTCTAGGCAACCCTCTTGAGCTATATAGCCAGGAGCAATTTTCTGTCTAGGCAGTCCTGTAATGCTTCATAGCAAGGGGCGTCCCACATTTATGCTGCTTCAGGCATAATGTGAAAAGGTGCCTCACTTTCATAGAGAGCTATTAAAAGAAAGAAAGGAAAGTAATATGATTACTGTGCATTGTAGGGCTTATTTACATGCTGCTGTTTCAAAGGGTCAGATAGACTTTTCAAAGCTCACTGCACTGCAACTTTTTTAGTGTGGACTAATCCTACAGGAGAAGGTAAACTCACTGATCCCTGCATTTTGCTACAAGGAACTGGAAGCAGTGTAAATGGAACCTAAGCTCTGTACAGACACACCAAAAAAATCAGTTTAAAGTGTGAATAGCATCAAATGGTTGTCCCAAAAGACACTACTAAAAAATACTAAAGGTCCTATCATGTTACCAGTCCAGTTGCCAGTGTGTTTCTTACATATTCCCCATGTGTGCAGTGATGACATCTTTTTTTATTAACATTAAAGAGCAACAAAACCTCACTTAATGCAGGACAATACCCGGGTTCGTTTACTTTCCATTGGGATGCCGCACTGCGTGAAACCCCCCAAATTGCCCGATCTGCTTACCTCCATCCGGGTCCAAAGGTGCATGCAGGGGCTCCCAACTTATCAGAGCCGCTTGCTGTGATGATGTAATTTAGCAAATGCCTCTGATTTGGATGAATGAGGAGTGCGTACTCTTGCGTCCCCAGCATTGCCAGCCCAAGCCTATCTGAATTGAATTGTCAGCAATCAGAACCATTTGCCAAATAACGTTGTGTGAAAAAACCCAGATCTCCCGATCCACTCACCTCTTCCATAAGCCCTTGCCACATCTCTGCACCACATTCCGAGCATACCTCTAGCTAGGTGTACATGCCTGCCAGGCCTTCTTGAGTGGCCATATGGGCCTGCCCACAGCTAGAGGTGGGGATGTAACAGGCCAGTGCTCTCTCCCTCCTGAGGTCAGTGCAGCAAAGGAAATCTGAATGTGCTGAGCACCGCTGATTGGCTAAGCAGCCCACACATGCATTGTGGGAACAAGGAAAAGGTGGGTTTCCGGAAGGTCTTGGGGGATACAGCTACCAGAGAGGAACAAAATCCAATTAAGTCCAATTCTTGGGTGTTGTTCCCCTTTTATGTGTTAAACGCCAGCCATGAAGAATCTACATGGCTGCTTCTCCTACTTTTAACCACCAGCCATGTAGATTCTACGTGGCTGCCATTTTACCCCATTTAGAGCCAAAAAAAACAAAAAAGTTCTCCTCTGTCCAGGTTTTAGCATTGGGGGTCTCCTCATCTTCTGGTGGGCCAACGATCCTCTGGCGGGGCTCTTCAGGGGGACAGAGAACACCCCACATGCAGGTTCTGAGATCTCACTTGCCACCTCAGAGAGGGGCCTTTTATACCAGTGAATGCGCTAGATGCTGATATGCTAGATACTGAGATGCTAGATACTGGGATGCTAGATACTCAGTGCTAGGGCCAATTCTTTTAAATATATATATTAATGGCATTTGGAATGAATTAAAAAGTAAAATAGTAATCTTTGCAGATAATACTAAGCTGTGTAAAGTAATTAACATAATAGAGAACAGCATGCAGCTACCAACAGATTTGGGCAGCGTGTTGTAATGTCTAATGCCAGGCAGCAGCTTCCAAGGCAAACAGGATCATGAGGTATCATGAAGGGCATAGTTGTCCATGGCCAGAGCATCATTTTACCACTCTATAAGTCAATGGTTGAATCCCATACGGAATACTGTGTACAGTTCTGGGCACCAGTGCATAAGAAGGACATTTCAGAACTTGAGAAAGCAGACAACAAATTAATAAAAGCAATGGGGAAATTAGAGAACTTTGAAAGATTGTCAAAGTTACTCTAGTTTTTTTTTTTCATTTGAAAAAGAGAAGCCTGAAGGCTAGTCTAATAACTCTGTATAAATATATCCAAGGGCAATGCAAAGACCTGTTCCATGATCTATTCATACCCCGGGCTGTAACTATAACACTGGGGCATCTGCCAGCTGATTTTATATTATTGGAAGCTTAGCCCAAAAAGATCTGGTCCCAGCATTTGATTACATATACACCTTTTGCACACACCCCTTTCATGCTAGTCTGGTAGAATAACCTTGTTGAGCCCTGAAATTGAGCCCCTCAGCCATCGCAAACCGATTACCTCCACCCCTCAATCACGGTGACTTGGCAGGGCCATTTGAGCCATTTAACAGCATTGCATTGCTGAAGGACCGAGCCTGTCAGTGTATTTTAGAAGCCTGCAAAGGGCAAATGCTTTAACAACAGGATGCACTAGGAGAGAGAGACCTTCATAAATGCAATAGAGGGGGAGCTGGCAATCTGTGTGTGTGATGTGGTAGCTGCTGGCTTGCTGCAGAGTACACAGTGGAAGTCGATATGTGGAAAGGTCACAGATCTTCCTGATAGAATTTCAGTGCTATTCGGGTTTCATTGTTCTGGACAAGATGGGTCAGATCTGGAAAAAACTACCCTCGACCAGAGCTCACCACCACCTATGGTGGACACCAAGCAGGAATAACATACCGTAATTACCTTTCATTCCTAGCTAAAGGGGTTGAACCATGCAAATGGTTAATATTCTGAGAACACAAGAACTGGTAAAAAGTGCAATAATTGCAGCTGGTATTTCACTTTTACACAGATGCCAAGCATCGGTCTCCTCGCTCTGCGTAGGGAGCTTGGGAAGTGCCTGATAAGAGTATAAAGCCACCTAGCATGAAACGGGGAGGCCGATTCATTAATAGCGGCAGGTAGCGACAGTTGAGCGACTGTAGCAGTGTTTTCACAGTGCCCACTAGTAGTCGCTGTGCTTGGCCATTGTTCGGTTGTTGATAGCGACTCAGTCGGTGTGCAGTAATGTTGAATACGGGGTGACGAGTCGCTATTTGACAGGTTCCGCGATGTATGGGTACGCATGATAGCGACTGGTCAGAGCGACCGGCTCCCACCACATTCATCAAAAAATCACGCTCAAAAAATTCTCGCGCTTTGAAATGCTTGTTTAAACCCCAGAGCGCTGGCGGCGATGTGTTAAAAGTAGTTTTTTAACCCCCAAACCACCATATTTTTGGAAACCCCAAAAAAAAAATTTTTGAAAGAATTTAGTAATATGAATACAATATCAGACCTGTAATTAGGGATGAGCGAATCGATCCGGACGAACCCGGATTCGATACGAATTTCAGGAAAAATTCGATTCGGATCGAATCCGAATTTCCCCGCGATTCGATCGCTCGAAGTTTTCCTTTAACATCCATTCATTTACATTACAGGCATTCTAAGATGGCGGACGGGACATGTCCAGACATGTAAGCTGGGGCAGTGTATGCTGGGACAGTCACATGCAGCCTATCAGCAGCCAGCAAGCCCGGTGACGTCACAGCTGTATTTAAGGCCGGCCATCTTGCTTTCCAGCCTCATTTCTCTATTGCATTCGTGAGAGACAGAACGCTGTGTAGCTGAGGGAGAGACAGTTAGACAGTTAGACAGGCAGGGACAGACAGGGACAGGCTGGAGACAGGCAGGAGACAGACAGGAGACAGACAGAAAGTCAGCGGAAAACAGGGAAAGGAATGGAAAATCGGAGGCTGTCAGTTTTTTTTTTTTTTTTCATCCAGCCTGACAGCCAGGCTTTGTTAGCGTTTTCAGGCTGCTTATACTAACTAACTGTGCATATATACTGAACTGATCTTAAGTCTGCTGTGAGGCATCCCATTCTGTGACTAAAGCAGCCTCTGTTTAAGACCATATAAGCATTTGCTCTTATTATATTTGAAATTAGCCTGATAAAGACACTTTTGCTGGGCATAGTACTACTGGATCTTTTTGGGGGGCATCCCATTCTGTGACTAAAGCAGCCTCTGTTTAAGACCATATACGCATTTGCTCTTATTATATTTGAAATTAGCCTGATAAAGACACTTTTGCTGGGCATAGCACTACTTGTCCCTGCCAGGGCATCCCATTCTGTGACTAAAGCAGCCTCTGTTTAAGACCATATAAGCATTTGCTCTTATTATATTTGAAATTAGCCTGATAAAGACACTTTTGCTGGGCATAGCACTACTTGTCCCTGCCAGGGCATCCCATTCTGTGACTAAAGCAGCCTCTGTTTAAGACCATATAAGCATTTGCTCTTATTATATTTGAAATTAGCCTGATAAAGACACTTTTGCTGGGCATAGCACTACTTGTCCCTGCCAGGGCATCCCATTCTGTGACTAAAGCAGCCTCTGTTTAAGACCATATAAGCATTTGCTCTTATTATATTTGAAATTAGCCTGATAAAGACACTTTTGCTGGGCATAGTACTACTGGATCTTTTTTGGGGGCATCCCATTCTGTGACTAAAGCAGCCTCTGTTTAAGACCATATAAGCATTTGCTCTTATTATATTTGAAATTAGCCTGATAAAGACACTTTTGCTGGGCATAGCACTACTTGTCCCTGCCAGGGCATCCCATTCTGTGACTAAAGCAGCCTCTGTTTAAGACCATATAAGCATTTGCTCTTATTATATTTGAAATTAGGCCTGATAAAGACACTTTTGCTGGGCATAGCACTACTTGTCCCTGCCAGGGCATCCCATTCTGTGACTAAAGCAGCCTCTGTTTAAGACCATATAAGCATTTGCTCTTATTATATTTGAAATTAGCCTGATAAAGACACTTTTGCTGGGCATAGCACTACTTGTCCCTGCCAGGGCATCCCATTCTGTGACTAAAGCAGCCTCTGTTTAAGACCATATAAGCATTTGCTCTTATTATATTTGAAATTAGCCTGATAAAGACACTTTTGCTGGGCATAGTACTACTGGATCTTTTTTGGGGGCATCCCATTCTGTGACTAAAGCAGCCTCTGTTTAAGACCATATAAGCATTTGCTCTTATTATATTTGAAATTAGCCTGATAAAGACACTTTTGCTGGGCATAGCACTACTTGTCCCTGCCAGGGCATCCCATTCTGTGACTAAAGCAGCCTCTGTTTAAGACCATATAAGCATTTGCTCTTATTATATTTGAAATTAGCCTGATAAAGACACTTTTGCTGGGCATAGTACTACTGGATCTTTTTTGGGGGCATCCCATTCTGTGACTAAAGCAGCCTCTGTTTAAGACCATATAAGCATTTGCTCTTATTATATTTGAAATTAGCCTGATAAAGACACTTTTGCTGGGCATAGCACTACTTGTCCCTGCCAGGGCATCCCATTCTGTGACTAAAGCAGCCTCTGTTTAAGACCATATAAGCATTTGCTCTTATTATATTTGAAATTAGGCCTGATAAAGACACTTTTGCTGGGCATAGTACTACTTGTCCCTGCCAGGGCATCCCATTCTGTGACTAAAGCAGCCTCTGTTTAAGACCATATAAGCATTTGCTCTTATTATATTTGAAATTAGGCCTGATAAAGACACTTTTGCTGGGCATAGCACTACTTGTCCCTGCCAGGGCATCCCATTCTGTGACTAAAGCAGCCTCTGTTTAAGACCATATAAGCATTTGCTCTTATTATATTTGAAATTAGCCTGATAAAGACACTTTTGCTGGGCATAGTACTACTGGATCTTTTTTGGGGGCATCCCATTCTGTGACTAAAGCAGCCTCTGTTTAAGACCATATAAGCATTTACTCTTATTATATTTGAAATTAGCCTGATAAAGACACTTTTGCTGGGCATAGCACTACTTGTCCCTGCCAGGGCATCCCATTCTGTGACTAAAGCAGCCTCTGTTTAAGACCATATAAGCATTTGCTCTTATTATATTTGAAATTAGCCTGATAAAGACACTTTTGCTGGGCATAGTACTACTGGATCTTTTTTGGGGGCATCCCATTCTGTGACTAAAGCAGCCTCTGTTTAAGACCATATAAGCATTTGCTCTTGTTATATTTGAAATTAGCCTGATAAAGACACTTTTGCTGGGCATAGCACTACTTGTCCCTGCCAGGGCATCCCATTCTGTGACTAAAGCAGCCTCTGTTTAAGACCATATACGCATTTGCTCTTATTATATTTGAAATTAGCCTGATAAAGACACTTTTGCTGGGCATAGTACTACTGGATCTTTTTTGGGGGCATCCCATTCTGTGACTAAAGCAGCCTCTGTTTAAGACCATATAAGCATTTGCTCTTATTATATTTGAAATTAGCCTGATAAAGACACTTTTGCTGGGCATAGCACTACTTGTCCCTGCCAGGGCATCCCATTCTGTGACTAAAGCAGCCTCTGTTTAAGTCCATATAAGCATTTGCTCTTATTATATTTGAAATTAGGCCTGATAAAGACACTTTTGCTGGGCATAGCACTACTTGTCCCTGCCAGGGCATCCCATTCTGTGACTAAAGCAGCCTTTGATTAAGACCATATAAGCATTTGCTCTTATTATATTTGAAATTAGCCTAAAAAAGACACTTTTGCTGGGCATAGTACTACTGTATCTTTTTTGGGGGCATCCCATTCTGTGACTAATGCAGCCTCTGTTTAAGACCATATAAGCATTTGCTCTTATTATATTTGAAATTAGCCTGATAAAGACACTTTTGCTGGGCATAGCACTACTTGTCCCTGCCAGGGCATCCCATTCTGTGACTAAAGCAGCCTCTGTTTAAGACCATATAAGCATTTGCTCTTATTATATTTGAAATTAGCCTGATAAAGACACTTTTGCTGGGCATAGTACTACTGGATCTTTTTTGGGGGCATCCCATTCTGTGACTAAAGCAGCCTCTGTTTAAGACCATATAAGCATTTGCTCTTATTATATTTGAAATTAGCCTGATAAAGACACTTTTGCTGGGCATAGCACTACTTGTCCCTGCCAGGGCATCCCATTCTGTGACTAAAGCAGCCTCTGTTTAAGACCATATAAGCATTTGCTCTTATTATATTTGAAATTAGGCCTGATAAAGACACTTTTGCTGGGCATAGCACTACTTGTCCCTGCCAGGGCATCCCATTCTGTGACTAAAGCAGCCTCTGTTTAAGACCATATAAGCATTTGCTCTTATTATATTTGAAATTAGCCTAAAAAAGACACTTTTGCTGGGCATAGTACTACTGGATCTTTTTTGGGGGCATCCCATTCTGTGACTAAAGCAGCCTCTGTTTAAGACCATATAAGCATTTGCTCTTATTATATTTGAAATTAGCCTGATAAAGACACTTTTGCTGGGCATAGCACTACTTGTCCCTGCCAGGGCATCCCATTCTGTGACTAAAGCAGCCTCTGTTTAAGACCATATAAGCATTTGCTCTTATTATATTTGAAATTAGCCTGATAAAGACACTTTTGCTGGGCATAGCACTACTTGTCCCTGCCAGGGCATCCCATTCTGTGACTAAAGCAGCCTCTGTTTAAGACAATATAAGCATTTGTTCTTATTATATTTGAAATTAGCCTGATAAAGACACTTTTGCTGGGCATAGCACTACTTGTCCCTGCCAGGGCATCCCATTCTGTGACTAAAGCAGCCTCTGTTTAAGACCATATAAGCATTTGCTCTTATTATATTTGAAATTAGCCTGATAAAGACACTTTTGCTGGGCATAGTACTACTGGATCTTTTTTGGGGGCATCCCATTCTGTGACTAAAGCAGCCTCTGTTTAAGACCATATAAGCATTTGCTCTTATTATATTTGAAATTAGCCTGATAAAGACACTTTTGCTGGGCATAGCACTACTTGTCCCTGCCAGGGCATCCCATTCTGTGACTAAAGTAGCCTCTGTTTAAGACCATATAAGCATTTGCTCTTATTATATTTGAAATTAGCCTGATAAAGACACTTTTGCTGGGCATAGTACTACTGGATCTTTTTTGGGGGCATCCCATTCTGTGACTAAAGCAGCCTCTGTTTAAGACCATATAAGCATTTGCTCTTATCATATTTGAAATTAGCCTGATAAAGACACTTTTGCTGGGCATAGTACTACTGGATCTTTTTTGGGGGCATCCCATTCTGTGACTAAAGCAGCCTCTGTTTAAGACCATATAACCATTTGCTCTTATTATATTTGAAATTAGCCTGATAAAGACACTTTTGCTGGGCATAGCACTACTTGTCCCTGCCAGGGCATCCCATTCTGTGACTAAAGCAGCCTCTGTTTAAGACCATATAAGCATTTGCTCTTATTATATTTGAAATTAGCCTGATAAAGACACTTTTGCTGGGCATAGCACTACTTGTCCCTGCCAGGGCATCCCATTCTGTGACTAAAGCAGCCTCTGTTTAAGACCATATAAGCATTTGCTCTTATTATATTTGAAATTAGCCTGATAAAGACACTTTTGCTGGGCATAGTACTACTGGATCTTTTTTGGGGGCATCCCATTCTGTGACTAAAGCAGCCTCTGTTTAAGACCATATAAGCATTTGCTCTTGTTATATTTGAAATTAGCCTGATAAAGACACTTTTGCTGGGCATAGCACTACTTGTCCCTGCCAGGGCATCCCATTCTGTGACTAAAGCAGCCTCTGTTTAAGACCATATAAGCATTTGCTCTTATTATATTTGAAATTAGGCCTGATAAAGACACTTTTGCTGGGCATAGCACTACTTGTCCCTGCCAGGGCATCCCATTCTGTGACTAAAGCAGCCTCTGTTTAAGACCATATAAGCATTTGCTCTTATCATATTTGAAATTAGCCTGATAAAGACACTTTTGCTGGGCATAGTACTACTGGATCTTTTTTGGGGGCATCCCATTCTGTGACTAAAGCAGCCTCTGTTTAAGACCATATAAGCATTTGCTCTTATTATATTTGAAATTAGCCTGATAAAGACACTTTTGCTGGGCATAGCACTACTTGTCCCTGCCAGGGCATCCCATTCTGTGACTAAAGCAGACTCTGTTTAAGACCATATAAGCATTTGCTCTTATTATATTTGAAATTAGCCTGATAAAGACACTTTTGCTGGGCATAGCACTACTTGTCCCTGCCAGGGCATCCCATTCTGTGACTAAAGCAGCCTCTGTTTAAGACCATATAAGCATTTGCTCTTATTATATTTGAAATTAGCCTGATAAAGACACTTTTGCTGGGCATAGTACTACTGGATCTTTTTTGGGGGCATCCCATTCTGTGACTAAAGCAGCCTCTGTTTAAGACCATATAAGCATTTGCTCTTATTATATTTGAAATTAGCCTGATAAAGACACTTTTGCTGGGCATAGCACTACTTGTCCCTGCCAGGGCATCCCATTCTGTGACTAAAGCAGCCTCTGTTTAAGACCATATAAGCATTTGCTCTTATTATATTTGAAATTAGCCTGATAAAGACACTTTTGCTGGGCATAGTACTACTGGATCTTTTTTGGGGGCATCCCATTCTGTGACTAAAGCAGCCTCTGTTTAAGACCATATAAGCATTTGCTCTTATTATATTTGAAATTAGCCTGATAAAGACACTTTTGCTGGGCATAGTACTACTTGTCCCTGCCAGGGCATCCCATTCTGTGACTAAAGCAGCCTCTGTTTAGGACCATATAAGCATTTGCTCTTATTATATTTGAAATTAGGCCTGATAAAGACACTTTTGCTGGGCATAGCACTACTTGTCCCTGCCAGGGCATCCCATTCTGTGACTAAAGCAGCCTCTGTTTAAGACCATATAAGCATTTGCTCTTATTATATTTGAAATTAGGCCTGATAAAGACACTTTTGCTGGGCATAGCACTACTTGTCCCTGCCAGGGCATCCCATTCTGTGACTAAAGCAGCCTCTGTTTAAGACCATATAAGCATTTGCTCTTATTATATTTGAAATTAGCCTGATAAAGACACTTTTGCTGGGCATAGTACTACTGGATCTTTTTTGGGGGCATCCCATTCTGTGACTAAAGTAGCCTCTGTTTAAGACCATATAACCATTTGCTCTTATTATATTTGAAATTAGCCTGATAAAGACACTTTTGCTGGGCATAGCACTACTTGTCCCTGCCAGGGCATCCCATTCTGTGACTAAAGCAGCCTCTGTTTAGGACCATATAAGCATTTGCTCTTATTATATTTGAAATTAGCCTGATAAAGACACTTTTGCTGGGCATAGCACTACTTGTCCCTGCCAGGGCATCCCATTCTGTGACTAAAGCAGCCTCTGTTTAAGACCATATAAGCATTTGCTCTTATTATATTTGAAATTAGGCCTGATAAAGACACTTTTGCTGGGCATAGCACTACTTGTCCCTGCCAGGGCATCCCATTCTGTGACTAAAGCAGCCTCTGTTTAAGACCATATAAGCATTTGCTCTTATTATATTTGAAATTAGGCCTGATAAAGACACTTTTGCTGGGCATAGCACTACTTGTCCCTGCCAGGGCATCCCATTCTGTGACTAAAGCAGCCTCTGTTTAAGACCATATAAGCATTTGCTCTTATTATATTTGAAATAAGGCCTGATAAAGACACTTTTGCTGGGCATAGCACTACTTGTCCCTGCCAGGGCATCCCATTCTGTGACTAAAGCAGCCTCTGTTTAAGACCATATAAGCATTTGCTCTTATTATATTTGAATTAGCCTGATAAAGACACTTTTGCTGGGCATAGTACTACTGGATCTTTTTTGGGGGCATCCCATTCTGTGACTAAAGCAGCCTCTGTTTAAGACCATATAAGCATTTGCTCTTATTATATTTGAAATTAGCCTGATAAAGACACTTTTGCTGGGCATAGCACTACTTGTCCCTGCCAGGGCATCCCATTCTGTGACTAAAGCAGCCTCTGTTTAAGACCATATAAGCATTTGCTCTTATTATATTTGAAATTAGCCTGATAAAGACACTTTTGCTGGGCATAGCACTACTTGTCCCTGCCAGGGCATCCCATTCTGTGACTAAAGCAGCCTCTGTTTAAGACCATATAAGCATTTGCTCTTATTATATTTGAAATTAGCCTGATAAAGACACTTTTGCTGGGCATAGCACTACTTGTCCCTGCCAGGGCATCCCATTCTGTGACTAAAGCAGCCTCTGTTTAAGACCATATATGCATTTGCTCTTATTATATTTGAAATTAGCCTGATAAAGACACTTTTGCTGGGCATAGTACTACTGGATCTTTTTTGGGGGCATCCCATTCTGTGACTAAAGCAGCCTCTGTTTAAGACCATATAAGCATTTGCTCTTATTATATTTGAAATTAGGCCTGATAAAGACACTTTTGCTGGGCATAGCACTACTTGTCCCTGCCAGGGCATCCCATTCTGTGACTAAAGCAGCCTCTGTTTAAGACCATATAAGCATTTGCTCTTATTATATTTGAAATTAGGCCTGATAAAGACACTTTTGCTGGGCATAGCACTACTTGTCCCTGCCAGGGCATCCCATTCTGTGACTAAAGCAGCCTCTGTTTAAGACCATATAAGCATTTGCTCTTATTATATTTGAAATTAGCCTGATAAAGACACTTTTGCTGGGCATAGTACTACTGGATCTTTTTTGGGGGCATCCCATTCTGTGACTAAAGCAGCCTCTGTTTAAGACCATATAAGCATTTGCTCTTATTATATTTGAAATTAGGCCTGATAAAGACACTTTTGCTGGGCATAGCACTACTTGTCCCTGCCAGGGCATCCCATTCTGTGACTAAAGCAGCCTCTGTTTAAGACCATATAAGCATTTGCTCTTATTATATTTGAAATTAGGCCTGATAAAGACACTTTTGCTGGGCATAGCACTACTTGTCCCTGCCAGGGCATCCCATTCTGTGACTAAAGCAGCCTCTGTTTAAGACCATATAAGCATTTGCTCTTATTATATTTGAAATTAGCCTGATAAAGACACTTTTGCTGGGCATAGCACTACTTGTCCCTGCCAGGGCATCCCATTCTGTGACTAAAGCAGCCTCTGTTTAAGACCATATAAGCATTTGCTCTTATTATATTTGAAATTAGCCTGATAAAGACACTTTTGCTGGGCATAGCACTACTTGTCCCTGCCAGGGCATCCCATTCTGTGACTAAAGCAGCCTCTGTTTAAGACCATATAAGCATTTGCTCTTATTATATTTGAAATTAGCCTGATAAAGACACTTTTGCTGGGCATAGTACTACTGGATCTTTTTTGGGGGCATCCCATTCTGTGACTAAAGCAGCCTCTGTTTAAGACCATATAAGCATTTGCTCTTATTATATTTGAAATTAGCCTGATAAAGACACTTTTGCTGGGCATAGTACTACTGGATCTTTTTTGGGGGCATCCCATTCTGTGACTAAAGCAGCCTCTGTTTAAGACCATATAAGCATTTGCTCTTATCATATTTGAAATTAGCCTGATAAAGACACTTTTGCTGGGCATAGTACTACTGGATCTTTTTTGGGGGCATCCCATTCTGTGACTAAAGCAGCCTCTGTTTAAGACCATATAACCATTTGCTCTTATTATATTTGAAATTAGCCTGATAAAGACACTTTTGCTGGGCATAGCACTACTTGTCCCTGCAAGGGCATCCCATTTTGTGACTAAAGCAGCCTCTGTTTAAGACCATATAAGCATTTGCTCTTATTATATTTGAAATTAGCCTGATAAAGACACTTTTGCTGGGCATAGCACTACTTGTCCCTGCCAGGGCATCCCATTCTGTGACTAAAGCAGCCTCTGTTTAAGACCATATAAGCATTTGCTCTTATTATATTTGAAATTAGCCTGATAAAGACACTTTTGCTGGGCATAGTACTACTGGATCTTTTTTGGGGGCATCCCATTCTGTGACTAAAGCAGCCTCTGTTTAAGACCATATAAGCATTTGCTCTTATTATATTTGAAATTAGCCTGATAAAGACACTTTTGCTGGGCATAGCACTACTTGTCCCTGCCAGGGCATCCCATTCTGTGACTAAAGCAGCCTCTGTTTAAGACCATATAAGCATTTGCTCTTATTATATTTGAAATTAGGCCTGATAAAGACACTTTTGCTGGGCATAGCACTACTTGTCCCTGCCAGGGCATCCCATTCTGTGACTAAAGCAGCCTCTGTTTAAGACCATATAAGCATTTGCTCTTATTATATTTGAAATTAGCCTGATAAAGACAATTTTGCTGGGCATAGTACTACTGGATCTTTTTTGGGGGCATCCCATTCTGTGACTAAAGCAGCCTCTGTTTAAGACCATATAAGCATTTGCTCTTATTATATTTGAAATTAGCCTGATAAAGACACTTTTGCTGGGCATAGCACTACTTGTCCCTGCCAGGGCATCCCATTCTGTGACTAAAGCAGCCTCTGTTTAAGACCATATAAGCATTTGCTCTTATTATATTTGAAATTAGCCTGATAAAGACACTTTTGCTGGGCATAGCACTACTTGTCCCTGCCAGGGCATCCCATTCTGTGACTAAAGCAGCCTCTGTTTTAGACCATATAAGCATTTGCTCTTATTATATTTGAAATTAGCCTGATAAAGACACTTTTGCTGGGCATAGTACTACTGGATCTTTTTTGGGGGCATCCCATTCTGTGACTAAAGCAGCCTCTGTTTAAGACCATATAAGCATTTGCTCTTATTATATTTGAAATTAGGCCTGATAAAGACACTTTTGCTGGGCATAGCACTACTTGTCCCTGCCAGGGCATCCCATTCTGTGACTAAAGCAGCCTCTGTTTAAGACCATATAAGCATTTGCTCTTATTATATTTGAAATTAGGCCTGATAAAGACACTTTTGCTGGGCATAGCACTACTTGTCCCTGCCAGGGCATCCCATTCTGTGACTAAAGCAGCCTCTGTTTAAGACCATATAAGCATTTGCTCTTATTATATTTGAAATTAGCCTGATAAAGACACTTTTGCTGGGCATAGTACTACTGGATCTTTTTTGGGGGCATCCCATTCTGTGACTAAAGCAGCCTCTGTTTAAGACCATATAACCATTTGCTCTTATTATATTTGAAATTAGCCTGATAAAGACACTTTTGCTGGGCATAGCACTAGTTGTCCCTGCCAGGGCATCCCATTCTGTGACTAAAGCAGCCTCTGTTTAAGACCATATAAGCATTTGCTCTTATTATATTTGAAATTAGCCTGATAAAGACACTTTTGCTGGGCATAGTACTACTGGATCTTTTTTGGGGGCATCCCATTCTGTGACTAAAGCAGCCTCTGTTTAAGACCATATAAGCATTTGCTCTTATTATATTTGAAATTAGCCTGATAAAGACACTTTTGCTGGGCATAGCACTACTTGTCCCTACCAGGGCATCCCATTCTGTGACTAAAGCAGCCTCTGTTTAAGACCATATAAGCATTTGCTCTTATTATATTTGAAATTAGCCTGATAAAGACACTTTTGCTGGGCATAGTACTACTGGATCTTTTTTGGGGGCATCCCATTCTGTGACTAAAGCAGCCTCTGTTTAAGACCATATAAGCATTTGCTCTTATTATATTTGAAATTAGCCTGATAAAGACACTTTTGCTGGGCATAGCACTACTTGTCCCTGCCAGGGCATCCCATTCTGTGACTAAAGCAGCCTCTGTTTAAGACCATATAAGCATTTGCTCTTATTATATTTGAAATTAGGCCTGATAAAGACACTTTTGCTGGGCATAGCACTACTTGTCCCTGCCAGGGCATCCCATTCTGTGACTAAAGCAGCCTCTGTTTAAGACCATATAAGCATTTGCTCTTATTATATTTGAAATTAGCCCGATAAAGACACTTTTGCTGGGCATAGTACTACTGGATCTTTTTTGGGGGCATCCCATTCTGTGACTAAAGCAGCCTCTGTTTAAGACCATATAAGCATTTGCTCTTATTATATTTGAAATTAGCCTGATAAAGACACTTTTGCTGGGCATAGTACTACTGGATCTTTTTTTGGGGGCATCCCATTCTGTGACTAAAGCAGCCTCTGTTTAAGACCATATAAGCATTTGCTCTTATTATATTTGAAATTAGCCTGATAAAGACACTTTTGCTGGGCATAGTACTACTTGTCCCTGCCAGGGCATCCCATTCTGTGACTAAAGCAGCCTCTGTTTAGGACCATATAAGCATTTGCTCTTATTATATTTGAAATTAGGCCTGATAAAGACACTTTTGCTGGGCATAGCACTACTTGTCCCTGCCAGGGCATCCCATTCTGTGACTAAAGCAGCCTCTGTTTAAGACCATATAAGCATTTGCTCTTATTATATTTGAAATTAGGCCTGATAAAGACACTTTTGCTGGGCATAGCACTACTTGTCCCTGCCAGGGCATCCCATTCTGTGACTAAAGCAGCCTCTGTTTAAGACCATATAAGCATTTGCTCTTATTATATTTGAAATTAGCCTGATAAAGACACTTTTGCTGGGCATAGTACTACTGGATCTTTTTTGGGGGCATCCCATTCTGTGACTAAAGTAGCCTCTGTTTAAGACCATATAACCATTTGCTCTTATTATATTTGAAATTAGCCTGATAAAGACACTTTTGCTGGGCATAGCACTACTTGTCCCTGCCAGGGCATCCCATTCTGTGACTAAAGCAGCCTCTGTTTAGGACCATATAAGCATTTGCTCTTATTATATTTGAAATTAGCCTGATAAAGACACTTTTGCTGGGCATAGCACTACTTGTCCCTGCCAGGGCATCCCATTCTGTGACTAAAGCAGCCTCTGTTTAAGACCATATAAGCATTTGCTCTTATTATATTTGAAATTAGGCCTGATAAAGACACTTTTGCTGGGCATAGCACTACTTGTCCCTGCCAGGGCATCCCATTCTGTGACTAAAGCAGCCTCTGTTTAAGACCATATAAGCATTTGCTCTTATTATATTTGAAATTAGGCCTGATAAAGACACTTTTGCTGGGCATAGCACTACTTGTCCCTGCCAGGGCATCCCATTCTGTGACTAAAGCAGCCTCTGTTTAAGACCATATAAGCATTTGCTCTTATTATATTTGAAATAAGGCCTGATAAAGACACTTTTGCTGGGCATAGCACTACTTGTCCCTGCCAGGGCATCCCATTCTGTGACTAAAGCAGCCTCTGTTTAAGACCATATAAGCATTTGCTCTTATTATATTTGAATTAGCCTGATAAAGACACTTTTGCTGGGCATAGTACTACTGGATCTTTTTTGGGGGCATCCCATTCTGTGACTAAAGCAGCCTCTGTTTAAGACCATATAAGCATTTGCTCTTATTATATTTGAAATTAGCCTGATAAAGACACTTTTGCTGGGCATAGCACTACTTGTCCCTGCCAGGGCATCCCATTCTGTGACTAAAGCAGCCTCTGTTTAAGACCATATAAGCATTTGCTCTTATTATATTTGAAATTAGCCTGATAAAGACACTTTTGCTGGGCATAGCACTACTTGTCCCTGCCAGGGCATCCCATTCTGTGACTAAAGCAGCCTCTGTTTAAGACCATATATGCATTTGCTCTTATTATATTTGAAATTAGCCTGATAAAGACACTTTTGCTGGGCATAGTACTACTGGATCTTTTTTGGGGGCATCCCATTCTGTGACTAAAGCAGCCTCTGTTTAAGACCATATAAGCATTTGCTCTTATTATATTTGAAATTAGGCCTGATAAAGACACTTTTGCTGGGCATAGCACTACTTGTCCCTGCCAGGGCATCCCATTCTGTGACTAAAGCAGCCTCTGTTTAAGACCATATGAGCATTTGCTCTTATTATATTTGAAATTAGGCCTGATAAAGACACTTTTGCTGGGCATAGCACTACTTGTCCCTGCCAGGGCATCCCATTCTGTGACTAAAGCAGCCTCTGTTTAAGACCATATAAGCATTTGCTCTTATTATATTTGAAATTAGCCTGATAAAGACACTTTTGCTGGGCATAGTACTACTGGATCTTTTTGGGGGGCATCCCATTCTGTGACTAAAGCAGCCTCTGTTTAAGACCATATAAGCATTTGCTCTTATTATATTTGAAATTAGGCCTGATAAAGACACTTTTGCTGGGCATAGCACTACTTGTCCCTGCCAGGGCATCCCATTCTGTGACTAAAGCAGCCTCTGTTTAAGACCATATAAGCATTTGCTCTTATTATATTTGAAATTAGGCCTGATAAAGACACTTTTGCTGGGCATAGCACTACTTGTCCCTGCCAGGGCATCCCATTCTGTGACTAAAGCAGCCTCTGTTTAAGACCATATAAGCATTTGCTCTTATTATATTTGAAATTAGCCTGATAAAGACACTTTTGCTGGGCATAGCACTACTTGTCCCTGCCAGGGCATCCCATTCTGTGACTAAAGCAGCCTCTGTTTAAGACCATATAAGCATTTGCTCTTATTATATTTGAAATTAGCCTGATAAAGACACTTTTGCTGGGCATAGCACTACTTGTCCCTGCCAGGGCATCCCATTCTGTGACTAAAGCAGCCTCTGTTTAAGACCATATAAGCATTTGCTCTTATTATATTTGAAATTAGCCTGATAAAGACACTTTTGCTGGGCATAGTACTACTGGATCTTTTTTGGGGGCATCCCATTCTGTGACTAAAGCAGCCTCTGTTTAAGACCATATAAGCATTTGCTCTTATTATATTTGAAATTAGCCTGATAAAGACACTTTTGCTGGGCATAGTACTACTGGATCTTTTTTGGGGGCATCCCATTCTGTGACTAAAGCAGCCTCTGTTTAAGACCATATAAGCATTTGCTCTTATCATATTTGAAATTAGCCTGATAAAGACACTTTTGCTGGGCATAGTACTACTGGATCTTTTTTGGGGGCATCCCATTCTGTGACTAAAGCAGCCTCTGTTTAAGACCATATAACCATTTGCTCTTATTATATTTGAAATTAGCCTGATAAAGACACTTTTGCTGGGCATAGCACTACTTGTCCCTGCAAGGGCATCCCATTTTGTGACTAAAGCAGCCTCTGTTTAAGACCATATAAGCATTTGCTCTTATTATATTTGAAATTAGCCTGATAAAGACACTTTTGCTGGGCATAGCACTACTTGTCCCTGCCAGGGCATCCCATTCTGTGACTAAAGCAGCCTCTGTTTAAGACCATATAAGCATTTGCTCTTATTATATTTGAAATTAGCCTGATAAAGACACTTTTGCTGGGCATAGTACTACTGGATCTTTTTTGGGGGCATCCCATTCTGTGACTAAAGCAGCCTCTGTTTAAGACCATATAAGCATTTGCTCTTATTATATTTGAAATTAGCCTGATAAAGACACTTTTGCTGGGCATAGCACTACTTGTCCCTGCCAGGGCATCCCATTCTGTGACTAAAGCAGCCTCTGTTTAAGACCATATAAGCATTTGCTCTTATTATATTTGAAATTAGGCCTGATAAAGACACTTTTGCTGGGCATAGCACTACTTGTCCCTGCCAGGGCATCCCATTCTGTGACTAAAGCAGCCTCTGTTTAAGACCATATAAGCATTTGCTCTTATTATATTTGAAATTAGCCTGATAAAGACACTTTTGCTGGGCATAGTACTACTGGATCTTTTTTGGGGGCATCCCATTCTGTGACTAAAGCAGCCTCTGTTTAAGACCATATAAGCATTTGCTCTTATTATATTTGAAATTAGCCTGATAAAGACACTTTTGCTGGGCATAGCACTACTTGTCCCTGCCAGGGCATCCCATTCTGTGACTAAAGCAGCCTCTGTTTAAGACCATATAAGCATTTGCTCTTATTATATTTGAAATTAGCCTGATAAAGACACTTTTGCTGGGCATAGCACTACTTGTCCCTGCCAGGGCATCCCATTCTGTGACTAAAGCAGCCTCTGTTTTAGACCATATAAGCATTTGCTCTTATTATATTTGAAATTAGCCTGATAAAGACACTTTTGCTGGGCATAGTACTACTGGATCTTTTTTGGGGGCATCCCATTCTGTGACTAAAGCAGCCTCTGTTTAAGACCATATAAGCATTTGCTCTTATTATATTTGAAATTAGGCCTGATAAAGACACTTTTGCTGGGCATAGCACTACTTGTCCCTGCCAGGGCATCCCATTCTGTGACTAAAGCAGCCTCTGTTTAAGACCATATAAGCATTTGCTCTTATTATATTTGAAATTAGGCCTGATAAAGACACTTTTGCTGGGCATAGCACTACTTGTCCCTGCCAGGGCATCCCATTCTGTGACTAAAGCAGCCTCTGTTTAAGACCATATAAGCATTTGCTCTTATTATATTTGAAATTAGCCTGATAAAGACACTTTTGCTGGGCATAGTACTACTGGATCTTTTTTGGGGGCATCCCATTCTGTGACTAAAGCAGCCTCTGTTTAAGACCATATAACCATTTGCTCTTATTATATTTGAAATTAGCCTGATAAAGACACTTTTGCTGGGCATAGCACTAGTTGTCCCTGCCAGGGCATCCCATTCTGTGACTAAAGCAGCCTCTGTTTAAGACCATATAAGCATTTGCTCTTATTATATTTGAAATTAGCCTGATAAAGACACTTTTGCTGGGCATAGTACTACTGGATCTTTTTTGGGGGCATCCCATTCTGTGACTAAAGCAGCCTCTGTTTAAGACCATATAAGCATTTGCTCTTATTATATTTGAAATTAGCCTGATAAAGACACTTTTGCTGGGCATAGCACTACTTGTCCCTACCAGGGCATCCCATTCTGTGACTAAAGCAGCCTCTGTTTAAGACCATATAAGCATTTGCTCTTATTATATTTGAAATTAGCCTGATAAAGACACTTTTGCTGGGCATAGTACTACTGGATCTTTTTTGGGGGCATCCCATTCTGTGACTAAAGCAGCCTCTGTTTAAGACCATATAAGCATTTGCTCTTATTATATTTGAAATTAGCCTGATAAAGACACTTTTGCTGGGCATAGCACTACTTGTCCCTGCCAGGGCATCCCATTCTGTGACTAAAGCAGCCTCTGTTTAAGACCATATAAGCATTTGCTCTTATTATATTTGAAATTAGGCCTGATAAAGACACTTTTGCTGGGCATAGCACTACTTGTCCCTGCCAGGGCATCCCATTCTGTGACTAAAGCAGCCTCTGTTTAAGACCATATAAGCATTTGCTCTTATTATATTTGAAATTAGCCCGATAAAGACACTTTTGCTGGGCATAGTACTACTGGATCTTTTTTGGGGGCATCGCATTCTGTGACTAAAGCAGCCTCTGTTTAAGACCATATAAGCATTTGCTCTTATTATATTTGAAATTAGCCTGATAAAGACACTTTTGCTGGGCATAGTACTACTGGATCTTTTTTGGGGGCATCCCATTCTGTGACTAAAGCAGCCTCTGTTTAAGACCATATAACCATTTGCTCTTATTATATTTATATTATAAGACACTTTTGCTGGGCATAGGCTTACTGCTGCCTGCCAGGTGCACTTCTGTTGAGGCATCCCATTCTGTAACATAGCATACCCCTCTTTATTTACACTAAGCAGCTCTCTTATTTACACTAAGCAGGCCTGTTGGAGGCTGAGTGTTACTGCTCACTTTTGGTGTGCATTATATTCTGTTTCATATAGACCCACCGCTGCCCGGGGGATCTTAAAATATCACCTACTACCACGCCAGTTAGACTATGTCGGGCAGACAAGTGCCTGGAAGTGAAAAGAGGAGTGGCAGAGGCCAAGATTCCGCAGGCAGAGCTCGCATCAGACTGGGGGCCAGTAGCAGCAGGAGTCACGCTGAGAGACCTAATCTGCCAGTATCTGCTAGCGGTCGGGTCTCCACCAGTAACGCATCTGCCGTGGTAGATTGGTTGACGCGCTCATCAACAACATCATCACAACTTACGTCTGAGACCCCCAGTCTAGGGTCGGTAGGTTCCTCTGACACAACCCTGAGTTGGCATGCCCCGAGAGCAGTCCCTGTCCTCCCATTGCCTCTGTCCTACGCCGTTCCCTCCCCCTGCGACGTATCCTATGCTTTGGGTTCAGCTCCACTCTTTAGTGAGGAGGACGATCAGATACAGGAGGACAGTCAGCAGCTACTGCCCAGCCAAGAAATGGAGGTGGCTTCTTTAGCTAGGCAGACAAATAGTGATGTGGACAGTGTCGTGGGTGCTGCGAGCGTTCCAGCTCCTGCGCCAGACACTGTTGACGAATCCACGAACATCAGTGACGTACAGCCACAACTCGGTGATGATGATGATGATGACGATGAAGCCGATCGCACTTGGGAGCCGGGTGATGAAGGGGCTTCATCGTCATCATCAGGAGAAGAGGGGCGCAGGTTGCCCCGGAGTCAGCAGCTGAGGCAGCAAGGTGGTAGCAGTCAGCATGGGGGCACAATTCCAAAGGCTGGAGCCGGCCGGGGCCGGGGCCGGGGTAGAGCACCTGCTGTGCGGCAGTCTACCTTATCGGGAGGTAGTGGAGCAGGGGTTCCTGGAGTTGGCAACAGCAGCAGTGAATCAGTGAGGCCAGGGGGTGGGAAAAGTAGCTACTCGGCAGTGTGGCAGTTTTTCCTGAGGCATCCGCAGGAGGGTAACATGGCCACATGCAAGATATGTAGGCAAAAGGTGAAGCGTGGCCAGGGTCCAAATGCTGGCACCACGGCCCTGCGTCAACATATGATGCGTCACCATAAAACGACCTGGGAGAACCGAGGCTCCCAAGGGGTGGTCCAGTCTGCTTCCTCACCAAGTGAGCTCCCAATTTCTGCCAGCCAAGGCTCCAGCACCTCAGCCGAAGGCAGCTGTGCGTCATACCCATCCTCTGTCGCTCCTGCTCCTCCTCCTCCAAGTCATGCATCCCGCCAGCAATCCATCAGCGAAGCCATGTCCAAGAGACAGCAGTATGCGCCCACTCATCCTACGGCGCAGAAGCTGAATGTGCTCCTGTCCAAGTTGCTGGTGCTGCAGTCGCTCCCTTTTCAGGTGGTGGAATCTGCACCTTTCAGAGAACTGATGGCTTGTGCCGAGCCGAGGTGGAGAGTCCCAAGCCGTCATTTCTTTGCCAAGAAGGCAGTACCAGCGCTGCACACTTTTGTTGAACAGAAGGTGGGCCAGTCCTTGAGCCTGTCGGTGTGTAGCAAAATACATGGCAGCGCCGACATCTGGAGCTGTAACTACGGTCAGGGGCAGTACATGTCGTTTACGGCCCACTGGGTGAATGTGGTCCCTTTGCAGCAGCAACTTGGACAGGTCACGCCGCTTCGGCCTCCGTGCTCTCTGCCCATTGGGCCTGTGACACCGTGCGACTCGGCCTCCTCATCCTCCGCCATCTCCTCACCCTCCACTGTAGGCTCAAGTCTCAGTGCCCCTCCAGTCTACCATGTGTGCAGGGCACGGAGGTGTCACGCAGTGCTTCACATGGTTTGTCTTGGCGAACGGAGTCACACAGGGGAGGAACTGCTTAAATGTATTCATCAGGAAATCCAAACATGGCTTACTCCGAGAAAACTTAAAATGGGAATCATGGTTACCGACAATGGGAAGAACATTTTGTCTGCGCTGCGCCAAGGAAGCCTGACCCATGCCCCCTGCATGGCTCACGTCTTCAATCTGGTTGTCAAGCGGTTTCTGAAGTGTTCCCCCCATCTGCAGGACATCCTAACAACTTCAAGGAAACTTTGCATGCACTTCAGCCACTCCTACACCGCCAAACACACCCTTCTTGAGCTACAGCGTCAGAATGGTATCCCCCAACATAGTCTGATTTGCGATGTTTCCACCCGTTGGAATTCCACCCTTCGCATGTTGGACCGATTATATGAACAGAGAAAAGCCATCACGGATTTCCTGATGATCCAAGCAGATAGGGGGACTCCCCTGTGTAACTTCAATGTCAACCAGTGGCAGCTCATACGTGACACCTGCCGTTTGCTCAGGCCCTTTGAGGAAGCCACTTTATTTGTCAGTCGGCAGGATTACGGGATGAACGACGTGATTCCACTGCTTCATGTACTACAGCACATGTTGGAAACCATGGCTGGTCAGGGCACTGGAGACATGGCGTTTACATCTTACGGCCACATGAACCCCGTTGGAGCTGAACTGGAGGAGGAGGAGGAAGAGGAGGAGGAGGAGTTGCCCAGCGAAACACAGTTTAGGCTTGGCGAAATGGCTGGTTTACCTAGTCAGCGGACAGGAGAGGAGGAGCAGGATCAGCCAGAGGAGCTAGAGGTTTTTGAGGAAGGCGAGACAGAGGACCCGGGCACACCGTGGCAGTATGCAGTGGAGATGGAGACAGGTAGTCCATCCGAGTCACTTGCGCAAATGGCACGAAGCATGCTCACGTGCTTGCGTAGTGACCCCAGAATTGTTTCCATCTGTCGGCGGGATGACTTCTGGCTGTCCACCTTATTGGACCCTCGCTTCCGGCACAAAATGGGGGCATTTTTTAAACCCACCGAGAGGGAGGACAAACTCAACTACTACAAAGACATTCTACGTAGGCAGTTGGCCGATGCCTATCTGCGCCATGGTCCATACTCTCGCAGGTCTGACTCGAGGGGACCTCTGCGCTCACCTTCCACTGCCATGGCCGCTGGGGGGGTTGGCAGGAGCAGCAGCTCCATCAGCAGCAGCAGCCTCAGTCTTCAGTCGCTAATGAGTAGCTTTCTACACCCGCATAGTGAGGCTACTCATGAGCAGCAGGAAGACCTGGAGCAGGACCTCAACCAGCAGGTCATGTCATACTTTGACATGACCATGCCAACACACCTTGAGGATCCGCTGGACTTCTGGGCAGCCAAACTTGATTTGTGGCCGCAACTAGCAGAGTTTGCCCTGGAAAAGCTGTCCTGCCCGGCAAGTAGCGTGCCATCTGAGCGGGTGTTTAGTGCGGCGGGGGCCATAGTTACGGCGAGGAGAACTCGTCTGTCAACTAAAAATGTGGAGAGACTCACCTTTGTCAAAATGAATCAGGGATGGATCAGCCAGGATTTCCACCCACCAATGCCTGATGCATGCGACTAGATTCAGCATGGTGCCACGTTTTACACTTTCCAAATGGTGCAAAACATATTTATGTCTTTTTTTGGGCTCCTGCTGCTGCTGCTGCCAACTTCTGCCAACTTCTGGGTGTGATTCATCCAATTGTTGGGCTCCTGAAGCCAACCCGAGTGTCACTTTAAAGTAATATTTGGGCTCCTGCTGCTGCTGCTGCTGTCAACTCCTGCCAACTCCAGGGTGTGATTCATCCAATTTTTGGGCTCCTGAAGCCAACTCCAGTGTATATTTGGGCTCCTGCTGCTGCTACTGTCAACTCCTGCCAACTCCAGGGTGTGATTCATCCAATTTTTGGGCTCCTGAAGCCAACTCCAGTGTATATTTGGGCTCCTGCTGCTGCTGCTGCCAACTCCAGGGTGTGATTCATCCAATTTTTGGGCTCCTGAAGCCAACTCCAGTGTATATTTGGGCTCCTGCTGCTGCTACTGTCAACTCCTGCCAACTCCAGGGTGTGATTCATCCAATTTTTGGGCTCCTGAAGCCAACTCCAGTGTATATTTGGGCTCCTGCTGCTGCTGCTGCTGTCAACTTCTGCCAACTCCAGGGTGTGATTCATCCAATTTTTGGGCTCCTGAGACCAACTCCAGTGTATATTTGGGCTCCTGCTGCTACTGCTGCCAACTTCTGCCAACTCCAGGGTGTGATTCATCCAATTTTTGGGCTCCTGAAGCCACTCCAGTGTATATTTGGGCTCCTGCTGCTGCTGCTGCCAACTCCAGGGTGTGATTCATCCAATTTGTGGGCTCCTGAAGCCAACTCCAGTGTATATTTGGGCTCCTGCTGCTGCTACTGTCAACTCCTGCCAACTCCAGGGTGTGATTCATCCAATTTTTGGGCTCCTGAAGCCAACTCCAGTGTATATTTGGGCTCCTGCTGCTGCTACTGTCAACTCCTGCCAACTCCAGGGTGTGATTCATCCAGTTTTTGGGCTCCTGAAGCCAACTCCAGTGTATATTTGGGCTCCTGCTGCTGCTGCTGCCAACTCCAGGGTGTGATTCATCCAATTTTTGGGCTCCTGAAGCCAACTCCAGTGTATATTTGGGCTCCTGCTGCTGCTACTGTCAACTCCTGCCAACTCCAGGGTGTGATTTATCCAATTTTTGGGCTCCTGAAGCCAACTCCAGTGTATATTTGGGCTCCTGCTGCTGCTGCTGCTGCCAACTTCTGCCAACTCCAGGGTGTGATTCATCCAATTTTTGGGCTCCTGAAGCCAACTCCAGTGTATATTTGGGCTCCTGCTGCTGCTGCTGCCAACTCCAGGGTGTGATTCATCCAATTTTTGGGCTCCTGAAGCCAACTCCAGTGTATATTTGGGCTCCTGCTGCTGCTGCTGTCAACTCCTGCCAACTCCAGGGTGTGATTCATCCAATTTTTGGGCTCCTGAAGCCAACTCCAGTGTATATTTGGGCTCCTGCTGCTGCTGCTGCCAACTTCTGCCAACTCCAGGGTGTGATTCATCCAATTTTTGGGCTCCTGAGGCCAACTCCAGTGTATATTTGGGCTCCTGCTGCTGCTGCTGCCAACTCCAGGGTGTGATTCATCCAATTTTTGGGCTCCTGAAGCCAACTCCAGTGTATATTTGGGCTCCTGCTGCTGCTGCTGCTGTCAACTCCTGCCAACTCCAGGGTGTGATTCATCCAATTTTTGGGCTCCTGAAGCCAACTCCAGTGTATATTTGGGCTCCTGCTGCTGCTGCTGCCAACTTCTGCCAACTCCAGGGTGTGATTCATCCAATTTTTGGGATCCTGAAGCCAACTCCAGTGTATATTTGGGCTGCTGCTGCTGCTGCTGCCAACTTCTGCCAACTCCAGGGTGTGATTCATCCAATTTTTGGGCTCCTGAAGCCAACTCCAGTGTATATTTGGGCTCCTGCTGCTGCTACTGTCAACTCCTGCCAACTCCAGGGTGTGATTCATCCAATTTTTGGGCTCCTGAAGCCAACTCCAGTGTATATTTGGGCTCCTGCTGCTGCTGCTGCCAACTCCAGGGTGTGATTCATCCAATTTTTGGGCTCCTGAAGCCAACTCCAGTGTATATTTGGGCTCCTGCTGCTGCTACTGTCAACTCCTGCCAACTCCAGGGTGTGATTCATCCAATTTTTGGGCTCCTGAAGCCAACTCCAGTGTATATTTGGGCTCCTGCTGCTGCTGCTGCCAACTTCTGCCAACTCCAGGGTGTGATTCATCCAATTTTTGGGCTCCTGAGGCCAACTCCAGTGTATATTTGGGCTCCTGCTGCTACTGCTGCCAACTTCTGCCAACTCCAGGGTGTGATTCATCCAATTTTTGGGCTCCTGAAGCCACTCCAGTGTATATTTGGGCTCCTGCTGCTGCTGCTGCCAACTTCTGCCAACTCCAGGGTGTGATTCATCCAATTTTTGGGCTCCTGAAGCCAACTCCAGTGTATATTTGGGCTCCTGCTGCTGCCAACTTCTGCCAACTCCAAGGTGTGATTCATCCAATTTTTGGGCTCCTGAAGCCAACTCCAGTGTATATTTGGGCTCCTGCTGCTGCTGCTGCCAACTCCAGGGTGTGATTCATCCAATTTTTGGGCTCCTGAAGCCAACTCCAGTGTATATTTGGGCTCCTGCTGCTGCTACTGTCAACTCCTGCCAACTCCAGGGTGTGATTCATCCAATTTTTGGGCTCCTGAAGCCAACTCCAGTGTATATTTGGGCTCCTGCTGCTGCTACTGTCAACTCCTGCCAACTCCAGGGTGTGATTCATCCAGTTTTTGGGCTCCTGAAGCCAACTCCAGTGTATATTTGGGCTCCTGCTGCTGCTGCTGCCAACTTCTGCCAACTCCAGGGTGTGATTCATCCAATTTTTGGGCTCCTGAAGCCAACTCCAGTGTATATTTGGGCTCCTGCTGCTGCTGCTGCCAACTCCAGGGTGTGATTCATCCAATTTTTGGGCTCCTGAGGCCAACCCCAGGGTCTCTTTAATGTAATATTTGGGCTCCTGCTGCTGCTACTGTCAACTCCTGCCAACTCCAGGGTGTGATTCATCCAATTTTTGGGCTCCTGAAGCCAACTCCAGTGTATATTTGGGCTCCTGCTGCTGCTGCTGCCAACTTCTGCCAACTCCAGGGTGTGATTCATCCAATTTTTGGGCTCCTGAAGCCAACTCCAGTGTATATTTGGGCTCCTGCTGCTGCTGCTGCCAACTCCAGGGTGTGATTCATCCAATTTTTGGGCTCCTGAGGCCAACCCCAGGGTCTCTTTAATGTAATATTTGGGCTCCTGCTGCTGCTGCTGCTGTCAACTCCTGCCAACTCCAGGGTGTGATTCATCCAATTTTTGGGCTCCTGAAGCCAACTCCAGTGTATATTTGGGCTCCTGCTGCTGCTGCTGCCAACTTCTGCCAACTCCAGGGTGTGATTCATCCAATTTTTGGGCTCCTGAAGCCAACTCCAGTGTATATTTGGGCTCCTGCTGCTGCTGCTGCCAACTTCTGCCAACTCCAGGGTGTGATTCATCCAATTTTTGGGCTCCTGCTGCTGCTGCTGCCAACTTCTGCCAACTCCAGGGTGTGATTCATCCAATTTTTGGGCTCCTGAAGCCAACTCCAGTGTATATTTGGGCTCCTGCTGCCAACTTCTGCCAACTCCAGGGTGTGATTCATCCAATTTTTGGGCTCCTGAAGCCAACTCCAGTGTATATTTGGGCTCCTGCTGCTGCTACTGTCAACTCCTGCCATCTCCAGGGTGTGATTCATCCAATTTTTGGGCTCCTGAAGCCAACTCCAGTGTATATTTGGGCTCCTGCTGCTGCTGCTGCCAACTCCAGGGTGTGATTCATCCAATTTTTGGGCTCCTGAGGCCAACCCCAGGGTCTCTTTAATGTAATATTTGGGCTCCTGCTGCTGCTACTGTCAACTCCTGCCAACTCCAGGGTGTGATTCATCCAATTTTTGGGCTCCTGAAGCCAACTCCAGTGTATATTTGGGCTCCTGCTGCTGCTGCTGCCAACTCCAGGGTGTGATTCATCCAATTTTTGGGCTCCTGAGGCCAACCCCAGGGTCTCTTTAAAGTAATATTTGGGCTCCTGCTGCTGCTGCTGCTGTCAACTCCTGCCAACTTCAGGGTGTGATTCATCCAATTTTTGGGCTCCTGCTGCTGCCAACTCCAGTGTCTCTTTAAAGCAATGTTTGGGCTCCTTCTGCCCCTCATAGTGATGCCACTTCAACTCTCTGCAATTGTGCCGCTCTGCGATTCTATTAGCGATGCCTCTGATCTGCATGTGATATTTCTTCAAAGTATTATTTAACTAACCCAGCACGCATCCTGTGCGTGTTACAGCAAGGCAGAATGGTTTACAACCCTATTGAGGCTCTAGGAGGCTCAGAAATAGCTGTTTTTAATAGCGATTCGTCGCGAATTTATTCGGGTCGAAACGATTTTTGTCGGAAAATTCGGCGAATCAGTCGAATCGAATTTTTCAAAAGTTCGCTCATCTCTACCTGTAATATCAATTCTGCACAATTTTTTTTTTTTTTTTTACCTTAAAAAAATTTACTAACATGGCAGAAGTGGTCACAGAATTTTTCACATTTAAAAAAAAAAAAACATTAATAACAATTAATTATGAATATTTAAAGATTGTTCCATTGAAATGCATTGGAGAGCGCCAGGTAGCGAGAGGTCATACCTGTCGCTGTTCAAGGTCGGACGCTGGCGCTGTGGGCTGAGGCTGGAATAATGATGAATGATTCGCTATCTGGCGCTATCTCAGTCGCTAAGCAAGATTGGCTTGATAAATGTGTGATTGTGGTGGGGAGCCGGCGTTCTCGTGGCGGTGCCCGTCATTACCGGTCGCTCACCAGTCGCTACCTGTCGCTATTCCTTCAAAAATAAGGGCCTTAGTTCAGCATAATGAAATGATTTGAAAGAGACCAAAAAGCCCACCAGTGAAAGAATTTAAACTGAAAGGAATGCCTTGCCAAGGGCAGGGTCATGGTTAGATTTGTTTCTCCATAATACACATAGACAAGGATACTCCTCTCTTCACACAGAGCAGACATTGAAGGAATGCTTCTCCCCACAAGCAAAAACCTCTGACCAGAAAGGCCTGCAGACAGATGTATGATTCCTATGTTGAGTCATAAATCAGGTTTTCAACTCAACCATTAAGAGGAGGCAAAATGCATAGTGCAGTATAACTCTTTCATTTATAAAGTCTAAGCTGAAGGAATGTATGTGATCAAAGAGTAGCTATACTGCATGTACACCATACAGTCTTATTGTATGGCCTATATACCATTTTACCAAATCCCCCAATTCCTCAAGAATGCAGGTGAGGGCTTCTTGTCAGTCCCGGACCAACCTTAGTGTGGACTCTGCTGGCCCCCTTTTTAACTGGCAGCAGAGGAGGACAAAGAAAAGTGTACCCCTGAGCCGGTCAGGAGGGAGCTGCCAGCTGTAGGGCTGACTTTACCTGCAGGACTCCAAGGGCTCAAGCCTTTGGGTGGTAGGGTAGGTAATTATGGGGGGGAATTCCAGTCACACCGGATCCCAATGTTTATTTTTATGTTGGACAACGTATTCCCCGTCCCTCTCGCCATCAACAAGTCATGTTTTGTGGATCTACATAGGATCTACATTGTGGATCTACATAGCGGCATCTATATAGCAGCACTTAAAGCCAGTCAAGGCTTAACTTCCTGCTAGCACAATACTGCAATCCCTTCTGCAACTGCACAAGAGATGTTTATCTGTTGTATTTATATTGGAACCTAATATAATCAACCACCAAACACATATTGTTTAATAAATTAGGCCATAGTCTGGGTGTAATTAAAGCCTTACCATCCCACACATAAACTTCTCTCAACCGCACCTGTGTTCTGCAGTATACAGATTGAAGCTTCACTGCTACCTGTCACTGAGCTAAACGTAATAAAAACTCTCATAAGAAAAACTTTATTTTTTTATATTTGCTGACTCATAGGTACAGGTCCAAGCTCATGGGTACATCGAGTGTGCCTTGCAGTGTGATTTGCAGCCTGTGGGCCTTATTGATTTTACAACACAAGAAAGTGCAATAAAATATTTCGTTACATTTTCTCCCCAAACAAATTGTGCGTGTGATGGGGCAATTAGGTTGATCATTTTTCCAATGAGGTAAGAACACATTTTTTCAGTTAGGAAATACCAGTACCTTACAGGCTATGCTAAATAATTTGGTATTTTTTTCTGCATTCACATAATTGCCGGTTTATTTCCTATATGCAATTTAGATTGTTAATGGAAACTCTTGTGAAATCAAAAAAACTTAAATAACAATTCTAGCACAAAAATATGTTTATGGGTGCAGCTTAGATGACTTTTTACGGTGCCAGCGGCACTTTAACAGTTGATGCGCCCATCGCCAAGCATCTTGTTTAACACTAGCGCTGAAAATTATGTAGCACCTGGCGCTCTCATTGAAGAGCCTTTTAAAAAGTGTGCAAGGGATTTTTAGGGGAAAAATGAAACAAACATCTTGATTGCACATTCTTGTGTGCTAACATGAAAATGCTTACTGAGATGCAGGCTGCAATTTACACTGTAAGGCACACTCCAGTGTACAATGGTTCCCCAAATAATCAGAAAGCCCCCCATTGGTAGATATGGGTGGCCAAAAATAGGGAGAGCCCAATGATTATAGACCTACTTTCAAGACCTTGTACTACATTGATTAGAAATTACTTTTCTTTGTTAACTTTTACTTACATCAAAGATTAATCCTTTATAACATTTTGTCATTTTTGTAATATTCCAGGAGAAAAGTATGCCCTTTTTCTGTCTTTTCCCAACTCATTTGTTTTCCTAATTTATCCTCAGTACTCTATTAAACTAAAACTATTTTCCAGTCATCCACCATCCAATGACTCTTATTCTGCCTATTATTTGTCAGTACCAGATATGGTTTTACATTTAGAATATTACCTCTAGAGCAGGGGTGGGCAATTATTTTTTCCATGGGGCCACATGAGAAACTAAAAATATTGTGGAGGGCCGCTGAGCTATGGGCGTCTAAGCAACGTCTAAGCTCAGCGGCTCTGAGTGCGCTGGCGGCTGCATCTCGAGCTTCCCTCTAACAGGGAGCGCGCCGTGCTGGCCATTCTCAAATGGCCGACACAGGCACGCGCCCTGCTAGATAGCGGGCATGCGGCCGCAGCTCGTGCATACGCCGTTGAACTGGGAAAGAAGGTGAGTTTATGGGCGACCTGGGGGTTTCACACAGCGGGGCATCCCGATTTTGGATGCCCCGCGGGGAGGGGATCTATAAGATTTCCGGGCTGATAAAGCAGGGTTTTGGTCCACTTCAAACGTTCTGATGTGATAATTTCCCAGCCAATCAGAGAAGCCCTTGGCTTCTGGCAGTCTGGAAGGAACGTTCAGATCAGCTGGGGCAAAGTGTAAGAATGGTGGACAGCAGTAAGGGGGCATGGTGAGCGCATGGTGGGCAGCAGGAAGGGGACATGGTGAGAGCATGGTGGACAGCAGGAAGGGGGCATGGTGAGAGCATGGTGGACAGCAAGAAGGGGGCATGGTGAGAGCATGGTGGATAGCAGGAAGGGGGCATGGTGAGAGCATGTGGGCAGCAGGAAGGGGGCATGGTGAGAGCATGGTGGACAGCAGGAAGGGGGCATGGTGAGAGCATGGTGGACAGCAGGAAGGGGGCATGGTGAGAGCATGTGGACAGCAGGAAGGGGGCATGGTGAGAGCATGTGGACAGCAAGAAGGGGGCATTGTGAGAGCACGGTGGGCAGCAGGAAGGGGGCATGGTGAGAGCATGTGGGCAGCAGGAAGGGGACATGGTGAGAGCATGGTGGACAGGTACATGGTGAAAAAGAGACAGCAGGCAGGAAGGGAAAACACAAGCAAACGACATAATCTTTCTGAGCAGACTTACTGATGCTCTGGAGCTCCTACTCTGCCCTTTCAAAGTCCCCAGGTCTCTATCACCTGCTCATCGGGTCTGGCTTCCTCAGAGGAAGGGAGAATGTGCCAGACCTGACGAGCCGAGCGGCCGATCAGCTGCTGCTTAACCTAAGCCTCTCGCACTGTACACAGGCGATCACCTAAGTTAAGCAGCAGCCGATCGGCCACTCGGCTCGTCGAGTCTGGCATGTTTTCCCTTCCTCTGCGTCTCTTACTGGCCAGCTCAGCCCGGGCCGGTAAGAGCCTAGCAAAGGGCCGTATACGGCCCGCGGGCCGTACATTGCCCAGGTCTGCTCTAGAGCCAGCAACCTGCAGTTATCTTTTTAGCTTTGCCCTGGACCCCAGTATTTTTTGTATGCATGACCCAGATGACTACCTGGGAGTTGTGGCTCACACTGCAGACTTGTAGATGCCTGCAACAGTTTTAATAGTCAGGTTTAGGTTCTAATAACTATTTTTTCTATGTTTCCCATATACTGCTCTTGTTTCGAAATGGCAAAAATTCTACAGCAACAAGAATAATATTTTTCTCCACTAAAGAAATGCCCCATAACAGGAACCAAGGATTCTACATTAAAAATAGAAGTAAAGTATTATTTACAGGTTATTGTGAGCTGAATTAGAAAAGTCTGTCTCTCAAAGCTCAGCCTCTCCAGAAAATAAATTCCCAAATCATTATTAACCTCTATTGTCTCTTAATGATGACATAGGGCCTTATTCATCAAGTGATAGCGTCAGATAGTGTCTCAATAGCGCCAGGTATCGGCAGCTATCAGCGGCTACCGACTCCAGAACGCCATGCTGCGAACACAATTACGCATTTATCACGCTAAATGAGGCTAGCGCCGGCGAAAGCGTCAGCTAGCGCTGGATTCATCATGTAGCGGACTTCAACGAACAGTGCCGCTGCTAATCCCATCACAGCGCCAGGTCAGACCTTTCGCTATCTGCCGCTCTCCCATACATTTCTATGGCAGACACTGCAATGTTTTTTTGTGTGGGTTTTGTGGTTTTGTTTTTTGCCAAAAATGAAACACATGTTGTTTAGGATATGTCTGATGAATCTGTCTTGTTTTTTGTTATTTTTTGGTGAAAGATGTAATTTTTCTACTCGAATGTTGTGAGTGAAATATAAAATGCATCTCCTCCCACAAAACACATTAGCCTCAAATTAGCTTGCTTTCAGAACACCCATGGCTTGTAAAGCTATTTTTTAGTCAGTCATGGTTGGCGCTCACGTTCGCTTATTGAAATTTCAGCGCCCATGCTATTCTGCAGCCCTGTCCTTGTTGAATCTGTGGTGGTCAGTGTTTGTGCAGTCGCTGTTGTGATTCGCTATGTGCCGGCGCTAGCGTCGCTGTGCTGTTCATACATGTGCATTTCTGCATTTTTTCCTGAATTCACTTGCAGCGACCCCAGTCGTTCTTATTGAATACACTGTAGTTCAGAGCGCGCATATGTCCACATTCGGCAGGATTTTTTCAGGCGTACAAGCTCATAACAACCCGTTATGCATTCTCCTGTGTCCCACATTATCATGTTGTTGTATAGTTATATTGTGTTCTTATTTTATTTTGCAATCCGATTTTAATTTGTAATCAACCAGATCTGTTTTTGCTCTGACGTATGCATTACAGGATATTGAACACCCAGCTAAATCAAGCTAATAATTAATTGCGTCTTGGCCAATAGCTTGTTGTAATGCGTAAATCTACTATTACCGCAACTTTGCTTGCACGCAGCGGATATTAGCTTATTCCTAGGGCGCGGAGCGAATTTTTTTTTTTTTTTTGTCGCTTTTGTCATATCCACTTCCGGTTTCCTCCTTTGCGTTTCCACCATGCTGCCTAGGAGACGGATCCTGCGCCTCCCCAGCTCCTCCTCTGACTCTGGCCCCCCCACCCCTCCCCAACCTCCCCCACCTCCCTCCCCTCCCCCACCTAACCCCCCTCCACCCCCTCCCCCCGGGCCTGAAAAAAAAAAAGAATGAGGGTGGATAGCCGCGTAAACGGGCAGGTAGTTAAAGTGAGTATTTTTGGCTTGGATTATATGTTTAATCTGTTCTCAGTATAAATGTTTAGGCCATTTGTCTGATTTCATGTATTGTTAACATTTATTTATGTCATTTCTCATAGGATTTCTGTGTAAAGCAGTATGACTATGCCCGTGGGGGGAAGAAGCGCATTGCCCTGGAGGTGAAGGCCACAGTGTCCCGGCGCTTCAAGACCAGGCTGAGTGTCCGAGCCATTATGCAAAAATGGTCGGACTTCAAGCGCCGGGACCCTGAAGGCGTGTACCGGCTATATGATGCCTATGCTTCAGGTAAGTGGAAGTTGATGCTATGTTTATACTTTTTTTTAAATAATTTTCTAAGCTGTGTACATTTTGGGTTGTAATTGTTTTTTCTTTATTCACCCCCTCAACACAGATAAGCGTCCTCCCCTGGGTAAACGTGGGAAGGGATTCCTCCCCCGCACGAGACAGGCGGACTCGGGGGAGTCATCAAGGAGGGTCCCTCTCGCATGTCCTATTTAGAGGACCCAGCGGAGGAAGGGGATGACGCCCCAGAGGAGTGTGCTGCAGGGGGGCTGGCAGGATCTAGCCTCAGCTCCTCACACTCTGACTCTGAGGAGTCACTCCAGCCAAGGGGCCACTCTCAAGTGGGGAGTCCAAGTGGGGTGGAAGATGTGGACTCTCCCACACTCCCTGAAGGAGCAGGGAGTGAGAGGGAGGAGGGTGGCCCTTTGGGTGGTGGATCTTCAGATCAGAGTGTGAGGAGCCGAGGCTCCACACCTCCTCCTCAGAGTCCTCCCTGGGCTTCAAGTGGCAGCTCATCCCCTGGTGAGTGCAGATTTAGTCAGTGTTAGTCTGTGACAGGTTCCATATGGCCATTTGTACTTAGCCCTTGCCATTCCTCTATAATTTGCAGGGCATCATATAGCCGGCACCTCCAGGAGCTTTGCGCAAGGCCTTCTCCACGGGCATAGTCATGGTAAGTGTATGATGTTATCACTCACCTGTTGAATGTGCTTAGTCTAACAAATCCAGAAACATTTTATGAGTGAGCTCCCCTTTGCTTTTAGCCCCACCAAATGTCCAAGCCCCACCCACGGTACACTTCTAGACAAATGCAAGGAAGGTGCAACTTACCTAGGCCAGGCTGATGTTTTGATGGCAAGTTGGGTCTTCTTGACATGGTATAGCACAAACATGTGGGCGCATGTGTTCAGTGTAGCCACGAGTCAGGGTTAACATGTGTGAACCCCTAGCCTTTTTTAATTTATCTAATTTCCATTAAAGGAAGGTCTGCAACACATCCACCCTCGTGTTTGGAAAATGTCTGTGGTCTAACTCCAAGAGCTTCGGCATACAGTTAACTTGCTAAGTAGGGTAAACATAGGCAAGGAGGACAAGTTTGTAAAGAAGACTGGCTTAGAATTTTGCAGACAAAAATGTGTGTGAACTAAAGAAACCCATGTAGCTAGGTTGCAGGATCAGCCTTAAAAGGGGTAACTCACCATAGTTTGTGGTCCATGTAATCTGGACCATTAACCTCACAATAACCTCCCTGTCCTAGTTCCACCACACTAGTTGTTTAGCAGCTTGGTAACACCCCTGTGGTGTAGTGCAAACATTACCTGGCAACCATGTGGCACCCACACATGTGCCTGCTTTCACATACAACATGCGTGTCCCTTGGACATGGGCCACACCCACATCTGCTATTTCCTCAATGGCCTGAGTGGCCACATGACCTGTATGTGGGATGGGCAGAGGGTGTATTTGGGTTGCAGGGAGTTTGTATGTTGGTGTCAGGCTGCGTGGAGAGGTGAGTTTTTGACCCTTTTGTTGTTGTTGTACCACTTACAATGTAGTTCATCATGCAGGAGATGGCCGGAGTGACCACCCTACAAGGAGAACTAGGGAAGTCAATACGTGCCACTGTTACCTAAGGGACACAGTTGTTTATCCAAAACTATCACATTCCGATCTTTGGTTTGGAACACCTCATTTTTAAATAGATGCCCCTGACAATGTCACACATTTGAGCATGTAGCTTTGTGGAGTAGGCCTGACTAGTAAATAATGTCCTACTATTTATATGTAATCCATTGTACTAATAGTCCTTTTTTTTTTGTTTTTTGGGTGCACAGATGTTTCTACGCAGACGGAAGTAGACCAACTACTAGCCACACCAGCAGCATAGCTCCGGTCCACTCCTGCGAAGGTGAGTGTCATTCCTTGTTCTTCCCCCAGACTTTTGCTATATATTTCTTACTGCAAACCCAACAGTTATTAATTTTGACTTGTTTTTTTGGCTTCCTTAAAACTTGTCCCTTGACTTATGGTTAGCTTAATTTTTCACACGTGTGTTTGTTGAGCTCATAGTTGTGGCTGCACTCTACCAAGGCAAAGGATGATTTCCATAATAAGATAGTCACCTTTTGGGAATAATAACTTGTGCAGCACATGCGTAATGTAGTACCAACCTAAAAACAAGTAAACCACACATTCTTGCCACTATAATATTGTCACAAGTTAGTCAGCAAAGCATATGGTTGTGCTGACCAAAGCACTGTAAATTAACAATAACGCAAGGCATGCCACTGCCTAAGCACACAGTTGGGCAAAATGTAAGGCCTCTGCCCCCAAATGAGTAATATGGATCAACATAGTGATGATTATGCACAATTTACGGCCTCTTTGCCCACATTAATTATGCTTTTTTAAACATACAGGTTGTGTTGAAGAACTTCGCAAGATCTGGGCCTACATACGTGGGAACCGTGCTTTGCTGCTGGACATCCAGAAAAAATTGTAGTGTTGGGCCTACTGATGTGTAGACGTGGGCTAGTTAAATTTTGCCCATGTTGGGCATGGTTATATTATTAAAATTTTTAACATTTTATACTTTTCTATGTGTCCTGAAGTCTGATCCATATTTTTAGGTATTGACAATCCAGTAGTGTACCTTACAAGTCAAACCTTAGTACTACACGCATTAGTTACATCTAGTAAGGTATGTGAATGGCAGACATTACTAATTATTTGGACATACAAACGTCAAGAGAGTTATATATGTTTGTAGGCGGCTTTGGTTTATGAGTAAATGTGGGCCACAAGAAATCTCATTATCCAAAAAAATAGTTGGATTTATTTTCAAAGGTTACAAACCAACAAACTTGCTCTTACATTTTGGCCAGTACAACTTTATGGCGGTGGCCTGGTATTTTGACCACTGCCATCATTGTTGGGGCGGGTGTTGGGGGCCAACAGTGCTGTGAAAAATATCGACTGCTGCTGGATGAGCTGCTGTAACAGCGACAAAGTCTGGTCCTGGCGCTCAATAGATTCCCGGATTGGCACAATAAATATTTGATATTTTTCTAATTACAGTGTGTTGTGCCTTGTCAAGCATAGTTTAAGTGTCTAGCAACCCATTAGTTTGTAAATGTTGGTGTACCTTTGTAGCCATTTAATGTGTAAACCATAGATATGGTCACCAATGTGTGTCATACATTTCTGGCTACATGTACATATGATCTAGAGACTCATCCCTGACTGTGTTCTTAGCACGATTTTGAGGTGGGGTACTCACATTTATTCTCCCAAAATCAACCCAAAAAAAAAAAAAAACATCAAAATTCTTGGCTTGGTGGCCTGGGAGGTTGTGATTCATTGCTAGGGGTGGTGTTGGGGGACAACAGTGCAGTAAAAAAAATAGACTGCTGTTCTATCAGCTGATGGATCAACACCAAAGTTTGGCCCTGGCGCTCTACAGCTTGCTCCATGGCATGTGCCATTCGTTGTTGTACCCTGTTGTTTTCTGATTGCAGCTGATTTTGCATGTCATGGAGCTGGCGCTGCAGGTCCTCAATTTGTTGCCGATACACCAGCACCTGATTTTCCAACGCCGCAATGCGCTCATTAGTTCCATCACGCGGCTGTTGGCGACTGTAGTCCTCCAGCATCCAGGCCCCTAGCTCATAAAATTCTGCACTTGTCGGTGCCAGACCTCCTCTTCTTGTGTGTTCGGCCTAAAAAACCAAAAGAAAAGATTGTAGTGAAGCTGAAACAATGCAGGTATGCCCCTTCCAATCATTTACCCAAAGTGTAACAATCAAACTTACCCTTGCTTGAGCCTCTGTAGCTTTGCCACATGGCACTTGGGCAGATGGCAAAGCTTGGCTGTCAGGTATGGCCTCCTGCCAAAACACAAAAGAAATAACATGTTACATGGTGGTTCATGGACTACCAACAAACATGTCAATGTGGTTATTGTTCCCCAAAATAAGCCATGTTACCACAGTGTCGTCCGCCCGAAATAGTTCCGGGGTCTGGCTGCCAGAAAGGGGGAAATCCACATCTGAGAGATGGGGCAAGCTGGCATATGCTAAACAGGAAAATCATGTTAGTAGGTCAGTGGACAAAACTCAAATTTAATATGGTTAGACTATCGAGGCCATACCTCGACAAAGTGGCAGATTACACAATAGCCAAAAGGGATCTTGTAAACTCAGATTGCTAACATGTATGTAAGAGGAAGATTAGCCAATAATTGGGCCAAACACTAACAGACACATTGCTCAAATTACACATACCTGCCAGCTCACAGATGTCCTGAGTTAGTCCCTCACTCGAGCTTTGCCCTTGAAAATACATGTTTAAACACAAGTTGGACTAATAAATTCCCCAAAAAGGTTTGCAAACATCCTTACTAGATAATCAAGCAAAACCAACTTACCCTCATCTCTAGCAGCCTCACGGTGAAGGGCCCTTTCCAGACAGCCACTTCCTATATTCCGGCCAACTAAAATACACAATGAATGTCTCTAAATATTCATAACACTACTCGGGTGAATGTTTGTCTTTTAATAGACCCAAAAAATGCATTGAAATCACGCTAAACAGTTTACTAATGAGCCTGGGGATGGCAAATCCACTAAAAATAGCCATCTTCAAGTTGACCTAGCAAACATGTAGATTATTAGACTAACCAAATAGAACCAGTGTAACATAAACAGCATAAAGGATACAGTGTTTTGGGCAATACACACCAACAGGGTCCTGTTGACCTGCAACATAGGAAATGGTGTCCAAAGATGAAGCAGTGACTTGGCCTACAAAGAAAAAACAGGAATGAAAGACATGCACTTGTGTTAAAGTGGAAAAAGCAAGGTTGACACATGCACTTACCGGCATCCAAAGAGTAGCTTGGCTCTGGAGGAGATGCTGGGGGCAATGGCGGTGCAGCTAGGCAAAAGCAAAGAAAAAATTTAGCCATTGGTAATGTGCGGCACAAAATAAACCATGAATGAAGGTGTGTGTGAGCAGCTCAATCACTAATATTCCCTAATCAAGGCCAGTGTGGCTTCCACATGTATATGCAGATATATGCCCACACATCTCTGGCTTCCCACATAGCTACACATGTTAGGGCCTTGTTAGTTAGTTGCTGAGAGGGTTAAAGTGGGCGTGAAATTAGTCACCAGGACCATATTAGTAATCCTCAAAAGTGGTACAAGCTATTGTTTGAGGTGCTCCCACACCCACACCCAAACCAGCCCATAAATTAGTGATAAATACCTTCAATGGCAGACTGGGTTAGCCTAGAGGTTGGTTGAAGTGCAGGAGTTAGGGTGTCCTCCTCAGCCAAATCCAGGACATCACCATGTGCACCTATGCAGAAAGCAACAGACAGGAAAGGAAAACATTTATGAGGTATAATGTACTACTTCACATGTCCTACTGTTAGTTGCCCAGAAAGAGACAAAGCAAATCACATACATTAACATTACCAGTCAAAAATATGCACAAAATATGTACCTTCAGTCCAACCTGTGGTGTCATCCCCAGCATCAACACCCTGCAGCCAAATGAGTGGAATTTTGGCCTTCAGCATCTCCTCATATGGCCTGTAGGTACTCTTTGGACCCTGGATGGTCCCACTCTCGACCTCAAGATCATGCTTCATCTTTTGCATAAGGGCCCTTCTCAAAGTGTAGAAGCGTTTCTTGCAGGATGGGCCACTACGTGGGTATTGAGCACTGCTAGTAAGCTCCTCCCCAATGGCATCCCACAATTTGCTCCTTTCTTGCTTGCCTATAGACTGGCTTTGGGACAAACGGCTATTTAAATTAAGAGCAGCTTACCTTTCATTGGTCCACCACAGAATGGTCAGGCATGTCCGCTAAAACACACAAGTATCTGCTCACGTACGCTAGTATGTTTTAGTGTACGCATGCGCAATCCGTTTCTAGCACACCTGGGTCAGCTAATTGCAGACAGGAAATAGCAGAGCAACGCAAAAGGCGGCAAAGCGGACCTGTCCTTTTCCCAAGTTAAGTATAAATGGCTGGATTTGACAACCTTCTGGTATTGTTACACTGTGGCAAAGGCTGTGGTGTGGTGCTTTGGTCCCTTAGTCCCTTAGTTCATTTTAGTGTCTGGCTGGGTTTGGTCCTCACTCTCTGTGGCTTGTTGGGTGATTTCTGACATCAGTGCTGTTTCTTTAGGAGATTGATTTTGTTGGCATATGCAAATATTGTGTAGCATACAGCAAGTGAGGCTTGATTTTGGGGCCTTTTGTGGGCTGTGCAGCAACTCCCCTCTTGGTTGTGCCTAACTTAGAAAGCACACTTTCAGCAGTCTGGTGGTTCAGACCACTATACTTCTGGTTTTGTGGTGAGCTGCATTGTAGTGATTGTGTGAGGAGTGTGCTTGCTTGTGTGTGTGGTGTGTTTGTGTTTTTTTTTTTGTTTTGCTTCTTTTGTATATCTGTTCAGTGAGTGTGAGATGGATAAGAGGGTGATGTATGGGTTATGGGTGCAGGGATGTGCGAGAATGCTGGAAAAACAGGAGGCCAGGGAGGGGGGATCTGTGAGGCTTAGGGCACCCCGATCCTTTGGCATCCGTCTTTCAGTGTGGGATTTAAGTGACGAGCAGATCAGAAGCCGCTTCCGTCTGAATCGTGCAGCACTACAGTCCCTATATGATCAGATTAAGACCAAAATCGAGCCATCCACCAAACGCACCCAATCTATTCCAGGCATAGTACGCCTATGTGCCACGCTTAATATTGTGGCACGAGGGAACTTCCAGGCAACCTCTGCCCTCCTCAGCGGGATCAGCCAGGCTACAATGAGCCGCATATTTTTCCAGGTAGTACTGGCTATTTGTGACCTGATCCCTGTTTACATCAAGTTTCCTGAGGATGAGGTTGCCCAAATAAAACATGCATTCTATCGCATGGGAGGGATACCGAATGTGCTAGGGTGCGTGGATGGTACACATATCCCTTTCCGCCCTCCCCGTGCACAGGAGCTGCATTATCGGAACAGAAAACAGTTCCACTCAATTAATGTCATGGTGGTCTGTGACCATGACATGAAGCTGCGGGCCGTGAGATCTGGCTTCCCCGGCTCATGCCACGACTCTTACGTGCTCCAGCAGTCAGTCCTGTGCCGGAAGTTCGAGAACAACGAAATGCCAGCTGGCTGGCTACTGGGTAAATAACTAACCATGTCAAAGTGTTTGGCATAAAATATGTGGCCTAGTAAGCTAAATTTAAAATATTGCGAAAAATAACATGTACTAGTACTAATTGCTGTCTCTCTCATTGTGTTTTTTCCACAGCGGACAAGGGATACGGGTAGAGAACGTGGGTCATGACTCTGGTCAGAAACCCACAGACCTCTGCCCAACAACGCTACAATGCAGCACATCGCAAAACCAGAAGAATTGTGGAACGAACCATTGGACTGCTGAAAGCGCGCTTTCTGTGTTTGGCATGCCCAGGAAGAGAGATGTTGTACAGTCCACAAAAGGTCTCCAAGATTATTCTCGCATGCTGTGTACTACACAATCTTTGCATATGCCACAGAATCCAACCCCCTGAAGAAACAGCACTGGTGCCCGAAATCCCCAACTTGCCCGCAGAAACAAGTGAGGACACCCAGACTGGCTTTGAGCTAAGGGACAGCATGATCACTTCGTTTTTCGCGGTAAGCTACCTCCCCTTCACTATAATCCAAGTACTGCACTACAGGGGAACTATTTGTTGGCTCCAATCATAAGTTTTCAAAAACCACTATAAGGGGTGTGTAAGATGACCCAAACCACTATAAGGGGTGTGTAAGATGACCCAAACCACTATAGGGGGGGGGAGTTGACCCAAACCACAATAAGGGGTGTGTAAGATGACCCAAACCACTATAAGGGGGGGGGGAGTTGACCCAAACCACTATAAGGGGTGTGTAAGATGACCCAAACCACTATAAGGGGGGGGGGGGAGTTGACCCAAACCACTATAGGGGGGGGGGGAAGTTGACCCAAACCACTATAAGGGGTGTGTAAGATGACCCAAACCACTATAAGGGGTGTGTAAGATGACCCAAACCCCTATAAGGGGTGTGTAAGATGACCCAAACCACTATAAGGGGGGGGGAAGTTGACCCAAACCACTATAAGGGGTGTGTAAGATGACCCAAACCACTATAAGGGGGGTGAAGTTGACCCAAACCACTATAAGGGGTGTGTAAGATGACCCAAACCACTATAAGGGGTGTGTAAGATGACCCAAACCACTATAAGGGGTGTGTAAGATGACCCAAACCACTATAAGGGGTGTGTAAGATGACCCAAACCACTATAAGGGGGGGGGGGAGTTGACCAACATAACAATTAGGGGTGTTGTGCAAGTTGGCAAAAACTGTCCCAAACCAAAAAAAAACAATGTAAATAAATGCTAAAAACCAAAATTATTTATAAATACTAACTACACTTTTTCTTCTTTTTTAGGCACCATGATGAAAAAACAACTTTATTTGAATTTTTGACTTGCACCAAAAAAATTTAAAAAATAAAAAAAAAAATTCACCAAAGAAACATGTTGCAATGTGTTTACTACTGAAGGTCCTAACATTGATTTCAATCCAACAGCAAACCAACGCGCAGGCGCTGTGTTGAATAGCGTGTCAAAATGACAGCGCCTACAAAGCTGATCTGAAACATCATATTCACCAATGTAGGCATTGTTCCCAACAACGGCAGGTAGCGACTGAGGAGGCCTGCTACAGCAATTCACAACCGCCCGCGGCGTACGCTAGCGGCGCTCATAGCGCCATACTTCAGGCGCTCATCTGTCGCTACCTGGCGCTATTACTGAATCGGCCTCCCCGAGGCTGATTCATCATTAGCGGCAGGTAGCGACAGATGAGCGTCTGTAGCAGGCATTTTCAGAGCGCCCGCTAGTAGTCACTGTGCTCAGCCGTGGGTCACTAATTTATAGCGACTCAGTCGCTGTTCAGTTATGTTGAATACATTGTGAGGAGTCGCTATTTGACCAGTACAGCGCTGTATGGGAGCGACTGCTCATAGCGACTGACTCACACCATATTCAGGAAAAAAACAGCCTCACAAATCTCTGGCGCTGAAAAATAGTTGTTTGAAGCCCAGAGCGCAGGAGGCGGTGTGTTTAAAGTCTGTTTTCAAGCATCTATCAACTAGTAACAAAGCGAAAACATATGGAATTACATTGTAACAACATTGTAACATGAACACTTTAATGCCAGACCTGTAATGTTATTTTTGAGGAAATATTTAAAAAATGAAAAAATTATGAAAAAAATGCTATTTCAATGCCAGAAGAGGTCAAAGAATTATTTGTGATCTTTTTTGGGAAAAAAAAAAACCCGTTTAAAGAGAAGAAAAGGATCGTCCATTGAAATGTATGGGAGAGCGACAGGTAGCGAGAGGTCATACCTGGTGCTGTGCAAGGCTGAACGCTGGCGCTGTTCACTGAGGCTGTGAAAATGATGAATCAGACGCTACATGGCGCTATTCCAGTCGCTAAACAGATTCTGCTGGATAAATGTATTGCGTGCCGTGTCCGGCGTTGACCAGTCGCTATCTGTCGCTACCTCTCATTAACCAGGCGCTACCTGACGCTATCCCTTCTTAAATAAGGGCCTCAGTAGAATATACTGGGTTTTAACACAGCAAAGCCCCAGTATCTTTCTTTCAAGTGATAAGTTAGGATTGAGTCCCTGGGGCCCATTGACGTTTTTACATTTGAAAACATTACTCTACCTCAGGATATTGGGGAGCATGCTAATTCATTTTCGAAGCAAGTTTAAATGTGGGTGGGAATCAGGGAGGTGCATCATTTTATTCTATATAATAATTTTCTTATGTATATCCCATAGGGTGCTATTGCTTCCAAACTTTTAAAAAATGATCTTTACCTCACTGGAAAATGATGATACCATATCTGTAAAAAATACCACACTATATTAGTTATGTTTGCTCTAACAAATGTAGCCAACAAATGAGAGTTGGAAGATCAACGAAGGGCCAATAAATCTCTTCATTAAAATGGGTCATTACACTCGGTTCACTAAATAATTAGCATGATCTCCAGAGATGATTGTTCACTAAACCCCCAATCTTTCCAAAACAAGTGTTAATCATTTTTGTTACATTCCTATACTTTTATTTCAATAATTCTCAATAATAGCTACATTTTAGTGTTATATACTAATGTGTTAATAACGCTAATGTTCAGATTCATATTGTTTGTATTATATACATTTATTGTTACTTTTTAATGTATTTTTTTTTAAAGCAAATTTTGGAGCACATGCAATAAGGCGGTACTACAGGTAATGTCCAAATTTATAATAGGGTAGATGTTTTATTTTAGATGCTTGAATTCCATATGTCCTGCAAACTCAAGAAAATGATCTATTAGCACCTAAACCTGACGCAAAGCACTATTTTTGAGCCCAACCTAAAGCCAGTGTGCCTTCCGGTGTACATTGTGGTGTGCATAGCACCCTACATCTGTCATGAGCTTTTTAGAGATAACATACAAAAAAGTGCAAAAAAAATCTTTGTTCTACATTTTCACCCCAAAGATCAACTGTACCTGTGATGCCACATTTTTACAGTTTAGGTACAATTTTTTTCCAGCGAAAGAATATATTTTTTAAGTTTTGAAATAACAGCACCCATAGCTCATAGAGTTCTGTTGTTTCCAAACCTAAAGTGGACCAAAACCTAGGATTTTGACTATCCTGGGCTGTGGTCCATGCACCCCGGGCACCACAATCGAGGGTGCCCTGCTGTGTGAAATACCCCAGGTCGCATGATCTGACTTACTGTCACGCTCGGGGTAACTCCAGCCCTCTTGATAAGCCCACAACCCCCAATCTCCGCAGCCAGCTTCACCTGTAGGAGCCCCCGCTTGCCGGGACGCAGAATACGCCTACCCGGGATCGGTTGCCCCCAGAACTTAATGGCTCAAAGGATGTGAGCTTATATGTAGGAGGTCTGGAGAACCAATAGCTAGAGCGATGGCAGAGGAAGTCCAGAGACAGGCCAGAGGTCGACAGCGGGAAGACAGAGATCGTAGCGGCACCAGGGATCAGGCAACTCGTAGTCTGGATACAGGCAGGGGTCGGCAACAGGGGTTCAGGATCGAGAGTGGTCGGTACAATAAAGGTCGGCAACAGGAGTTCAGATCGAGAGTGGTCGGTACAATCAAGGTCGGCAACAGGAGTTCAGATCGAGAGTGGTTGGTACAATCAAGGTCGGCAACAGGAGTTCAGATCGGCTACAATTCACAAGAAAGGCTAGGTTCTAGGCGCTATCACAGGCAACAGGCAACTGAGGGGAAAACAGCTTTATACGGACAGACATGAGAGGGAAGGTGTAGTGATTGGTGCACATAGGATCACATCTGTGATTGGCCAGAGCATAGGGGAAGAGCAAACCCCTATCCCAGAACTGTCCCCACCTGGGCTCATAGGCCCAAACAGGAGGAGAGGGAGGAGTCCCTCCCCTGCCTGAGCGCGCATGGCCTGACAGCTACCTCTGGCGGCCGCGCTGAGCGCAGCGCAGCCGAAGGGCATAAGAAGAACGTGCTTGCGCGCGCGAGCACGAGAGGGGAGGAGACGGGAACGAGGACGGAGGAGAGCGGTGCTGGTGGGCGCGCCAGCCACCCCCGCCGCCGCTCGGTGCGGGTGCCGAGCAGACGCTGCGGCCGCAGCCGGCCGCCCGGAACCAGCGCTGGAACGGGGCCCAGGTAAGTGACAATTCGTGACACTTACACTTCCCCAGTGCCCATGATGCGCCGTTGGATTGGGGAAGAAGGTGAGTTTCTGGGTGATCTGGGGGTTTCACACAATGGGGCAGTCCGATTTTGGATTCCCCGGAAGGAGTAAATGAAGCGGCCCTAAAAGCTTATAGATTCCAGGGCTGTTGGACGATGGGTTTCCGTCCACTTTAAAAAAGAATATCCTCATTGGAAAAAGGATGTGCCTAACCTGTAAAATCATTTTTGGGGACAAAAGGTAGAACATTTTTCTTTGCATTTCTGTATGCCTAAATGCTAAAAAGCTCATCAATATGCAGGTTGCAATCCACACCACAATGCACTCTGCAAGTCAAACTGGCTTCACCAAATATCTAGCATGACCCTTCCTATGTCCATAGGAGTACCAAAACTGTCTCAGGCATCTACAAGTTTGCAGTGTAAGAAACAAGTGCCAGGTAAGTCATATGCACACATAAAATACTGGAGTCATGGCAAAGTTAAAAAGATTACTCCTGGTTTCCAGCTCTTTAGATGGAGTTCTAAATGTAAATCCATATTTTGAACTGGTAAATAAGGAGAAAAGATTGTATATACTTGTTTTTGACCAGAGTACTGCATTTTGTTTGAATCGAAACTGCAACCAAATTCCTGAAGAACTTAAACCCAAAAACAACAATTCAAAACTGGACTCAGCCGGCACTGGTATTCATGGATATCCAGACACCTACATGGCTTCAGTCAGAGAAATAAACATCCTGTGTTGTATGTTGTTGAAATTGTCTTATCATTGTCTGTGATTATTATTCATATATTTATGTAATTTTTTATGTGTACAGCAGAACAGAGAACATTCTTATAATTTTAAAACATTCCCAGCACACACGTCACATTTTACATGTGTCATAAAATAGCATTGTGATACATATGTATATTATCCTCTGCCACTAGTTTATGCGCCTGTCTCAGATACCTACATTTTATTTCAAATTGCTTATGGAGTAAATTCACGTTCCAACATCTTGTTTCAGTTGGGTGTTGCCGACTGTTTTCAGGGTGTGTATAAATAATTGCATGATGTGTATAAAGAACTCTATGAGTATACCCAAATTATCATTTAGAATGTGAGACATGATTGCAGTCCTAAAATTGGATGAATCACAGTATGTGAATCTGAGGAGTCACATGTTGGGATTTAAAGGCTTATGTTATTATCTTCCTGGTAAAACGCTAACGCAGCAAATCAACGCTATATTCTGATTAAATGATTAAATAGCCAGTATTTGAAGTAAAGCCTGTCCCTTGAAACAGGAGCAGATGCAAACATCTTGTAATGTTGTCACAGACACACACCTTCATCTGGGATGAGTCCACCTAGTTGTTCAAGGAGTGTAATGATTCCATAAATAACAACGATTTGTCCTTCTCCCCTACAGTACACCCATGTTCTTCAGGCAACTGGGGAAGTCTAAGATTACTAACTTCTTAAGGGGAAAGTCATTAAACCATAAGTTGACTGGTGTAAAATATACATTCCACTAGGAATTTCCAATTAGAAAAGCACTTTCTTAAAACAGAAAGTATTTAAGTTATGCATACAGACCATGCATAACAGGATTTACCCATGATTCTTAGCACTTGGCATTTCTGTTCATCTTTGATATCTAAGGTGCCCAACAGGGCATGCAATGCTCAAGGCAAACCTCCAGTCAAAAAAAAGAAAGTTTAGTAAATTGCTTCCCTTCTTATGATCAATGGCATAAGCAGTTTGAGAGGGTATAACCCCATACAAATGTTGTGGAATGGCATAAAGATTATTCATTCTAGAATTACATGGGGGTGGCAATTTTGCCACACCCCAGATAGTCCTGCTTACACATGAGAATTACGGCTTGTGCTGTGCTAGCAGCATTTCACACCAAATTGTGAGAGATATATGCCTCAGAAACAAGGAGAAGCTTGCCTGTCATTTTTCATACACATGCAAAATCTGAATTAACAGCTAATGTAGCAAAATAAATCTGTGTAAGTGGAGGTGTTACAATGTATCTCTATTGCCGCTACAGGGTTCAATGTATACAATGTATTTTATTCTAAGACAAGTCATTACAGCTGAACGCTTACTACTTCTGGCTAGAAATAAGAGATGATTGCACAGAACTTTGAGGCAATTTTGACTGAGAGAATGATTCAGCTTCTTCATGTGTGTGGCAGGATGGTGACTACCATGCATGTTTAAAACTGCAGGAAAAACATCTGCTTGGTTTGAGTCCCTCTCAAGATTATATCACTGCTACAGAGAGGCTTTTAGGCTAACAATTACTTACAGAGCCATCACTTACTACTTGTGGACATATGTTTGAGAGTAGTGGTCCTCGTCATCAGCACAAAGCTATAAATGAAAGCTGTATAGTATGTAAGAATTGGTAGCATCATAAAAGAGCGGGGAAGCCACCTAGTGAGAGACCCATGTTAGACTTGAACTTCCTCCCACCTTATCCCCCATGGAAACTGTGTAATATTGGCCATTTCAAAGTATCTCAAAATCTCTAAATATATGTAACTGCTAGAGATGCATTGCACAATGCATTAAAAAAGCGTTGCAGACACCTTTTTCAGCACAATGTTGTAACAGCGCAGGTCAATAGAACTCGATGGCAAGGCAAGCGCAATGCATATATAACACAATGTTCCTGCTTTGCGTTTGTATTTGCGTTGCCATAGACTTTACCATTTACTTATTGTGCAAAAAAAGTTTTTCTTTTAAAAAACCCAATAGCAACGCAAAAGCATCAAAAGTGTTTGTTTTGATACATTGGCCTCGATTCAATAAAGGTAGAAAAAAATTCTCATGGTAGTAAAAAATTCAATTCATGAGAAAAAAGCCTGAGAATGTCACTGTTACTGAATCACTAGATAAAAAGACAATGAAAGTGCCATTGACTTTCATTGTTTTCTTAGCTGGTGATTCAGTAACCGTGCAATTCTCAGGCTTTTTTCTCATGAATTGAATCTTTTACTACCATGAGAATTTTTTTCTACCTATATTGAATCGAGGCCATTGTCCCTTTGGCATATTTACAAAATGCTTGCTCTTAATGTAACGGAGAGTCATGAACAGAGCCTTAGGCTCATAAAATTGTTAAAAAAATCAAATGTGTTTAGTAATTTAAGACAATACAGACAAAATGAGATTAGGGGCTCTATTTATCAAGTACTTTTGCCAGACTATGTCACATTGGTACAAAATATAAGCTAAACATTTTTTTATAATGGCGCTGCATTGCAAAAAATGCATTTCCTAAAACATTAGTTGGACAGCAACATGCTAAATAAATGCTAACTTATATTTTACACTGCTCTACTTTGCACCAATAGTCTGGCAGATAGATAAATGATTGAGGTTTCCCACAAAACTTCTGGGTGTGACCATCTCCAACAACCTCAGCTGGGAAAGGAACACCATGGCTCTACTGAGGAAAGCACACCAGAGACTTTGGTCTCTAGAGACTTAGGTTGCTAGTGCTCTTCTTCAATGCTGTCATTGGTTCTTTACTATGTTTTTCATTCTCTGTCTGGTTCGAGGGAGCTACAAAAAGGGACAAGTGTAGACTCCAAAGAACAATAAAGACAGCAGAAAGAATAATTGGAGCCCCCTTACCATCTCTGCAGGAACTGCACAAACGCAGAATCAAGCAGAAAAGATACTTTGGGATCCCTCCCACCCTGGACACGCCCTATTCCAGCACTTACCATCTGGGCGACGTCTTGCGGTACCAGGATGCAGGACTTCTAGTTCTAGGAAGGGTTTCTTTCCTTTGGCTGTCCGCATACTCAACAATAGCCAGGCATCATAGGCCCAGGCTCAAGCCGGTATTATTTGCACTTTGGAGGAGTATCTGCGTCTGTATCTCTGTCTCTATGTTCCCCTTCCTATGTTACTGCAAATGTAGTTAACTGTTAACTGTTTTTTTGCACTGTGTATATGCCAAAAATAATTCCTTGTTCATCTCACGATTAGAGATGAGTGAACTTTTGACAAATTCGATTCGGCCGATTCAACGAATTTTCCGGAAAAATGTGTTTCGGTCCGAATTTATTCGCGACGAATCGCTATTAAAAACGTATATTTCTGCGCTTCCGAGAGCCTCTATAGGGTTGCAGAACATTTTGCTCAACTGTAACATGCATAGGATGCATGCTGGGTTAGTGAAATAATATTGTAAAGAAGTATGACATGCAGATCAGAGGCGTCGCTATTAGATTCGCTGTCGCAGAGTGGCAGAATTAGAGAGACTTGAGGTGGCATCAGCATGATGAGCCCATATATTGCCTGAAAAACACACCCTGAATTTGGCAGCAGCATAGGGAGCCCATATATTGCCTGAAAGACACATTGGAGTTGGCAGCAGCATAAGAAGCCCATATATTGGCTGAAAGAGACACTGGAGTTGGCAGCAGCATAAGGAACCCATATATTGCCTGAAAAATACACCCTGAATTTGGCAGCAGCATAGGGAGCACATATATTGCCTGAAAAACACACCCTGAATTTGGCAGCAGCATAGGGAGCCCATATATTGCCTGAAAAACACATTGGAGTTGGCAGCAGTATTAGGAGCTCATATATTGCCTAAAAGACACACCCAGGAGTTGGCAGCAGCAGAAGGAGCTCATATATTGCCTGAAAGACACACCCTGGAGTCGGCAGCCGCAGCATTAGGAGCCCATATATTGCCTGAAAGACACACCCAGGAGTTGGCAGCAGCAGAGGGAGCTCATATATTGCCTGAAAGACACACCCTAGAGTTGTCAGCAGCAGCAGCAGCATTAGGAGCCCATATATTGCCTGAAATACACACCCAGGAGCTGGCAGCAGCAGAAGGAGCTCATATATTGCCTGAAAGACATGCCCAGGAGTTGGCAGCAGCATTAGGAGCCCATATATTGCCTGAAAGACACACCCTGGAGTTGGCAGCAGCAGAAAGAGCTACCATGCATCAGCTACTCGCATGCATCAGCTATTGGTGGGTGGAAAAACTGGCTGATCCGTGCCTGATTCATCTTCACAAAGGTGAGTCTCTCCACATTTTTCGTGGACAGACGAGTTCTCCTTGGCGTTACTATGGCCCCCACAGCACTAAAGACCCCCAAGGTGCGTTGGCATGGTCATTTCAAGGTATGACACGACCTGCTGGTTCAGGCCCTGCTCCAGGTCTTCCTGCTGCTCATGAGTAGCCTCACTATGCGGGTGCAGAAAGCTACTCATTAGCGACTGAAGACTGAGGCTGCTGTTGATGGAGCTGCTGCTGCTCCTGCCACCCCCCCAGAAGCCATGGCAGTTGAAGGGGAGCGCAGAGGTCCCCCCAAGTCAGACCTGCGAGAGTATAGACCATGGCGCAGATAGGCATCAGCCAACTGACTACGTAGAATGTCTTTGTAGTAGGTCAGTTTGTCCTCCCTCTCAGTGGGTGTAAAAAATGCCCCCATTTTGTGCCGGTAGCGAGGGTCCAATAAGGGGGAGAGCCAGAAGTCATCCCGCTTAAAAATGGAGACAATTCTGCGGTCATTACGCAAGCTTGTGAGCATGCATCGTGCCATTTGTGCAAGTGACTCGGAGGGACTACCTGTCTCCATCTCCACTGCATACTGCCACGGTGTGTCTGGGTCCTCTGTCTCGCTTTCCTCACAACCCTCTAGCTCCTATGGCTGCTCCTGCTCCTCCTCTCCTGTCAGATGACTAGATAAACCACCCATTTTGCCAAAACTATACCGTGCTTCACTGTGCTCCTCCTCTTCCTCCTCCCCACGAGGTTTATGTGCCCGTGAAATGTATACGCCATGTCTCCAGTGCCCTGACCAGCCCTGGTTTCCAACATGTGTTGTATTACATGAAGCAGCGGAATCACGTCGTTCATGCCGTAATCCTGGCGACTGACAAATAAAGTGGCTTCCTCAAATGGCCTGAGCAAACGGCAGGTGTCACGTATGAGCTGCCACTGGTTCCCATTAAAGTTACACAGGGGAATCCCCCTATCTGCTTGGATCATCAAGAAATCATTGATGGCTTTTCTCTGTTCGTATTTAGGGTGGAATTCCAACGGGTGGAAACATCGCAAATCAGACTATGTTGGGGGATACCGTTCTGACGCTGTAGCTCAAGAAGGGTGTGCTTTGCGTTGTAGGAGTGACTGAAGTGCATACAAAGTTTTCTTCCCATTGTTAGGATGTCTTGCAGATGGGGGAAAGACTTCAGAAAACGCTTGACAACTAGGTTGAACACGTGTGCCATACAGGGCGCATGGCTCAGGCTTCCTTGTCACAGCGCAGACAAGATGTTACGCCCATTGTCAGTCACCATGGTTCCCATTTCTAATTTTCGTGGAGTAAGTCATGTTTTGATTTCTTGATGAATTAATTTCAGGAGTTCCTCCCCTGTGACTCTGTTCGCCAAGGCAAACCATGTGAAGCACAGCGTGACACCGCCGTGCCCTACACACATGGTAGGCTGAAGGGGCATTCAGAATTGAATGTACAGTGGAGGCTGAGGTGACGGTGGAGGATGAGGAGGCAGAGTCGCACACTGTGACAGGCAAAACGGCCTGGGAGCGTGGAGGCCGAAGCGGTGTGACCTGTCCAAGTTGCTGTGCAGGAACCACATTCACCCAGTGGGCCGTAAAGGACATGTATTGTCCCTGACCGTAGTTACAGCTCCAGATGTCGGCGTTGCCGTGCACTTTGGTGCACACTGCCAGGCTCAGGGACTGGCCCACCTTCTGCTCAACAAATTTGTGCAGGGCTGGTACTGCCTTCTTTGCAAAGAAATGATGACTTTGGACTCTCCACCTCGACTCGGCACTAGCCATCAGCTCTCTGAAAGGTGCAGAGTCCACCACTGTAAAAGGGAAGGACTGCAGCACCAGCAACTTGGACAGGAGCACATTTAGCTTCTGCTCTGTAGGATGAGGGGCGCATACTGTTGTCTCTTGGACATGGCTTCGCTGATGGATTGCTGGCGGGATGACTGACTTTTGGTAGGAGGAGCAGGAGCATCTGGAGTGGCAGAGGATGGGTATGATGCACAGCTACCTTCGGCTGAGGTGCTGGAGCTTTTGCTGGGTGAAAATGGAAGCGGCGTGGCACTGGCTAACGCAACAGGCTGGACACCCACTTCGGAGCCTCGGTTCTCCCAGGCCGCTTTATGGTGACGCTGCCTGTGTTGCGGCAGGGCCGTGGTACCAACATTGGGGCCCTGCCCACGCTTCACCTTCTGTCTACACATCTTGCATGTGGCCAGGTTACCCTCCTGCGGATGCTTGATGAAAAAGTGCCACACTGCTATTAGTAGCTAATTTTTCCTTCAACCGTCCGCACTAATTCACTGCTACTGCTGTCAACTCCAGGAACCCCTGCTCCACTACCTTCCGGGAAGGCAGCCTGCTGTGCAGCAGGTGGTCTACCCCGCCCCCGGCCACATGTGACTCCAACCATCCCAATTCTGCCACCATGCTGACTGCCAACCCTACTACCACCTTGCTGCCGCAGCTGCTGGCTCTGGGGCAACCTGGGACCCTCTTCTCCTGATGACGATGAAGCCCCTTCTGCACCGGGCTCCCAAGTGCGATCGGCTTCAACATCATCATCATAGATTTGTGTCTGCACGTCACTGATGTCCTCCTCGATTTCCACAAGAGCGTGTGCTGCAGGTGATGGAATGCTCGCCACACCACCTCCCCCGCCACTCTCCTCCTCAGTGTTTGTCTTCCTAGAGAAAGAAGCGGCGGATGTCTCCTCCATTTCTTGGCTGGGCAGTAGTTGCTGACTGTCAGCGGCTGGAGGAGGGGGGGGAGTAGGACAGAGGCAATGGAAGGACAGGGGCTGCTCCCGGGCCATGCCAACTCAGGGTTGTGTCCAAGGAACCTACCGACTGTTGACTGGGGGTGTCAGATGTCACTTGTGATGAGGTCGATGGCCGCGTCAACCAATCGATGACGGCAGATGCGTTGCTGGTCGAGACACGACTGCTAGCAGATACCGGGAGATCAGGCCTCTCACCGCGACTCCTGCTGCCACTCGCCCCTAGTCTGCTGCAACCCTGATGAATCTAGGCCTCTCCTCGGTGCACATCCTGGCACATCTCTGCCTGACATTTTTACTGCGTTTAGGAGGGTAAAACAATGTACTACACTACACCTAGAACAGTATTTTTGTAACAGCAGGTGTGTAGAAAAGTTAGATCAAAATAGGCAGACACTGTAGCTAAAAGCTAATGCAAAAAAGACACGTCAGATGGTCTTACACAGGATGCTCCTGGTCAGAGTGCAAAATGCACCACATGCAGTTTTAAAACGTGGTTTTTGTTCAAAATGTAAAAAAGGTAAAGATGCAGGTACTCTTAAAAGCTAATTGCTAGTATTCGGGATGCCCCCCTCCCCCCCGGTGAAAGGCAATGGGTGTTTTAAACTTGAAAACCAGATTTTTTTTTTTTTTTTAAAGGCAAAAGGTAAGTCGGCCGGTACTCTTAAAAGATAAGTGGTAGCATTGACAATGGCCCCCCGGTGAAAGGCAATGGGTGCTTTAAACTTGAAAACCAGACTTTTTTTTTAAAAAGGCAAAAGGTAAGTCGGCCGGTACTCTTAAAAGATAAGAAGTAGCACTGACAATGGCCCCCGGGGAAAAGCAATGGGTGCTTTAAACTTGAAAACCAGACTTTTTTTTACAAAGGGCAAAAGGTAAGTCGGCCGGTACTCTTAAAAGATAAGAAGTAGCACTGACAATGGCCCCCTGTGAAAGGCAATGGGTGCTTTAAACCTGTAAACCAGACTTTTTTTTATGAAAAAGGCAAAAGGTAAGTAGGCAGGTACTCTTAAAAGACACGTGCTAGTATTTGGGATGCCCCCCCCCCGGCGAAAGGCAAAGTTTTCTTAAAAAGTGACTATTTACAAAATACAACCAGTTAGCAGACAGGTACTCTTGAAATATTTATGCTAGTGTTTGGGATGCCCTCTTCAAATACATAGGTTGGCTGCTTTTATAGTGGAAAAGTGACTTTGTTTACAAAATACAACCAGTTAGTAGACATGTACTCTTGAAATATTTATGCTAGTGTTTGAGATGCCCCCTCTTCAAATACACAGGTTGGCTGCTTTTATAGTGGAAAAGTGACTTTGTTTACAAAATGCAACCAGTTAGTAGACAGGTACTCTTCAAATATTGATGCTAGTATTTGGGGTGCCCCCCAGCGAAAGGCAAAGTTTGCTTAAAAAGTGACTTTGTTTACAAAATGCAACCAGTTAGTAGACAGGTACTCTTGAAATATTTATGCTAGTGTTTGGGATGCCCCCTCTTTAAATACACAGGTTGGCTGCTTTTATAAGGGAAAAATGACTTTGTTTACAAAATGCGACCAGTTAGTAGACAGGTATCTTTAAATATTGATGCTAGTATTTGGGATGCCCCCCCCCCCCCCCCCCCCCCGGCAAAAGGCAAAGTTTGCTTAAAAAGTGACTTTCATTACAAAAAGCAATCAGTTAGTAGACAGGTACTCTTGAAATATTAATGCTAGCACGCTTTTTAAAGAATGACACCAGGAAAAGGAAAAGCTAAATAGGCAGGTGTGTTATTAACACTAAATTGACTTGAAAGCTAATGCAAACAACTTTCCCTGTCTTTCTCTGTCACTGTCACAGCCTCTCTCCTTCTCTATTTGTCCCTCGCTTCTTCTGTCCTTTGTTCTATCTATCTATCTCTCCCTCGCTGTATCTATCTGTCTGTCTGTCCCTCGCTTTCTCCCTGCCTGATCTGCTCTGGCCGCAATACAGTGTCAGAATGATCTTCCGCAAAATGGCTGCCACTTATAAAGGTCTGTGACATCATCGGTAAGCCTGTCTGCTGATAGGTAGCATGTGACACCTACCCAGGATTCCTTGCCTCATGGGACATGTCCTGACATGTGGATCCACCATTTCAGATGGGCTGGATAGCAGTAAATGGAGTTTTAAGTAAGCAATTCGAGCGATCGAATCGTGGCGATATTCGGAATCGTAACAAATCGAATTTTTCCTGAAATTCGAAACGAATTTGGGTTCGTCAGAATCGATTTGCTCATCTCTACTCACAATGTACTTGACGAACAATAAATTGAATTGATTTGAATTGATAAATCAGGCCCAAAATATATCTGGGCTTTGAAACATTCCAAAATCCGAACAATGCATTGCAGCAAAAGACAATGCCTGTATATGACCATTCCAATTGGTTTTGCGTGTTAAAACGGACCTCCAGTCAAAAAAAGAAAGTTGAGTAAATTGCTTCCCTTCTTATGATCAGTGGCTTAAGCAGTTTGAGTGAGCTTAATCCCATGCAAATGTTGTGGAATGGCATGAAGATTATTTATGCCTGAATTACATGGGGGCAGCCACACACCTGATAGTCCTGCTTACACATGAGAATTAGGGGGGTGCTCTGCCAGCAACAATTCACACCAAATTGAGAGAGATCTATGCCTCAGAAACAAGGAGAATCTTGGTGTTAATTCTTCTCAATAAGTCTATTCCAGAGATGGGCTTTAGGAGAGCAATTTACTTAGATTTTTTGACTGGAGGTCTACTTTAACAGAAATTGATATAGATAGATGTGCCACACTTTGCCACACTATTCCACACCATTGAAAGCAGTGCACATTTATGAGCCCTGTTACAGTTTCTATCCAGTGCTGTAGGAAGTGAACGAGAGGCACATGGGACAGATATTAGGTGAGCTCCTTTCTGCCTAAATATTATCTGTGGGTTTATAGTCTTTTTAAGAGTAATTTGGTTCTAAAACATCACAATAAACTTTAGATCCAAAAATACAGTATGCTTTATAACGTCCCCATTGTGTTATATAGAAGAGAGACTCCCTGTGGCAGCAAAAACAAGGCAAGCCCTCTGATCTGCACTCGGCACAAAGTAATAAATATGGAATTCCATGCTTTGTATGCTGTACAATTTAGGACAAAAGTGCCAATAATGTGTTAAAAAAATAACACTTTGTTTGCATTGCATTTTGCGCATGTAATTAGTAGGGTGTGTGTACTCAGGGTACTCAGGTTTTTTTCTGTTTTTGCCTGGACAGTCACTTAAAGGCATGAAATGAAGATTGATAGTGTCAGAAGATAATGACCTCATTAGCTAATATGAAATAGTAAATCAAGGCAAAATATCTCTTATTAGCAGGGACAATTGTGGTGTTCTTATGCTGACCACACACCATATAATCTTAACAAACTCAATCCATTTAAACTATAATAATAATTGTTGGACATATATGGCCAATGTATGTGTGTGTCACATGCATCCCACCCATGCAGTGATGAGATAAACACAAAGCAGTGTGTTTGTCTCACTGCATGTTTGTGAAACACAACTTTAATCCATTAATCCATTAACCCCCCTCCAAGATAACTGAGTAAATAGAGGGTCAACTGTATAAACAAATAAATCGGGCAGCACAGGCAGGTACAGTGGTGACACTGGGGGACTGCCCAGGTATTGACTGGAGGCACGGATCTGCTACAAATGCAAGAGGGAGAACATTCCTGAGCTTGCTGCAAGATAATTTTATGAGCCAGTTGGTGAAGGCACCTACTAGGGGTGATGCTCTATTGGTAATAGCAAATGATGATGACCTTGTAACTATTGGTAATATCAAATGATGATGAACTGGTAGGTACTGAAACAGTTCATGAAAATCTTGGTAACAGTGACCACAAGATTGTTGTTTTCAACATAAACTGTTGAAAACATTCTCTGGCTGGGAGAGCAAAAACACTTTTTGAAAGGCCAACTTCCCCATGTTTGAGGCTGCACTCCAGGACATAGTCTGGAAGCATGTGCTAAGGAATTCGGATACAGATGCCAAAACCAACCCTAAACATTTTTTTAAATATATAAACCAAAAAACAGGTAGGAACCCTAATTAATGGTAATGGGAGTTGGTCCCTGGGGACCAAGAAAAGGCGGAGCTGTGTACACAAATGAGGCAAGATACCGCGCTCAGCACTACAAGTAAAAAAGCTCAACGTGTAGTGAGTCCTTCATCTCAAAAGTAGTCCAAAACTGTAGTAAAACACAGAGCTGGTAGTAGGTGATAACTCAAATCAAGATTCAACAGTTTCTCTAGTCGTTTGTGAACCTTTGGGAGGTAATAGATGGTTGGATGTTCAAATTCATATTCTCGTGATTCAAGAATACCTTCATCAAGACCCCACCTCAAAAGAGAGGACAAACTCTTCTGGAATTCCAGGGTGGGGTCCCTGTCCAGTGGCATATATGTTCCTGTGTCAGACAAAAGGCCTACACATTTCTTCATTTAGTCATTTCTTCATTTAGAAACCTAAAAAGGTATTTATCGACTCAGGGTCGGGGAGGTCCCACAAGATTTCGAAATTCATCACCTGTGGTACGTAGTTTGTTGTGTATGCAATATGGTGCCCATGTGGCCTTACTTATATTGGCAGGACCGGCCGAGAGCTTAAAATAAGGATCCGAGAGCATATTTACAACATTAAGAGGGGTTTTGAGGGCCATAATTTGTCTGCCCATTTTAAATCCTGTCATGCCTCTGACCCTGGGGTTATGTCCTTCCAGGGTATAGATAGGGTCGAGCGGCACTGGAGGGGGATAAACATGATGAGGGCCTTTTCCCAAAAAGAAAGTAAATGGATTTACGATCTGGATACCCTCACCCTCAGTGGCCTGAACGTCGAGTTCGACCTAAATTGTGTTATAGAAAGCTCTTGATTCATCATTTTTGAAGTGTATTATGGATTGTCTGAATTTTGATATATTATCCTGGTTGTAAAACAGTTCTCATTAGGCTAGGGTTCCTTTTGAGTTTTAGTTTATAGTATCTTGTGTATATTTTTATTTAACTTTTTTTAGATTTTTAATTATTTTGAACCTCTATGCACACTTGCATTAGAGACCTGTTTGGTCCCTTGGGACAAAAGCAGTCTTATTTCCTCTTTGGACGTTGATTGGCCTAGAATCACTTAAGTTTGGGTCCCCTTGTTTTTATAGGTGCCAGTGGAAACACTATGACCCTTACTGTACACTTTACCTGTATTATCTGTAGTATTGATTTATGTAAATACTTAGAAGCCCCTTTATACACTGGCCACTTTAACCCACCCTGTGCGCAGGGATATAGGCTGCGTAATTTCAGCTTTTTTCAGGCAGCGTGAACGCAGCTGCTTAAATTGGCCTAAGATTTATTATTTATGTAAATACTTAGAAGCCCCCTTTATGCACTGGCCACCTTAACCCACCATGTGTGCAGCCTTGCAGGGATAGAGGCTGCGTAATCGCAGCTTTTTTCAGGCAGCGTGAACGCAGATGCTTAGATTGGCCTATGCTGTCATTGTGTGTGGTTATATGGGCTGGGGCAAATAAAAGCAATCCTTGTGACAGCCTTTTGCTGTTATCAAGCTCTGAGTGATTTGACTGGCTGCGTGCTTGGATCCATCTTCTAATTGGACCCAGCCTGGCAAGACCAGCTGAGCAACTCTCTCCCGTCCCCTTCATTACGATTGGTGGCTGCAGACAGAGGGGCGTGCACATTATGCATGGGAATGCTGTTCCTTATTGCTCTCTATGTGATTACATTGCGTGCGCGTCATGTGACATGCATATCACATGACTGATGAGTCACCTGCCTTCCTGTTTAAATTCCAGCTTTTGGCTCCAATCTTGTTTCCCAGCTGAAGCCGCTACGGCGGTGAAATGTATGTAGGATAAGGACAAAGGCTGCGCCTTTTGTTTACTTTAAGGAACCCTGGCAGTGAGAACTGTTGGCTTCTGTTGTATTTGAGATACGCTGTTTTTAATCTTATATTTGTGAGTGCATTTCTTATTAAATATTAGTCCTTATTTGAATGAGCGCTCTGCACTAGATGGTTTTATTTATCTCCCACATGGTTAATCATTCAACCGGATGGTCTTTGGTGCGTACCTGAGGAAATTAAAGCGATGCAAAACGGCATCTGGGCATTTGAAGCTATACCACCTCAGTGTGGAGCCGTGGAAGTTTGAGTCTAATTGCTGATCCTTATATGCCCATTGTCATCATTTATTTGGTAAGAGGCCAGCTTTATTGCGGACTTCACGGTGGAGGTGCATGCGCTGTGGGACTGTTGAATCTTGATTTGAGTTAATACCCCAGGCATAATTCTTAACTGGTTAAACATGGATATCATCCAAGAAGACTTAATAATTTAAATGTGAATAAGACTCCAGGACGAGATGGACTTCACCCAATAGTTCTTAAAAAACTCAGCTCAGTTATCACATCACCCCTGTTCTTGATCTTGATCTTGATTTAGTGAGAGTAACTAACTGGAGTAGAGATTGGCGCAAGGAAAATGTGGTGCCCATTTGCCCAAGAGCACTGTCTGTATTTTTGCAGATGACACCAATATATGTATCACAGTGCAGTCTATTGAAGATGTTCACAAGCTTCAGTCTGAATTGGGCACTTTGACTTTTGGGCATCCACTTGCAATCGGGGTCTAACAACCTGAAGGCCACATATGTCCTTTGGGGAGTAAAACTGGGAGAGTCACTAGTTGAGAAGGATCTAGGGGTACTGGTAGACCACAGGCTAAATAACAGTATGCAATGCCAAGCAGCTGCTTCCAAGGTGACCAAGGTATTAACATGCATTAAACTCTTTTAATGCATGATAATACCTTGATCACCTTAGAAGCGTGAGACTGATATGTAATATTGCCTCTTGACAAGGCACTGGTACACCCTCACCTGAAATATGCCTTTCAGTTCTGTGCACCCATTCCGAGACGCCCTGATTTTGGAAAAAGTGAAGAGGAGAGCCACCAAACTAATAAGGGGAATGAGGGATCTTAGTTATGAAGAAAGATTAAGGGGATTAAATCTGTTTAGTCTTGAGGGGAGACAACTGAGGGGATCCATGATTAACTTGAATAAATATATATGGCCAATACAAAAAATATAGGGAAAAAGTATTTCAACTAAAATTTAAAGATAAGAGGGCATTCCCTCCGACTGTAAAAAAAAGATTTAATCTCCGGAGTCGACAATCATTTTTTTACCATAAGAACTATAAATCTGTGGAATAGCCTCCCATAGAAGTTAGTCACAGTATCAACAGCTGACAGGTTTAAAAAAGGATTAGATGTTTTTCTAGCAGAAAGTAACATTTATAGTTACTATTAGCTGTTATGAGTTAAAAAAGAAATAAAAATGGACTTTCTGGGAGCGGGACCTGAACAGGCAGCTGACTGAGGACCAGTGGAGATATGTATTTCTAGCACCTCATAAAACCTCTATACAAATTATAAATGTCTTACAAGATGGTACTTTACTCCACAGAGCCTACATAGAATAGCCCCGGTGGTCCCTGCTGAGTGCTGGAGGTATCGGAGAGCAACGGGGAGCTTTTTCCATATATTTTGGGATTGCTCTAAGATAGTACCTTTCTGGCAATCTGTAGCCGGAATTGCCGGGCAGATTGTGGGCCGTCCGGTGCCCCGAGACCCCTCTCTGCTCCTCCTGCACCTGACGGATGTCCCTCTGAAGACTTATAGGAGATCACTTCTGAGACATCTCATTAACACAGCAAAGGCTGTCATCCCGAGACTATGGAGATCGGAAGCGATCCCATCGGTGGCGGACTGGGTGGGGGAAATTAACCGTGTAATGGAAATGGAGGAGCTCACCGCCTCTGTCCACGAGGACATGCAACAATTCTTGCAGACTTGGACACCGTGGTTCCTTTTTAAAGATACAGACAGATACAAACAGGTCACAGCAGTCGGTTCCCGGACAGGCTCTTAGTCCCTCTGGCAATCTTACCTCAAGCTACCTCTGGCATCTATACGACGTGCAGTGCAGAGCTTGGAGGTTCTGGATGGCGCTTTGTAATACATCCTACTGGGTTTATACTCTTGGTACTCCCTCCCCCCCCTTTCCCATTACCCTCTCCCACCTCTCTTCTTTCCTCTGCTCCTTTCGTTATTTTCTCTCCTTTCTCTTCTTCCTCTGTCTTTATATGGTTCATGTTATGCTGAGCCAGTTTGCTTCAGAGCAGGACAATTAAGCTCGAACTTGTGGCTTCCCCCCGCGTTGGCGGGGCCCGCCACGGGTGCTAATCATTTGGACCCCGTGGGGGGGTGCTGCCGGCCTGGGCGGAGGGTCGGTTACAGACAGGTTATGTCACACTTTATCTTTATTGCATATGAGCATATGTTAGCGGATCTTAACCTTATGTACCTGCTTGTTATTTGACTGCATATACGCCGGCTGGCTCTGTTAAGCCGCAATTTTGTACTTATTCCTTTGCTTTTGTAATGACTTGTGATCATTTTGAAAATAAATAAAGAATTAAAAAAAAATGGACTTTCCCCAGCCCTGTCCCTTGGTTGAATTTGATGGACATATGACTTTTTTCAACCGTACTATGTAACTATATAAGTGGCAACACACGTTACAACACATGTGTTCGGAGCAGTGAGCTGCACTAGCAATGTGTTCTTACTACAAATGTTTAAACTGGTAACTGTTTAGTAAAATTATTATGTAAAATTGATTATTATTATGGATAATCAGATTATGTGTGTGCCCAAAGTAATTCCCCATTTTCCCGGCAAGTATGTGTAGTGTAGCACACGTTCTCTCACAGCTCTCTCCTCTCCGTGCTCTCTGTCTCCTCCTCCCTTTTACATCCCCTAGTGGAGATGATCTCAAGATCTCAAGGCCCGCCAGCCGGGTTATACTGGGGCCTATTGGAATGAGAGGAACCTGCCAACCAAAACATGGAGGCTGCAGCAGCTCCTGCCGGGATCCTACAGAATGCAAGGCCAAGATGCTGGCTGGATGGCTTTGCAAGCCACCCATCCCATAGAGCCAGTGTCTTGGACCTACCTGTGGACACTGCCAAGCCTACCACGTAGCCTCCTGCTGTGACTAGCTCTACCTACCTCCTGTGGTGGCCCCTGAAATAAAATTCTTGCTGCATATGGAGTTGCATAGGCTTTTTGTGATGCCTTGCTTTGTTTGGTTACACATTAAAGAGATTGACCAGTGAAGCTTTAACATCAGTTGCCTAGCAGCTTACTATGTAGTGTAAGTCCCATACTTTCTTTGCTCCAAACACTGAAGAGAAGGTGAATCCCCTTTTCGCTGCCTCCAGTGCCTTCTCCCAAGACTACAAATACAATCTTGAGATTCGTGTCAAGTTAACAGCCCCTCTATTAGGCTAGAAAGTAGCTCTCCAAGTAGCCCTCCACACGGTGAGTCAGCTTGATTCAGTGCAAGCACACAGTAGACTTGCATTACTTAGACCTGCCACTCGCTTCACAGAGGACAGCACAACATGAGGTTACATTTTATTTAGAAATTACTCTGGCAATGTAGCTTTGCTTTCAAAAGTGAAATACAAAATGAGAACATTGCCATGTGTAGCCGGAAACATTGTAAATACTTTTGATTGTGCCTGGGCAATAACTCTTCAGTTTTCATTAGTGTGTTTTGCTAAGATGCAGGTTAAAAACGCACCTCAGTGACTTGCAACTGCTTGCATTTGTTCCCATTTGTTAAAATACACTAGTTACAATTATGAATGACATGAAATATGAATGACGATAACAAAGACGCATGTTAAAATGTATGAACTAGAAAGTGCAAATGTGTGGATCCAAACTCTCTGAGGTTGTGGTTTTCACAGAAGTCCATCCATGGTTTTTGCTTCCTTTCTAAACATGTATTATGTGATTACACCGAAACAAGTTAGTCGTGTGCTACCAGTACCATGCATTCAAAGTGGAAAAACCTGATTGACAAAGTGTGCCAACCTAGGAAGATAAAGCAGCTATCTAGCTGGCCAGCCTGTTCTAAATTTAAATTCTTGTCCCGATGCACACGGGACATCCATACTCCCTCCCACCTTATCCCCTTTAGGTCATATAAAGCGTCTCAAAGTCTCAGTTTATTTGAATAAAGGGGGGTGGGAGTAGCTCAATCACTATTATTTATACAACATTATTATTATTATTCAGGGCCTGGGAACTAATTTACCACCCAGTTTAACCCTCTCATCATCTAAATATTCAGCAACAAACATGTCTAGCTGTGTGGAAAGAAAGAGATTTGGTTGCATATATCTGCAGATACATGTGGAAGTCACACCGCCCCGCCAAGGCACTCTGTGTTTAGTGTGGTCCCTACTCTTATTTCTGAGTCCCTAAAATTGGGACATGTATAAATATTAGTGATTGAGCTACTCCCACCCCCCTTTATTCATTTGAATTGCCATAAGCACAAGCAGGGAGGGATTCAGTCAATATGGATCTCTCCCTGTGAAGTGTTTTAAAGGGAGGCTGGCAGCATGTCCCAATGTTGGGGACTCAAAATTAAGAGTAGGGACCACACTAAACACAGAGTGCCTTGTTGGGGCGGTGTGGCTTACCTGTAAATAGGGAGAAATGTCCAACTGGATAATTATGCTTTCCTTTAAAAACAAAAATTTTTATTTCATCTGGAGAGGTTCAGTTAATCATTCTAATAAGCTTACAGTCCTGACAATTTTTAAAACTGTCAGGGTATTGTATTTTATTTAATATTTCATGTATTCTGTATCCTGTTGAGTGCCTCTCTTTTACTTTTGCCTATATACCTGTTTTTGTTATTTCTAACTAATATGTCCTTGTATCCACCCCAGGTGCCCCAAATCATGACATTACCAGAGCTTAAAATGATCCGACACCCATTTTTTTAAAAAAGGGCAGACTAGTAGACGGACCATACGGTCAAACTTATATGTTTCTATAGGCCTTATTTATGCAGGGCACCTTTTAGCATTTCTGGTGGCTATAGCACCAGTTTTTGGAGCACTTGCATCTATTTTAATTTGGCGCTGCTATTTTGAATAGAACAACGCTGGAAGTCACAGCGCTCAATTAATTGGCTTTGATTGTTGCATTAGGTGTTGGCCAGCCTGTGTCAGCCTCTGTTGGACCCAACTTTTCATCGCTAACACTTACAGGATATCACTTCTGGAGACAAATGGGAAAAAATTACAGTTTGTTTATGCTGCGTTTTAGCTGTTGTTCAAATGACAACAACAGCTAAAAAATAAAATGACATTTGGTGACATTTGGCTGCCTTTACATTATTGACAAGTCACAATGCATGTTCTGTACAAATAAATGCGTGTAATATTAATTATAAGCATAAAACACTTTAATACAATCCTGCCCATTGTGCACTATGGGATCTTGACCTACAGCGCAGTTTCAACCAGAGCACATGGTGCTGCAACCTATTTGGCACCATTATTAAATTAGACTTATGCTGGCGGCTGCATAGATGCTGCCTTTTTGTTATAGTTTTTTTGTTAAATTTCACACTGTGTTTTGCTGAGTTGGAACCCCCTCCTCTTTAATGTTACTTTGCACACAACTGATTGCAATATTTGCTTTCTACAAAAATTAATTAGAGGTACTGTATGTGGGATTTTACTTCAACTCAGGGTCATTTATCAGCTAAATACACATTGCACAATACATATATGTGAACAAACAGAAATGCTTTACCTGTGAGAGTTGTTTCCAGCTATTCATGTGATAAACATGTTTCTACCACACTTAGGCCCTTATTTATGAAGGAATAGCGACAGGTAGCGACTGGTGAGCGACCGGCAATGACGGGCACCACCACGAGAAAGCCGGCTCCCCACCACAATCACACATTTATCAAGCCGATCCTGCTTAGCGACTGAGATAGCGCCAAATAGCCACTCATTCATCATTATTCCAGCCTCAGCCCACAGCGCCAGCGTCCGACCTTGAACAGCGACAGGTATGACCTCTCGTTACCTGTCGCTCTCCAATGCATTTCAATGGAACAATCTTTAGATATTAATAATTAATTGTTATTAATGTTTTTTTTTTTTTTTTAAATGTGAAGAAGTCTGTGACTACTTCTGCCATGTTAGATATTTATATTTAAGGAAAAAAAAAATTGTGCAGAATTGAAATTACAGGTCTGATATTATTGTATTCATATTACTAAATTCAAAAACAAGTTTTGGGTTTTTAAAAATATGGTGGTTTGGGGGTTAAAAACTACTTTTTACACATCGCCGCCAGCGCTCTGGGGTTTAAACATGCATTTCACAGCGCTTGAATTTTTTGAGCGTGATTTTTTGATGAATATGGTGGGAGCCGGTCGCTCTAATCAGTCGCTATCATGCGCACCCATACATCGCGGAACCTGTCAAATAGCCACTCGTCACCTTGTATTCAACATTACTGCACACTGACTGAGTCAACGGCCAAGCACAGCGACTACTAGCGGGCGCTGTGAAAATACTGCTACAGTGGCTCTACTGTCGCTACCTGCCGCTGTTAATGAATCGGCCTCCCAGCTGCATAATCAGTGATGGCTGCCCATTCCCTCAGTATTAAGCCCTAGGGTATGAAATAATCTTTCATTTAATTTCATTTTTTTCCCTAAACATAAATTTAAGATTTGTTTTCTGGGGAAACATTGAGCAGTTTGACTTAGTAGTAAAGTAGAAATATGCGAACCAATTTGTCCAAATCAGAATTTGCTCCAAATTTCTGGGAAAATTAGGCATGAATTTCTTGATGTTTATGCAGATCAAATTTTCACTGAAACTCATTGTCACATACCTGCATGTCGAATCCCCCATCTCTCAGGTCAAGTTTCAGGCAGCTGATGATGGACACTGATAGCACAGATGGCTTCTCCCCTCTGCCCTGCTGCTGTGTGTATAGCACAGCAGGAGGGGTGCGGCTGAAGCCGGCCATGTTGTCAGCTGAGAAAGCACCAGCTGCTGGACTGGAGCCAAGGGGAGCCGGCATGCAGATAAGGGATACTCCTCCCGTACAAGTGGTAAATGTCCTACGCTGCTCTGCACACCAGTTCTCCTGTCGTTATGGTCCATCGGCGGGCATTTCCTCAGTTGCGCAATAGCCGGCTTGTGCCAGGCAGCTTCTCCCCTGCAATACACACAGCAGCTTAGAAGTGGTAGAGAAGCCAGTCGTGATGTTATTGCCCACCACCAACCACTGGACATGCGCAACAAGGAAGCTTGTTTTATTTAATAGAGATTCGTAAAAAATTTTATTTGGATGAACCTGAATTTTTGGGGGAAATTCTGCAAATCATCTGAATCGAATTTTAAAAGATTGTCTCTATCTATAAGGATTCACCAGTCACACTTTAAAATCATTTGCCTAGCAGCTTACCTGATGCAGTGTCAGCCCCACGCTATCTCTTCACTCCAATCACCGAAAGAAAAAAGGGAAAAAAATGAGAACATTGCCGTGTGTGGCCCTTAATAATGGGAATACTTTAAGTGTGTCTGGACATTAACTTTAAAAAAAACATCCACTTTCTTATGCCACACCCTCAACTCTCTCTTTCAGTGGTAAGTTTGATGAGGACCGCTGCTCGGGGAGTAGTTGGCAGCTGTTTATAGCTGTCGTTCCTGCTTAAGTGGGGTATCTGTAATCAATACATTGCAGTACTAACAGTCCAGGAAAATTGTTGAGACATCCAAAGGAGAGAGCACAATAGACAGTTAGAGAGCTCCTTCATCATAGGGGCTTTTCTACAAAATGATGGGTTCTCCTGTCTTGTGTTGGCATGTTTAACTTATCTAAATAACCAGATGATTGTACAGTGACATCTGAATACCTTACTTGTGTTTGCAGTTCAGCTTTGACTTGTTAGCTTAATGCATAACTGTGTTTGATTAACCCTTCACCCACATGACGTGTGAACGCTGGAGTTCTCAATCATTAATTTTACATCTCACTGAACCCCTGTGTTTCCAGACCCAGTATCGGCCCCTCCAGTACACCTTTTTGGCTAAGGGTGAGCTGCTGGATTTTTTTTTCTTTTTTACATCCTCAGGAAGCCCTATGAGAACCCCTCCCCCCTTCAGTGGCACAACTCTCTAGGTCTTTTGGGGGCTTTTTCTTAGGGTAGAAAAATGGGAACTGTGAGGCCTAAAGGGAAAGCAAGTCAGACATACCACCCCCACTCACTCTACTATTTACTGTTTTTCTATCTACTATTATCTTGCTCTTTGTGATGACTCATTTTTTATTGTATCTAATGTTGGTATTATGTAACCACTCAACCCTGCCCAGTACTTTTGGAAGATTGTTATAAATACAGATTTTTAAAAAAAATCAAGTCAGCATACCATCATTTTATTTTGAAAGACTATTATTAAAGTAGACCAAAGGAAACATTGCATAGGTATCCACAGTTACCAAGCTATAAATATATAAAGCACAAATCTATCTGGTCTGTGTAAAAAATCACCTACTTATTATTATTAATATTGTTTATTTATATAGCACCATCATCTTCCATAGCAATTTACAAGGTATGATTACAGACAAGGTAAAACATATAGTACAGGGAACAATACAAAATTAGAGGGTTAAACCAAGTGTTGTGAGCACAGGAGACAATAGGAATGAGAGTCCTGCCCTTGTGAGCTTACAGTCTAAAGGATGGGTCTTCTTCTTTCCAGGGCTGGACAATGTCCTTATCACCTGGGGGGTCTCGAGTTGGCTACAGTGGTGACGGCTTCATTGTCCTCCTCTTCAATGGCACCATCCCATTCCCACTGGCGTGGACATCAGGCTGACAGCACTCCCTGGCCTGTCACAGGAATGGGGGCATGCCAGAATGCATAAGATCAGCCTGGCGCAAGGTAATGACTGGCAGCGCTCAGGCATTCTGGCACACCCTGTGATTATTATGGGAGGGTTGCCAGCCTGACGTCACAGCCTGTGGACTCAGGGATGGGATGGCGCCATGAAGAGGCTAAAGAAGGGAGACCTATGTCTACCTGTGTGTAAATTGGTGGCCACCAGAACTGCACTGGCAGCTTGAGAACAGACCGTGTTTGGTCAAGAAAGGACAGAAGCCAGCTCACTAGATGAAGAGGAGGACATTGGAGTAGTCGTCACTAATGGAGTCAGGAAAAAAACCCTCTAGTAGGTTAATTACTATTTTTTAGCAATTCAATAAAATTCAATTCAGACCAACCCCAATCAAATATTTAAGAAATTCTCTAATCTCTAGCTAGCGTTTTATATACACGGTCAGGTGACCCAGTTGAAAATTGCCTCACCAGCTTTTCATTAGTACTACTTTTTCAGCCTTTTGTTTACCTTGTCCAAACTGTTTTGACATATGTTGCTGCTATAAGATTCTAAATGAGACATTGTTTTAAACCGGGTCGTCAGCATAATAAAATGCAAACCCTTAAAAAATATACCTCAGCATCTAAAATTAATATATAATATGTTTTTAGTCACTTACAAATTATTATTTCCCCCGCTGGGCTGCAACTCGGCAATACAGGCGCCGCCATCTTGCATCATGAACTTCACATACTGAGGAGAGGAGAGGAGGGAAAACTGCATAGCTGCATAGCTGTGCTTTGCTCAGACAGTGCAGAGCTGGGGTCAGAAAAAGGACAGCAATCCCAGAATGCAGAGTGGCACAGTCAGAAGGCACTGGAGCCTGAGACTCCATGGGCTGTCATCTTGGATGTTTAAAGGCACAGAAAATGCAGTAGATGCCAGTAGGATGTATTTTAATGTGAGCAATCTGTATGTACAGGGTGGGGGGACACATATAAGATAGGCTCTGTTTTAGGTTGAAGGTCCGGTTTAAATGCAATGGAAAAATGTCTAACTTTCAACTTTCGATATTTGTTCTGCTGTAAAAAGAATATATTTACAGTAGATTTTCAAATCATTGCATTGCCAAAGGTGAGGCAGAGTATCCCCGACTGGCAGTTTCCAAAGAAATGGATGAACACAGAGACCTGTTGGACAGTGGGGCGATATATATATATATATATATATATATATATATATATATATATATATATATTGTCTCATCTCAGGGATAGTTACAGTATGAGCAGTTTTATTTTAGAAGAGATGCACATTGGGGCATGCAGTAACATTTTCCCTAAACGTTTAGACGACCACAAAGGACATTTATAGGTGCCTTTTTTTTATTGAGTTTTTAATTATAGCAAGCAGCCTTTAATATTGTATGGCTTTTTAACACCATAAAGCAAACATGAAATGGTGGTGGAATGCCTATGCTGGGAGCCTCTGGAGTTAAAGTAACACACACATTTGGTATGTGACATTACTGCCATAAATTACAAGCTAGGTCAAAAGTGTAAAGAGGCTGAGGGAAAAGAGGGACATACCGTCCACTGCCTACTCGACTGGTTTATGAAGCTCAGAGGCACACGCTCCATCTCCAGCAATCTCCGGTAGACACAGGAAATGTCTACCCTGACAGATAATTAGTCAGATTTTAAGAGAGATAAGCAAGAAGGTAATTAGTATGGCAATAACTGCATATTGTACTTTTTTAAATAAATGTTACACCTTCTTCTATACCCCTCCTACAGTATGTCATGTCACTCATCTGTTTGTTAATAATTTACTAAGGTGAGATTACTGCAGGGAATAGATAGTAACCTGTGTTTACTTTAAAGCTGACCTAAACCTTCTCTGACAACTGTGTGCCATTGAGGTCCTGCTTCACAGGGACACTAATCTAGCGTAACCCACCCCCTACCACCATCTGCGAGTCCCGCCTTTACCTAAAGAGGCCCCACCATCTGATGGGGAATAGAAAAGGGCTACACATGTAGCTGCACTTCTTTCAAAAGAAGCCTTACTTCACTGCAGTCTGCAGATATTTCCGATTCCCATCATACAGATCTTCATCTGTATTTTGGCTTTCTAAGAATCTTTAAAGTCAATGTCCAGGCACGCTCTGAAGTATTCCATCTTGTAAGGCTGAACATGGCAATGTTCTTTTACTTATTGAAAAAGAAGCAATATTGCCAGAGTAATTATAAAATAAAGTTTCACCTTACATTGTGCTGTCCTCTGTGATGGGAACGGCAGGGCTTTTTAGCAATCAGAAAGTTTTTAAGCAATATCACGCTGTGTTATTCATTTATATATTTTAATGCGAGCTTGGAATACCATGAGGTGAACGGAATCGGATATTGACCAGTAAGAATTTACCTTAAAGTGGCTTGAAACCCAGGGGGGATCGACCCGGGAATCTATAAGATTACCGGACCGATCAGATCCCTCCCCGCGGGGCATCCGAAATCGGGATGTCCCGCGGGGAGGAACCCCCCAGGAGGCCCACAAACCTTACCTCAGCCCCGTTCCATCGGCACATGCGCGAGCCGCGGCCGCGTCTCGCGCTTCCCTCTAGCAGGGCGCGCACCCGCGCCGGCCGTTTGTGAATGGCCGGTGCAGGCGCGCTCCCTGTTAGAGAGAAGCGCGAGACGCGCCCTCCAGCGCTCAGAGCCGCTGAGCTGCTATGCGCGTCCAAGCGGCCTTGGACGCGCATACCACAGCGGCTCTGAGTGCTGTGATTGGCTGGAGCGGTCACGTGGGAGCGTGGTGAGGTGAGTGTTTCTGGGCTTTCGGGGGGGTTTCAGACAGCGGGGCACCCCCGATCGGGGTGCCCCACCGAAGTGGACCAAAACCCAGGATAGTCAAAATCTTGGGTTTCAGTCCACTTTAAGGTGGAACCAAAGTGAGACATTAGAGGGGAGCCAAAGAGGGAAAGATTGGCTGTCTTAATGCCTATTTGAAATTGGATATCTGCTAAGCAGGAAATCGGTGTCATATGTGGTGGTGGGTTATTTATATAGTGATAAAAAGACAAAGGGACATTATTTAAATCTTAATCTTCAAAATTAAGGACTTTATCTCTGGACTTTTAACAATGGTGTAAAAATTGTCTTTAAGATTCGCTTTTAAGTTTTAATATGTGCATGTCACTCTAGAGGAATATGAGCACAAGCTCCACACAGTGGTTTATTTTATATATTTATTAGGAGACATTTTTTACTCATACCTTTAATCGCTGTCTGGTTATCGCCATGCTGAGGCAGAGCTTAATCGCTATTTGTCTATTTTGGTTCAATAAGGATTTTTCCTCCACCTCGTCATTTCGGATTGTTGGTAAGTCACCCCGACTTGAAATAGGAGTGGGAGATTTGTTGTGTGATAGTATTTATTTATATTTATTTGTTAAGCTGTGGCCAATTTAATTTGTATTGTTCCAAATATATGGTGGATGGTGTTTTTTATTAAAAGGAGGTGAGGGGTAGTTGAGGTAGTAGTGGAAGATAACATGGAACCTAGTAGTGGAAGATAACATGGAACCTGGAAATAGCTGGACAGGCTGATTTATTACTAGCGGCAGGTAGCAACAGATGAGCGTCTGTAGCAGGCATTTTAGAGCGCCCGCTAGTAGTCGCTGTGCTCGGCCGTGGTTCGCTATTTCAGAGCGCCTCAGTCACTGTGCAGCATTGCGGCATTGTGACATGAACACATTAATGCCAGACCTGTAATGTCAATTCTACATAAATTTATTAAAAATGGTAAAAGTTTTCAAAAATGGCTTTTTCTAGGCCAGGAGAGGTAACAACATTATTTGAGAATATAAATAAAAAAATTATAAAAACCCCTGTTTAACCCTTTAAACGCCAGCCACGTAAATTTTACGTGGCTGCCTCTCCAACCGTTAAACGCCAGCCACGTAAAATTTACGTGCCTGACTTTCCCCATTAATAAAATAAAAAGTATAAAAAAATATCACTTACCTGACCCCTTGTTTGGTCTGGCCGGGTCTCCTCTTCAGCCAGCGGGGCTCCGATCGCCGATCGGGGCTTCTCCGGCTGCAGGGGAGGGCCCGGAATAGGGTGCCCCCCCCCTTTCAGCAGCCGCCGGGATTGCCTGTTAAAAAAAAAAAAAAAAAAAAAATGACAGTTACTCACCTCCGCTCCCGCCGACTCCCGCCGCCTCTCCTCTTCATGGGGGGGGGGGGGGCTCCGATTACCCCCCCCGGGTCTTCTGTCTTCTGGAGGGGGGCATAACAGCCCTCCCTCCGTCGCATCTTCCGATGGCGGCCGCCATCTTGGATTTTAGCCCCGCCCCTTCATCGGGGCACCCGGCAGTTCTCCTCTCAGATGCCGGTGATGGCTGGGCAGAGAAGGAGGGAGGTAGGCGATCCTCCGATCGCCTGCCTCCCCCCTTCTCTGCCCAGCTGTCACCTGCATCAGATCGCCGCGGGACATTGCTTCTGAAGATCGGAGGTGAGTAAAGGTAAAATGTTTTTTTTTTTTTAATAAACATATTTGAAAACATGTGTGTTTGTTTTTATTTATACTTTTAACCCCTTGTGAACTGGTAAGGGGTCCATGACCCCTATACCAGTTCACAAGGCTTGGGGGGTGGCAAGTCACCTGCACTAGCGGGTGGCTTGCCATTAACCCCTGGCACCCCCATTACCTGCCTCCCCAAAGGCCAGGGGGGGGCAGAAGAGCCCGGGCCCACATAGGCTATGTGGGCTCGTAGGCTGCAGGGTGGGGGGGGCACAAAAGCTGGCCCCCCCACTCTGTGCCTACAAGCCCCCATAGCTGGTCCCAGGCTGGTTACTGTGGGTAAGGGGGACCCCACGTAAATTTTTTTTTTATTTTTAAGGGTTTTTAACCCTTAAAAATAAAAAAAAAATGGGGTCCGCCCCCCCTGGGAGGGGGGACCCTATGTCATTTTTTTTTTGATTAACCCTTTGTGTTCTGTCATCCAGCAGCTATAAAAGGCTTCTAGCAAGTGAGCAGAAGCCAGTGATCGCCGAGGGACACAGTGCTCCAGGATGGATGGGAGGTGAGTACAGTGTAAAAAAAAATAAAAATTAATAACATTTTTTTTTCTCTGCTTGTGTCTGTGTAATTATTTACATTTAACCCCTTGTGAACTGGTAAGGGGTCCATGACCCCTATACCAGTTCACAAGGCTGGGGGGATGGCAAGCCACCTGCGCTAGCGGGTGGCTTGCCATTAACCCCTGGCACCCCCATTACCTGCCTCCCCAAAGGCCGGGGGGGGGGCAGAAGAGCCCGGGCCCACATAGGCTATGTGGGCTCGTAGGCTGCAGGGTGGGGGGGCCACAAAAGCTGGCCGCCCCACTCTGTGCCTACAAGCCCCCATAGCTGGTCCCGGGCTGGTTACTTTGGGTAAGGGGGACCCCACGTCAATTTTTTTTTTGATTTTTAAGGGTTTTTAACCCTTAAAAAAAAAAAAAAAAATGGGGTCTCCCTCCCCTGGGAGGGGGGACCCTATGTCATTTTTTTCTCGATTTAACCCTTTGTAGTGTGGATGGTATTTGTATTTTTTTTGTGAATGTTATAAAATACTTGTTTCAGTTAGAGGGGTCTCCTGGGCAGGAACAGGGGGCTACCGATAAATATGTGGTACCGTTCTAATCGATAGAAATGGGGCTTTCACATGCAATATGATTTTCCTTAATAAAATAAATTTTTTATTTAAAATAAAGGAGTCAATTTTCTAAAAAAAATTTATTTATTTATTTATTTATTTTTTTTACTTTACAATATTGTAAAAAAAAAAACAATTTACAAACAAGACATTTCATGTTAAAGCCTAAACTCTGCCACAAAAAGAAAATATGCCATTTTCTTGGAAATTCCTGCAAAAATCACAGTTAAACATCACGCAAAATGGTGAAAAATATCCTGTCAGGAGAGGGTGACAAAATCTCAAGTAGACTGGCAGTCAAAAGGTTACAGGTACCTATGCATGTTGGGTATTGTTCTGCTCGGGGGACCTTGCGCTTTCAGATTTAGCTTGTTTTTTCTTATTTGCATATTGATATTTTAGAAAAATGTGTTTTTTATTCTGCTTTTTTATACATTTTTTTGTGAAATCCTGTGCAACCTATGAATTCTTCGAGATATTACTTCCAGAAAGATGAGCCCACTACAACAAGCTGGGTACGCTTAGAAAGCTTAACACGTGTACTTTCAGGGAATATATGGTTTATGGGGGATATTCCAAATGTAAAGGGTTGGTTTGGTAGAAAAAGCACAAGGTGCGCACTTTGTCTGCAGAGCTGAATATCTGAAGTAAAATTACCGTTATGCGCATGCTTTACTTTGGTGTGTTTGGCAACTCTTTCCTTGACAGAACCTATGCATGTTGGGTATCATTCTGTTTGGGGGATGTTGCTTTTTCAGATTTTCTGTTTTTTTCTGGTTTGCATATAGTTTTTTTTAGGAAAATGTGGTTTTGATTCTGCTTTTTTATTCATTTTTAGGGAAACCCTGTGCAACCAAAGAATACATTGAGGGATTACTTCCAGATAACTGCACCCATGTCAACAAGCCTGGTACGCCTAGAAAGCTTGAGGTGTGTACTTCTAGGGAATATATAGTTTGTGGGGGGTATTTCAAATGTAAAGGGTTGCTTTTCTTGAAAAACTGCAAGGTGCGCATATTGCAAAGCATAGTTGTATTTTATCTGAAAATCTCCTAAAGCGTTGTTTCAGTTTGGGGGAGTCTCCTGGGCAGGAAAGGGTGTCTACCAATACATATGTGGTACCGCTGTAACCGAGAGAAATTGGGGTTTCACACGCAATAAGATTTTATTGACAAACTTACATTTTTTATCACAAAAAAACACTACAAATTGTAAAAAATAGTTTTTTTTTATTTTTTTGCACAATTTTCACCCAAAAATATTGAGAATACACTTAGAAAATGACAAACAAGACATTTCATGTTAAAGCCCAGGCTCCGCTGAAAAAAACAATATATCACTTTCCTGGGAAATCCCTGGAAATCCCTTCAAAAATCACAGTTGAACATGGGGAGCGCAAAATAGTGCAAAATGGTCTGGCAACAAAGGGTGACAAAATCTCAAGGTAGGCTGGCGGTTAAAGGGTTAAAGAGAAGTAAAAGAACTTCCATTGAAATGTATGGGAGAGCGACAGGTAGCGAGAGGTAAGACATGGCGCTCTGCAAGGCTGAACGCCGGCGCTGTACACTGAGGCTGGGATAATGATGAATCGTACACTACATGTTCCAGTCGCTCACCAGAATCCGCTTGATAAATGTGTAATTGCATGCCGTGTCCGACGTTCACCTGCCGCTACCTGTCGCTACCTGTCGCTTAACAGACACTACCTGTCACTATCCCTTCATGAATAAGGCCCTTAATCTCTTGTATTGCACCACAAAATAGGGAGGCACTCTCAACTCAAAATAAAATGTTATTTGATACTCAATACATAAATGATCACTACATATAATACCTAAAACCAATTAAGACATATATCAGGCAATGACAAACAAGACAAACCAACATAAATAGGTGTGTATATGATAGGGAGAATACCATCAGAAATATTACAAAATTTGGAGGGGTTAAGGGTTAATATACAAATGTCCCTCTTTCCCATCTTGAAAATTTGGGAGGTATGCAGCACATTTTCAAGCATGTGCATGGAAGCCTCTAAGCCCTACTACCTAACCTAAGCACAGATATTAAAGTGGACCAACACCCAGGATTTTGACTATCCTGGGTCTTGGTCCACTTCGGTGGGGCACCCCCGATCGGGGTGAAACCCCCCCGAACCCCCCTGAACTCACCTCTCCCCGCGCCGACGGACAAGCCGCGGACAAGCGTCTCCTCCGCCGCCGCCTCCCACGCGTCCCTCTTGACACGCGCGTGCCCAGGCCGGCCATTCACAGACGGCCGGCGCGGGGCGTGCGCACGTCTAGAGGGGCGCGAGGGAGGCGGCCGCCGCCGAAGATAAGGTAAGGAGTTTGGGGTGTTTGGGGGGGTTTCACCCCTGCGGGACATCCCGATCTCGGATGTCCCGCGGGGAGGGAGGTGATCGGCCCGGGAATCTTATAGATTCCCGGGCCGATCACCGGTGGTAGTTGGTCCACTTTAACTAGTCATGTTAACAATCAGCAGTTACCAGAAGGCACACCGCTCCCTGCTTACCTTTCACTTGCCCTTGTGCCACTTCAGTTTTACAAAGCCCTGTTATGAGAAGTCGGGAGCCAAACAACTTGTGGCCTGTGACAGAGGTTCCCAATGTGAAAAATGGGTGCCTCCACACATGAAAAGCCATCAGCCGCAGACACTGCTTAATTTAAAAGTAAAGTCCACTTGCTGCCATTCCTGCTGTTCTATTACATTCCTTAGGGCCCAGTGTCTCTGTGAGTCCAACACATCTGGCCTCAGTCTTGTCAGACATCAGCAATGGAGAATCAGACCAGGCCAAGCTGCCCACCTTAAGACCGAAAGCCAGAATTGCAGGGAACTCACAGTGGTCCCACAGAATGTGATAGACCTCGCAAGAGTGGCTGTAGGTAAGCTGGGGAGCCTCATACCTTAAAAGAGGTTCTGAGTTGGGTACAATGAGAGAGTCCATCAAAATGGATTTTCCCTTTAAAGAAAAAGGCAATGCAATGCAACAAAATGGACTTGTAAACATGAAGAAGAGATGAGGAGACAGAAAAACTCAACTGGTACCTTCATTTTTTCTACTTTTCTAGTGAGACCCCTAGCGCCGGCCAGGAGCACCGCAAGTTGAAAGTATTTAAAAAATACATAGGGCCTTATTCATGAAGGGATAGCACCAGGTAGTGCCTGTACAGCGGCAAGTAGCGGCAGGTGAACACCGGAGACGGCACGCAATAACACATTTATGAAGCCAAATCTGGTGAGCGACTAGAACAACGCCATGTAGCGTCTGATTCATCATTATCCCAGGCTCAGCGTACAGCGCCGGCATTCATCCTTGCAGAGCGCCACGTCTTACCTGTCGCTACCTGGCGCTCTCCACTACATTCCTATGAACGATCCTTAAATCCCTTTCCTGATCCCAATTTTTTTTTCCCTAAAAATAACACAAACCTTCTGACATGTATTCTGGCCAAGAAAATGACATTTTTGAAAACTTTTTGGATTAATAATATTTTTATGCAGAATTGTCCTTACATGTCTGGTATTAAAGTGTTCATGTTACAATGTAATAATGTAAATCGCTTTGTTACTAGTGGATACATGTTCAAAATCAGACTTAAATCAAACAGCCTCTGGTGCTGTGGGCTACATCGACCCAATTTTGAGCGCCGGCGCTGTTTGTGGCTTATTTTTTGATGAATGTGTTGTGAGTCAGTCGCACTGAGCTGGCGCTACCATTCGCTCCAATACAGCGTAGTACTGCGAATCACATAACCTATTCAACAATGCCGGCCAGTGACTGAGGTGCTCTGAAACAACGAACTATGGCCAAGCACAGCGACTACTAGCGGTCGCTCTGAAATCCACTCTACAGACGCTCATCTTTCGCTACCTGCCGTTAGTAATGAATCAGTCTGCCCGTGTCTTTTCGAATCCCAATTTTTAATTTTTTAGGGTCATGGAATTTTTTTTTCCTAAATGAGAATTGCATTTGGGACACTTGAAAGACATGACAAAGCTTTCTCATGGCCCAAAGTTTGCAGCACAACACAAAAGTTCTAAAATACACCAAAAAATAATTCCAACCAGCCCAGAGATCCCGTGGCACTTGCACCAGCCCCCCAAAAATGTAAAAAAATAAAAAAAAATGCCTAAATATTTGCAACCATTCAAGCACATTGAAATGTATTCTTGACTTTATAAATAGACCGTTTCACTGGGACCTGACATTCACCTGACACTCATCTGGCACTAGGTGGCCTTAGCGTTTCTTACCCCCTAGCCTCTTTCCTATAGCCCAGGCCTTGGTATTTATTCATTTATGGTCACATCTATTTAAAGTGGACCAACACCCACCGGTGATCGGCCTGGGAATCTATAAGATTCCCGGGCCGATCACCTCCCTCCCCGCGGGACATCCGAGATCGGGATGTCCCGCGGGGTGAAACCCCCCCAAACACCCCAAACTCCTTACCTTAGTCTGTGAATGGCCGGCGCGGGCACGCGCGCGTCAAGAGGGACGCGCGGGGCGCGGCGGCGGAGGAGCCGCTTGTCCGCGGCTTGTCCGTCGGCGCGGGGAGAGGTGAGTTCGGGGGGTTCGGGGGGGTTTCACACAGCGGGGCACCCCGATCGGGGGTGCCCCACCGAAGTGGACAAAGACCCAGGATAGTCAAAATCCTGGGTGTTGGTCCACTTTAACATTAGTGGAGCAGTGTGTGCAGGGTAGGATATCTGCTCCTTGCTTGCTTGTCTGTGTGTTCTCTTTGTATAGGTGCACTTTTCTGTTTTTTAAAGAAGAAAAGTGTCTTAACTAAATACAATCCAGGGGTTGGTCACTAGAAAAAGCTCTAAATCTCAGCAACAGCAGCTTTATTCAACAGCTCACAGAATTAATAGATACAGAATGCATTCTGCATGGTATTTAAGTAAACAATTATTTGTTTTTACACTTAGGCTATGTTCACACAGTAGGCGTAGCCTATGGGCACCTTCACAGGGTGCAGTTATCGCAGTTACCCTGAAAAGTCCTGCATGCCACTTTTTTCCTGCCACAGCATGTGTAATCACACCTCACTGAAGCGCTATGGACGCATTTCTTTTTAGCTACCCACACAGCCAATTGCTCCAGGTCCAAAAGATTTGCAGTGGCTATAGGGTGAGCTTTTCTCCTGTTGGGCCCCTGACACTGTTCATGTGTTAGTATCTATTTACAATTAAAGGACAAATATCTTTTGCTAACTGCTCAGGCGACGGGCTGCGTATGTTTTCATTAAAGTGGACCAACACCCAGGGGTGTTGGTCCACTCCCTCACCGTGGGACATCCGAGATCGGGATGTCCCACGGGGTTAAACCCCCCCAAAACCCCCAAAAAACCTTACCTGTCGCCGCCGCCTCCCGCACGACGCGCCCGCGCCGGCCGTTTGTGAATGGCCGGCGCGGGCGAGCGTCCTGTAAGAGTGACGTGTGGGAGGCGGCAGCGGACGCGCTCTCTTGTCCGTCGCTGTCACCCGCTTGTCCGTCAGCGGGGATTGGACGGCGTGGTCACGTGGGAGCGTGGTGAGGTGAGTTTTTGGGGCTTTCTGGGGGTTTTCACACAGCGGGGCACCCCCAATCGGGGTGCCCCCCCGAAGTGGACCAAATCCCAGGATAGTCAAAATCCTGGGTGTTGGTCCACTTTAATGACAATTGTCTTTCTTTCAGCTGATAAATAGTTACTTCTCCTACTGCAGATGCAACTTCTTACATTTAGATACAGCTGGCCATTTCTGATACATATGTATCTGCATGTAACAAGTTTCCCCTGCAGTAGGAGAAGTAATGGATTTATCAGCTGAGAGGCAGAGAAGTGTCAATGATGAAAATACACACAGCCCCTCGCCAGAGCAGTTGGCAAACGATACTTGTACTTTAATGATGAATGCATAAATAAAATGGGACCTGAATAGCAGCAGGAATTTGGACATTTTCATGTTCACAATTTCAATATGTCAGTCAATAAGTCTGGCATCATCATGTAAATATACATTATGTATAAACTTTAAGATGGATCATGTCAGCATTATATATAGCTTACACAAATCCTCCTCTGCCACTTCCACAAATACTGTTACAAAACCAACCGGAATGACTCTTGTGTCATGATTTGCCGGATTATCAAAGGATTTACAACATAACTAAGCATTTTATTCTACACTTCTGAAACACTTGTCCACAATAAGGTGTGACTGTGTAAATATGAAAAAACGTGTTGTTTTCCCATCATACAATATTGCTCCTATCTTGTCAATAACAATTTTTGTCAATCTGACCAAGCTCCCCAAGCCTGATGTCTCAGCGTTATACTAGACTTCTCTCTCTCATTCTAACCTCACATTTTGAGGCTGATTTAAGACTAGCACCATGTATTGCCATTTGAGTGTCTATGTAGCGGCGCTTAGAGAATCTGCTAGTGGATGCTGCAAGCAGTGTCTGGCACTATAACCTAGCATAGCAGCCGGACAAGTGACGCTGTAGTATCCTATTTGCATTTATAAATGTGATGTCTGGGGGGCGCTGTAGAAGCACTCTCCCTCAATCAATGCAAATGTAGCACCCCGAGGGAAAGCCACCCAGAGCAACGCCACATATAACAGGACAACGCTGCAGCGAACGATAGGTAGCGCCAGTTAAGTGCATCTGATGCTCAGTGCTGAAGCTCATATTTAAGAAAATAAAAATTACAAAACCAGCATCGGCGCTCTATAACTGGGTGCTGTATTAAAAACAGTCTGTTTCTCAACACATATACACCAGCACCAGAGCGAAAACATATGGAATTACATTGTTTTAACAATGACACTGCAATGGCAGATCTGCAGATACAATTCTACATAAAACAAATCTAAATATAACAATATAAGAGTTTGGTTGCTGAGCAGAAGAGGTCACACAATGATTCGATCCTAAAATTGAGAAAAAAATCAAATAAAATACTATTTATACACAAGCAAAAAAAACACAATTGAAATGTATGGGATAACTCTGCTGACCGACAGGAGCTGGTGAACATACAGCTTTACACTGAGCCGCCACTAATGATACATGTGACGCTACATAATGCTATTAGAGGTGCTCGCCAGATTGAATTTCATATATGAGGTTTTCTAGCAGTGGCAGTGTTCTGTTCTGTTCTGTCTCTGTAGTAATAAATCAAAGCAACTGGACTTGTTCTGAACCGAGCTGGCCAGTTGAATGTCTAGTTAAAATAACTTGCCTTGACTTACCTTACACCTTGACCCAAATTATTTTTAGTGCTTTCATGCTTAGCCATATTTCTCAATTGCCACCTACTGCTAGTATAGATTTTATAGAAAACAAACTGAATTTCCAAAATTCACTTTTCTAAATATAATATATTTCCTGCCTGTAATCATATATGTTATCTATCAATTTTAGTCAAGTGAAATCAAGAACAATTGTTAGAAGTATAATAATAAATAGCAGATTTCTTTTATTGCTGAATAAATCTTGGACATAAGATTTATTTCCTAATTCAATACAAAATGTTTGGAAATTCTGAACAAATCTGTTTTTTGACATTTAAAAGTAGGTATAAAAGCAAAAGACAACGTTAAACATAACAGTGGTGTAGAGGGGTCCTTGGTCGGGCACAGAGTATGTACAACGAGACCATTGAGCACGATGGATGAACCTCAGGTTGATGGGGAGCTCACGGGTGGTAAGTATAACCTATATGGGTATGTTGGTAGCAGGGCCCTTGAGTGTAAACTTTATGGGGCCCAGAAATTTACAGTCAAATTTTGCTTGAGAGATTCTTGGATGCAGAAACCACCCTAGGGCTGCCTGTGGTTAATTTTAGAAAATGTAAGTAAGTTTGTATCAGTATCAGTAAGCTTGTACTCCCTTTAAAAAATAGCTTTGGTGGGCTGACATGTGGCTCTAGTGGATGGCTACAAAGTGTATACTTGCTCCCAACCTGGACATTTACCAACTTTATTCTTGGAATCCGTCCCCCAACCTAATTAGCTGCCCCAAACTGTAAACCTCCATTGTTACGCAACTCCTTTCACCTTCTTTCTTGCGACTCAACCACTACTGAACTAGGTCCCCCACCAAGTGGAAATAGAAAAACAATAGTTGCCTGGGTGGGAGGCTCCTTGTTCAGGATAAGCCCCCTCTACTTGTAAACTCTGATTATGTTCCCCCACTTGTTACTCTTTTCTTCCTCCATGTTGCATCTTGGAATGGAAAGGACTGCCTGGGTAGGAATACTCTAATTCAGGGGTACACAACCATTTCTTGTAAAGGTCCATTTAAAGACATCTGGTGAGAGGTGAAGGTCCAAGCAGAGGGCTGTTGCAGGGGGTGGATAGGTATTAATCAGCACACTGGAGGAAGGTCCCAGTGCTAAACTTAAAAAGGCTGCCTACCCCCCACCCCAAAATCCTATTGGGCACTGGGAAAAAACAGGAGCTTTTTTTTTCCTTTGCCCCACAGAACCTACAGCTCTGGCCCATGACACACTGCTCCAACCTCCCCCTTGCATTCTGTGCAGGCCATGGTGCAGGTGGACTAGGGCTTAAAATGTTACTGGCAGGGGACTACTAGGGATTGGATGAGCAAAACTGGGAGGACAGGAATGGATGAGACAAAGCTAAGGGGACAGAAATTGGATGGGCAAAGCTGGGGGGGCGAGATGGTTGGACAAGTATAAATAGGGCTGAGCGAGCTGGGGGCAGGGGGAAAGGATTGGATGGGACAAAGAGACTGAGAAACAAAGTTTGATTGTACCTTGCAATGCCACTTCCCACCTGTGCAGCACTTCATATTGCAGTGAGTCAGTGGCTGGGCAGGGGCTGCACGGACGGGGAATTATCTTTCCCTGATACTCAACACTGTCTCTGACTTTATTTCAGGGGGTTCAAACCAGTGGGACTAATGCCACTGATGGTACTTGAGAGCCTATTAGGTGGATCTGTTGCTATCTATACTGGATCTGTTGCTATCTACACTTTACCCTAGGCTTATGAAAACTTTTTTGCATTTTTTGTGTTTTATATACTTTAAATGTCAGTATTTACCATGGTTTTAGTTGACTTAAAGCCCATACATAGCACCTAGGAAATACTTGAGATGATTAGAAACTGTAAGGAGCTCCTCAATATAAAAAGGTTGGGACTCCTCTGCTTTCTGCTTCCAATTCTGCCAGTGCTGTAATGGTTAAAGTGGACCAACACCCAGGATTTTCACTATCCTGGGTTTTGGTCCACTTCTGCGGGGCACCCCCGCTCTGTGAAACCCCCCAGAACGCCCAAAAAAACTCACCTCACCCCACTCCTACGCTATTGCTCGTCCAATCACAGCGCTCAGAGCCGTTGTGGTATGGACGGACAAGCGACGGACAACCACAGCGGCTCTGAGCATGCTGGAGGCCACCTCTCGCGCTTCCTTCTAAATGGCCAGCGCGGGTGCGCGCCGTGCTAGAGGGAATCGCGAGAGGCGGCCGCGGCCCGTGCATGCGCCGTTGAAACAGGGAGAAGGTAAGGTTTGTGGGCGTCCTGGGGGTTTCACATAGCGGGGCATGCTGATTTCAGATGCCCCGCAGGGAGGGAGCTGATCGGGCCCATTTGCCATGGGTGTTGGTCCACCTTAAATGTTAGTCCCATAATTTATGTACCTGGCAACATAAATCTCAATATAAAACAGGGTCCCTATGGCTGGATTATTTTTTAACTTTTCAATGATGATTAGGTGTCAGATTCCTTTTATAATACCCTAGCCTGTTTGATATTATTCTAGGAAAGTGCTGGCTATTCTGCATGGAAGGTGAAGGGTCATCTCCGTGCACATTCTCACAGGATCCCTGAATATCAGGTAAAGCTGCATTCCTTTTTTCCCTCTAATTATTTTTCCCAGCTAAAAGTAAATTGTTAAGCATGTTCTTGTGCATTTTGGTCTGTACAAATAATTGGCTTTATCCAACAAAAACTAGACTCTCACTCGAAGTAGACGCTGAATGGAGCTATGTGGTTTGTTGGAGAGGGCACAATGCACTTCTGTCTAAGCCTTTCAGCACTTCACGGAGAGTGAGTCAGTTACCGTCTTGGATAATTCCATCAATCATCCAGATAAGGGCTAAATACAATTTCCCATATGAGCTAGTCTGGCTGCTATAGCTTCGAGTAAACAGTGTTGTGTTTTACACTGGTATTTCCAGACTGCCACCACATGAGTCAGAGGTCACTGCTGGTATGCAAATAGCATTGCAAGCAAATCAGAAGTCTGAATGATTAGACTTCAAAATTGATTTACATCTGAAAACGTTGGTTATCTGACCATGTCATCCAAATGATCATGATATAGATAATGATATAATGACTGTATGGGCCACATGTATCAAGCTTAATGCTCAGGGCCAGATGCGGCCCGCCAAGCCTTTTTATGTGGCTATTTGGCAGCACTCCTAGTGGTCCGCTGACCCCAAGGCATTGGACGTTAGCAGCATGCCTTTGCGTCTGTTTGTTGTGCTTCTGAGTGATGTTCCTGTATGTTGCCACTCCATTGTGAAGCGCAGTACTATCTGTAATACTGCTCCCAGACCTAGTGCCTATAAAAGGGTCCATTGCATGTCTTTCCAATGTTCTAAGGGAGAAGAGAGTAGAGTCTGTAACTGTTCTGGGAGTCAATCATTGCCAAAGTCTGCATCTGCACTACGTGAAATTATTTTGTGTCTATCCTGTGCAGAAAATTCAGCATCTGTCCTGGGCCAAATGATTCAGTGTCTGCATTTGTCCTGGGCAAAATAATTCTGTGTTTGCATCTGTCCAGGACAAAATAATTCAGTGTCTGCATCTATTCTGGACAAAATAATACAGTGTCTGCATCTGTTGAGGACAAAATAATACAGTGTCTGCATCTGTTGAGGACAAAATAATTCAGCGTCTGCATCTGTTCAGGACAAAATTATTCAGTGTCTGCATCTGTCCTTGGCAAAATAATTCAGTGGCCAAAATAAATTGGCATCTGCATCTGTCCTGGCCAAAATAATTCAGCATCTGTCCTGGGCCAAATTATCCTGCATCTGCATATGTCCTGGGCAAAAAAAATGATGTGTCTGTAACAATACATTTGAATGGTTGTGTTTGTAATACGTTTTGGTTTTGTTATTAACTGGCCCTTTGAAGACAAACCACTTGGTCCTTGGTGAAAATGAGTTTGACACTCGTAGTATAGGCTAATGGCAAAGAACACTTTTTAAAAACAGAAATGACAAATACAGACCAAGAACAATAGGATTACCCATGATTCTCTTACTGATCAGGCCATGCGAATCATCTCTTTATGGCTTGCTGCTATCCCAAACAGTCAGAAAGCCACTGATTAGGCAATGCTTGGATAAGGCTTCTAATATTTACACTGCCATCCACTTCTACTTGAAGACATATTATTTAAAAGTTTTTGGCCTCATCAGCTAGAAGGCGATGGCTGTATGCGGGAAGGAGGGGGCGTACTTGAGAGTGCCACAACAAAGAACCAAGCCACCTTGAGGGATGGGTATGGTAGGCTTAAAGCAAAACAAAACCCTGGAATTTAACTTTCTCGGGATTTGTTTTGGGCCCATTGGGATGCCCCACTGAGTGAAATTTCCCATTTTGCCCAGGAGAACTCACCTATCCAGGCTAAACCTTTGCATGCACAGGCTCTTGTCCAATTAGAGCCACCTGCTGTGACTACGTCATTCGGCTCTCATTAACTTGAATGGGGAGAACGTGCTGCCGAGGTCTGAATAGTTGGGGTGGGAGCACATCCACGACACTGAGGATGCGGCAGTGCATGCTTCCCATTGTAAACAATGACAGCTGTCTGTCGAATTATGTACTATGTGGACGAGAGCTCACACATGCACCGTTGGAGCCTGGAAAGATAAGTTTTTATGGGTGAATTAGGGGGGTTTTAGGCCAGAACCAGTAGAGTGTTGATAATGCTTGACCATGTACCAACTGAATAATTTGATACATGTAAGGGTCACACAATTGGGGTAACCTGTTATAGGTTGCTCCGCAATTGGAAATTCTTGAATTAGGGGGGGTTTCAAACAGTGGGGCATCCCAATTTGGAGGAGCCAGCGGCTGGCCCTGGAATCTTTTACATTCCAGGCCGGCCACTGCTGGGTTTTGTTTAAAGGAAATATAAAGCTAAATAAAGTATACTTATTTTTTCTCTTGCAGTGATTCTATGTCTTAAGCTGCTTTTCCTAGCTGCTGCTGTGCTGATTAGCTGACTAGACACTTATGGTGGTCAGTAACCCCATGGCTCACACTGATCGGAGGGATAGGTGCATGGGCGGGGTCAGCTGCCAGGGGAGTCCAACCAGAATCGGCAGCTTCAACATGAGTGGACAGCATAGCTAAGCAGTGGGGAAGGCAAAAAGGATACTTTGCTGCATAGTATGAGACATCACCAGTAGGAAGAGATTGAAATGCCACTGTTTACAGCACTCTTGAGAACACATCTGGAATACTGTGTACACTCCTGTGGACCTTCACTACAAAAAGACAGTATTCAGATAGCACAGGTCCAATAGTGGGCTACAACAAGGACTTAAACGTAAAGCTTAAGTATTTTTTAGTAAGAGCCACCTGAAGCAAGTTGTAGGAAGAACTCAGAAAGATACTTGGAAACAATTAAAGATGTATGTATACCGCACTATGTAGGGTACTTCAACAACAATGCTGTTTAACAATATTAATGCCAACGACCAAAACAGTATCAAGCTTTGTTAAAAAGACTTTAATAATATATAAATTTAAACCAGAGCAATCATCCATATCTCTAAACTTATTAATTGTCCCTAATACATTCATAAATATCAGGTAAAAATGATATTCAATCTTGAAAAGAGTATATATATATTTTCCGTCACACGTGGTCCCATCAACGCTTACCAGAAGTTGTTAGCTATCTTATGCTGATAGCCCACAAGCGCTCAGTGAGACACAATCTTTCTTCTGGTGGAAAATTATATAAAACTCCTTTCACTCTATATTAGAGATGAGCGAGTAGTGAAATATTCGAAATTTCGAATTTCGATTCGAATAGACCGCGTTACTCGACTACTCGACCGAATATCGAATCCCATTATAGTCTATGGGAAAAAAATGCTCGACACTTGGAAATCTCAATTCGACCACTTGGAGGTCACCAAGTCCACCCTGAAACATCAGAAAATGATGCCAACACTGCTGGAATGCAACTGGGACAGCAGGGGAAGCATGTCTGGGTGCATATAACGCGCCCAAGTCGCACTATTACGCCACTATCACAGCCTCTCAACAATACACTCCAAACACAATATTACTTCTACGTAAAGTGAGACAAGACAAGGAAACCTTCTTTCCTCTACCTTGCCATGGACCCCAAGCCAAACTGTACAAAAAAGAACAAAATTCTGCACCCCTTAAAATCACGTTGCCTAATGACAACCACAGATGGCATAGGCAAGGGGGAAAATAAATATACCCCACCCCTAATTGTCATTGTGTGTGTGTGTGTGAGATGTGGTCAGACATGTCCTCTTGTGTCATTGTGTCACCCCAGCAGTAAGGGAAGCTTAAAGGAGGAGGTTTGTTACAGTGTGTTACCCCAGCAGTAAGGGAAGCTTACAGGAGGAGGTTTGTTACAGTGTGTCACCCCAGCAGTCAGGGAAGCTTACAGGAGGAGGTTTGTTACAGTGTGGCACCCCAGCAGTAAGGGAAGCTTACAGGAGGAGGTTTGTTACAGTGTGTCACCCCAGCAGTCAGGGAAGCTTACAGGAGGAGGTTTGTTACAGTGTGTTACCCCAGCAGTCAGGGAAGCTTACAGGAGGAGGTTTGTTACAGTGTGTCACCCCTGCAGTCAGGGAAGCTTACAGGAGGAGGTTTGTTACAGTGTGTCACCCCAGCAGTAAGGGAAGCTTACAGGAGGAGGTTTGTTACAGTGTGTCACCCCAGCAGTCAGGGAAGCTTACAGGAGGAGGTTTGTTACAGTGTGTCACCCCAGCAGTCAGGGAAGCTTACAGGAGGAGGTTTGTTACAGTGTGGCACCCCAGCAGTAAGGGAAGCTTACAGGAGGAGGTTTGTTACAGTGTGTCACCCCAGCAGTCAGGGAAGCTTACAGGAGGAGGTTTGTTACAGTGTGTTACCCCAGCAGTAAGGGAAGCTTACAGGAGGAGGTTTGTTACAGTGTGTCACCCCTGCAGTCAGGGAAGCTTACAGGAGGAGGTTTGTTACAGTGTGTCACCCCAGCAGTAAGGGAAGCTTACAGGAGGAGGTTTGTTACAGTGTGTCACCCCAGCAGTCAGGGAAGCTTACAGGAGGAGGTTTGTTACAGTGTGTCACCCCAGCAGTCAGGGAAGCTTACAGGAGGAGGTTTGTTACAGTGTGTCACCCCAGCAGTAAGGGAAGCTTACAGGAGGAGGTTTGTTACAGTGTGTTACCCCAGCAGTAAGGGAAGCTTACAGGAGGAGGTTTGTTACAGTGTGTCACCCCAGCAGTCAAGGAAGCTTACAGGAGGAGGTTTGTTACAGTGTGTCACCCCAGCAGTCAGGGAAGCTTACAGGAGGAGGTTTGTTACAGTGTGTCACCCCAGCAGTAGGGGAGGCCCAAGAGCTGAGACCTTTTAAAAATTGTGTGGAGGCCCAAGAGCTGAGACCTCTCAAACATTGTGTGGAGTCCCAAGAGCTGAGACCTTTTAAAAATTGTGTGGAGGCCCAAGAGCTGAGACCTTTTAAAAATTGTGTGGAGGCCCAAGAGCTGAGACCTTTTAAAAATTGTGTGGAGGCCCAAGAGCTGAGACCTTTTAAAATTGTGTGGAGGCCCAAGAGCTGAGACCTTTTAAAAATTGTGTGGAGGCCCAAGAGCTGAGACCTCTCAAACATTGTGTGGAGTCCCAAGAGCTGAGACCTTTTAAAAATTGTGTGGAGGCCCAAGAGCTGAGACCTCTCAAACATTGTGTGGAGTCCCAAGAGCTGAGACCTTTTAAAAATTGTGTGGAGTCCCAAGAGCTGAGACCTCTTAAAAATTGATTGTATTAAGCCCAAGAGGTGAGCCATAATTTTTTTTTATTAATACAGCAATTCTACGGCGGTTAAGGAGGAGGAGGAGGAGGAGGAGGAAATGGCACTTCATACAGATGGCACTTCACTCTTGGCTGCTTTCCACTGTTGTACAAGCAAAGTCCGGGTCAATCCACTTGCTGTTCATTTTGATTAGCGTCAGCCTGTTGGCACTGTCGGTTGACAGGCGGCTGCGCTTATCGGTTATAATGCCCCCCGGCTGCGCTGAACACCCTTTCTGATAGCACGCTGGCGGCAGGGCAGGCAAGCACCTCCAAGGCGTACAGGGACAGTTCCAGCCACGTGTCCAACTTGGAGACCCAGTAAGTGTAGGTCGCCGAGGGATGGGGGAGGACAGGGGTGTGGTCTGCCAGGCAGTCCCGCAACATCCGCCGATACTTGTCCCTCCTGCTGATAGCGGGCCCCGCAGTGATGGAAGTTGCACGAGGGGGTGACATGAACGTGTCCCACACCTTGGAGAGTGTTCCCCTGGTGGCTGTGGGCCTGATCGATGTTGTCAGACTCTGGGAGACACTCTCCTCTCTGCCGCCAGCGATGCTGGGTGGGAAAATCTGCATCATGTTCTGCAAGAGTTCCCTCTGGTATTCCAGTAATCGATTCGTCCTCTCCTCTACCGGAATAAAAGAGGAGAAGTTATCTTTATACCGGGGGTCCAGGAGTGCGAAGACCCAGTATAGTTTGTTCTCCAATATCCGGACAACACGTATGTCCCGGGAAAAGCAGCCCAGCATGAAGTCAGCCATGTGTACCAGACTCTGAGTAGGCATGACGTCACTGCCCCCACCAGAAGGATCATTTTCCATTTCCTCCTCTTCCTCCTCCTCTCCGCCCCATCCGCGCTGAACCAATGGGACGCACACAGCCTGACTGCTACCCTCGCCGCCAGCATCCTCTTCCACAGCCACCTCCACGTTGTCCTCCTCCTCCTCATCCTCCTCCTCCTGCAACTGCCACCGAGCAGCAGACAAAAGTGTGGTCTGACTGTCTACCTGCGTTGCGTCTCCTCCTACCCCCGTCTCCTCTGTGTGCAATGCGTTCTCCCTTATTGCGATGAGCGATTCTTTAAGGACGCATAGGAGCGGGATGGTTACGCTCACTATAGCGTCCTCGCTGCTGACCTTCTTAGTGGACTCCTCAAAGATACGCAATACATCGCATATGTCTGCCATCCATGGCCACTCGTGGTTGGCAAACTGAGGGAGCTGAGTTGGAGGCACGCGTGGATGCATCATCTGGTACTCCATCAATGCTTTCTGCTGCTCACACACCCTGGCCAACATGCAATAGGTGGAATTCCAGCGAGTGGGCAGGTCGCACAACAGCCGATGTTGAGGCAAATGGAGGCGTTGCTGGATTTTTTTTAAGCTAGCAGCAGCTACAGTTGACTTCCGAAAGTGAGCGCACAAGCGCCGCACTTTGACCAGTAGCTCTGCCAGGTTGGGGTAAGTCTTTAGAAACTTTTGTACTACCAAATTAAAAACGTGGGCCAGGCATGGTACGTGATTGAGTTCTGCAAGCTCCAGAGCCGCCATCAGGTTACGGCCGTTATCGCACACGACCATGCCTGGTCCTAGCTGCAGCGGCGACAGCCACATCTCTGTCTGCTGCAATATGGCGTGCCTCACCTCTGCGGCGCTGTGCTTCCTGTCGCCCAAGCTGATGAGCTTAAGCACCGCCTGCTGACGTCTCCCCGCGCCAGTGCTGCAACGCTTCCAGCTAGTGGCTGAGGGCGATGTTAAGGCAGAGGAGGAGGAGGAGGAGGAGGAGGAAGAGGAGGGGGGTCTATCAGAACCCGTGCTGGCAATCTTGGGCGGGGGTGGTATGTAGGCCGTCCCTGTTTGCGACCCCGTCCCCGCTTCCACAACATTCACCCAGTGTGCCGTCAAAGAGATGTAGCGTCCTTGGCCGCAAGCGCTTGTCCACGAGTTGGTGGTCAAGTGGACCTTTGCGCTGACTGCGTACCTCAGGGCCCGCCTGATGTTACGCGACACGTGCTGGTGCAGGGCGGGGACGCCACACCGGGAAAAATAGTGGCGGCTAGGGACGGAATAGCGAGGTGCGGCAGCCGCCATCAGGTCGCGGAAGGCCTGCGTCTCCACAAGCCTAAACGGCAACATCTCCAGGGCCAGCAGTTTGGAGATGAGGCAGGTTAAGGCTTGGGCTTGGGGGTGACTGGAGGCGTACTTCCGCCTGCGGTTGAACGCCTGCGAGATGGACAGTTGATGGGACGAGGAGATGGAAGGTGCAGACGAAGATGCGGGGGAAGGGGGGGCTGAAGGAGAAGGCCCCAAAGTAGCCGAGGCAGAGGCAGATGTGGAGGTGTCCTGGCTGGAGGTCTGGACCGCAGTGGCAGCACACAACAAAGGGGAAGAGGCAGTGGCAGCAAGACGGGGCGCAGGTTGTATTGCGTTTGCTCTCTCCCACTCAGCCCAGTGCTTGAATTCCAAGTGACGGCGCATGCCTGAGGTGGTCAGATTGCTCTTCTCAGAGCCCCTACTCAGTTTTGAGTGGCAGATTGCGCAAACCGCGCTCAGTTTGTCATCCGCGCAAACATTAAAAAATCTCCACACCACAGAAGTACGAGGCCTCGATGGGGGAGCTTCGCGCGACTGCCTGCTGCCGGGAAGAGCTTCGGCCCTGCTGGCTGTGGCCTGCCTTCTCTGTCTGGACTGTCCTCTGCCTCTGGACTGTCCTCTGCCTCTTGCTGCCTTATTCGGTGATGCGCAGACCGCATCTCCACTGCTTTCCCCGCTGGACATCACCCCTGTCCAAGTGGGGTCGGTCATTTCGTCGTCCACCACCTCCTCTTCCACTTCCTCTCTCTGCTCCTCCTCCTGCCCACTGGACATTCCAACAGCCTCCCTTGATGGCAACTGCGTCTCATCATCATCGCTCATGATAGCAGATGCTGGTTCCGGGTCCACATCACTAGCAGATGGCGGATACTCAAGTGTTTGGGCATCACTACAAACAAATTCCTCTGCTAGCTCCTGGGATTCTTGCAGCACATCTGGAAAAGGACCCGAAAAGAGGTCCTGGGAGGGGTCAAGGGTGGGCTGACTCTGTTGGCCAGGTTGGGAGGAAGGAGGGTCAGAGTGAGACTGTGTGGATGACTGGGTGGTGGACAAGTGACTGGAAGCGTTATCGGCCATCCATTGCACCACCTGTTCACGCTGCTCAGGCCTTAACAGAGGTGTACCCCGCCCCCCGCATAACTGTCCCATAAAGGCAGGGAAGCTGGATGAGCGTAATGCTGGCTGCCCCTCACCAGCACGCATTGTATCCCCACTGGCTTCAACGCGGTTTGTGCCCCCACCAGCATTTCCGCGCCCCCGTCCTCGTCCACGTCCCTTTGCGCTAGCCCTCCACATTTCAGACGTTTTACTTTTTTGGCCACGCGTTATGCCAAATATAAAAATATTTTTAAGAAGAACACCTGGCTATACAGCCGTATACTGCCAGAAGGTGAAATGGTGCCTATACGCACCGTGTATAAAACAGTGTTTTGTTGGCACAGAGGACACAAAACAGTAGTGCCAAATATAAATATATTTTTAAGAACACCTGGCTATACAGCCGTATACTGCCAGAAGGTGAAATGGTGCCTATACGCACCGGGTATATAACAAGGTTTTGTTGGTAAAGAGGACACAAAACAGTAGTGCCAAATATAAAAATATTTTTAAGAAAAACACCTGGCTATACAGCCGTATACTGCCAGAAGGTGAAATGGTGCCTATATACGCACCGGGTATATAACAAGGTTTTGTTGGCACAGAAGACACAAAACAGTAGTGCAAAATATAGTTTTGTATATAGGTGCTAATACACCACTGAAGTCTTTCTGTCCCTATTCCAGCATCAGCAGCTACCCCTCACTAAAGCAGCCGTTTTGAGCAGAGTGTATATAGTTTTGTATATAGGTGCTAATACACCACTGAAGTCTTTCTGTCCCTATTCCAGCATCAGCAGCTACCCCTCACTAAAGCAGCCGTTTTGAGCAGAGTGTATATAGTTTTGTATATAGGTGCTAATACACCACTGAAGTCTTTCTGTCCCTATTCCAGCATCAGCAGCTACCCCTCACTAAAGCAGCCGTTTTGAGCAGAGTGTATATAGTTTTGTATATAGGTGCTAATACACCACTGAAGTCTTTCTGTCCCTATTCCAGCATCAGCAGCTACCCCTCACTAAAGCAGCCGTTTTGAGCAGAGTGTATATAGTTTTGTATATAGGTGCTAATACACCACTGAAGTCTTTCTGTCCCTATTCCAGCATCAGCAGCTACCCCTCACTAAAGCAGCCGTTTTGAGCAGAGTGTATATAGTTTTGTATATAGGTGCTAATACACCACTGAAGTCTTTCTGTCCCTATTCCAGCATCAGCAGCTACCCCTCACTAAAGCAGCCGTTTTGAGCAGAGTGTATATAGTTTTGTATATAGGTGGTAATACACCACTGAAGTCTTTCTGTCCCTATTCCAGCAGCAGCAGCTACCCCTCACTAAAGCAGCCGTTGTGTGCAGTGTGTATATAGCTAGAATGAGCTATATACTGTTCAGCATAGTAGCCCTAATAAGGGCTCTTAATGACTCTCTTGTCTTCTGGTAGCTGGTATATATGGTGGTAAATGCGAGATTCTGAGCTTCTGGGGCCCTGCCTGCCTACATAGGATATGAGCTATATACTGTTCAGCGTAGTAGCCCTAATAAGGGCTCTTAAGGACTCTCTTGTCTTCTGGTAGCTGGTATATATGGTGGTAAAAGCTATATTCTGAGCTTCTGGGGCCCTGCCTGACTACATAGAATATGAGCTATATACTGTTCAACATAGCAGCACTAATAAGGGATTAAGGACTCTCTTGTCTTCTGGTAGCTGGTATATATGGTGGTAAAAGGTATATTCTGAGCTTCTGGGGCCCTGCCTGACTACATAGAAAATGAGCTATATACTGTTCAACATAGCAGCACTAATAAGGGATTAAGGACTCTCTTGTCTTCTGGTAGCTGGTATATATGGTGGTTAAAAGCTATATTCTGAGCTTCTGGGGCCCTGCCTGACTACATAGAATATGAGCTATATACTGTTCAACATAGCAGCACTAATAAGGGATTAAGGACTCTCTTGTCTTCTGGTAGCTGGTATATATGGTGGTAAAAGCTATATTCTGAGCTTCTGGGGCCCTGCCTGACTACATAGAATATGAGCTATATACTGTTCAACATAGCAGCACTAATAAGGGATTAAGGACTCTCTTGTCTTCTGGTAGCTGGTATATATGGTGGTAAAAGCTATATTCTGAGCTTCTGGGGCCCATCCTGCCTACATAGGATATGAGCTATATACTGTTCAGCGTAGTAGCCCTAATAAGGGCTCTTAAGGACTCTCTTGTCTTCTGGTAGCTGGTATATATGGTGGTAAAATCTATATTCTGAGCTTCTGGGGCCCTGCCTGACTACATAGAATATGAGCTATATACTGTTCAGCGTAGTAGCCCTAATAAGGGCTCTTAAGGACTCTCTTGTCTTCTGGTAGCTGGTATATATGGTGGTAAAAGCTATATTCTGAGCTTCTGGGGCCCTGCCTGACTACATAGAATATGAGCTATATACTGTTCAACATAGCAGCACTAATAAGGGATTAAGGACTCTCTTGTCTTCTGGTAGCTGGTATATATGGTGGTAAAAGGTATATTCTGAGCTTCTGGGGCCCTGCCTGACTACATAGAAAATGAGCTATATACTGTTCAGTGTAGTAGCCCTAATAAGGGCTCTTAAGGACTCTCTTGTCTTCTGGTAGCTGGTATATATGGTGGTAAAAGCTATATTCTGAGCTTCTGGGGCCCTGCCTGCCTACATAGGATATGAGCTATATACTGTTCAGCGTAGTAGCCCTAATAAGGGCTCTTAAGGACTCTCTTGTCTTCTGGTAGCTGGTATATATGGTGGTAAAAGCTATATTCTGAGCTTCTGGGGCCCTGCCTGACTACATAGAATATGAGCTATATACTGTTCAACATAGCAGCACTAATAAGGGATTAAGGACTCTCTTGTCTTCTGGTAGCTGGTATATATGGTGGTAAAAGGTATATTCTGAGCTTCTGGGGCCCTGCCTGACTACATAGAAAATGAGCTATATACTGTTCAGCGTAGTAGCCCTAATAAGGGCTCTTAAGGACTCTCTTGTCTTCTGGTAGCTGGTATATATGGTGGTAAAAGCTATATTCTGAGCTTCTGGGGCCCTGCCTGCCTACATAGGATATGAGCTATATACTGTTCAGCGTAGTAGCCCTAATAAGGGCTCTTAAGGACTCTCTTGTCTTCTGGTTGCTGGTATATATGGTGGTAAAAGCTATATTCTGAGCTTCTGGGGCCCTGCCTGACTACATAGAATATGAGCTATATACTGTTCAACATAGCAGCACTAATAAGGGATTAAGGACTCTCTTGTCTTCTGGTAGCTGGTATATATGGTGGTAAAAGGTATATTCTGAGCTTCTGGGGCCCTGCCTGACTACATAGAAAATGAGCTATATACTGTTCAACATAGCAGCACTAATAAGGGATTAAGGACTCTCTTGTCTTCTGGTAGCTGGTATATATGGTGGTAAAAGCTATATTCTGAGCTTCTGGGGCCCTGCCTGACTACATAGAATATGAGCTATATACTGTTCAACATAGCAGCACTAATAAGGGATTAAGGACTCTCTTGTCTTCTGGTAGCTGGTATATATGGTGGTAAAAGCTATATTCTGAGCTTCTGGGGCCCTGCCTGACTACATAGAATATGAGCTATATACTGTTCAACATAGCAGCACTAATAAGGGATTAAGGACTCTCTTGTCTTCTGGTAGCTGGTATATATGGTGGTAAAAGCTATATTCTGAGCTTCTGGGGCCCATCCTGCCTACATAGGATATGAGCTATATACTGTTCAGCGTAGTAGCCCTAATAAGGGCTCTTAAGGACTCTCTTGTCTTCTGGTAGCTGGTATATATGGTGGTAAAAGGTATATTCTGAGCTTCTGGGGCCCTGCCTGACTACATAGAATATGAGCTATATACTGTTCAACATAGCAGCACTAATAAGGGATTAAGGACTCTCTTGTCTTCTGGTAGCTGGTATATATGGTGGTAAAAGGTATATTCTGAGCTTCTGGGGCCCTGCCTGACTACATAGAAAATGAGCTATATACTGTTCAGCGTAGTAGCCCTAATAAGGGCTCTTAAGGACTCTCTTGTCTTCTGGTAGCTGGTATATATGGTGGTAAAAGGTATATTCTGAGCTTCTGGGGCCCTGCCTGACTACATAGAAAATGAGCTATATACTGTTCAGCGTAGTAGCCCTAATAAGGGCTCTTAAGGACTCTCTTGTCTTCTGGTAGCTGGTATATATGGTGGTAAAAGGTATATTCTGAGCTTCTGGGGCCCTGCCTGACTACATAGAAAATGAGCTATATACTGTTCAGCGTAGTAGCCCTAATAAGGGCTCTTAAGGACTCTCTTGTCTTCTGGTAGCTGGTATATATGGTGGTAAAAGCTATATTCTGAGCTTCTGGGGCCCTGCCTGCATACATATGAGCCATATACCGTTCAGCGTAGTAGCCCTAATAAGGGCTCTTAATGACTCTCTTGTCTTCTGGTAGCTGGTATAGATGGTGGTAAAAGCGATATCCCGAGCTTCTGGGGCCCTGCCAGCGACAGCCTGTCTTTCCCTGCTGTGAGCGTCTGTCCCTCCCTAAGTTCAAGCTGCTAATGCTGACGAAGAGGAAGTGCTGAGTTTTGTATATTCGAGGTCACATGGTTTTTCCAGCCAATGCGTGTAGACGCCGTTTTCGCAATGCCAGCGTCCTCCCAGGACCTGTCCCACCCCCCCTGCATGGTGATTGGTGTAAAAAACGCGCCAGGGAAGGTGGGAGGGGAAACGAATTGTGAGTGCGCCATCGCCGCTGTACTCGATCGAAATCGAGTATGACGAACAGCGTAGTATTCGATCGAATACCGGCTCGGTCGAATACTACTCGCTCATCACTACTCTATATGTCTAAAACACTTCTCAAAGATAAAAATAACAATAGCGCTAAACCTACAAAAAAGCAAAAGACTGGGGGCCTCTCATAGTGTAAAACCATTTAATTCCATAATGACTCTTAAAACACATTTAGTTATACTCACAACGAAATCTAAAAACAAATTTTAACCAGGGTGGAGTGCAGCACCGGAAAGGTCTAGTTTATAGTGATATCGCCCATGTTACTTCTAATTGGTTTAGTCAAGGTTTCTCCAAAATGATAACTTTACTCTTTCTAGTGTACAATATTAAAATGTGCCGTGACAGACATCAGTTCTCTAACAATTGTGACTAAAAGTTGTTCATTATTCAATTCAAACTTTTTTAACAGTTTTATAGAAGGCGATCGGTCTGTTTAGCTTATACTGCATGTTGCAATACGTAATATGATGGTCACTCTATATTTCATACAAAAATATAATACATATATACAAAAATACAAAAGTATTTAATAAATACTACCAACAAAGAAGGGCAACAAAGTTAATAAAAGGAGTGCGGGGGCTAGAGTACCCGTCTGGAAAAAAGACGTTTGAGGGGTGATCTAATAACTATGTATAAATATATTCGGGGTCAATACAAAGATCTGTCCCACAATCTATTTATACCCCGGAGTGTAACCATAACCCGGGGGCATCCACTAAGGTTAGAGGAAAGGTGCTTTCTCCACCGACATAGGAGGGGATTCTTCTCTGTAAGAGCAGTGAGACTATGGAACTCGCTGCCAGAGAAGGTAGTAATGATGGATACAGTAAAAACGTTCAAAAGTGGCCTTGATGCCTTCCTGGCATGTAATAACATTTCCAGCTATGGCTACTAGACCACTGGAAGGAGTTAAACAGGCTGAACTGGATGGACTAAAGTCTTTATTCAGCCTTGCATACTATGTTACTATGTAACATATGACTCTAAAAGACACAATACATTAAAGTCATTGTCCAGGCATAGTCAAAAGTTGGCCTATTGTGTAGGCAATTGCATGTGGTAATGTTCTAAACATTGTTCTAAAAACAAAGCTTTTCTGGCCATGTTTCTTCAAATAAAGACCTGCTTATGTGCTTTTCCTTTGTTCTTTCTGTTGGGAGTGGCTGGGCTGAGTGATGCAAGCATATCAGTAACTAGTAGACCAGGGACAAAAGTAAGGAGGCGTGAGGGCTGAGCAGGGGCTGATGGAGGGGGTGTCCACCTGACACAATTCTCGGTCTTCCATTGGTGGTCGGGATCGGGTTCCTTTTAGCAACTGGAGCGAATAGAGGGCATAGGACTGACACTGCATCAGGTAAGCTGCCAGGCAATGGATTTTTAAGTTTGACTGGTTATTACCCTTGACCATGATTAACAAAGTGCACCAATTTAAGCTCCCATACTAGTTGCTAATTCGGCAGTCACACCCAAGTTATTCAGGGTACCCTGCGATCTTCAGTGTTTATTGAATCCTGTGCTCTCACCCAGCTTCCTCACTCATTCCTTGGCCCTTCGTTTTTACAATGCCTGTCCTCTTGGACTAACTACTACTTCAACTCTGCCTTCAACCCTCGCTTATAAATCTCCTCTGCCTGTTCTGACCATTAGCCTGTTTACCCATTCAGCTCCTACACTTATAACCTACTGCACTTGGCCCATCCACAGATTACGCTACTTACTTGTTCCAGCTGCCAGAACTCCAGGTACTGTGTTAACCCAGCCTGGTCTGATGACCTGAACCCGCCCTGTCCTCCTTTGGGGGGGGAGGACTCCAATAAGGTGGGTTTTAGATTCAAGGTTGAGTCCCCTGTCAGTTCTGCCCGGTTATATGGCCTGGGATACACAGCTACTCATACTAATGTCATCTGCCAGCTCACAGGAGGCCTGACCAACAGGATCAGTAATTCTGTATTAACAAAAACTGCTTATTCCTGCAGTGATTTTTCTCCAAAGACTGGCAGTCAATTGTCTTCCAGCCCAGAGCTTGGTGTGGATGATACACAGGCAGGGAAGCAGCCAACCATCTGTAGATTTGGCACCTTTGGAAAAGGATTAATGCCAGTTGTTTTCAACTGTACAGATTGCGGCTACAAAAGAGGGTGATTGCAAAGTTGCTGTATCCAAAGATTTGTTTGAACTGTCAGTGCAAAAGTTATTTTCACTAAAGTGACTTACATTTACAGAGTACACATAATTAGTTATTTTCATTTTACTTCGTTAAACTAAAAAAATATTTACTGATGGATTATTTTGTAATTGCTTTTGACATTATTCCCACATGCCTTCTTTGACAACGTGCTCCTGCCAACTCTGCCAGTACATGTTACCTAGCAATTTCACTCCAGGGGAATAATGATAATGAATGATTACAGCTTTTTAGTTTTTGTTACTTTTTCCCAATTTTAAATTGCATTTAAAAAATCTGCACACACATTTGTTTTTGCATGCTGTCACATTTGCTACCACTGGATTAGACTGAGAAGCCAAAAATGATGCATGCAGTTATTTTCTAGCCGCACCCAAAGATATTGCAGATATAGGCAGATATTGTCAGGACTATGACCAATAATGGCTAGTTTTTCAACAAAGACCCATGAAAGTGAACACACACTTCCATAAATCAGTTTAGTAAAGTACTGCCCCTTTTAAAGTGGTCCTAAACTCTGAAAAGTGGCTATAAGTGTCCCCAGGTCAGGAAGGTAAGAGGGATGCGTTTTTCTTTCTGCAGTGGGTCCAGCAACGGCAGTTGCCACGGTCAGCTGCTTTGGAGGACCTGGAAGTTGGTAAGTTACAGCAAACTATAGTTAAAGAAGGCTTACATTTTAATTTTACAATGTAGGGGATGCCAAATCAGGATGTCCCCTGGGGGTACTGTGAAGTGGCTCCTTTTAGGCTTTTGGCTGCTTTAAATGATGGGCAAGCCTAAAACCTCAGATTAACTGCACCAACAAAAATACATAACCAAGACATGACCAACAAATGCAAGCAAACCAGTCAATGTTGTGTAATTTAAAAACAGTAGCTCACCCTCTCACCACACATTACTCTCTGCCAGCTAGTCTAGAGTCCAAGCAATATGAACAATCCATGAGGTTCTAATTAGTGTGATGAGTTGAGGCAACCGCACAAGCAATGGCACCAGAGTAGATCCATGCATTAGTAGCCATTCTAGCATTTGGTTGGCGGCTGAGCAGGGGGATAGAGTGGGGGTGATAGAAACAGAAAGTAACCTGTGGTTTTTGGTTTGGGAGTAGTAGGTTTCCTGTAGAAGGATGCATATTTAGCTGGAGTATTTTGGAGCCTTCTGTACGAGGCCATCCCAGTAGTGGCAAATATTGTGCCTTGGGGTTAATGCTGAGGTCATGTGACTAGTTACTGCCCCCCCTCCCACTATCCAAGAAACAATTTTGGTACATGGAGCAAATCTTTGTAATATGGAAATGATGGCAAAACAGATTCAACTTGCCAACAGAGAGTAAAGCTTAAAGTGAAAGTCCACTTTCAATGGTATTTTTGTAAGTGTATATTTATTTGCCAAGAGGATGCCCTCAAGATGCTGAGCTTATTTCGTATATTTTATGTTCGCAAATGTGTATTTTATGGAAACAGTTTTCACTACCTACAATCTGTATTCCTATGGCCGGGATGCGCTCCAAGATTCCTGGGTGAAGCCCAACCCTGTCTCCTTCACAATGTTTGAAATGCGCTGTGATCCATTCATTGCAACTGAGGGTGTGTACAAGACACTGCCTCAGTGTGCTTCCTCTCTGTGTAGCAGATGATTTAGGCCCTTATTAATTTCTATGTTTGTTTGGACAGGGCCTAAACTGGCTAGGACCAGCATGTTGGAGCATGCCTCTGTTTTGTTCTGAAGCAATAGATAATCATGGTTTGACAACATCTGAATCAAATCCAATTGCTTTCTAAAGGGTGGGGGGTTATCGGCTTCCTGGAAAGCAAATGAGGCAGCCATATGCCTAAATATTGCACAGAAAGACCACCAAACACTTGAGGAGCAATGTATTAAGCAAAAAGGATCATAGGTTCCTTTTAGCCATTTAATGTAAACACTTGTAAAACTTGTGATGCTAGAGCTAGAGCTTTAAAAAAACAAAATAATGTAGAAATTAATTGGCAGATAATACTGGATGTTCCCCTTGGCCAAGCATATTTTGATAGATCACAATTTGGCAACCATTTTACTCTATTACTTTGATTGTAACAGTCGTAAAAAGGGAAAATGTGCAAATTATTCAAGGCTAACCTTAGATATGCATTATTGTATTATTATTGTATTATTATTTATTAGATGTATCATTATAGTGATTAATTCTTGTATTATACTAAAATACATTGTTTTGTTGAAGAACAACTGTAGTACTTGCAATCTAAAACTCTATTAGTAGGCTATTAGTAGGCTCTTCAATTTTCTAAAGAATTACTGGCATTAAAAGGTAGTTTTATTTAATCTAGATCTAGCTAAAGTGGCTTGGGTGCTAGCTGTAAAGCAGTGTGAATAAGGAGGTGTGAGTGTAGCTTAAATCATTGTGGGTGTTTCCATTGAGTCTCTCATCCTGCGCTCCCACACCAAACTTTTATTTACCATTTCAAAACCGAGGCTTCTTAAATTGAGGTGTGGCTGTTGTCAGATTAAAAATCCATGGCCAGTTTCCCTGAGGAATACAAGGAAAATCACCCACCTCCTGGACAGGCTTCGGCATGTAGCATGTGTTGGCATATGATACAAACCATGTTGTGCAACCCTAATGCTTCAGCAGAAATCTTGTTCAGCAAGAAACTGGAGCACAATAATGTTTAGATTCTACTCAGGCCTCTTTTAACTCTAAGCTTAATTTTTATTTTTGAAGGTTAATTATTGGCACATAATAATAATGCTGTTTGACCCTTATACTGTATATGGGGGGGGGGCAAAGCCACATAATTAACAGTAGGAGAAGGCAAACACATGTTCAGATCTTATGCACAAGCCTTATTAATATTTATTTGATAGTCTATACACAATCACATCACTGTTAGGACTGACATAGACGGGGTCTTGAACTGGTGATTTGCCAGCCTTCAAGTCCACTGCTCTACCCATTGTGCTGTCTGCTGTGGTGTGGTTGCTGTGTGTCTGCTGAGTGGTATGGTTCTTCCCTTGGTCCCAGAGCTGCTTTGTTTGACCTCACCTGGCATTAATCATGCTGTTGAGGTTCCTATGAATGCATGCTCCTCCCCTGTTGTTGGGTCATTGCATTGTTTCTTCGAAGCCTAGCCTTGCTCTCCAACCTCCCTGCATACCTGCATGTCCTTGTGGACCTTCGGGCCTTCCTCAGTCTTCTGTGTGTTGGGGCTCACAGCCCCTCATAGTTTGTGTCTCCGTCTGTACTGGGGCTTACTGCCCTTCATAGTTTCTGTATTTGTTGTCTCTGCTGGGTCTTGTGGTTTACCACATTTTTGTTCTTGCCTGTATTGGGGCCTGTGGCCCTCCCAGTGTCTGGTCCTGTGTGTCTTGGGCCTACAGCCCTTGTTGTAGGTTCCAAGCCTGCACTGGGGACCAGCATCACCATAGCCTATACTGAAGCCCAGCTCCTCCACAGCCTGCACTGGAGCGCAGCTCCATCATAGCCTGCACTGGGGCCCAGCTCCATGATAGCCGGCACTGGGGCGCAGCTCCATCATAGCCTGAACTGGGGCCCAGCTCTATCATAGCCTGCACTGGGGCCCAGCTCCATCATAGTCTGCACTGGGGCCCAGCTCAGTCATAGCCTGCACTGGGGCCCAGCTCCATCATAGTCTGCACTGGGGCGCAGCTTCATCATAGCCTTATTTGGGGCCCAGCTCTATCATAGCCTACACCGGGGCCCAGTGCTATCATAGCCTGCACTGGGGCCCAGCTCCATCATTGCCTGCACTGGGGCCCAGCTCCACCACAGCCTGTACAGGAGCCCAGCTCCACCACACCCTGCACTGGGACCCAGCTCCGCCACAGCCTGCACTGGGACCCAGCTTTGCCATAGCCTGCACTGTGGCCCAGTTGCACTATAGTCGGAATTGGGGCCTAGATCATTTTGTTCATGTCTTGTGTACATCTGCCCTATGTTTCACCTTTCCAAGTCCACCAAGGGACTACCGGAGCCTGCGCATCCCCACCTTTAGAGGCCCTGTTAAAGAACTGGGTGGGTTACGGGCTCTCCGAGTACCAGACCACACACTTCCCGGGTGGTTGGCAGCTTGCCTCTTTAGTGGCACATGCAGGTTGTCTGTCCTATGTCCTTCAGTTCCCAGTCAGCTTCTTAGCTTCCTTCGTCCCCAGACAGTGACCCCAGATTATGGCCTCCAGGGAGGAATTACCTGCCTGCCTGAGAGCTGCCTCCTAACCTGGGTTCCAATCGCTAAACCAGGAATTTACCAACACACCTTGATTGCCCAGTGACATTATTCTCCTGGGCATGACAGTCACATTATCATGACCAACTCCTATTTTTAATTTGGCCTGGTGGATATATAAGGTTTGTAAAAGGCTGTTTGCACATAACCCCAAGTCATTGTCATGGGTAAAATAGGCAATTTATCAGAATTGTAAAAAGGTTTATTGGTAGGGATGAGCGAACCTACCCGAACTTGGGGGACAAAATTTCCCGCTGCAGGTAACTGTCTGTGAGTTATTTTTTATATTTTTGTTAATTTTTCTTGCCATTTTGGTTAGATACAATTGTTATCTAACCAAGAATAACCTGACCGATTTTTAACTGCATTTTTTCAGTTTTAAGTGTTTTGCTAAATGTGCTTTTAAATGCATCCCATTTGACAATGAAACTACCTGCAGGTTTATTTTATATTTGTGGGAATTTTCGGGGCATTTTGGTTAGATGCAATTTTATCTAATGAACAATAGCCTGACTTTAATTTTTTAATTGTATGTTTTCAGTTTTAAGTGTTTTAATAAATGTGGCTTTTAAATACATGCTATTTAACATTGAAACCGCCTGTAGGTTTACATTTTTATATTTTTTGGTTAGATACAATTTTTATCTAACAAAGAATAGCCTAACTTTTTTTAATTGTATTTTTTTAGTTTTAAGGGTTTTACTAAATGCAGCTTTTAAAAGCAACCCATTTAACACTGAAACTGCCTGCAGGTATATTTTTTTATATTTTTTTTTTGCCATTTTTGGTTAGATACAATTTTTTTAATTGCATTTTTTCAGTTTTAGGTGTTTTATAAAAGATATTCATTTTAACAATGAAACTGCCTGTGGGTTTTTTTTATTTGATTTTGTAGAAATAGCCTGATGTTTTATTTTTTAATTGTATTTGATCAGTTTCAAGTGTTTTGCTAAATGCAGCTTTTAAATGAATCCCATTTAACACTGAAATACTGAAACACTTATTTTTTTTAATTGTTTGGCAACTTTGGGGTAACCAACTTTTACATTACTATTCATATTAGATTAATGACCCCTTCAACCAGACATCACACCAGAAGGGTTTCAGATTAATTCACCAATTACACAGAAAGCATCACAATTGCACTTTTCTCCACATAATACAAGTGTTCACGGGAAGCGGAGATACTCTCGACACCCTGGTCCGACCATAGCCCCATGGTGATCTCCATAGACCTGGCGGCCCCTAGGAGGCCCTTTGACTCCTGGTTCCTTAATGAATCACTACTAACAATCAAAGACACCTTTGACAAACTCCAGGCACACCTAACTGACTACTTTGCGTTAAACCTTGGCTCTGTGAACTCCCAAGTCTCTTTATGGGAAGTTCACAAAGTGGTGATGAGAGGGCATATAATTCAAATAGCAGCCGCTAAGAAAAGAGAGGGAGAAACCAAATTGAAGGAGCTCTCCAGCCAACTCCAGATAGCACAAAGGGCCTGGAAGGACAACCCCTGTCAAGCCACCAAGGAATAGGTTGACCTGGCCCGCGTGGAACTGAACCTACTTTTAGACAGCCAAACAGATAAACAGGTGCGCTGGTCTAAGCTGCGCTACTTTTTCCAGAGGTAACAAACCAGATTCCATGAGGGCCAGACAACTTAAGCAATGTAAGCCAAAGAGTCAGCATATTCAGCTGAAATTACAGGGCAATACCACAGCAGATCCCAAAAAAATCTTAAAAGCCTTTGAATCCTTCCTATCAGATCTTTACTCCAACCCGGGTGAGGTCAACCAACAAGTGTTTGATTACTTTTTTGAGGGTATAGAACTACCAAGCGCCCCACAGGAGTACCTAGACAGAATAGAAGAACCCATTACGCTCCAGGAAATGTTATGAAAAAGATGCTATCAAGACCATTAAACCCAAAAAGGCCCCAGGCCCAGACGGCTTCTCGGGACTATATTACAAGAAATTCACCACAATTCTAGGTCCTCATCTAGTGGCCTTGTTTAATTCCCTTAGAACAGGAGCACACCCCAACCCTGACTCACTGATGGCCAGCATAGTCATGGTCCCCAAACCGGAAAAAGACCCCCTACAGATCCCCAACTACAGGCCCATCTCCCTGCTTAACCAGGATGTTAAACTCCTGCCCAAAATCCTGGTGATATGCCTCAACTACATTCTGGGCACTAATATCCACAGGGACCAAACAGGTTTCGTCCCAGCCAAGCCAGTAATAGTGTCAGGCGGATAGCCCATTTACATCATTGCATCCATACCAGGTATTACAAAGCTTTCGATACGATCTCATGGCAGTATATGTACAAGACACTAGAGAAATGGGGCTTTGGCTAAAAATTAGGGCCAATAAAAGCATCAAGGGAGTAGAACTAGGAGGTGTCCATCACAAAATTTCTCTATTTGCAGATTATGCTCTTCTTGCTCTGTCACAACCTATCACTACATTACCCAATTTATTCCTGGTGCTGGACCAATTTGTAGAGATATCAGGGCTTAAGATAAATAGGGCAAAGTCATTGGCCATGAATGTAGGCCTCCTATTGGACCTATTGCACCACCTCAGGTCCACATATGATTTTAAATGGACTACCAGCGGTCTCCCCTACTTGGGGGTTCGTCTATCATCCACATATGAGGGACTAAGCTAATTACCCACTCTCTCGTGAGAGGTTTGGGAACACTGATGGACTATTTCAGAGTCTTACCAATAAGAGTTCTTACCTACATGCTAAGGATCCTGCAGAGAAGGATACTCCAGTTTATATGGCGATCCACCGGGCCCAGAATGGCGCTCCATGTTCACCCACAAATCCCAGGGGGGCTTGGGAGTCCAAAACATAGCCCATTACTACAAAGCGGCACAAATCACACAGTTGTCCCAAATGCATGCAAGCAGGGCTCTCTTGGAGCTCCCAAATTTGGGGGAGACCCCTCTGGATGCTTTGCTGTGGATGGCTCCCACATATAGGTCCAAAAACCTGAGCCCCCTAATGGTGCACTCTCTTAAAGTTTGGGACTCGGTGAAATACTCTGTAAATGCAATGTCCACACATGCCCCTTGTTGAATCTGTGGTACAACCCACTCTTCCCACCAGGCCTCCATGGCGGGACTCCCTTTTTCCCGTTGGATGGAACTGTGCACTGGACGACAGAGGATTTTTGTCCTTTGAGGACTTGAGGTGTAGGTACAAGCTCCCTCTGTCCGAGTGGTTCCATCACATACAGATATGCCACTGGCTCAAGCCCACACTGACCCGGACCACTCCCTACAAGAAATGGCCCAGTTTTGAGTCTCTGTGTGTTAGGGAGCCAAATAGACCGGGGATGATCTCTCTGCTTTATACCTCTCTTAATGACTTCCCGAGGCACTTGGAGCATAAGTATATCCGGGACTGGGAAAAGGACCTCAGGTTGGTTGGGGAACAGGTGGACTGGCCTGGAGTTTGGAGAGCAACATGGAGCTGCTCGATTAATTCCTTTAAAGTAGAGTCAGCATATAAAGTATTACTCCGCTGGTACTTAGTACCAGACAGAATTAACAAGATTTATCCAACATACCCGGGGCATTGCTTCAGAGGGTGTTCTGTGAGAGGGGATGTACTCCACATAAGGTGGACTTGTCCAATGGTGGCGCGGCTATGGCAACAGGTTTTTTTAGGGAGGATCCTCGGAGTCACACCGAAAAGGGACCCATGGGTGGCGCTATTACGCCACAAAACACCTGAACTTAACCATATGCAAAACAGTAACTAGTCTTTATTTCAGAAGTTAAAGCCAGAATTAATGGATTCTTTAGAAATGAAAAGCTCATCAGCATACTAAATGATAGACATGACTACTTCTTGAGATTTTGGAGCCTTGGGTCCAGTATGTTGGACAGGAGCGGACCGGGGACCACCATCCAACCCCCCCACTCCCCACCACCCCATACCCCCCAATTTGAACCCTTCTAGAACCACACTTCTTAAGTCTTACATTGCATTATGTGTTATCTTCTGTTACCTGAATAAATCAAAACGGCGTCTATGGCTGGGTTGGAGGGAGGGGGGAGGCTTTTCCTGGGCCTCTAACCTCCCAGACCCAGCATGCTCATTATTATAATACTTCAATGAAGCCAGTAAAGATGCTGTATACATTTTGTCATAATCGACAAAAATATTTAATAGGTATGTAATGTTACAAATTGCCTCCCTGTACCACAATATTGTCTTGTCGTGGAAAATTCAATAAAAAGTTTGATAAAGATAATACAAGTGTTCAATTATACGTTTTGGCTGGTTTGGTTAGGCTTTAAAATGTTCTTATTGTGTTGGATTCCTCCAACGCGTTTCAACCAACTGACTTCCTGAGGGATGATTATAATCCAGCTTTAATGTAATTCCATATAATTTTATGCTTCAGAATGAACAGCTCTTGTGTTTGTGTTTGGTGGCTAGAGTTCCCTCCACCATATGACAGGCCAATCTCCTGCTCTCAACTCCTGAACTGCTGTTCAGTGGTTGAGGGTTAAGCATGTCATATGGTGGTGGGAATGCTGGTCACAAAAGACAACAAATAGATATAGCAAGAACATCAGCTGAATACACAAGGCTGTTCAACCTGATTCTGCTGAGAGACTCCATATAACAGAGAGGCATGACATTTGAAAAAAATGAAGAAGACATATCATCCCAAAATGCATACAATGAAATGGAATTACAAAAAAGGCGGATTATAATCCTCCATGAGGAAGCCAGTTGTGCGGGAAATATGTTGGAGGAATCCAACACTATAAGAACATTTTAAAGCCTAAGAAAACAAGCCAAAATGTATAATTGAACACTTGTTTAATTTATTATATGGAGAAAACTGCAATTTAATGCTTTGTATGTAGTGAAGTTTTTCATAGTAAAATTGGTGAATTGATCTGAAAGCTTTCTGATGTGATGTCTGGTCGAGAGGGTCCATTAAACTGACTTGTGAGGTAAAAGTGGGTTGAATCTTTTGACATATTTTATTTATACCCATACGGTCAGAGGTCAACCCCCGCCCTAAAAAGCAAGTGTCCCCCTAGGGTGGAGTCAGTAAATTTGGTAAGATGGGGCTATCTCCCTTTTACCTCTAAGGTGTTTTTGGCATTTTTGGTTAGGTACACTTTTTATCTAACAAATAATAGCCTGACTTTTTTAATTTTTTAAAGACTTCTACTAAATGCCGATTATAAATGCCATTCAATTAAACATTGAAACTGCCTACAGTTTTTTTTTATATCTTTTGGTAATTTGTTTGGCATTTTTCATTAGATACATTTTTTTCTAATGAAAAATAGTCTGACCTTTTATTTTTTAATTGTACTTTTTCAGTTTTAAGTGTTTTACTAAATGCCAGTTTTATATTTTTTGGTAATTTTGCATTATACAAAATTGGATTTAACCAAAAATGCCAAAAAATACCAAAAAATGTAAAAAAGAAAAAACCTGTAGCCAGCTTCAATGTTAAAGTGTGATGCATTTATCAACCGCATTTAGTAGGGTGTTAAAACTAAAAAAATACAATTGAAAAATAAATGTCCAAAAATTGCCAGAAAACAATGTGAGAAAGAACACAAGCTGGCGGTGGCAGTATTATGGTCTCGTGTCATCCATGTGGAAGACACTTGAGACATATCACATGACTAGAAATTTTTGACCTTGATTGGAAGAGCATGACCAAGATTTCCAAGCACCCTGGACCCCTAATTTTGAACCCAACTGAGCATCTGTGAGACCACCTGCATCAGCATGCTCCCTCTGTGGATACTGCTCCACGCATCCTCTAGAAGCAGTGGGATGCACTACATGGCTCCAGATACCTGTGACAATCTTCTCTATCAGGACCTTATTGAGTAATTCTCAGCATTTCTAGCTGTTGTTGCAAACTGTCTTTACACATGAATGGAAAGCATTTACAGTTCTAAATACTCCAATGTTGCTATCCTGCTTGCGGATAAAGGTGCACAGTTGTCCCTAATGCATATGAGTACCATTCTTAGGTGACTACACTTATTAATAAAAACAACAACACGTCTTAATAAAAAGTGACCCAATTTCTTGACAGTATGCCTCTGCAGCCCTGCCCCCTCAAGTGAGTGCCAGAATTGCTGGCACTTGGCCCTGTATTTTGCTTCAACACATTTTTACTATCAAAAGATACGCAAGTGACCATTATACATCCTTTTTTAGAATAGTGATTTTTTACATTAAGCCGCTCATGTATACACATCTTAACTCAGTCAGTCAAAATGGTTATAAGGCGCTAACAAGCCCAGAATCCAAAGAGCCATGTGCATGCTTAAACATATACCATTCACCTTAAATGCTAATTAAATCGCAACAACCAAAACATTTAAAGCCACAAAACATAGTTTTCTGTATTCTTCACACACATAACCATATTAACGAGAAGACAAGCACAAATAAAAGAGAGAGAATAGTGGAGAGAAATAAGTAAAGAAAATTGAAGACAGGAAACAAAATAATTATAAAGGGCTAAGAGCTGCGCCATGCCTGTTCCTTCCCCCCTATCCCCTACACAAGCCACACCAGGGTTCCCAATCAATCTTAATTGGGAGGGACCGCCAACTAATGTTTGTTTAAAAGCCTCTATGGTACGTATAATACACTTTGTAAGTGTCTGTTAATCCAAAACCAATCAATCTTAATTGGGAGGGACTGCCAACTAATCGTGGGTTGTCTCCATGCCTTTGTGATACAGATGTAAAACATTAACTGTTGGCAATACTTTCGTGAGTTTTTAACCTGATCCCTCAGTAGAGCTATCCACATTTCCCTAGTAACCCTAATCATAGTTACTATAGAGATTGTGGCAAAGACTTTATTCCAAAAAACACTAACTTTCAGGCATGTCCACCAAAAAGCTAAAAAAAAAGTGGGGAATTTTGAGGGACAGGATTAGTGTGAAAAATAAATTTCCTGCAATAGAATGATATCCACAGTGATTGGAGCATAGCATTAACCTTCTTCACCTGGGAGTTCAACCCCTATACATTATGAATAATTATTTTATACTATACTATTTTATACCCATGCTTGTCATTTTTTTTAAAGTTGATGATTCATTGGATAGGAGCCATCTGGTGGGCATCCCACGTTAGCCCACTCCCTCTCTGTGCCTGCTACCTCTAGAGCAATGCACCATTCCCACTTTACCAACCATAATATTTCCAACAGATGGGAAAGCATCATCTACATCTTTAAGATAAGAGTTCTCCCTGGCTGCTCTCATCGGCCTATCTTTAACATGGTAGTAGTGAAGGCACACAATAATGTTTAGGTTTAAGGGCTGTCGGAGCCCTGTGGGTTCTGTCTATAATATGGTCCTCATAGTTGGAATCAGGGAGTAAAAAATCGATATGCTACCCTTCCCAACCTTCAAATCTGTTACTATTTTGGCTAATCCCCTAATCTGGGCATTGGACCTCTTGGACCTAATTTCCGAGTCTTCTAATTTAGCATTAGTTTGGTCCAATTGTTGTTACAAAGAGATAATAACAGAGGACTGTTGATTAAGCTGGCCAACCTTTATATCTACTTTGGACTCCACCTAATCAACTCTGCGAGCAAATTTCTTAAAATAAATTTCAATAGTTGCTGTAATAATCCCTAGCATATGTATTAGGACAAATCAACTATTCAGCAACAATACAGGTAGTTTATATAGTTTAAGCATGTTTTAAACATCTATTAATCCTTGCATGTGTTTAAATGTATCTGCTTAAAACAATACATCTGGTGAACCTTTTGCCTCAGGTCAGCACACTTCTGTAAGGCAAGGGCGTGGCAGGCTAGCACTAAGAAGTGAAATAGCCAAAATATATTGTATTTCTAAATGATTTAGCAGACTGCCATACAAGTAAACAAGGGGGTGGTATATAAAACATAGTAGGCGTATAACTGCCTTTTAAAATGAGGGCTGGGTAAAGAGAGGGGTAAAGGTGTACAGGGAAAGGTGGGCATGAGGTAAACCAAGCTTTAACAAAGAGTCACAAGTACCATCTCTGACTCGCAGGCATATCGGGGAGCACTTCTCACTGGCTCTTGTCTGATATTTCTTCATATTATACTGTATACCAAATAATGGGAGTCTATGAATACCTTTCTTCCCCCAGTATTAAAAATCTTTCCAATTGGAAAATGAACTTATCTCTTTATGTGGTGGTTATCAATAGGGATGAGCGAACCGGTTCGGATGAACCGGAATTCGCTCCGAATTTCAGGGAAAATTCGATTCGGCACGAACCCGAATTTTTTTTGGTTCGTGCCGATCGAATTTTCCCTGAAATGAAAAAAAAAAAATGCCGGCATGGTGGGAGCGGGCAGGCCGGCTACGCTGTCAGTGGGCGGCGGAAGCAAACACCTGCTTGGTCGGAGCGTGGAGGCCGGCGCCGCTCTCAGGCGCCCTTCGATGACGCGCCCTCTGATGACGCGTCCTCTGATGACAGCTGAGAGCGGCGCCGGCCTCCACGCTCCGACCATGCAGGTAAGTGTTTGCTTTTTAAAAAAATGCCGGCATGGTGGGAGCGGGCAGGCCGGCTGCGCTGTCAGCGGGCCGGCTTCCGGCGGCGGCCCGCTGACAGCGTAGCCGGCCTGCCCGCTCCCACCATGCCGGCATTTTGTTTTTTCAGATGAGCGATTCGTGAAAGTTCGATTCGGGCGAACCCGAATTTCTTGGGGAAATTCGGCGAATCGCCTGAATCGAACTTTCAAGAAGTTCGCTCATCTCTAGTTATCAATATTAGGAACACTGAATCACTTAATGTCAACACCTTGGGCGAAATAATGTAGTGAGCGTTTGTCCGACTCAGGTAAAAAGTGTAACACACTTCCATTGAACATGTTCCTTCTTGAAATTGCATCAATTATGAATATGAAACTATAATATATTTTTTTCCTATCCTGTATATAGCAAATCTCATTAACTCCAGCGGGTACTGAAGAAGCCTTCTTGGCGAAACTTGTCTACCCAGCGAGACGGAGATAGATAGATTATTTTACTTATTCAACCCATGAGAGATACCCTGAGTATTTTAACTTGTCTGTATTTCCACGTGTATATGTGTGTTTGTTTGAATGCAATGGTCTAAATAAAGTAATGTTATTTATGTTACACTTATGTATGATTAATGTACATGTTGGCGGGGTTAGTTCCTGTTGAGCCCCCTTAAACTTCTTTTGAGCAAGGGAGATGATCCAAAGACTCCCATGCTCAACATTTTTGAATAAGTAATCAGGGGCCACCTCACTAACCAGCCCAATTCATTTTCAGTTCACCATTTTTGCAGTAAATCTTAATTCGGTCAATGGTGGGTCGGGCAAACTTGGATCGTTCCCCTTTCTAGGGGGGCGAACCTTAACAACCCTTTAACAAAGCCACTGAGAAAAAACACTGAGGCTGCCACTACTTAGTTTTTTGGTCCGCATGCAGCAAACACCACACGTTTTTTGAAATATAAAAAAAGACTGGGCACTATCTGTTTTTTTAAGAGAAGGTAGAGAGGGTAGCATCAAATGTCTGGTTAAAAGAGCTAGCAGACCAATAAAATGAAGCAGACCAATGAGTTCAAGACCATGATGCCCTGAGATACAGTAGTGGAAGAAGTCTGGAGATAGATTCACAACTAGTGTAGCGAATTCTGGAGGTAGATTCACAACTGGCCCCATTAGCCACGCTGACAGCTCTGAGCTGTATTGTAGATGTTGTTCCCTCTCCCAGGTCCTCAGTTGATATTCCAGTGCTAGCTGGCTCCCAACTGCCTCTTCCTTGTGTTCAGCTGCAGCTAGCTCCCCTACTGGTCTAGCTATTGCTGCAGTTTCCTGTTCTGGGTCCTCCGGTGCCCCCAGCTCTCCTGCTGAATCCTTTCATGCTGCAACCTCCTTTGTTGGGGGGGGGGGGCTTTTCTGCCTCCAAGGCTCTCTGCGTTTTGTTGCCTGCACCACTGTGTCCCCCACTGCTGACACCTTTTTTGCGAGGTACTCCTTGGCTACCACCACCTACTATACCAGGTCCTATTGACAGGGAAAAAAGGGACCCAACCAGTAAGGAAGGAGGTGGAGGTACGAAAGTGGAGGAGCCTACTGTAATGCAGGTAAATTGCAGTGATGGGAACTACAATGTGGTGGAGAGCCATAGTGGGAAAGAAGCCTTAAAGTGATAGTGATAGTTAAGGCAAAACCAATTATTAGACCCTTGTGTCGGGCTACATTTGGCCCTTTCCTAAACTGTTTTCCATTTTCAAATTATAGAAGAAATGGCCGAAATATCAAGGATTACAGTTTTAGCTTAAGATTTTTCTTCTGAAGCATGTGAGTGTGGCCCTTGGAGCTATGATGCTGCATAATAATCAGCATAATGTTGGCACTGGGAGCAAGAGTCCTTGCTACAAAGAGGCTGGGTGCTGAGAAGGGAGGAAGGTGGTTAGCTTGGCTTGAATGGCAGTTCTGGGGGTGCTATCAATACAGAAGGGGGTGTGGTCCGGACTAGCTCCTCAAGCTAGTATTGAGGGGTTCCACATCTGCAGGGTGGTGCTGGAAGGTCAGGTGAGAAGGGTATTTCCTTCATTCATGGCGCTGAGTTGAGAGGAGGCATAGCGGTTTTCAGCCACTCCTTGATGCTTCTAGTTATATCATGATCCACTGTTATGTGTTAAGCGCCGTTGAATTTCTTTTTTGCACTCTATTTGGTTATTAATAAGCAGAATATGAATCTTCCAGAATTCTATGCAAAACATATAGCCTCAGCCTTGTCTTGTCAGTCACTACATTAGCAACACTATATATAAAAAAGGGAAAATTACAAAAAAAGGATTAAACTGTAGAAAAAAAGGGTTAAACTAAGGATAAAAATTAACTCTGAGGTTAGGGTCCCATTTGGTATTTGTAACTGCTTAGACACATGTACGTATATAGAAAGCTGCAAACAATTGCTTTTTTTGCATCATATTGCTTTCAAAAAACATTATAGGTTATTCCCAACCGGTGGTACGCCTACACCTATGGTGGTATGCAAGATTCTATCAGATGCTTTGTAAAGAAGCTACCTTGTACCCATGTTATATCGTGTGATCTTATCTTTGCAGGAAACGTTGACTTTTTTTTTTAATTAGGAGATCCTTTTTAGTGTTCACAATGAATAATTGCAATTGTGACTCTAAGTTACCCCTTGTCCACTCTATGGACTGTAGTTGCTCTTTAATCCTTGGTATAAAGAGTACAACGAAGCAGAACAAAGCCTCTTCTTTTAGCAGAGGAAGTTTATAGGCAATGGAAGCACTTACAAAGTATTTTGCAATGTGGGTAAGGCACATAAATCACATTTCAAAGTATTACAAGCTGACACATTTATTTGGTTTATTCTACAATGAAAACAGATACATAAAACTGGTTTGCTAAGGGGCGAAGAATGGTTTAATGCCGGGGGGAAATTCATAGACGATATTTGCAAAAATAAAATTTCAAATAAGCAGCAGTTAGCAAAATTTTCAGACAAGAATATTCCAATTATATGTGTGAAACAGTTTGTAATAATGTGACATAATGAGACAGAGCACTAAGATAGGGAGATAAGGAAAGTATTATATTATTATACTTTTCACCCTTTCCTGCCTGTGTAATACCTGCTGCCATTCTGTCATCCTGGTACGCATCTTGATCTCACCAGCAACTTTTAACCCTTTCCTGCCTGTGTAATACTTGCTGCCATTCTGTCATCCTGGTACGCATCTTGATCTCACCAGCAACTTTTAACCCTTTCCTGCCTGTGTAATACCTGCTGCTATTCTCTCATCAGATTCACTATTTTAAACTTGATTTTTTCCCTTGTCATCTTAATTGTGCATATGCTTTATTTAAGAATTATGTAATTATTTTGAATGCCCCATCTGGTTCCCCTGCCTATATCTATATGTGTGATACTATCATCTGTTACTATCTCCTAAATTCAAACTGACCAATGTTGCCCCTTGCTTCACCTACCCTAAACCAGCTCCCTGTGTTCCCAGTATGTTTAGGTCCACATTGCTCCTCCTTTTTGCCCACTCTCATCTCTTTAGGCTACCTATAGGCTACATGTGCGTATGGACGCAAACGCAATCCAGGGTTCGTCGGGGTGAGTAGACGTTGTGGTGCCTCAGCGCAGGGGCGCATCACACAGTCAACAAGGCACACCACTTGGCCTAAGCGCGTCTGCGCTTGCATTCCACCACTACTATTTAATGGGAGAGCTGGATTATGGGGCATAGGCATCCACTAGCGTATAGCAGGCTTTGGTGCTTGAACTGTCACAGAAACAGAGAAGGAGCATTTGTACCTACAGGAGACCCAAGCAGAGAAGGATACATGTTTATAATAATAGAAAGTTTACACTGTCCAAATCATGCTAATTATGCCACCATTTATTTTACTTGCTTGTGACAACGTATCCTCACACTTACATACATGTTTACATCTTAAACTAACTGGCAATTTGCAGATAATAAATCACCATTACTTTAGTAAGTAAATTGGGTAATGGATTGAGTAGGGTGAGATCCTGATTGTAGGGGATCTATCAGAGATATAACATGTTAGTTTTGATTGGAGTTTGAAAGCAACATAAAGATATCAAAAAGGGCAAGCCCTGTGGAATGCTAATGAGTCCAAGGAGGGTTATTAGATTGCATGTTCAGATTAAAGATTTTGGATAAGGAGTAAAGTGGAGGTTTAAAAGTAAATCAACCAAGTATTTTTTTAGAAAGAATAATAAACAAGTAGCCACTACAAATTTGTCATGAAATTCAGCAAGTGAAAAAAATATGATGGAAGACACAGCAAAGAGTTAAAAATGTTTATTAGAGTTTATTATGAAAATGTACATGTGAACATAAACTATGGGCTATTTCTTCTCTAAAATACACTCCAGTAACAAGTATAGTCTCTAAAAGGATGTCATGAGCAAAGGTTGGACCCAAGAACACAAAAGCTTGTGAAGCCACACCCACGCTGCCAAATCCTGCCAAATCCTTGTGCAGCCACACTGCCTAATAGCTCTAGTGGTCTTCTGTTCCCTAAATTATGAGCTGCCGTTGCCTAAAAAGCTGTCACTACTGGTGCAGCAGGATAATTCAAACCAAGAACTGGTTGTGCCAAATTATTTGCAGCTTTCTGACTGGGTTTACTATCAAGGCCAGCGGCATAACTATAGGTAATGCAACTGCACCAGCCCCCCCCCCCCCCCCAAAAGTTAGGGGACCCCAATCATTGCTGTTCCATCACCTTCTTTATCAGATTTGTGCTCACTTGCCATCAATGAGACAAATGAAGGACCATTTGTTTTTGCTGTTTGAGTCTTTCATGACCTAGCTGCATTATATTAAATTAAAAGAAAGCCATTGACAGGGCCCCATATAATGTTTGCAGCCAGGCCCCATTACATTTAAATATGCCAGTGACCAAGGCCACTAAAAACATCACCACTTGTGTTAGTACTACTGGAACAAAAAACCTTCAGAGGAAGTTCACTGCAGTCTGAAAATACTTGTACCAGTGTTTTGTGTTAGCCAAAAACTGAGCCAATAGACCTGGAGTCAATACCAGATTGTAGGCCAAAAGTAGGGATGAGCGAACCCCCCAATGTTTGGGCCCAGTAAGTTCGGCCGAACTTGGAATAAATAAAGGAAGCGCTGCTGTAAAACTTACCTCAGCTCCATGATCCCCTTACTGTCAGCAGCGGCATCATGTTGGGATGGTCCATTTCAATATGACACCACAGCTGACTCACGTGAGTTGAAGCAGCTTTCTCTTCTGCACCCTTAGGTGAAGGATGTTGATGGGCTGCTCAGGGGTGTATAGGGTATACATGCCTGAAATTGTGTAGTCCCATGCTATTGGCCATTAGCAGTCATATGGTGCATGTGAAGGTGTGTGTGTAGGGGGGTGCCTAGTAATGCCCTGCCCAGTATGGTGGGATGATGAGGCCAAAAGTTTTAAATAGGGGTAGCACTTGGATGTAATCTCACCCTTGTTTTTAAATAATTTAATTAGTAAAGCAACAAAGGTTCTGCATTTACCAAGTAATAGGATCACTTAGCAGGATTTATAGACATGCTGCTGTAATTTATTGCTACAGCTTTTTATGACTTTCTGTTACACACCTTTGTACACATCCATGTTGAAGGGGTAGGAAGATGTGAATCAGTGCTGCTTTTCCATAAGCCGTAAGACTTGATTAATGCTTTGCCCTTAGGAAGAAACATACATTTTATTGATACTCCGAAACATGATCATAAACAGAATTACATAAATGCCAAATTCAGTTGAGGAGCACCCCTTTTTAAAGACCAAAGAATATTTCTCATTTAGAAGCAAGTCAGTTAAGAATGAGATAATTCTGTAAAAGTTAATCCTGACAATTGACACGTCATATTTCGTGGCACATTCAGGACTTCATTTAATTTTTAAATATGCAATTGTTTTTCATTTATAGATTTTTATGTGTTAATAAATAAGTGATAAATACAAACAGCGAAACGTAGCTGAACTATAATGATGCTTTAATATGCAAAACAATAATTCATAATAATTGAGTTTATTTACTGTAAATGACTGTACTGATTTAAAATGGACTCAAGCAAAACTCCCCCCCTCTAAATTTATAAAGGTTAGTTAATTTTATTAATCTAAAATGTTAATGAGTTTTATAGTTATTACTTTTACACATGGTAATGCTATGGTGAGGTTAGGTTATCTTGGAATTTAAGGAAATATTGCCATTCCCTATACTTTTGGGCCTAAAATTGCCAGGGAGCAAGCAACACTTACATTTCATATACACTGTATCATCACTCCATAAGACACACCCAAAAGGTGGAGGAAAATGTGAGTCATTTCCTCTCAAAAAACATGAGTTTTTGAGAGGAAAGTAAAACAGTGCAGAATCAACCCTAAATAGCTTTGTAGTTTTAAGCTACAAACCCCAAAAAGGTGGACATTTGGCCACAAATTTTTGAAAGAAAAACATGAAGAAACAATACGTTAGTAGCCCAATTCTTCTGTTTCAATCTTTTTATTGTCATTTTATGGTAAAAAAGTTTGACAGTATGACATATTGTACTTTGACAAATAAAGAGATCACAAGATACAAGTCGTCATACATGTGTGTCATCTTCAGTAAGCTGCTAAGGCACATTTAAGGTGTTATAAGGCTTCTAGGGCTTGGTTGAGCACAAGCATGAGAGAATTAAAATTAACGCCTATTAATAAATGATCATCCTTTCTCAATTTCTCAATTTGGTGGACAGGTGGATTGTCTCCTCCTGTCCCGAGCTCTCCGCACCTCCACCCCCCTAGCACCAGGGGGATGAGGGGGTCTGAAGGATCCAAGCCAAGGGGGATGGTGAAAGGGGGAGGGGGATGAGGGAGCGAATGAGAGATGAGAGAAAGAATAAGGAAGTGAAAGAAAGAAAGAGAGAAAAGCGGTTTGCAGGCCGCTCTTCACTGCAACAAGGTCTCCCTCAGGTCTGAAAATGAGTATTCTATCCAGGGGCCCCAAGTCTTCATGAATTTCTCATAGGAGTCTCTCAGAATGCTAGTCAGTTTTCCATTAATAAAAATGCCATTCAGCCTCTCTTTAACCATCTGGAACCGAACATTACTTTTTTCCATGAGCTTGCAATTGCTAGTTTTGCCGCTAACATAACTTAACTAACATAAAGAAAAACGTGTTGGAGCTTAGTAATACCTTCTGGCCTCACGTGTAGCAAGGCAACCCAGGGGTCTCTTCACAGATTAATATGCAGAAGAGTATATAGAAGAACGAAGACCCGAGACCAGAACCTCTTGACCTTCGGGCATTCCCACCAAATGTGGAGAACCGTCCCTTCTGTAAAGTGGCTCAATTTTTAAGTAATAATACACTAAACAAACCAGGCGGGAGGGGAGGAGTACATAGAGCACCTAGAAAAAATCATTGGGAAACACTGGAGGTCAACTGGAATCAAGATTTCATGCACAATGCAAAAGTTTGAGTAAGTAATTGGAAACTTGTGGTAGCACGAGCATGTCATTTGGTGCAATGCACATGTGCATGAACCACACAGTTCCATGAATCGTGTGCCGAATCACAAATTTCCCATGGTTTGTGGCTTTTTGGCGCATAGGCATGAATCGACCCTATAGTTATTTCTAGAGATGAGCGAACTTTTGAAAAATTCGATTCGACCAATTCGCCGAATTTTCAGACAAAAATCGATTCGACCCGAATTTATTTGCGACGAATCGCTATTAAAAACGGCTATTTCTGAGCCTCATAGAGCCTCAATAGGGTTGTAAACCATTCTGCCTTGCTGTAACACGCATATGATGCGTGCTGGGTTAATGAAATAATACTGTAAATAATTAGGACATGCAGATCAGAGGCATCACTAATAGAATCGCGGAGCGGCACAATTGCAGAGAGTTGAAGTGCCATCACTATGAGGGGCCCCTAAAGTGCCTGAAAATCACACCCTGGAGCTGGCAGCAGCAGGAGACCACAAATTGGCTGAATCCCACCCTGGAGTTGCAAGCAGCAGCAGCAGCCCAAACATAGCTTGAAAGAGACACTGGAGTTGGCAGCAGGAGCACAAAAATGGACTGAATGACACCCTGGAGTTGCAAGCAGCAACAGCAGCCCAAACATAGCTTGAAAGAGACACTGGAGTTGGCAGCAGGAGCCCAAAAATTGGCTGAATGACACCCTGGAGTTGCAAGCAGCAGCAGCAGCCCAAACATAGTTTTAAAGAGACACTGGAGTTGGCAGCAGGAGCCCAAACAGTGGATGAATCCCACCACGGAGTTGCAAGCAGCAGCAGCAGGAGCAGCAGCAGCAGGAGCCCAAACATTACTTTAAAGAGACACTGAAGTTGGCAGCAGCAGGAGGCCAAAAATTGGCTGAAAGGCACACCCTGAAGTTGGAATCAGCATGACCCCAAAAAGTGGATGAATCACACCCTGGAGTTGCAAGCAGCAGCAGCAGCCCAAACATAGCTTATAAGGCACACCCTGAAGTTGGCATCAGCAGGAGGCCAAAAATTGGCTGAATGACACCCTGGAGTTGCAAGCAGCAGCAGGAGCCCAAACATGGCTTGAAAGAGACACTGGAGTTGGCAGCAGGAGCCCAAAAATTGGCTGAATGACACCCTGGAGTTGCAAGCAGCAGCAGCAGCAGCAGCCAAAACATAGCTTGAAATAGACACTGGAGTTGGCAGCAGGAGCCCAAAAATTGGCTGAATGACACCCTGGAGTTGCAAGCAGCAGCAGCAGCCCAAACATAGCTTGAGAGAGACACTGGGGTTGACAGCAGGAGCCCAAAAAGTGGATGAATCACACCCTGGAGATGCAAGCAGCAGCAGCAGCCCAAATATAGCTTGAAAGAGACACTGGAGTTGGCTGCAGGAGCCCAAAAAGCGGATGAATGACACCCTGGAGTTGCAAGCAGCAGGAGCCCAAACATGGCTTGAAAGAGACACTGGAGTTGGCAGCAGGAGCACAAAAAGTGGAAGAATGACACCCGGGAGTTGCAAGCAGCAGCAGCAGCACAAACATAGCTTATAAGGCACACCATGAAGTTGGCATCAGCAGGAGGCCAAAAATTGGCTGGATGACACCCTGGAGTTGCAAGCAGCAGCAGCCCAAACATAGCTTATAAGGCACACCCTGAAGTTGGCATCAGCAGGAGGCCAAAAATTGGCTGAATGACACCCTGGAGTTGCAAGCAGCAGCAGCCCAAACATAGCTTATAAGGCACACCCTGAAGTTGGCATCAGCAAGAACACAAAAAATATCAGCAAGAAAACATAAATATGTTTTGCACCATTTGGAAAGTGTAAAACGTGGCACCATGCTGAATCTAGTCGCATGCATCAGCCATTGGTGGGTGGAAATCCTGGCTGATCCATCCCTGATTCATTTTGACAAAGGTGAGTCTCTCCACATTTTTAGTTGACAGACGAGTTCTCCTCGCCGTAACTATGGCCCCCACCGCACTAAACACCCGCTCAGATGGCACGCTACTTGCTGGGCAGGACAGCTTTTCCAGGGCAAACTCTGCTAGTTGCGGCCACAAGCCAAGTTTGGCTGCCCAGAAGTCCAGCGGATCCTCAAGGTGTGTTGGCATGGTCATGTCAAGGTATGACATGACCTACTGGTTGAGGTCCTGCTCCAGGTCTTCCTGCTGCTCATGAGAAGCCTCACTATGCGGGTGTAGAAAGCTACTCATTAGCGACTGAACACTGAGGCTGCTCCTGCCAACCCCCGCAACAGCCATGGCAGTGGAAGGTGAGCGCAGAGGTCCCCCCCCCCCCCGAGTCAGACCTGCAAGAGTATGGACTATGGCGCAGATAGGCATCGGCCAACTGACTACGTAGAATGTCTTTGTAGTAGTTCAGTTTGTCCTCCCTCTCTGCGGGTTTAAAAAATGCCCCCATTTTGTGCCGGAAGCGAAGGTCCAATAAGGTGGACAGCCAGAAGTCATCCCGCTGACAAATGGAAACAATTCTGGGGTCACTACGCAAGCACGTGAGCATGCTTCCTGCCATTTGCGCAAGTGACAAATCACTTGAAAGGTTTCCGCACTCCGGCAAGGAAAGGGTGCTCGATCCTGGGCTGTCCCAAGCCCCACAACAGCACATGAAATGAAAGGTGGTGGATCCGCACTTCCTCTAAAATCGCCTCTTTATTGTGTCCAAGTAAAATCAATATACATGTCTCCCATACATTATGAAGACTGCCACATCAGATAAAAGCATATATAGACACGGGTCAAAAAGTTGATGTAGAGGGGTCCTGACGCGTTTCGGGTCCTTTACTGACCCTTAATCATAGTTAAATTTGCCCCAACACAATATCTATATTTATAGTATTAACAATAATAAAAGAGAAGGGACTCACCTGTTACTGCAGCACCGCCCGCCTGCTCCGAGTGCCGAGACCGAAGGGCGGATGTGACGTCGGAGGTGAGAGCGGACGTCACCGCCAATCAGAGGCCGGGGTCCCCAACCATTCAGGGGAGGAGAAAAACCTCCCGAGCTGTCAGAGACCCGGCCAATGACAGCGGGAACGCCGCTCGCAGCCCCGCAGCCACATGTGAAAAAAACACACACATTCCAGCCCAGCGCGCACAGCAAGGAGGTAAAACCGGGATGAAAACATACCGGGAGAACACCCGTTGGGGTCAGGCAAACAATACTGCAGGGACAGGTGGACCTCACAATCAAGAAAACAAGGAAAGAGAATAAACTACCAGTACACAGATATCATGATTATATAGAGTTAAGCAAACTACCAAAATACATATCACTATCAATGTTGATCATAAAATTTGGTATCGGTTGAGCCTTAAACATATTCTTAAAACACGTGTACCATTTAGTGAAGTTTGAACCGGTGAGTGTAGTGCAGACATTGTCAGATATTTAAACAAACCCAAACCGGTCAAGAACCATAATCCTTTAAAATTACATATCGCTAAGGGGGAAACAAACTCTCACACCTCCCTGTAAAACCAACCTGTACTATAAAAGGTTATGGTATGTATATGAATAGAGATGGTACTAACCATCCATACTGAAGAGATATGTAAAGGAATATATATGGAAGTAAACCAAGGTGTATCAAAAATAATCAATCAAAATTAAATCAGAAATAAATCAAAAAATGAGTCAAAATTAGATCAAAAAGAGGGACAACAATCCCCAATTATCTACTAGTAATTAAAGAAATGTCCCATTTATGATTCATGCCTTGGGGAACTCTGGTTGCTAGAGTAAAAATCCAAAAGGCCTCTCTTGCTATTAACTTTTTATGTAAATCCCCTCCCCTGGGGCCCAACGAAACCTTTTCAATCACGCTAATCTTGAATCTAGGTTTCATCTCAAAGTGACATGTGTTATGATGATGGGCCACATTAGATCTTTTCGGACAATCCACTTTCTGTATACCATACAGATGTTCCGTGAGGCGAATTTTTACCTTACGGGTAGTGCAGCTGACATATTGTTTACCACAGATCTCGCACGTGATCAAATAGATCACAGAAGAAGAGTTGCAATTGACCAAGGTTTTAATATTATACTGCAGCCCTGTCACCGTTGACATGAAATATTTGCCCCTGTCCACTTTGCTGCACATACCGCATCTCCTACCACCACATGGAAAACAGCCCACAGTAGATAGCCAGGTAGATACCTGTGGGGAATTTGACAGGAACAAACTGGGAGAAAATAAGTTACCCAAACTGGGAGATCGACGGCTAACTATCTTCACCCCCTGTTTCAAAACGTCATGTAGGAGTGGGTCGGCCTGCAATATAGATAAATTCTTTTTAATAATGTTGGTCACCTTCTTATATTCCATAGTGTAAGGTGTGCTAAACACTACCATTTGTTGTATATTTTGTCTCTTCCTTGGGGATTTGCGCATAAGCATAGAGGTCCGATCTTTAGATCGGGCAATTTTCTCCGCTCGATTAAGCATCCATGGGGGATAACCCCTGGACGCCAGTCTAGTTTTAATAGAAGAGACCTCTTGGTTGAACATATCCATTCTAGTACAATTTCTCCTGCTTCTGATCATCTCACCCACTGGTATTGATTTAACTGTATGGGGTGGATGGCAACTGGTAGCTAAAAGAATATTGTTACCAGCGGTCGGTTTCCGGTAGGTGGACGTATGCAAGGCCTTAGTTTCCTTGTCAATCGATATATTCAGGTCTAAAAACTCTATGGTATCGGGACTTGAATGCATAGTAAAGTGTAGGTTTAGGCTGTTGCTATTACAATATTCAACAAACTGTTCTAATTCATCCAAATTACCTGTCCAAATTAGTATCAAATCATCAATATATCGATGGAAAAAGGAAATAAATGATCTCCACGGGTTCTCACTACTGTAAATTTTATAATACTCCCACCACCCCATGTATAAGTTGGCCAATGAAGGTGAAAAGGGGGCACCCATGGAAGCGCCACATAATTGTATGAGTCGAACATGAAATAATTATGTGTGAGGAGAAACTCAGTCACCATAAGGATGAACTGGCTAAGATCCTCATTATAATCTGTGTAGTGAGATAAGTGAAATTGCAAGGCCTGTATCGCCAACTCGTGTGGTATACAGGAGTACAGTGATGTTACATCCATGGTACACATGATAGATTCGTTCTTTAAATTGTGGGCTGCAAGGATAGTAATAAGGTGGCCTGAATCGCGTAAAATTTGCGCAAGTGACTCGGAGGGACTATCTGTCTCCATCTCCACTGCATACTGCCACAGTGTGTCCGGGTCCTCTGTCTCGCCTTCCTCAAAACCCTCTAGCTCCTCTGGCTGCTCCTTTTCCTCCTCTCCTGTCCGCTGACTAGATAAACCAGCCATTTCGCCAAGCCTAAACTGTGCTTCACTGGGCCACTCCTCCTCCTCTTCCTCCTCCTCCTCCTCCAGTTCAGCTCCAACGGGGTTCATGTGTCCGTAAGAGACGCCATGTCTCCAGTGCCCTGACCAGCCATGGTTTCCAACATGTGCTGTAGTACATGAAGCAGTGGAATCACGTTGTTCATCCCGTAATCCTGCCGACTGACAAATAAAGTGGCTTCCTCAAAGGGCCTGAGCAAACGGCAGGTGTCACGTATGAGCTGCCACTGGTTGACATTGAAGTTACACAGGGGAGTCCCCCTATCCGCTTGGATCATCAGGAAATCCGTGATGGCTTTTCTCTGTTCATATAATCGGTCCAACATGTGAAGGGTGGAATTCCAACGGGTGGAAACATCGCAAATCAGACTATGTTGGGGGATACCGTTCTGACGCTGTAGCTCAAGAAGGGTGTGTTTGGTGGTGTATGAGTGGCTGAAGTGCATGCAAAGTTTCTTTGAAGTTGTTAGGATGTCTTGCATATGAGGGGAACACTTCAGAAACCGCTTGACAACCAGATTGAAGACGTGAGCCATGCAGGGGGCATGGGTCAGCCTTCCTTGGCGCAGCGCAGACAAAATGTTCTTCCCATCGTCGGTAACCATGATTCCATTTTAAGTTTTCTTGGAGTAAGCCATGTTTGGATTTCGTGATGAATAAATGTAAGCAGTTCCTCCCCTGTGTGACTCCGTTCGCCAAGACAAACCATGCGAAGCACTGCGTGACACCTCAGTGCCCTGCACACATGGTAGACTGGAGGGGCACTGAGACTAGAGCCTACAGTGGAGGGTGAGGAGATGGCGGAAAATGAGGAGGCCGAGTCGCACGGTGTCACAAGCCCAACGGGCAGGGAGTGCGGAGGCCGAAACGGCGTGACCTGTCCAAGTTACTGCTGCGGCTGCAAAGGTACCACATTCACCCAGTGGGCCGTAAACGACATGTACTGTCCCTGACCGTAGTTACAGCTCCAGACGTCGGCGCTGCCATGCACTTTGCTACACACCGACAGGCTCAAGGACTGGCCCACCTTCTGTTCAACAAAAGTGTGCAGCGCTGGTATTGCCTTCTTGGCAAAGAAATGACGGCTTGGACTCTCCACCTCGGCTCGGCACAAGCCATCAGTTCTCTGAAAAGTGCAGAGTCCACCACCTGAAAAGGGAGCGACTGCAGCACCAGCAACTTGGACAGGAGCACATTCAGCTTCTGCGCCGTAGGATGAGAGGGCGCATACTGCTGTCTCTTGGACATGGCTTCGCTGATGGATTGCTGGCGGGATGCATGACTTGGAGGAGAAGGAGGAGCAGGAGCGACAGAGGATGGGTATGATGCACAGCTGCCTTAGGCTGAGGTGCTGGAGCCTTGGCTGGCAGAAATTGGGAGCTGCATGCCACTTGGTGAGGAAGCAGGCTGGACCACCTCTTGGGAGCCTCGGTTCTCCCAGGCCACTCTATGGTGACGCATAATATGTTGAGGCAGGGCCGTGGTGCCAATATTTGGGCCCTGGCCACGCTTCACCTTCTGCCTGCATATCTTGCATGTAGCCATGTTACCCTCCTTGTGGATGCTTCAGGAAAAACTGCCACACTGCCGAGTAGCTACTTTTCCCACCAACAGGCCTCACTGACTCAATGCTACTGTGGCCAACTCCAGGAACCCCTGCTCCACTACCTCCCGATAAGGTAGCCTGCCGCGCAGCAGGTACTCTACCCCGGCCCCGTTTGGCTCCAGGCTTTACAATTGTGCCCCCCATGCTGACTGCCAACCATGCTGCTAACACCTTGCTGCCTCAGCTGCTGACTCCGGGGCAACCTGCGCCCCTCTTCTCCTGAGGATGACGATGAAGCCCCTTCATCACCCGGCTCCCAAGTGCGATCGGCTTCATCATCATCATCACCGAGTTGTGGCTGTACGTCACTGATGTTCTCGGTTTCCTCAACAGTGTCTGGCGCAGGAGCTGGAAAGCTCGCAACACCCACGACACTGTCCACATCACTATTTGTCTGTCGAGCTAAAGAAGCCACCTCCTTTTCATGGCTGGGCAGTAGCTGCTGACTGTTCTCTATCTGATCGTCCTCCTCACTAAAGAGTGGAGCTGAACCCAAAGCATAGGATACGTCACTGGGGGAGGGAACGGCGTAGGACAGAGGTAATGGGAGGACAGGGACTGCTCTTGGGGCATGCCAACTCAGGGTTGTGTCAGAGGAACCTACCGACCCTAGACTGGGGGTGTCAGATGTAACTTGTGATGATGTGGATGACCGCGTTAACCAATCTACCACGGCAGATGCGTTACTGGTGGAGACACGACCGCTAGCAGATACTGGCAGATCAGGTGTCTCACAATGACTCCTGCTGCCTCTCGCCCCTAGTCTGCTGCGACCTCTGCCTGCAGAATCTTGGCCTCTGCCACTCCTCTTTGAACTTCCTGGCACTTGTCTGTCTGACATTTATATGTATTTGCTTATTTTGTATAACAGATAGGGTGGTAGGTGCAAGTTTGGGATACCCTGCGGCCTGGTGTAATGACAACAGACAAAAACCAATGCAAAATTAAATAACTTAGTACAGCTGAGGCTGAAACACGCTTATTTTGTATAACAGATAGGGTGCTAGGTGCAAGTTTAGGGTACCCTGCGGCCTGGTGTAATGACAACAGACAGAAACCAATGCAAAATTAAATAACTTAGCACAGCTGAGACTGAAACACGCTAATTTTGTATAACAGATAGGGTGCTAGGTGCAAATTTGGGATACCCTGTGGCCTGGTGTAATGACAACAGACAGAAACCAATGCAAAATAAAATAACTTAGTACAGCTGAGGCTGAAACACGCTTATTTTGTATAACAGATAGAGTGCTAGGTGCAAGTTTGGGATACCCTGCGGCCTGGTGTAATGACAGCAGTCAGAAACCAATGCAAAATTAAATAACTTAGTACAGCTGAGGCTGAAACACGCTTATTTTGTATAACAGATAGGGTGCTAGGTGCAAGTTTGGGATACCCTGCGGCCTGGTGTAATGACAGCAGACAGAAACCAATGCAAAATTAAATAAATTAGTACAGCTGAGGCTGAAACACGCTTATTTTGTATAACAGATAGGGTGCTAGGTGCAAGTTTGGGATACCCTGCGGCCTGGTGAAATGACAGCAGACAGAAACCAATGCAAAGTTAAATAACTTAGTGCAGCTGAGGCTGAAACACACTTATTTTGTATAACAGATAGGGTGCTAGGTGCAAGTTTGGGATACCCTGCGGCCTGGTGTAATGACAGCAGTCAGAAACCAATGCAAAATTAAATAACTTAGTACAGCTGAGGCTGAAACACGCTTATTTTGTATAACAGATAGGGTGCTAGGTGCAAGTTTGGGATACCCTGCGGCCTGGTGTAATAACAGCAGACAGAAACCAATGCAAAATTAAATAACTTAGTACAGCTGAGGCTGAAACACGCTTATTTTGTATAACAGATAGGGTGCTAGGTGAAAGTTTGGGATACCCTGCGGCCTGGTGTAATGACAGCAGACAGAAACCAATACAAAATTAAATAACTTGGTTAAGCTGAGGCAGAAGCACGCTTATTTTGTATAACAAATAGGCAAGTTTGGGATACCCTGTGGCCTGGTGTAATGACAGCATACAGAAACCAATGCAAAATTAAATAACTTAGTAAAGCTGAGGCTGAAACACGCTAATTTTGTATAACAGATAGGGTGCTAGGTGCAAGTTTGGGATACCCTGCGGCCTGGTGTAATGACAGCAGTCAGAAACCAATGCTAAATTAAATAACTTAGTACAGCTCAGGCTGAAACACGCTTATTTTGTATAACAGGGTGCTAGGTGCAAGTTTGGGATACCCTGCAGCCTGGTGTAATGACAGCAGTAAGAAACCAATGCAAAATTAAATAACTTAGTACAGCTGAGGCTGAAACACGCTTATTTTGTATAACAGATAGGGTGCTAGGTGCAAGTTTGGGATACACTACGGCCTGGTGAAATGACAGCAGAAAGAAACCAATGCAAAATTAAATAACTTAGTACAGCTGAGGCTGAAACACGCTTATTTTGTATAACAGATAGGGTGCTAGGTGCAAGTTTGGGATACCCTGCGGCCTGGTGTAATAACAGCAGACAGAAACCAATGCAAAATTAAATAACTTAGTACAGCTGAGGCTGAAACACGCTAATTTTGTATAACAGATAGGGTGCAAGGTGCAAGTGTGGGATACCCTGCGGCCTGGTGTAATGACAGCAGACAGAAACCAATGCAAAATTAAATAACTTAGTACAGCTGAGGCTGAAACACGCTTATTTTGTATAACAGATAGGGTGCTAGGTGCAAGTTTGGGATACCCTGCGGCCTGGTGTAATGACAGCAGACAGAAACCAATGCAAAATTAAATAACTTGGTAAAGCTGAGGCAGAAGCACGCTTATTTTGTATAACAGATAGGCAAGTTTGGGATACCCTGCGGCCTGGTGTAATGACAGCATACAGAAACCAATGCAAAATTAAATAACTTAGTAAAGCTGAGGCTGAAACACGCTTATTTTGTATAACAGATAGGGTGCTAGGTGCAAGTTTGGGATACCCTGCGGCCTGGTGTAATGACAGCAGTCAGAAACCAATGCTAAATTAAATAACTTAGTGCAGCTGAGGCTGAAACACGCTTATTTTGTATAACAGATAGGGTGCTAGGTGCAAGTTTGGGATACCCTGCGGCCTGGTGTAATGACAGCAGTAAGAAACCAATGCAAAATTAAATAACTTAGTACAGCTGAGGCTGAAACACGCTTATTTTGTATAACAGATAGGGTGCTAGGTGCAAGTTTGGGATACCCTGCGGCCTGGTGTAATAACAGCAGACAGAAACCAAAGCAAAATTAAATAACTTAGTACAGCTGAGGCTGAAACACGCTAATTTTGTATAACAGATAGGGTGCAAGGTGCAAGTGTGGGATACCCTGCGGCCTGGTGTAATGACAGCAGGCAGAAACCAATGCAAAATGAAATAACTTAGTACAGCTGAGGCTGAAACACGCTTATTTTGTATAACAGATAGGGTGCTAGGTGCAAGTTTGGGATACCCTGCGGCCTGGTGTAATGACAGCAGACAGAAACCAATGCAAAATTAAATAACTTGGTAAAGCTGAGGCAGAAGCACGCTTATTTTGTATAACAGATAGGCAAGTTTGGGATACCCTGCGGCCTGGTGTAATGACAGCATACAGAAACCAATGCAAAATTAAATAACTTAGTAAAGCTGAGGCTGAAACACGCTTATTTTGTATAACAGATAGGGTGCTAGGTGCAAGTTTGGGATACCCTGCGGCCTGGTGTAATGACAGCAGTCAGAAACCAATGCTAAATTAAATAACTTAGTGCAGCTGAGGCTGAAACACGCTTATTTTGTATAACAGATAGGGTGCTAGGTGCAAGTTTGGGATACCCTGTGGCCTGGTGTAATGACAGCAGACAGAAACCAATGCAAAATTAAATAACTTAGTACAGCTGAGGCTGAAACACGCTTATTTTGTATAACAGATAGGGTGCTAGGTGCAAGTTTGGGATACCCTGCGGCCTGGTGTAATGACAGCAGACAGAAACCAATGCAAAATTAAATAACTTAGTACAGCTGAGGCTGAAACACGCTTATTTTGTATAACAGATAGGGTGCTAGGTGCAGGTTTGGGATACCCTGCGGCCTGGTGTAATGACAGCAGACAGAAACCAATGCAAAATTAAATAACTTAGTAAAGCTGAGGTAGAAGCACGCTTATTTTGTATAACAGATAGGGTACTAGGTGCAAGTTTGGGATACCCTGCGGCCTGGTGTAATGACAGCAGACAGAAACCAATGCAAAATTAAATAACTTAGTAAAGCTGAGGCAGAAGCACGCTTATTTTGTATAACAGATAGGGTGCTAGGTGCAAGTTTGGGATACCTTGCGGCCTGGTGTAATGACAACAGACAGAAACCAATGCCAAATTAAATAACTTAGTACAGCTGAGGCTGAAACACGCTTATTTTGTATAACAGATAGGGTGCTAGGTGCAAGTTTGGGATACCCTGCGGCCTGGTGTAATGACAGCAGGCTGAAACCAATGCAAAATGAAATAACTTAGTACAGCTGAGGCTGAAACACGCTTATTTTGTATAACAGATAGGGTGCTAGGTGCAAGTTTGGGATACCCTGCGGCCTGGTGTAATGACAGCAGACAGAAACCAATGCAAAATTAAATTACTTAGTAAAGCTGAGGCTGAAACACGCTTATTTTGTATAACAGATAGGGTGCTAGGTACAAGTTTGGGATACCCTGCGGCCTGGTGTAATGACAGCAGACAGAAACCGATACAAAATTAAATAACTTAGTGCAGCTGAGGCTGAAACACGCTTATTTTGTATAACAGATAGGGTGCTAGGTGCAAGTTTGGGATACCCTGCGGCCTGGTGTAATGACAGCAGACAGAAACCAATGCAAAATTAAATAACTTAGTACAGCTGAGGCTGAAACATGCTTATTTTGTATAACAGATAGGGTGCTAGGTGCAGGTGTGATTTTGTATAAAAGATAGGGTCACGTGCTGAAATGGAATGCCCATGTGGGCTGGGGTTTTTACAGCAGTCCAAAAAAATTAAAACTAATCAAGCTATAAGAAATGTTAAATGTGCCACTGCCAACATGGGATGCACAGTGGCCATGAATTTTTACAGCACAAAACACAGCAATTTAAAACTGATCTGGCAAATGAAGTGAAATGAAAATAAAAAAAGCTTACTTTCCCTTTATCTGCTGTCCCTGCCTGGATCGTTCCCGATTTTTCACTATCTTTCCCTATCTTTCCCTGGCTCTCCCTGGCACTCTGTGGGTATCTGTGGGTCTCCCTGCCTCTCTGTTACTCTCTCCCTGTCTGTAGCAACTTAGCAAGCTCCGTTGTCTGTGCACTGCAAGTCTCAAATGCGCACAAGCAAGATGGCCGCTGCTCCTTGGAAGCAGTGATCATAATATCATTAATTTCCAATTAGCAGTCACTAGGGTGCCTTATCAAGGAGCCACAAAAACGCGGGACTTCAGAAAGGCAAAGTTTGACCAACTTAGAGATGCCCTACACTGCATTGACTGGGAAAATGTCCTTAAAAACAAAAGCATGGACGCTAAATGGGATACTTTCAAAGGAATACTTAATTTTCAGTGTGACAGATATATACCTTACAGGAATAAAACTATTAGACACACATGTAAACCGATGTGGCTAAATAAAAAGGTTAAGGGGGCAATAAACAATAAAAAAAAGGCATTTAAACGTTTAAAGCAGGAAGGGACAGAGGAGGCGTTAAAAAACTATAAAGAAGAAAATAAACAATGTAAACAACAGATAAGGGCAGCTAAGCTGGAGACAGAAAGACTGGTCGCGAAAGAGAGTAAAACTAACCCCAAATTATTCTTTAGCTACATAAACCGTAAAAGGTACAAACCTGAGGGTGTGGGCCCCCTGAAAAGCAAGGAGGGGACCCCTATAGAGGGAAATGAGGAGAAAGCTAAGTTGCTTAACAACTTCTTTGCTTCTATATTCACAAAAGAATTGGACATGCCGAGTGAAATGCAGGAGAATAACCGAAACCCTCCATTAAATGTCACTGGTCTAACCAAGGAAGAAGTCCAGCACCGTCTCAAGCAGATGAAAATCGATAAATCACCAGGACCAGATGACATACATCCTCGTGTTTTAAGGGAGTTATGTACAGTAATAGACAAGCTGTTATTTCTAATATTTGTGGATTCCATACTACAGGGTCTGTTCCGATGGATTGGCGCTTGGCAAATGGGGTGCCAATATTCAAAAAGGGATCTAGGGGGGAACCTGGGAACTACAGACCGGTAAGCTTAACATCTGTGGTGGGCAAGTTGTTTGAAGGTTTCTTAAGGGATACTATCCTGGAGCACCTTGGGGAAAATGACCTTATTACTCCATATCAGCATGGATTTATGAGGAATCGCTCCTGCCAGACAAACCTGATCGGCTTTTATGAGGAGGTAAGTTCAAGATTGGATCAGGGGGAGTCATTGGATATCATATATCTTGACTTTTCTAAAGCATTTGATACTGTGCCACATAAAAGGCTGGTACAAAAGATGAGAATGCTTGGACTGGGGGAAAACGTGTGCAGATGGGTGGGAAATTGGCTAAATGATCAGAAGCAGAGGGTGGTTATCAATGGTACACACTCAGATTGGGTCACTGTTACTAGTGGAGTACCACAAGGGTCAGTTCTGGGACCAATTCTCTTCAATATATATATAAATAACATTGGGTATGGATTAAACAGTAAAGTCTCAATCTTTGCAGATGATACTAAGCTGTGTAAAGTAATTAAAACAAAAGAGGACAACAGGCAGCTACAAACAGGTTTAGATAAATTGGAAGCATGGGCAGTTAAATGGCAAATGAAGTTTAACACAGATAAATGTAAGGTTATGCACATGGGAAGGAGAAATATGTGTCATGATTACACACTAAGTAAAGAAACACTTGGTAAAACAACAATGGAAAAGGACCTAGGGGTTTTAGTTGACAATAAGCTCAACTGTAGTAATCAATGCCAGGCAGCTGCTGCCAAGGCAAATAGGATCATGGGGTGCATCAGGAGGGGCATAGGTGCTCATGACCAGAGCATCATTTTACCCCTGTACAAGTCACTGGTCAGACCCCATATGGAATACTGTGTACAGTTCTGGGGACCTGTGCTTAAAAAGGACATATCAGAACTGGAGCGCGTTCAAAGAAGGGCAACAAAGTTAATAAAAGGAGTGCGGGGGCTAGAGTACCCGGAAAGATTGTCCAAGTTAGGCTTATTTAGTCTAGAAAAAAGACGATTGAGGGGTGATCTAATAACTATGTATAAATATATTCGGGGTCAATACAAGGATCTGTCCCACAATCTATTTATACCCCGGAGTGTAACCATAACCCGGGGGCATCCACTAAGGTTAGAGGAAAGGTGCTTTCTCCACCGACATAGGAGGGGATTCTTCTCTGTAAGAGCAGTGAGACTATGGAACTCGCTGCCAGAGGAGGTAGTAATGATGGATACAGTAAAAACGTTCAAAAGTGGCCTTGATGCCTTCCTGGCATGTAATAACATTTCCAGCTATGGCTACTAGACCACTGGAAGGAGTTAAACAGGCTGAACTGGATGGACTTACATACTATGTTACTATGTAACTATGTTTATATAGCGCTGTGATGTCACCGGGCTTCCTGGCTGCTGATAGGCTGCATGTGACTGTCCCATCATACCTACATGTCTGGACATGTGCCGTCCACAATCTTAGAATGCCTGTCATTGAAATGAATGGAGTTTAAAGGAAAACTTCGATCGATCGAATTGCGGGGAAATTCGGATTCGTTCAGAATCAAATTTTTAATGAAATTTGGAACAAATCCGGGTTCGTCCGGATCGATTCGCTCATCTCTAGTTATTTCCTATCTTATAATGTTATCAATTAATATATTTACATAAATAAATAAATACAAAATAATATGACAACCTGAGACAAACCATTCGATATAATGGTTTTGATATTAATTATCTATACAGAGTAAACACTATTTGATCAGGAAACTTAAAATTAATCATAAGCGTTGTAGAAAGTACATTTGTATTCTTTTGAAAAATATTTATTTCCCAAACCTTTTGAACTTGTGCCAAAATATTATCATAGGTATTGTGCTAGTTATCAGTTTGAAAAGGCTTCCTCCATCTAAGAAAACTATCTATAACAAAAGCTAAAACTTTTATTGAACCTGAAGCACAAAATGCCTGAAAATGTGTTTTTTTAATGGAATATTAAGAGTAGAGCACACTCCAATTGAGAGACTGTCATGTTCCAGCAAACTTTATATAAGAAAGTAAACCCCAAAAAAATGGTAGAAGTAGGGATAAAGACATGTGATTTCTTGAATGGATTATCAGTGCAGAGCAAGTAACATGTGGGCAGCGCCGGCAACATTCCACCAAGATTTGTCCCAAAGCTAACTGCTCAGGATTGAGGTTGGTGGCGAACTGAGCAGTGGATTCCAATGTGGCCACATACTGAAGCTGTGCGTGTACAGTTACAGCAACAAGTAGAGCACATAGCCCTGGGTTGCTCCTATACTGCGGAGTTGAGGAAGTCACGTACGACCCTTTGAAAGCACTTCATCACAGCAGTAGTCATTGTAACAGGATAGTTGAGGTTTTTTGGTACAGGCACAATGATCAAGCCAGAATCTGCAAACACTCCTTAACTGAGAAATCTTGTTGAGCCATTTAGGTGAATCCTATTAGGATTTAGCATCCAGGCTTCCTTGGCAGACTATGATTAGTTCTACATCTAATACAATAGGGTTGATTCAGAGAGACAAAAAAGACTTTTGATCTGTGTTTTTTTTTAAATGTTCCCGCTCTCGTATGAGTGTACGAGTGATTCTATGCATGCACTGCCAGCCTTCTGTAAAGTCTTCGTCCGTTCGTATGCCAACGAGAATGTCATTTTCCAGCTTTCGGTTTCCGTTTTTTTTACTCATGTTACAACGTAGGCTTTCGTTTTTTGCCCTTTTTCCATTGTCTCCTCCCATGAATTCTTTATGTTTCCCGTTAGATTCTGTTTTCCTTTTACAATAAATAATCGTCCAGACGAAAATCCTTACGATCTTAGGCCTGCACACTACAAACTTAACTCATTAAAGTGCTCGCCTACATATTTGGTTCACTCACTTGGGCTACAATGCTTAGCTAAATCACTTCACGCTCTCATTCTTCTTCCATTTCTCACCGCTAAAACTTACCCAAAGCACTTCGTGCTTATGTTCTTCTTCCATTTCTCACCCGTAAAACTTACCCAAATCACTTTGCGCTTATGTTCTTCTTCCATTTCTCACCCCCAAAACTTACCCAAAGCACTTCGTGCTTATGTTCTTCTTCCATTTCTCACCCCTAAAACTTACCCAAATCACGTTGCGCTCCCATTTTTCTTCTATTTCTCACCCCTAAAACTTACCCAAAGCACTTTGCGCTTATGTTCTTCTTCCATTTCTTACCCCTAAAATTTACCCAAATCACTTCGCGGTCATGTGAATCTTCATCTCTAAATATTTCTTGACCAATTCGTTTTGTGTTAATGTTTTTTTAAAAATGAAATGACACTAAAAATTTTTTTCAATCAAAAATTTTTTTATGGCTTTTTTTCAACTTTTTGGTCATAAAAATTTATAAACTTTTTTTTTGTTTGTAAGAAAATATAAAATTTTAAAATGTTTAACATTTTAAAAAAATTAACAATTAAAAACTATATAAATAGCAATGGCAAGACTCCCCCAACTTGTCGCGCAGCTCCTGCATGTCGGCTGAAGGACCCTTGCACTCATTGCTGCCACGTGTGGTCCCTGTATAAAAAAGAAACAAACATTATTTGTTGGCAAATACATGTTTCTCAGCTGTGGATGGAATGTGGAAAGGAAGAGAGCATATATCATTATGCTAAGTAATTAATCTAAGGAAGAGGGCATATGTCATTATGCTAAGTAATTAATCTAAGGAAGAGAGCATATATCATTATGCTAAGTAATTAATCTAAGGAATAGGGCATATGTCATTATGCTAAGTAATTAATCTAAGGAAGAGGGCATATGTCATTATGCTAAGTAATTAATCTAAGGAAGAGGGCATATGTCATTATGCTAATGCCATTGACTATGGCTTTAGGTATCTTAGTGATCATGTCATTTACCACATACTCAAAAGAATGACATTACAATTTACTTAGTTGGTGTCCGACGTCTGCTTCGGGGACCACCCTGGGTTCTGGGACCTGCCACTGCTGGGAAGTTGAGGCTGTAGAGACATGTCAAATAGGGTCACTTCTAATGTCTGAGTCAACAGTAAGCAAATGACAATTTGAATGTGTGTGTGACATCACCCACCTCCTCCATGTACCTCCTGGGCATGATCTACTGCAGACTCTTCCACAGATCCTTCACCCGCTTCATATTCATTTAGAAAAAGAGATTAAGGGAATAAGCTTTTGTTTAAATAGCATGTATGTGTGTGCGGTTACATTAAGAGTCACATACCAGAGGCTAAGGGCTCCGTCGCTTGGTACGACTCCCTGTCCACGCCGTGACGCCCCTCCTCTGTAGAAAGGTCCAGGGGCTGGTCGGAGGCCGCTACAGAAAAGGGGTAGGACCGTCGCGCTGGAGATCCACCACCTTCACTTTGTGCTGCAGATTCATGCAGCACTGGTCGGCCTGTGCGCCTCTGGGTGCATCGTATTCGGTACTCCATTTCCAGCACTAGAAAAGAAAAGCATTTATAAATAAAGGCCTACCTTCTGTATTAGTTACATCTAGCATGCAATCGCTATATACTTACTTGGGAAATGGAGCATGAAAAATCGCCGCACCCGGGGCATGTGGAGCCGTTTCAGGTCCGACCAATGCTGCATGATCTGCGTATGTGTGAAGGTGGTGTCCGTCTCGTGCTGGATCCTGGAAACGATCTCCAGGGCGACGAGCCTCTTCTCAAAAGAGTTGGGCAGGTAGTCGTACCTGCACTGAAGCATTGTCTAAAAAACACAAAATAAACATAGTTTTTAGATCAAACTGCATACAAATATCTGTCACAATTACATCAGTTGACTAAATGACATTCCCAGACTCATTTCTAACCTCAAACTATCCTTCTAGATGTTAGTGAGTTGGTTCGCACATGTGCGCACTTCTGTTTGGCACAAAGATAACTGTTTCTTCCTGCGCTTCCTTAAGGCCTAGGCATACATTTAGATGGCAAATCAAAGTCCTTACAATACACTTACGAGCATAATCAGCTCTTCTTGTTGGCGGGTGAAGATCGTGGGACCATCTTTCTTCTTGTCCGCAGCAGATAAGTAATGCCCCAGCGGTTTCCGGGTTCCGCACGGCCGGACGAACGGCCGTACGCACGCGTACGCGTCATACCCAGGCATTAGTATTTAAAGGGTCCTGGACACACAGCTCATTCTCTTTGAGAGTTTCAACATGCCAGCCAAAAAACAAGTCGGTAAGGCCAAACCAGGCCAGGCAAGGAGGCCAGCAGCAAAATGCCACAGCGGCCTGAGGAGGCTTCTTCACGGCTGACCACTCTGTCCTAAATAACAACGCCGGTGCGGGAAACGCGCAGCCACAGTGGCCAAGCCAAGGCGACATTACTCACCAAGTCCGCTAAACCCAAACCATCCAGCAAAGCCAAGGAGGGAGCGGCGAAGAAGAAGCCCACAACCAAGCAGGCTGGGATGCCCACAAAAAAGGCCACTAAGAGAGTGAGAAGCCTCAGCCCCCAAAAAACACCATCCCCTCCTCCCGGCCTACCACATCTATTCAGAAAGAACGCTCCACTGACAAGGCCAGTAAAAGCCACAGGCCCAGATGCCCCAGCCCAGCCAGCTCAGCATCTCCAGAGCCATGTGGGAAACACACCCATAGCCATGAAAAGAGCAAGCGCCACAGGCCCAGAAGCCCCAGCCCAGCCAGCTCAGCATCTCTAAAGACCACATGGGAAACACGGTACATGTTTGAGTTGTGCATTTGTCTGCTTGTTGTATTGTCCACAATTTACTAAATTTGGCAACCTATATTTTTCAGCTTGCAAACTGGCGGAGGCTTCCCCACAAAATTACAATTTACCCGAGCTGAGGAGATGGTGCTGGCGTTGATACATCCTGTGGCATTAGAGGGCCTCTCTGGGCGACGGGACACGGACATCCCTACCATTCCTGTAGGTTAGTAATGTTAGTGTGTATGTGAAATGTTGTAAACGTGTAAAATGAGGCTCACATGCATATATAAACACATGCTCCTAAGGAGTAGCTTGTAGGGAAGGTTACAGTTTTAGCAGTTTGAGGAATGTCAGGATGAGGTGGAGACTATGGACCACTTCCTGCTCCGGTGTCCCTTTAATGTAGATGTGTGTAAACAGGTGGGGTTGGCCCTCGGTGTCCCCTTCTTCTCCCAGCTTTCCTATGCTGAGTGAGTGTATGGGGCATTCAAGAACAAAGGGGATTTTTGTTTGGACACTTTATATCTAGTTAGTCTAGTGATCCGCTATTTCACATGGAATGCACGGTGCCAGCTCTGCATTAGGAAGAAAGTCCTCCCTGTCCCGGTGGTGGTGCATGACATCCTGCATGAGGTGGGCAAAATCCGGGTGCTGGAGAGGGACAGGTGGGAATGGGGGGCCTAGGTGAAGGCGTGGAGGAACATCGGGCCTCCTCAGTCCTCATGACTTCCCTCTGGGTGGGCTTTCCTATCTCTTATCACCCATAGATTTTAATAACAATGACGGATTTTTGAAGAACGGCTGCGTGCACAGGTGACGGGGTCTCTTAGTCTTCCTGCTGAATTGTAATGTATAGTGTTATGTTGTATATAGGTTGTATATAGTATTATGGATATGACATATTATATGCCGAATTATTTAGGCCCGTTTTCTTTTGTTTAGTTATTATTTATTACTTATTTTATTTATTTATTATTGTAACTTTGTATATATTGCATATGATTGCTTGATTTTACTCAATAAAAAAAGTTACAGTTTTAGCAGGGTGTTTAATGTCTGCGGAATGTTCATTTTCCAATTTGGCAGGACACGACCTTGGACAGTATTTATGGTTACTATTAAAGTCTTTATATTAGCAAAGCACTGCCTGTTATGTGATTCTACTCAATCATATACAACACTTCCTTCTTTGTCTTTAGGCCACTTGGGTTTTAGCTGTGCTTTGGTCTCAAATACTTGATCAGGGGTCAGGGAAAGTTCTACATAGAAAGAATGCCCACCAGTATACTCTTAAGCAAAATGCTATTTGCAAGCTGAGTGTGGGTCCCTAATGGCCCTTTATGGATGTGTGAATGAAGCCTCTTAACATGCAGTACATGCATGTTTGTATTATTTAAGGTGACCAATGTGTATGTACAGGGGGAGTCATACATATAACAGATAATGACATTCATAGTGAAGGTCACCTTGGACAGTTGTGGGAGTTGGCATTCCTGCTTGGCCACGTGTTTTTTCGAAGCATATGTAGTAATCCAGATCATCAAGGGATTTGTGGGTGTTTACGTGACTTTTTATTTAAAATCCAGCCCATCATCAAGCCTCAGCAAGTGTGGAAGACTCATCCAGTTTGACCACGCCGTCAACTTCCGTGCTGCCTAGGAGCCAGAACCAGATATATACGGTAAGTGGACTTTGATGAATCTGCTGATGCATGTGAATGAACATGACTAATTTGCAGATATATTTAGGGCCCAAATTTATCCTTTTTTGGCACTTGTCCCAACAGACCCACACACTGATGGAGGAAATCCAGGAGATGGAGGAGGATGCCAGCTTGATGGGACCTTCAGAACTGACCCCCCTGGAACCTAATCAGCCACTGCCCCAACATGCTACTGCACCAAATCCTCTGCAGCAGAGTGAAGCTGGACGCATGCTGCCAGCCCATCGTGGGCAGCCTGCAGAGACTGAGCCTACAGTCCCCAGTGGTAGCTCTGCTGCAGAGGATTTGCCGAGCACATCTGCGACTCTTGCACGCCCTATTGGTAGACGTAGTCAGCAACGTCGACCATTTTCCCAGGGGAGGCGTGTGCCGATCCTGGAGTCAGCGTGGCACCATGAGAGGCGTTTATTTTGAAAGGTGACTCAAAGAATCACAGAGCAGCTTAGTGCACAATTAGATACATTAACCCTTTAAGTGCCAGCCTACCTGGAGTTTTTGTCACCCTTTGTTGCCAGACCATTTTGCACTATTTTGCGCTCCCCATGTTCAAATGTGATTTTTGAAGGGATTTCCAGAGATTTCCCAGGAAAATGATATATTGTTTTTTTCAGCATAGTCTGGGCTTTAACATGAAACGTCTTGTTTGTCATTTTTTAGGTGTATTCTAAATATTTTTGGGTGAAAATTGTGCAAAAAAATTAAAAAAATAAATTTTTACAATTTGTAGTGTTTTTTGTAATAAAAAATGTAAGTCTGTCAATAAAATCTTATTGCGTGTGAAATCCCAATTTCTCCCGGTTACAGCCATACCACATATGTATAGGTAGACACCCTTTCCTGCCCAGGAGACTCCCCCAAACTGAAACAACGCTTTAGGGGATTTTCAGAAAAAATACAACTGCGATATGTGCTATGCGCACCTTGCAGTTTTTCCAGAAAAACAACCCTTTACATTTGAAATACCCCCTCTCTGGAAGTACCCACCTTCTCTGGAAGTACACACCTCAGGCTTTCTAGGCATACCAGGCTTGTTGATGTGGCCACAGTTTTCTTTGGTTGCAAAGAGTTTCCCTAAAAAAAGGATAAAAAAGCAGAATCAAAGCCACATTTTCCTAAAAAAACTATTTACAAACAAGAAAGAACAAGTTTAATCTAAAAAAGCAACATCCCACGAACAGAACGATACCCAACATGCATAGCTGCTGTCAAGGGAAGAGTTGCCAAACACCCCAAAGTAAAGCATGTGCGTAAAGGGTAATTTTACTTGAAAATTTCAGCTCTGCAGACAAACTGCACACCTTGCGATTTTCCAACCAAAACAACCCTTTACATTTGGAATATCCCCCATAAACCATATATTCCCTGAAAGTACACATGTTAAGCTTTCTAAGCTTACCCAGCTTGTTGTAGTGGGCTCATCTTTCTGGAATTAATCCCTCAAAGAATTCTTTGTTTGCGCAGGGTTTCCCTAAAAAATGTATAAAAAAGCTGAATAAAAAACGCCTTTTCCTAAAATATAAATATGCAAACAAGAAAAAACAAGCTAACTCTGAAAGCGCAAGGTCCCCCGAGCAGAACAATACCCAACATGCATAGCTACTTTTAACCCTTTTAATTGCCAGCCTACTTTTTGTCACCCTCTGTTGACAGGTCATTTTTCCCCATTTTGCGCCATGTTTTGCGACATCTTTGCTGGAGTTTTCAGAAAAATGTATATATATATTTTTTGCAGCAGAGTTTAGGCTTTAACATGAAATGTCTTGTTTGTGAATTTTATTCAGTTTTTTACAATATTATTATTAAGTAAAAAAAAATAAATAAATAAATATAATTATTTTAGAAAATTGTCTCCTTTATTTTAAATAAAAAATGTATTTTATTAAAGAAAATCGTATTGCATGTGAAAGCCCCATTTCTACCGATTAGAAAGATCGGTAGCCCCCCGTTCCTGCCCAGGAGACCCCCCTAACTGAAACAAGTACTTTATAACATTTACAAATAAAATGCAACTATCATCCACACTACAAAAGGGTTAAAGTGAGAAAAAAAAATGACAAAGAGTCCCCCCTCCCAGGGTGGGGGGCCCCATTTTTGTTTTGGGGGGGGGATTTTTAAGGGTTAAAAACCCTTAAAAATCAAAAAAAATTGACGTGGGGTCCCCCTTACCCAAAGTAACCAGCCCGGGACCAGCTATGCAGGACTTGTAGGAACAGGGCGCAGGGGCCAGCTTTTGTGGTCCCTGGCCCTGCAGGCTACAAGCCTGCATAGCCCTTGGGCCCGGGCTCTTCTGCCCCCCCCTGGCCTTTGGGGAGGCAGGTAATGGGGGTGCCAGGGGTTAATGGCAAGTCATCCGCTAGCGCAGGTGACTTGCCATCCCCCCAGTCTTGTGAACTGGTATAGGGGTCATGGACCCCTTACCAGTTCACAAGGTGTTAAAAGTAAAAAATAATGACACGGACACATAAAAAAATTTTTTTTGTTTTTGTTTTTTTACTGTACTCACCTCCGATCCGACGTCCCTCGCTGCTGTCCCGCGCCGCTGTCTTGTCACTGATAGATGCTGGTAGTGATCGGCGCAGGGCGGGTGACAGGCGAGGGGGCGCCGATCGGAGCCTCCTCGCCTGACACCCGCCCTTCTCAGATCACCACCGGCATCTGACAGATGACGGAGCTCGGAGGGGGTATAGGAGGAGCGGGATGACGTCATCCCGCTCCTCCCACAATGGGTGGGGCTAGGGGGCGGCGGCCATCGTCGCCATTAGAAGCGGTGAGGACCCGGAAGAGGGTCCTCACCTGAAGGCTGCGCAGCCCGGGGGGGGGATCGGACCCCCCTGGTGAAGAGGAGACCAGCGGAGACCAGAGGAAGAAGGATCGGGCGCAGAGGTGAGTAAATGACACTTTTATTTTTATTTTTTTTTACAGCCACTGTCAGAGCTGGGAACGGGGGAGGGGGGGGCAGTTTCGGCCCCCTCCTGAAGACGGAGGACGACGGGGGAGGGATCGGGTGCCCCCCGGAGGAAGAGGGGACCCCCAGCTACATATCCATACTAAAGGTAAGTGGTTTTTTAAAAATATTTTTTAACTATTTGGGGGAAATGCCAGGCACGTAGTTTCTACGTGCTTGGCACTTAACGGTAGGAGAAGCAACCACGTAGAAACTACGTGCTTGGCATTTAAAGGGTTAAATAATACATTCACCACCATGCTGACAGAATTTAGGACAGGCAACAGCTACATGGCCACCTTAACTAATAATTTCACAGCCATGCTCGAGGAAGTTAGAAATAGCAATACACTCATGTTGGAACAGTGGCAGATTATGAATGCCACACATGCCCAGGTGATGGGCCACCTCCAAGGCCCACCACCAGGGTTTTATGGGCAACACCCATTTTCTTTTACCAAGATTTTATTGAAGTCTTTCAAGTTAAATACAAAATATGTCAACATAGTGGTACCTATTGACAGGTAGGGGTGACCACCAAAATAGTTATAAACAAACGGATTCTGAATACAAAGCGAAAGAGATTAATTACAATACAGTTCCTATATTCACAATCTGGAAGTGCTACGATATGTGGGAGAAGGTCACGATACAAGTCGCGGCCTTTCTAGAGGTATCATGGTATCTGGACTGGTATTCAGCATCTACTGGTCGCCATTGAAAGAATGGGAAGTATACAGTGTATGAATACAGGTACACTTTAGAAGAGCAATATAACGACATTAAAACCTAAAAACTTCATTTCTTAATTTTTTAAAGACAGAAACACAGGGGTTATGGGAAAGGGGAGGGGAAAGGTGGGGGTTGGGGTGGGTGCCCCGGTGGGCCCTGGCCTATATGAGACATGAGTTCTGCTCGAGGTACCGGTGCTCGGGGGAGGGGGCAGGGGTGGGGGCTCAGACAGGAAATATAGGGTCTGATGGCTTGGTAGATATGTCTATGTGCTCTATCCAGGGTTTCCAGATGGCATAAAATTTATCATAGGTATCGTTCTTGATAGCTGACATCTTTTCATTGACCATTATGTCCGAGATTCTGTTCTATACTTCACCCCACCCCAGTGAGGGTGACTTCCAGCTCCTAGCTATGGTCATTCGGACTGCAGAAAATACATGTTGCATCAAGCGCCATTCCTGTATTTTATAGATTTGTGGTTTGAGGGCGAGTAGGGCCACCCATGGGTCGGTCATCACTGGTATGTGGAGGATATTAGAGAGCCTCCCGCACGCTTCCACCCACAAAGCCTTTGCCTGCGGGCAGTGCCACCATATGTGGGTCATATTCCCCAGTTCTTGGCACCCTCTAAAACAAAGGGGGGAGTCCGTGGGGGAGAACCTGTGAATCTGGTCCGGTGTATAATACCACCGGTACAGTACTTTATAAGCATTTTCCAGTACGAGAGCGTTGTAGGATGTACTGCTCACGTTCCTCCACATACACTGCCATTCCTCCGCTGACCTAGAAGCCCCCAGTTCCTGTTCCCATTTGAGCATGTAATTATGTTTTGTAGGAGGGGACCCCGAGATCAATGTCGCATAGATGCTAGAAATTAGCCCTCTCGCGAACTGGTCGCGACAGCAGCGTTGCTCAAAATCCGTCATCTTGTAGGGAGGGGGTGATTTGCTAAGGAGGGTTTTCACAAAGTGTTGCACTTGTATTAGTCTGAAGACTTCTGAGGGAGGAGGGTCTATCCCAGAATTCAGGTCTCGAGGTGGCTTTAATCCTGAGGGGGCAAGGAGTTTATCAACTGACGTGAGGCCTTTCTTTTTCCACCATTTAAATCCAGAGGACTCAGGAATGCCAGGAGGGAAGGAGGGATTCCCGAAGAGAGGGGAGGCCGGGAGGTGCGGGGAGGAAAACAGGTGGCTAACCCTGTCCCAAAGTGACAGGGAAAAGTTGAGGAAGGTAGGGAGGGCTTTTGGCCTACTTGTTCTGGGAATCCACAACAGTGCCACCGGGTCAATGGGCCTGCAACTTTCATAATCATTCAAAACCCACCAAGGTTTGTAGGCTGGGGCTTGGAGCAAAACCAAGGGGGCTATTTGGGCTGCAGTGTAGTATTTATGTAGGGAGGGGAAGGCCAGTCCTCCCTGAGATGTTTTATAGTAGAGGATGTTCCTTTTAACTCTTGGTTTAGTTTTATTCCATGCAAAGGACATCACTTTCCTCTGCAGGAGGTCGAGTGTGCTCTTAGGAACCCGGACGGGGAGTACCCGAAATAGATAAAGAATCTTGGGGAGGAAAGACATTTTCAATGCGGCTATCCTGCCTAACCACGAGAGCCGTACAAATTGCCAAGACTGCAACATCTTGTCCAAGGATTTAATCAGCTCTGGATAGTTAGCTTGGTAGATTTTATCACAGTCAGCTACTAGTTTAATCCCAAGATAAGGTAGTTTGTGGGTCCACCCCCAAGAAAAGTTTTGTTGTAACAAGTTCTTGGTATGGGCCGTGAGGGAGATATCCAGAGCTGTGGATTTAGATGCATTCAGAGAGAGGCCCGATATGTGACTAAAGGAGGAAAAGAGCGAAACTACATTGGGTGCTGAGATGTGTGGGGACGTGAGCATGAGCAGCATATCGTCTGCGAATAGTGAAACCTTGTGTTCTGTACTTCCCCAAGAGATTCCAGTAATAGAGGGGCTAGACCTCAGTTTCTCTGCCAAGGGTTCCAGAGCCAGGATGAATAAGAGGGGGGACAACGGGCAGCCCTGTCTAGTACCCCTTTTAATCTGAAAACCTCTGGATGTGTAGCCTGCATATTTAATGGAGGCCGATGGGTTAGCATAGATGGCGGAGACCCAGGACATCAGGCCGGGGCCGAATCTCCAGTGTTGAAGGGCACTTTGGAGGTACTGCCAAGAGAGGGAGTCGAAGGCCTTTTCTATATCAAGGGAGAGCAGCATTGCCTCCTTTTTTTGTGTTCTGATTCTATCTATCAGTTGGCAAATTCTTCTGACCCCATCTCCGGCCTGCCTCATGGGGACAAATCCAACCTGGTCTCTATGGATCAAATTAGGCAGGAGCTCATTTAATCTGTTCGCTAAGACTTTGGTGAGAATTTTTAGGTCTATGTTCAAAAGTGAAATGGGCCTATAGTTAGTCCAGTTGAGGGAGTCTTTTCCTGGCTTGGGGATCATTACTACTGAGGCCCGGAGCATGTCCGAGTCCATAGGGTTTCCTCTCTTAACCCAGTTGTAGACTCTGACCAGGCGGGGGGCTATGATGGGGGCCAATTTTTTGTAAAATGAGGCAGTGAATCCGTCAGGCCCCGGCCTCTTACCCGGCTTCAGTGACTTAATAACGCTAAGGACCTCCTCGAGCTTAATATCCTCATCAACTTTCTGAGCTTGGGTTTCGTGCACGGGAGGGAGGTTAATATCTAGAAAAAAATCCCGGATCCGGGCCTCTGCCGGGGGGGCGGGGGCATCATACAATTTACCCAACCCCAAGGAGAATTCCTCCACTATCTCAATGGGGTTATTGGAGATCTTCCCATTCCGGAGTTTAAGTTTAAGGGGTGTGGATATATGTTCCTGACATTTTAATTGGGAGGCCAGTAAGGATCCTGGTTTGTTCGCTGAAATATAATATGTGTTTTTGGATCTTCTGTACCTGCCCTCTGCCTCACCTGATTGCAAGAGATTGAGGCTAACCCTCGCCTGTTCCAGTCGGCGCAGCCCCCCGGGACTCGGGTTGGCCTTAAATGCCGCTGCTGTCTGTTCGTACTGGGATTGTAGACTGCGAGCCAGAGCCAGCCTGTCCTTCCTTTTCCTGGAAGCAAGGGCAATAAAATGGCCCCGCATTACCGTTTTGAAGGCCCCCCAAACCGCAACAGGCGAGACCTCAGGAGTTTCATTCAGGGTGAAATATTCCTGTGCTCTAATGGATGCTTCTTCAACCAGAGGTTTGGAGGAAAGAAGGGATTCATTAAGTAGCCACGAGGATGACCTTTGTTTGATATAGAGGGCATCACAGGAGATCAAGACCAAATCATGGTCTGACCAGGGGACCGCGTGGATTTTGGCTCTCGACACCTGGGGGAGAAAGTTTAGGGGGACAAATATGTGGTCAATCCTGGTAGAGAGTCTGTGGGGGGCAGAGTAGTGTGTAAAGTCCCTTGCATTGGGGTTTAAGTCTCGCCAGGAGTCTGCCATCAAGGAGGACTCTATCAGGCTAGCAAAGAGGCCTGCATCTTTAAGTGTTTGGGTATTCGGGGGGGGGGGATCTGTCTACGTGTGGTTGTAGGGTGAGGTTGGAGTCTCCACACATAAAGGCTATCCCTTTTTTATGATCTTTGAGTAGAGAGCAAATATGAGACAGGAAGGGGATCTGCTTAGTATTAGGGGCATAGTAAGTCAGGATAGTGACCTCAGAGTCTTGCAGAATGCCCTGGAGAAGGAGAAACCTACCTGCTGGGTCTGCGATCTGCTTATTGCAGGTAAAGGGCACACCATTTCTAAATGCTATAAGTACCCCCCTCTGCTTCTTCCTACTCATAGCCTGGTAGAATTGAGAGTATTTGTGGTTGATCTGTTTCGGGAAGGAGTTAGGGGTAAAGTGAGTCTCCTGCAGACATACTATGTCAGCCCGTACTGAGTTAAAAAACTTAAATGCCCGAGACCTTTTGTTGGGCGAGTTCAAGCCCTGTACATTCACTGAGGCTATGTTAAGAGACATCTTTCATCACCTCGGGGAGGTAGAGCATATCTGGAGGAGACCCAAGTGCTGAACCATAGTTTTCAAGGAGGAAGTAAGGGCCAGGGCCACAACCAAGGGGGGGGGGGGGGTAGGGGGGGGGAGGGGCGGGGGTACAACAACAATAAAGCAAGATATAACATTGTAAACATCATTAAATCACAAAACATTTGTGAAGATTTTCCAGAAATCGGGGGAGTGGAAGCAAAAAGGTCTTCCCCTGACTGGAAACTAGAGGGAGCGTGTGGCGCAACGGGAGGCCAGATTAAAACATTCTTTTGAGGTAACGGAAACTATGAGCAAGCTTTACATATAAACAGTAAAACAGTGAAAACTGTGAAAACAGGGACTCAAGGGATTCCCTCCACTGCCCGCCGGGGCCCACCCCCCCGGGCCCCCGGGGGGCACCCACCCGAACCAGAAAGTTGGCCCAGGGGGCGCCCACCCGGAGCCCCGGGGGGGGCGGGCCCCCAGCCAACCAGGAAAGGGGGCCTCGTCCCGCAACAACCCGACGGGTTAAAGAGGTGAAGGAACACTTTAGGTGAGTAATCGGCTAGCAGCTCTTAGGGTTCATAGATTGGGTTGTGTCCGGACATAATGGGGGGGGCATCCCAACCACAGTGAGTCACAGCGGCTAGCTGGTCAGTGTCTTTAGTCCTCTCACACAACATTAAACAGAGTCCGCCTGTGCAAGCATACACAGGAATTGGGGAGAAAAGGCATATATAACCAGAAGTCTTACCAACCTCGGGGTCTAGAGCCCCCGTCTAGGCGATGATTTCGGTGCTGTGTGGCGGGAAAAGATCCAGAGTCCCGGCATCCCTCTGGGGGGATGTTGCATGTCGGGTGTGACAGGAAGAGTCCGGATAAGAGATGAGGCGAGGAGGAGAGAGAGAAAAAAATTCAGGATTTCTGAACCGGGTGAAACATCTGTGCCAGAAGACGCTTCATGGGCATGGATTTTTGTGGTGGATGCTGGGGTTTCAGGGATGGGGTATGTAGCTTATTGTTCCTCTGACCGGGTCTCGGGGTGCGGGGCGTGGATGGGAGTGAGGCGGCCAACGCCTCCCCCTCCGAAATCCTGAGGTCCAGAGCCTTAAATCTGTCCGCTAGCTCCGTGAGGGATGAAACTTGGACCTGTCGGCCCTGATAAGCAAAAGTGAGCTTAAAGGGGAAGCCCCATCTGTAGCGTATGCCCTTTTCTTGAAGGATCTGAAGATAAGGCTTAAAAGTCCTGCGTTTGAGAATGGTGGTCTGCGATAAATCCGCGAATATGGAGTAGCCATGTGATTGGAATGAGAGGGGGGCTTTCTCCCTGGAAGCCCTCAGGACCGCCTCCTTCATTTGAAAATGGTGGAATTTCACAATAATATCCCGAGGGGGGCCGTCTGTGGGACGCTTGGTGAGGGCACGATGGGCTCTATCCAGCTCCAGCTTCTCCACAGGGATATCCGGGTACATCCTCCAGGGTTTCAGGGAGGCCCCGGAATCTCAAATTGGAGCGACGATTGCGGTTCTCCAACTCCTCCTGCTGCCCCTTTAAGAGGGCTATTTCTTCCTGGAGATGGGTTAAGAGGGAGTCCTGGGTGTCCAAAACTGTAGTGACATCGTCCAGCCTTGATTCCAGGGCGTCTGTTCTGCCTCCCAGGTCCCTTATCTCACGTAGCAGGGTGTCAGTATGCTTAGTGGTCACCTCTGTCACCTCTTCCCTCACGATTGCTCTGAGCTGAGACAAGATGTCAGGAAGGATTGGCTGTCCCTGCGCTGCCGGCTGTGCTGTATGGGCCGGGGAGGTTGGGGAGCGGGCCCAGCTGTCCAGCGAGTCTGCTGAGCTTTCATCAAGCTTGTCTGGCCTCTGCTCTGTAAGCGCAGTGTGTCCCCCCTTCCCCGGGTCCCGGGCCGCACACGCTGTCTCTTCAGACCTCACGGCCGCCATCTTGGTTCCTGCGGCCACCGACTTGCGGCCCTCTCTATCTCCCTTTTTCCTGCCGGAGGCGGCCAGCATCGCCTCCCCGCCGACTCCCCAGGCGATCCCCTCGCTCACCCTGTGAAGATGCTGCAGGTCAGACCTCTCAGCTGCTCGTCTGGTTGCTCGAGGCCTCCCGTTGCTGCGGAGCCGAGGGATCAGACGTCCATCCGCTCGGGCACGCGCGCGCGCTCCCCTCGGGCAACACCCATTTTAACAGCTATTTGCCCTGTATCTGCTCCACATCTTTCTTCTATATCCACAATGTATTGACCTGTCTGGTGAGTGCTACCAAGTTTGCCTTTTTTATGGCTGTCCTTGTATGATTTGGATTTTCGCCCATATAGCTCATTAGAGTGCTGAGATACCCCACTAGCCAATGCCTGAGCTAAAGCCTCACTGAAGCTGCAGCTCAAGCTGCCACACTGCAGGCTTGGGCCTAATGAAATTGTGTCTGGCTCATCCTGTTTGTAGGCCTGATTGGGGGACATTCTGGGCTGGCAAACTACTACCTTGAACCCTGGCAAAGATTGGACTGGACTTGCATTTGGAATGGGGGTTATTGTTTTGGTGGGCCACTGACTTACAGGCGTGTATGTGGCATAGGTATGGCTGCTTTCTACCTGTGCCTGTGGCAAATGTGCCCAAGCAGCAGAGGGTGTGTATGTGGCCCTATGTATTAATGGCCAAATATTGACATGCAAATGGTTGCTCCCTATGTCTGTTTATTTTATTTGTTATTGAAACTTCGGCCTGGAGTGCATTACTTAAAAACTCCTGGATGTGGCCAATTGCTAGGTGCCATGACTCTGCACCAATGTATATTTATGGTGTCCTATGTATGTACATGAAATCTGCGAGTGCCCTTCAACTCCAATTTTTAATATTTAAATAAAAAATATTGACTGTGACTTTAGCTGTTGTTGACTAAGTTGATGCATTAATGTTTGGGTTTTTTTGAGCTTACTGAAGTTTTTTCTAAACAAACATGTCCCAATAAATATGCATGAGGCTCAGATCATGTGTGAATATTTTAGTAATTAAATCATTACTATTTGATACAAAAAACAATACTAAAGCATCCAAATAGCCAAATTATAGTAAAAATAAATAATTACATGCAACAAACAAACACAGGAAAAACAAATTAGGCAAAATGTGTGAAAATCAAATTGGCCCCAACAGCTTGGCCAGAGGCACTAGGTGTGCCATGGTAGTTATCTTCTGGGTCCTGGCTGGGTGGAGAGGGGGGCAGATCCACATACCGGGGGACATGCTGCATTATGGCAAAGTTGTGGAGGACACAGCAAGCCAGTATTATATCGATGACCTTGTTGGGGTCATACTGGAGTGCCCCCCCCCCGGTATGGTCCAAACACCTGAAGCGAGTTTTTAAGAGGCCAAAGGCCCTCTCCACAACGGCCCGGGTTTTGCGCTGCGCCCGATTTCACAGGGACAATTTACAAGGAGGGATTAATAGATAGTTAAAATACAATTTTTCTTAACTATATAACAAGATGACCGATTGAACTTACCTATAGATGTACTCGTCAGCTGCAGGAGGGACCAATGCAATGTGGGTGCAATCAATCGCACCCATGACATTGGGCATGTTGGCGATATTATAAAATGCCAGATTAAGTGCGTTCCAGGCTACCATGTCGTCAGGAAAAATATATATTTCTGACTAATGGTAGCCATGCCTTCCAAAAACTTGGATAGCGCTCTGCTCAGTGTAGGCTGGGAGATCCCCACGGAGAGGGCTTCCAGCCTCTGGAACGAGCCGTTCGCCAAAAATTGCAGGCAGCCAAGCATCTTGGTCATACCTGAAATTGCTTGCCCCTTCCTTGTGGTGCGGGCTAACCATGGCCGCCGCTCACTATACAACTTATGGAGGGAAGTGCGATTAAGTCTGGTGAGCTCGAACAGCTCAACGTCATGCATTCGATCGATATGCATGCGTCGCCGGTGCAATCTGGCCTCGGCCCCGCTGATACATTCAATGCCCATTAGCTGAAGTTGGTGATGTTCCTCCACAAAGGCACAAAACATGTTTAAAGCAAGGTATCCGAGGTCAAAATGGTCCCGTAAGGGGATCGCAAATGAAACGGTTTTATAGGGTGGTGGTCCCTCGGCAACCAGCTCTCTGAATAAGACGCAAGCCCATAACAATAACGTAAGTTATCTGAACAAACGCAAAATATCAGATTTAGATAGGAAAATGATCCGAACTAACGCAAAGGATCTGATTTACTTACTCTAAAGCGCATATACACATGAGCTTGTACGAACGTACGAATGAAAAATGCAATGAAAAAAACCTAAAAAAATGTCAAATACACACAAAAACATACACAGACAGCTACGGAAGTCCAGACGAATGTGTCTATGAATCGAGGCTAATGATCAGACGACTTGCATTCGCACGTAGAAGATTTTTCAGCAAATGTTCGTAATTAAGATTGCATTTAAGGGATTGTATAGTCCAATTTATAGCCAACATTATAATGAATAAGAATTTTATGTAATCAAAAACCATACGCCGCTTGACCAACGAGCAAATTCTCGATGATCGCTTGACTGCAACAGGCATTTCCATGGATCAATTATCGCTTGATTACATTTGGTTTAGTGACTATTCGTTTGCTAATCATTCCATGGAAATGGGCCATTAGAAATTAAAATCACATATAAATGTTTACTTGTCTGGGAAAAATGTTTCAGACAGACACCTCTCCTTTGCCTGGCTGATCAGCTTTGTCAGAGATGACACTTGTTTCACCTATGGCAACATTTTAAAAAGCAGATACATAAATGTAGGTACATTGTATGTATCATAAAAGCAAGGTGCAACGCAGTTGCATAGTGTTAATTCACCAGAAGGTTTACTACTGCCACTCCCTAGCCCATGGGTAGGGAGTCACCATCATCACCATCTGTCACTGAGTCAGCTAACATTTTCAGACACATACTGAAGATTCAGGGTAAAATGAGGTTACAAGTAAAGATTTCTTTCTTTAGAATTACCTGCACTATATATTATAATATTACTATCTATTTATTACCAAACATAAAATGGTAGTTGATACACAATCATTTTTTTCAAGATTTAGTTCTAATTATTTAGGTCATCAGCAATGGAATACAATCACAAAGTTTCACATGATGAACGGTTAGAACACAATGCTTCTAAAGTAAAAAATTAAAATGCATATTCACCTGAAGTCTTCACACAGTAAATAAATCCAGTGCTTGCCTTACCCATGTTGTAGATCTTACACCTGAGTAGAACGTGCACAAAAGCTTTGGCAAGCCCCCCCCCCCCCCCCTTTGTAAATGAAACATTCACAAGGGTTGGCTATAGCTCAACTCATAGGGTGACAGGTGGATAGTTATAATTGTGACCACACAGGCCAACCAGAGCACTGGATGTCTCCAGTACAAATACATGTTTATCTTTCTTTTACGCCTTCCCACCATTTTGCTTCAGTCTCTTTCTTTACTACGATTTGGACTACAGTGGGCATATCAAGCTAGAGCCAGTTGATGGGCTTTTAGGATTCCCCAGATAATGACGATGTGCCTCTTCGATTTTCCCCAACACTTTCCTATGAATCACTAGGTTAAGCTGTGCCCACCTTCTACAAAGTGAAGCCTGCAGGAGTTGCCTGTGGATCGCCTTCTAACATGGACATCATATTTGAGGGAAATATCTGGAAAGATGAGTGAAGTATTCCATTGGGATGTACACTACTATTGGTGACTGTTAAATATCCGTTGGGGGGGCTGGGTTTGTTGGAATAGCTTTAATGCAACAACTTTATCCAGCTTGTTATGCTATTGATGCAGTTAGTTTTAAAGAAAAGCAGGAAGTTTTAGGCAGACCATGTGAATGTTGCATGTGTGTTTAACCTGCTAACAGAAAAGAGCTCTATTTGCTCTATGTTGACATGTGTTGCTGATGTATCCTGTTCACATTTCCAGCCATGGTTCCTGCACGCTGGAAGAATGTAATGTACAACCCACTGCCAATAGGGTTGCATTGATCTGTATATTGTAATGCTGTAGGACAGGGGGGGGGGGGGGGGGAGGGAGGGGGAGACATATTACATCAGACTTTTTTTGTGTGTGATTTTTCGTTTGGTTGCGAGAACTCCAAATGAAAATTAACACAAAAAAGTTAATTTTTATGTTATTCGGGGGTGGGGGGTATAAGGCGAACATTTTTTTCTCACTGGCCGTACACGCCAGCAAAAAGCTGGTGAGAGCCACTCCATGGGGGGAAATTGTTAAAAAACATTTAACTGGAGATGGCATGATTTGTATCAATTAAATTGACATCTGATATTAATAATATTAATAATGTTGTTATATTTCGTAAAATAAAAAAACGCCTGACCAGTTATAAAAATATTTTTAATAACAATTTACACAGAATTAAATAATTCTGCTCTATGTAGCATTAATTTAATCAATGAAACTGTCATCGGGGCATATATTTTTCATTTTTTACTTCAAAATGTGTATTTTTTTAAGAAATTTGCATGGGGTGCCCCCAAAAGACAACCAGCCCAGGCACCAGGCATAAGGGTTTGTAACCCAGGGCTCAGAGGCCCACTAGCCCTGCAAGTTATAAGCCCTTATGCCATTTGATAAAAGGGAAAACCCCCTCCAGTGCCCTCCCTTACTGTGGCATCATTATTGACATGGGGGAGGCCCTGTCGCCTAGTATAAAATGCGGCTCCCTCTGCCCTCATTTCAGACTGTCCCTGGGTAGCAAAGATGACCCCGAAGACCAGCTGTGAGTGCTGGAGGACCCCAGCAGATGAGGAAGAGGTTGTTAACCCATGGAGTAGCCCCGAGCTCATACCAAAGGGCATAACAGTTTTAATCTTGCAGGGCCTCAGTGTGGCCTCTGAGCTCTGGGATACAAGCCCTTATGCCCCGTGCCTGGGCTGGGTGCCTTTTGGGGGGGGACACAATAAAATAAAAAAAATCACAAGTAAATACAAGCCTCCTGTAGTGGCATACCTTTTTATCAATGAAAACTAGTACAACTCACTGACTGATTGATTCAACTGTCATGCGAGTTGTAAAATAACATATTAAATTGAGAAGTCTCACCATTAATTCTCACTTCAATATGCCCAATAGGGGTGTCAGAAAAAGTTGATTCTGTCAAGTATCGCAATATTTCATTAGGCGATACCAGAATCGATTCTTTTCCCTAGTATCAATTCTCCCCCCCCCCCCTCCCCCCACAGCGAAAAAAAAGTAAAAAAAACACTCACCTGATTCCTCGTTTGATCCGGCCGGCTCTCCTCTTCACCGGGGGGCTTCCGATCCTGGGGCTCGTGATCTTCAAGGGAGAGCCCAACCAGCCCTCTCCCCTGCCTTTCCAATGGGAGCCGGTACCTTCACTAGCTCCACCCTTTTGCGGCGGGATGGATGACGTCATCACTGCTAGTCAGCTGTCAGATGCTATGATCGCTGGTGAGGGAGGAGAGAGGCCCCGCTCCAGCAATCACAGCATCTGTCATCGGATCAGCAAGGAACACAGGAGCTGACAATCGGAGGTGAGTAAAGAAAAAAACATTTTTTTTTAATAAAGAAATATTTGTTTTTTGTTGTGTTTTTATTTACTGTTAACCCTTTGTGAATTGGTAAGGGATCTAGGAGATCCCTATACCAGTTCACAAGGCCCTGCAGCTAGTGGGTGACTTGCCATTAACCCCAAGCCCCCCATTACCTGCCTCCCCAAAGCCCGGGGGGGCAGAAGAGCCTGTGGCCGTTAGGCTATGCCGGCTTGTAGCCTGCAGGGCCAAGGGCCACCAAAGCTGGCCCCTGAGCCCTGTTCTACAAGCCCTTATAGCTGGTGCCTGGGCTGGTTATGCTGGGTAAGGGGGACCTCACGCCATTTCGGGGGGGATTTTTAGGGTTTTTAACCCTTAAAATTCCCCCAGAAAAATGGGGTCCCCCTGTGGGAGGTTGTGAGAATTTGTACTGGTGAGCTCATTTTCACACAACGAGATTTAACACAGGGACTCTGAATCAACCCCTATCTCTCTTATTAGTCAGTGCAGCGCAGAGCAGAGTGCGAGAATGATATGGGAGAGCCTCCCCACTTCCAGGGGCAGATAGTCACAACAGAGGTTCAATTTATCCAGTCATCACACCAACCAAGATAATCATACCAGGTATAATTCCATGTCACAATATACCCAGGTTGGACACTCTGCCTTTATGGAGCTAAGGGCCTGCAGACGGGGGCAGCCACACCTTACCGGAGTCTAGGCACTGCTTCACAGCCTAACGGTCCCAATAGATCCACTCATTCCTAAGAGGCGCTTTGTCTGTCTTATCCACGCCTGGGCTTCTTGTCGTCAGGGACCTCTTCTCTATGGCTATTACACCTGCTCTTTTCTGTTCATCCCAATTTCTGCTGCACCACAACCACAATTTCCCGCCGTAGTGGGGTTTTATACCTTGGCCTGTACTTATATCTAACTCTGCCTTCTGTCCCCTTTTTCTTAAGGAAGCATCACCCCTTTTCTCTAGCTTAAGGGGAGGCTCCACCACTCCCACCCCTTCTCTCTAGTTATAAGGAAACTCCACCCACTAACTACCTATTATAAGAAAACTCCACCTACTTTCCTCATATTATTAGGTGACTTCACCCCCTGGCCCTCTTCTCTACCATGCTAATGGCACATAGCAGGGATGAGGGGAGGTGGCTGCGCCCAGCACTGCAGGTCTACTGCAGGTCCACCCTCCTCCCAAACCCCTCAGCAACATCCCAAACCAGGGGAACAGGCTCTGCCTCCCTTTTTGTCCTGTGGTTCCCGGGCCCTGTCCCGTCCGGATGGACCCTTTATTTCCCTTGACAGGCACCTTCTTCTTTCCAGCCTTCCTACTGCACACACTGTAAATAGTTCCATCACCTTTAGGAGCCATTTTATTTTTATGGAACCAATCAGAATTGGGTAAAGAATAGATGGCAGTAGATCCAGTGAGATCAGTCTGCAGCCTCACCCGTACCATCTGATATGATCTGAGTACCACCAGTATGTTTACCACATTAATCTATAAGGGTCATTCAGATTTTTAACCTCAGAGTATTCCTACCACTTGAAGAGATGCTCCATGTTTCTTCACTCCAACAACACATTTAGAAACTCGAAACATTGGTATACACAATATTGATTAGGTGTTGAGATGGAGAAACCCACTGTGTGGGGTAAAGAAGACCTCAAGTCAAGGCAGGCAGTCTCCTCAAGTGGGTTGGGGAAATTTGTCCAAGTTTTGGAACACAGGAATCAGTTGTTTGTTGAGCTAAAGTACTAAAAGAAAAGTCTAATTTCTCAGGACTGGCAAATGTTCATATATATCAGGTGTGCTCAACTGGCGGACCTCGGCCCGAATGCGGACTGCAGCCGCCAGTTGTCCATACCGCAAAGGAGATGCTGCAGTGTGGTCTTTGGGTTCCCGCTGGTGGGGCCAAGCCACCTGACGCTCTATTCAGCCTATTGTAACAGGGCGGGGGTCCAGGGAGGTGGGGGGAGACATACTTTCTTTACCCTGTCAGACCATTTACATAGAGCAGCATGGCTTTGTGTCAGGATCCATAGTCAGGTGCTGTAACAGGGCTCAGCACTGCCTGGATGTGATTAGACTACTTCCTTTCTTCCCCTCCCACCTCTCCCTTAGCATGCAGGTCTCCCAATCACTGTTCCCCTTCCATCACTGCCTTTCCCACTGTGGGCTACACTGGAGTGCTCCTGCCGCCCTCTCCATGACCCCCCCCCCCATTCTGTGAGAAGACCGCTGGTATGCCAGCATGGATGCAGCTCTCTCTGGCTCTGCTGTGTGACCCACTGTGTATTTTTCTGTAACTTTATGTAGCTTTCATCTTGCTCTCTCTTTTCCTGCCTTTATTTCTGCATCACTTGCACTGCACTCTGTGTCTTTCTCAATCTGTCTAACTCCCTGGACTTTCCCTTTCCTCTTCTTCTCTCTCCCCTCACTGAGTCTTTTTTCCTCCATCTGGTTGCACACTCTCTGTCTTTTCTTTTCTCCGTTCTCTCTCTTTGTCTCTTGCTCTGCACCCTGATCTCTCAGAGCCGGGGGACCAGCAGTCGCAGCATGCACTGTAGCATCTTTCATTTTTATTTTCAGGAAATGTAGCCAGTTCTGGCATCTAAAAGACACCAGGGCTGGCTGTTCCTTTTTCCAGGGCAATCGATTACCCACAGGTTCTTACCTTACTAGCGGTCCCATGGCACATGCTCAGACTCTCCACCCCTTAGTGCAACTGTGACAGGGAATACAATATCGTTATGCTCTGCTGAAGAGGAATAGCTGTCCCTGTCATCTTGTAGATGCCAAGTTCTGCCCCTATATCTATTCTCTGTTATTTCTAGCTCTGCCCCTTCCACCCCTCATCCTCTCAGCTCTGCCACTATCCATCACTCTCCTCCCAGCTCTTCCTCCATCCTTTCCTCTTATTCCCAGCTCTGCCCTATCCTTTCCTCTTATTCCCAGCTCTGCCCTATCCTTTCCTCTTATTCCCAGCTCTGCCCCTATTCATCCCTCTTACTCCCAGCTCTGCCCCTATTCATCCCTCTTACTCCCAGCCCTGCCCCATCATCCCTCTTTTTCCCAACACTACCTCATCCATCCCTCTTATTCCCAGCACTGCCCCCACCCATCCCTCTTATTCCCAGCACTGCCCCCATCCATCCCTCTTATTCCCAGCACTGCACCTATAAATCCCTCTTATTCCCAGCTCTGCCCCATCCTTTCCTCTTATTCCCAGCTCTGCCCCTATTCATCCCTCTTACTCCCAACTCTGCCCCTATTCATCCCTCTTACTCCCAGCCCTGCCCCATCATCCCTCTTTTTCCCAACACTACCTCATCCATCCCTCTTATTCCCAGCACTGCCCCCACCCATCCCTCTTATTCCCAGCACTGCCCCCACCCATCCCTCTTATTCCCAGCACTGCCCCCATCCATCCCTCTTATTCCCAGCACTGCACCTATAAATCCCTCTTATTCCCAGCTCTGCCCCATCCTTTCCTCTTATTCCCAGCTCTGCCCCTATTCATCCCTCTTACTCCCAACTCTGCCCCTATTCATCCCTCTTACTCCCAGCCCTGCCCCATCATCCCTCTTTTTCCCAACACTACCTCATCCATCCCTCTTATTCCCAGCACTGCCCCCACCCATCCCTCTTATTCCCAGCACTGCCCCCATCCATCCCTCTTATTCCCAGCACTGCACCTATACATCCCTCTTATTCCCAGCTCTGCACTATTCATTCCTCATATTCCCAGCTCTGCCCCCATTCATCCCTCTTATTCCCAGTACTGCCCCATCCATTCCTCTTATTCCTAGCACTGCCCCCACCCATCCCTCTTATTCACAGCACTGCCCCCATCCATCCTTCCTATACCCAGCACTGCTCCCTCCTATAAATCCCTCTTATTCCCAGCTCTGCACTATTCATCCCTCATATTCCCAGCTCTGCCCCATTCATCCCTCTTATTCCTGGCACTGCCCCATCCATCCCTCTTATTCCTAGCACTGCCCCCACCCATCCCTCTAATTCCTAGCACTGCCTCATCCATCCCTCCTATACCCAGCACTGCTCCCTCCTTTAAACTTCCTCTTATTCCCAGCTCTGCACTATTCACCCCTCATATTCCCAGCTCTGCCCCCATTTATCCCTCTTATTCCCAGCACTGCCCCATCCATCCCTCTTATTCCTAGCACTGCCCCCACCCATCCCTCTTATTCCCAGCACTGCCCCCATCCATCCCTCCTATACCCAGCACTGCTCCCTCCTATAAATCCCTCTTATTCCCAGCTCTGCAGTATTCATCCCTCATATTCCCAGCTCTGCCCCCATTCATCCCTCTTATTCCCAGCACTGCCCCATCCATCCCTCCTATACCCAGCACTGCTCCCTCCTATAAATCCGTCTTATTCCCAGCTCTGCACTATTCATCCCTCATATTCCCAGCTCTGCCCCCATTCATCCCTCTTATTCCCAGCACTGCGCCATACATCCCTCTTATTCCCAGCACTGCACGTATAAATCCCTCTTATTCCCAGCTCCGCACTATTCATCCCTCATATTCCCAGCTCTGCCCCATTCATCCCTCTTATTCCCAGCACTGCCCCACCCATCTCTCTTATTCCCAACACTGCCCCCATCCATCCCTCCTATACCCAGCACTGCTCCCTCCTATAAATCCCTCTTATTCCCAGCTCTGCACTATTCATCCCTCATATTCCCAGCTCTGCCCCTGTTCATCCCTGTTATTCCCAGCACTGCCCCCATCCATCCCTCCTATACCCAGCACTGCTCCCTCCTATAAATCCCTCTTATTCCCAGCTCTGCACTATTCATCCCTCATATTCCCAGCTCTGCCCCATTCATCCCTCTTATTCCCGGCACTGCCCCATCCATCCCTCTTATTCCTAGCACTGCCCCCACCCATCCCTCTAATTCCCAGCACTGCCCCCATCCATCCCTCTTATTCCCAGCATTGCCCCCATCCATCCCTCTTATAACCAGCACTGCCCCCATCCATCCCTCTTATTCCCAGCACTGCTCCTATAAATCCCTCTTTTTCCCAGCTCTGCACTATTCATCCCTCATATTCCCGGCACTGCCCCATCCATCCCTCTTATTCCTAGCACTGCCCCCACCCATCCCTCTAATTCCCAGCACTGCCCCCATCCATCCCTCTTATTCCCAGCACTGCCCCCATCCATCCCTCTTATTCCCAGCACTGCCCCCATCCATCCCTCTTATAACCAGCACTGCCCCCATCCATCCCTCTTATTCCCAGCACTGCTCCTATAAATCCCTCTTTTTCCCAGCTCTGCACTATTCATCCCTCATATTCCCAGCTCTGACCCATTCATCCCCCCTTTTCCCAGCACTGCCCCATCCATCTCTCTTATTCCAAACTCTGCACGATCCATCCCTCTTATTCCCAGCTCTGCCCCCATTCATCCCCTTTATTCCTAGCTCTGCTCCATCCATCCCTCTCTCTTCAGTGCCGCCCCCGCCCATGCATCCCTGTTACTAGAGTTGTAGGTTACACAGGGACAAATTAAAAAAAAGCTGTCTCAATGCCCAGCAGAGATAATGCTGGGGTGGGGCAGCCATTTTTTTAGGTCTGCTCATGAGAATATATAGCCCCCTGGTGCACTGATTTCAACTACAACCCCCCCACCCCACCTTCAACATGCCCCAGACCACAGTGAACGGACCTCGACTAAAAGTATTTGAGTACCCCTTATGTATATAAAAACGTATTTATCTGTCACGTAAGAAATTTGGATTGTAAGAGGAGTGAGGGCTGGTCCTTGCTTCTTCTGCATTTGTGATCTTTGCAACTCAGCAAAATGCATCAAAGGCATCAATGACAATGTCTGTTGACCCCAGGCAGGCGTATTGTGCAAAGTGAATCTGTGCATCGTATCGTTCACAACGCACTTACCTACTGGCCAGTCACATGGCGTCCTCAGGCAGTTGGCCGGGATCTCCTCCATCCGACAGCAGGCGCCGGCTCGGGCAGCGTCGGCTCGAGCGGCGCCAAGCACTTCCGTCCTCTCCTCTCCTGGCCGCATCCCCTGCTGCTCTGCTTGTGCTCGCGGCGTTGCACACAGCGTGACCACCGGAGGGCCAATGAACCCAAGAGTTACTGTGGGCAAAACGCCCTAAAGGTTTTGTGGGCAATCAGCCCATATGTTGTTGATGGTCCAATGAGACCTGTTCCCTCCGGGCCAGTCCCCTCTGTTCCAGCCATATAAAGGTTTTCCTCACTCACTCTCTCACCGCCTATGATAGCGTTCTCCTGGGTGCTATTTGTTCCTGTGATTCTGATTGTTATACAGTTGCCGACCTAGCCTGACCATTCCGTGACCGCTGCCTAGATTCCGACTACGTTCCTGCCTCATCTCTTGTACTGTAAACTTTCTGAGTCAAACCCGGTTTGAGTCTTCGCATGATCTTTGACCCTTCTCATGCTTCTCTCTTGGCGCGGATAAGGACTGATTATCCGTGTATGACCCTGGCTTGTGTATGGCCCAGTCTTACCTCATCCGCCTTCACCCCAATCTTTGAGCTACCAAGTCCTGGAGGCAACCGTGTCCGGTGAGCCATTTAAAGTGTCACGGCAAAAGGGGGCTTGTCTATAGGTGAAGCTAGCTGCGGAAAGTGGGGGTTGTGGACTCACTAAAAAGACAGGGTATTGACAGTATCCCTCAAGTCATTGTTAGGGCTCCAGGCAGTTACTTGGCTGTAATAGACATATAGTATTAAGCTTAAATTTTCAGACACTCCCGAAAGAATGTTGTCATGCTAGAATGCTTAAAAATTGCTATATATAGTTAGAATTCAAAACAGCACTTTGTGTAGACAACTGTCTAGGGCAGAAACCTGTCACACAGATACAGGACAGGGACCTGTCACACAAATACAGTCCTGTCACATACATACAGGGCAGGGTCCTGCCACACACATACAGTCCTGTCACACACAGAGTCCTCCTGTCACATACATACAGGGCAGGGACCTGCCACACACAAACAGTCCTGTCACACACAATCAAAGCAGGGACCTGCCACACACATACAGTCCTGTTACACACAAAGAGTCCTCCTATCACACACATTCAGGGCAGGGGCCTGTCACACACATAGAGTTCTGTCACATACATACAGGGCAGGGACCTGCCACACACATACAGTCCTGTTACACACAGAGTCCTCCTGTCACATACATACAGGGCAGGGACCTGCCACACACATACAGTCCTGTTACACAAAGAGTCCTCCTGTCACATACATACAGGGCAGGGGCCTGTCACAGACATACAGCCATGCCACACACATACAGTCCTGTCACACACATTCAGGGCAGGGCCTGCCTCTCACATACCGTCCTCATGTCATACATATTCAGGGCAGGGGGCAGTCACACACATGCAGTCCTGTCACACACATTCAGGGCAGGGCCTGCCACACACATACAGTCCTCCTGTCTTACAAGTTCAGGGCAGGGGGCAGTCACACACATGCAGTCCTGTCACACACATTCAGGGCAGGGGCCTGCCACACACATACAGTCCTGTCACACACATGTAGTCCTGTCACACACATTCAGGGCAGGGGCCTGTCACACACATACAGTCCTGTCACACACATTCAGGGCAGGGGCCTGCCACACACATACAGTCCTGTCACACACATTCAGGGCAGGGGCCTGCCACACACATACTGCCCTGTCACACACATTCAGGGCAGGGGCCTGCCATACACATACAGTCCTGCCACAAACATGCAGTCCTGTCACTCACATTCAGGGCAGGGGCCTGCGACACACATACTGCCCTGTCACACACATGCAGTCCAGTCACACACATTCAGGGCAGGGGCCTGTCACACACATGCAGTCCTGTCACACACATTCAGGGCAGGGGCCTGTCACACACATGCAGTCCTGTCACACACATTCAGGGCAGGGGCCTGCCATACACATACAGTCCTGCCACAAACATGCAGTCCTGTCGCACACATTCAGGGCAGGGCATGCCACACACTTACAGTCCTGTCACACACAATCAAGGCAGTGACCTGCCACATACATACAGTCCTGTCACACACATTCAGGGTAGGGCATGCCACACACATAAAGTCCTGTCACACACATTCAGGGCAGGGCCTGCCACACACATACAGTCCTGTCACACACATTCAAGGCAGGGACCTGCCACACACATACAGTCATGTCACACACAAAGAGTCTTCCTGTCACACACATTCAGGGCAGGGGCCTGTCACACACATACAGTCCTGTTACACACATTCAGGGCAGCGGCCTTCCACACACATACAGTCCTGTCACATACGTTCAGGGCAGGGGCCTGTCACACACATACAGTCCTGTCACATACATTCAGGGAAGGAGCCTGTTACACGCATACAGCCCTGTCACACACATTCAGGGCAGGGGCCTGTCACACACATACAGTCCTGTCACACACATTCAGGGCAGCGGCCTTCTACACACATACAGTCCTGTCACATACATTCAGGGCAGGGGCCTGTCACACACATACAGTCCTGTTACACACATTCAGGGCAGGGGCCTGTCACACACATACAGTCCTGCCACATACATTCAGGGCAGAAACCTGCCACACACATACAGTCCTGTCACACACATTCAGGGCAGGGCCTGCCACACACATACAGTCCTGTCACACACAATCAAGGCAGGGACCTGCCACACACATACAGTCCAGTCACACACAAAGAGTCCTCCTGTCACACACATTCAGGGCAGCGGCATTCCACAAACATACAGTCCTGTCACATACATTCAGGGCAGGGGCCTGTCACACACATACAGTCCTGTTGCACATATTCAGGGCAGCGGCCTTCCACACACATACAGTCCTGTCACATACATTCAGGGCAGGGGCCTGTCACACACATACAGTCCTGTCACACACATTCAGGGCAGGGGCCTGTCACACACATACAGTCCTGTCACACACATTCAGGGCAGCGGCCTTCCACACACATACAGTCCTGTCACACACATTCAGGGCAGCGGCCTGCCAAACACATACAGTCCTGGCGCACACATATGGTCCTGTCACACACATTCAGGGCAGGGGCCTGTCACACACATTCAGGGCAGAGGCCTTCCAAACACATACAGTCCTGTCACATAAATTCAGGGCAGGGGCCTGCCAAACACATACAGTCCTGGCACACACATATGGTTCTTTCACACACATTCAAGGCAGGGGCCTGTCACACACATACAGTCCTGGCGCACACATATGGTTCTTTCACACACATTCAAGGCAGGGGCCTGTCACACACATACAGTCCTGGCACACACATATGGTCCTTTCACACGCATTCAAGGCAGGGGCCTGCCACATACATACAGTCCTCTCACACACTTACGGTCCTGTCACACAAATTCAGGGCAGGGGCCTGACACACACATACAGTCCTGTCACATAGATACACAGGGGATAGACTTGTCACATATACAGAGGGCGTCTAACACACACATACTGGATAGGGATGGGTCACAAAAATATTGACTTTATGGGCCTGGGGAGTTCGAGTGACCAGTACATTGGTGAGGTCCGCCATGTAGGCCTCTGGCTCCCCAATAGGCTATTATTGAGCCATAAAATCCAGCCCTGTCTGGACTTCCCCTTTTTATTTGACATAAAATGCAACCAGATACCCGTTGAGTTTCCTGAACATAAAGCATTATTTAAAAGTAGTTTTGTTTTTATGAAATACATTTGTATCTAGTATCACTGCAAACTAAATTAAGTGTATCTGCCCTTAGGTTAAATCACAGTTTTGCTTCAGTTGTCTAGTAATCCAAAGAATGATTCATTCACCAGTATGACCCAATATTGATTTCATTTGCACTTATTTTGATTTCTAAGTTGTTGTTTTTCCTATGTGCATTTACAATTTTTTTCAGGTTTCATTTTCCAGGTCACATGTATATGAAATCTGTGAGATATGAGAGCTTAGTATTCATGACACAAAGGTGAGGCTGCTTCAGTTTCAGATGAAGCTACTATATTAATCAGAGATGACCTACTTGTTAACGAATGATGATTGCAACAGTTTTCTAAATTGGACAGTTACACATTGTATTTTGAGTCATCTGCTCGTAAATACTGCCTTTTCTTTGGACAAAATAAAACAAAAAATAAGTAATTTCGTTTATTTGGAAAAAAGCCAGTGTTTTTCACTGTTAGTGAATCACCAGATAAAAAGACAATGAAAGTCAATGGCACTTTTTTACTTCTGAAAAAGGTATTTAAATTTTACCCCTTTTTACCTGTAGCAAAAAGTGCCACTGACTTTCATTGTATTCTTATCTGGTGATTCACTAACAGTGACAGGCTATTTTCTCATGAATTTTTTGCTACCATGAGAGTTTTTTTCAACTCTTTGTGAATCAAGGCCTATGTTTTAAAAGGGTTGTTTTGTGTGTTGTGAACATGGTTAAAGGTGACTGATAACCTAAAGCTACCACCCAGGCGGTACTTGATGATTCAAAAATGGTAATTTGTCAGAAAACGTCTCTCGTTGTTTTCATTGGCATTGCTGCCGCAATCCTTGCATCTTCAGGCTGTGCGCTTGCTCCCAACCCAGTCATTCAGACCGAGGAAGACTTGAGTTGTTCTGGGCTTTCTCAGGGGTTTTACACAGCAGGGCATCCCAGTTCGGGATGCACTGGGGGAACAGAACCTAATCCGTGAAAGTCGAATTCCCGGGTTTTGTACTGCTTTGAGTGCATATAATAGATTATATGATTGCATTGTAAAAAGCAACCAATATTTTCTGGAACAATCCGTACTTTTTTCTGTGGTGCCGCAGGAAAAACAGCATTTGTTGTGGCTTCTTTAATAATGGGTCAGTATGGTCTATTCAGCACAGTGCAGACACATTCTCACATTCTCCATGAGAGAAAAGGTAATTTTGGAATCTCGCACAATCCAGAAGGCACCTTTTTGGAGAATTTGCGCAAACAAGTAGTTTCTTGTGCAAAAAGTCTCTGTAATGTGGTGTCTCTTGCACAAATCAGGGACCCCAATTATCAATCGAGACTTTTAAGGAGTTTTGCTGATGAGATTGGTGCTTTAGGTGTGTTTTAGTAATTTTTATAGAATGAGAGAAAGCATTTTTATAAATCTTGACCATTCTGAATGATAAAATATGATAACAAAACGAAGTCCTAAAAAGTATTAGGTAAATGAGTTTAATTAATTATGATGGTGATGTGTGTTTGTTTACAAAAGGGATAGGAAAAAATCATGATTAAAGAGGTATCAGAGTCAATTCACACATGCAGGTCATGCGAGAGTGCTTTTAAATGGAACATTTTGACTATCCTGATGATTGGTCCTTGCCCTAGGGGCATCCTGAAATTCTGTGTAAAACACCCAGATCGCCCACTGCACTCACCTCTCCGCCGTTCCCACTGTGCATATGCAAGCACTGGTCCAATCACTGCTTTATGCTATGCACACTAATGTGTGGCATAAAGCCTTTGTTTTGAATGGCACATCGGCATAGGGGAACAGTGGTGCGCATCTATGGACACCATTCTGAACTGAATCACTTCCTGGGAAATAGGGACCCCTAGTTTTATCCTTCAATGGGCTAAAAAGTGTCTGACAGATTTTTATTTTTTGAAAAGCAAGTCAAATATTAAAAAAGAGTCCTACAGGACATGTTAGGTTATAAGATGATATCAGCAACAGAATCAAGAAAAAAACCCTCCTGGAATTAAGGGGCAGAAACTTTTAAAGAGTACTAGAAAATCTTAATAACATTTCAATCATCAAACTTTGAATACAGATGTTACAAATAATATTTCTCCCTAATTCACTAAGATGATGATATATACTTTTGGGCTTATGTAAGTGTGATCAGTTCACTTCATTTTGAAGGCTTTACAGTAACACCCACAGTGTTGGCTCCTTAATTGTGCAGAGTGTTTTCACTTCACTAGGATAAAGGGGGTATTTACTATAACGTGCACCACCAACATTCAGGAACCCAAATGTAAAATTCTGCTATGCTTCCTTCTGGTGTGTTCAAAATGGGATGGGGAAATGCAAGATGTTCTGATTAGTCTTGGTATTAGGGCACCCGTTGTATGAATGGCTATTATCATGGTATATATGTCTTTCAGTGGAATAATGTGAAATGTTGTAAGCCGACTGCAGGGTCTCTTGTCAGAGCCATTGGACAAGATGATATAGAGGGCAATATCAGATGTATGAAATGTTGTATAACAAGCCTTGATTCTATGTGTAGACCACAAAATTGTGTAAGGTGGGTCTTGGGTAAAATTGGTGGGTGTGATGCCAGCCCAGCAGAATGGCACACAAACTATACTCCCATCATATAGGGAAATTAGGCCTGGTGATTCAACTGAATGGGAGATGGAACATTCTGATGGTGGCCCCACCCTTGGATTCAAAGCTACAGTAACAAGTAAAATAAATGATTTTTCTTGTTAAAAAACATCAGGACACCCTATTGGATGATGGGCCTAAAGGCATGGGTATGCTAATGGATCAGATAAAATAGTTCTGGTAAGTATGGTAAGTGTGGTATGGTGTCATTGGGCTCAGTCAGTTAAAATATAGCACCAGATGTATCAACAACCAGGACCACAATCAGGTATTTCTGGGCCCCACACAGCTGCATTGTCAGGGACCTCCAACACTATTCAATGGCTCTGATAATTATATGATAGCCAACACATCCCACTCTATATCATACAAGGCAAACTATTCACCGTATACACCAGCTATATCTTATTGTAAGCTCTTGTAACCACCTTGCATAGTGACGCAAGGCGTATGTCATGTGTTTACATGTAATGGAAGTGTCCTTCTGGCTTCAGGCTATTATGCTTTTTCAAACATCTATAGCTTACAGTGATTTACAGGAGTCAATTACACCTAGTTTCTTGCATTTATCTTGTAATTCTGTAATCTAATTAAAGTTTCACAATGACAATATTATGCAATATCATCCACAGATTGGACAAAAACCAAATATCTCAAACTATGATGGTATACGATAGTCGCTTTGATATAAATCTTGATATGTTTTGTTTGGCAAAGAAATAACACACAAAAGTAGTACATACTATTCAGCATAGTATTTATTTTAATAAAAACATGGAACCCAATTCACTATTCATATGGAATATGCAAGGAGGAATCAATAAACTAAATAAATGTATTTTGCACACCTACTGCAGTCCTCTGGGGGCAGAAAGCAGTGGCCACTAATGTCCCCATTGTCACATGCTGAGCTGGGCCAGTACATAAAAGGCCAATGGAGGCACATACTGTCCTCAGAAATGTAGTCATAGAAATAGAAGGTTGACGGCAGAAGGAGACCATACGCTCCATCTAGTCTACCCTTATGTGTATACTGTATGTTCTCGTTAGGATAGATGTATGCTTATCCCAGACATGTTAAATTTACTTACTCTTGATGTTTCTACTAGCTTTGTTAGAAGTCTGTTCCAAGCATCTACTACTCTTTCTCTAAAATAACATGTTTGACACATGTGGTTGTTGGTCCACTTTAAGGTTGTGCCCCCTTGTTCCATCATTAACTTTCTTTCTAAAAACACCTCCCTCCTGAACTTTTAGGAGAGAAAAACTCATTTTGGGCACTCACGTAATTCACTGGGCACCTTTCTTTTAGCAAGTTTTTCTATGCGAGAATTTGCACACAAGTTAGTGCTAAAGGAAGTATTCTTTTTATTTTTGTCCTGAGAATTTGTATGTTTCAGCAATTTTTTTTGAGAGATGGGGCAATGCTGAGACATTGATGAAAGCCGCTGCTTGTGCAATGCCAAGGAGTAGCTTAAAATTTACACAGCCAAACACCTTCTACTTGTGGACAAGTGTCTTAGGTGTGTGGCTCGCATCAGCCCATGACTGGAAATATTTGGCTATATGGGGGGATGATTTATGAGTACCAAAACAACAAAAACAAAAGCCTCTACTAAAAGGTAAAGGATAAGAGACTCTTTCCTCGAACAGAAAGGATTTACCCAGTGCCAGTGGGTGAAGCCATGCAAATCATCTCTTTACGTCTCGGAGCCATGCAAAGCATTGAGAAAGCAGCTGAGTAAGCAATGCCAAGGCTTAGCCTAAAATTTAGACAGCCAAATACCTTCCACTTGTGGACACGTGTTTCAGGCTTATGACCCTGGCTGTATGGGGGGTGGTACTTGGTGAGTACTAAAACACAGTTGCAAGCCATCATGTGGAGAGACCCATATATAGGGAGACTAAAGAGACAAAAAAGCCCTCTGCTGGACTGTGCTACCTTCTATAAAAAAAATAAAGAAAAAATATGTGCACATCCCTACTGTGAAGCATAGAGGAGATAATGTTTAAGAATTGATGCCTAGTGTTTCGGGGTGAGTGACCTACAGTTGTAACGGTGGTATTGGGGTTAACCATCAGCAATCATGGTAATCCACAAAAATATAACACAGTGTTAACTTTGTTGTTTCAAGCAATATCACAGCATACAGGTATGGTAGCCGAGGGTTAGTGGTTACTGGGACGGCAGCATGGGGAGATGACAAGATGGTATCACAGAAAACAAACACTCAACGGCAAGCAGGATAAATTAAAGAATCTGCTTCTTTATTGTTGCAGGGTCATGAAAAGGAAGTTTCATTACTTTACTCCACGTCATGGTCACAATTCACAGGCCAATAAACTTGCATACATTGTAGAAAGCAAATTAATAGTCTTGTGTCTTTCAGGTAAGACACAGGTACACTTTGCTTATTTCACTTCATTTCAGTGAAAGGGTTAAATAGGATTGTTCATCAAGAACTGAACACAGGTACTTTTGCTTGACAGCACATTTCAGCATAGGGGCTAGGCAGTATTGTATTTCCACTTCACTACATCCACATCCTCCTACTCGCATTCCAACTGCAACCACAGCCCCAACAGCTGCAGGAGGCTACATCAGTCTTCCCCTAGCATTGTTATGGATGATCTCCCCCTGTCCCTCTGGTTTTGCTTTATAATACCTCTGCTATATACATTTTTGCCTGAGGTTCAATCTCAGCAATTTTCTGTTGTTCTCCACATGTATCTTATGCCAACTGACTCGTTCTAAAGGGCAATGCTGAGCTATAATTTTGAGCTAATTCTGAGCTTGAATAAAATTCTGCTTCTCTCATTTGTGGCCTTATACTCCCATCTAGTGAGCAAAGTGGGAATAGCAACCCCATTTTCACTTTAATGGATAATTCCCATATAAATCCCTTTTTTGAGCACATAAATGTGTGAGCATGTGTTTTTTACTGTACTACCACACAGTGGCACTGGAACTTTAGCTGAAATAGATCTCAAGATGAACGCAGCATGGTATCAGAAAAAAACTGGAGGACAGTTTGCATGCGTTAGCCTAAAAGTTTTGCATGTGAGACGTTGGACTCAATCGGTCATGTTAATGCTTCTGTTGCTGCATCTGAAAAAATAAAGGTTCTTGAGCAGCCATCTCAGTCTCCTGACCTCAATATCATAGAGCCACTTTGAAAAATCTCAAATATGCAGTTCACAATAACAGAAAGCAGCTTTACCACCTGAGAAAATAATAGGCCTCACACAAAAAATAGACCTATCACAAAAGAATGCATACATTCATTGATTGATTGAAGAAGGCAATACAAATTACAAGGGGGAGCATCTTCTTTTTTTATTTTTTGCTGTGTTTGTTAAATGTTTGTGCTATTTTGCGATGCCTTGTAGCTTGAGTTTTGAAACATATTAAAAAGTTGTTTATTTAAAAGGATTTTAGCACAACCTTTTACACCAAGAACCACACCAAATAAATAAAGGAACAAAACCAAATAACTCATAACTCCAGCTCACAAGGATTGGAAAGTCAGACATATGTCTCTATGACCTGATAAGGATTGGCTGATGGGGACAGCAAAGCATTGGAGAGGTTCCCTGCAGAAATGATGATGCCTTTCTGCAAATTAAGGGAGCACTATCGCAAAATTGTGTAATATTAAAAATCCATATAAAGTTGTTGGCTAATGAGAGGAAGAGTCACTTATACACCCAAACTGAATAAAACTCCTGCCAAGCTTGTGGTTTATTATCTTATGGAAGTAATAAAATCCAGGGGTGACAGGTTTAGTCTATTAGGGATGGCAGAAGCTGTCACCCCAGACTTGCTCTTCCTTCCATTAAAATAACAAAAATCAAGCCTGGCTGGATATTTCTTGATGCCGGGTGTATAAGTGTCATCTCCTCCCGCCATCCAGCATATTTATATGGATTTTTATCATTGGGCCATTTTTCGCGACAGTGCTCCTTTAATAGCAGACCCACTGTTCAATAGAACAGATGTCTGATAAGTCCCAGCCTGCATTTCCTCAACATGAAACATGAAACAAAGAACCAACAAGCTGTATAAAGCAAAACATCATAATGGCTGTATGGGTTTCAGAAACCTGATTTATTTCTTAAGGCTGAGAGAAAGATCCGCTTTTCAGGTTAGAATTTAATTAGAAGTTAATCGTTTCTGGATTACAGAAATCCCCTTAGAAAATGTGTACTCATGCTAATAAAAAGCCCCTGGAGATTGTGCCAGCTCATCTGTTTTGGTATTCCCCAAACACTGTCTCAAATTTCAGCATTCCCCCCTTAATGTAACCATGTTATGTATCAGTGTTGTCAGTCTTTTAAATGGCAATGGCATTTTTAAGTTTCCCTTATTGGGTGCCAATATGATGAGCTCAAGGTGCTGAGTTTATCTGTCAATTTTTTTCTTTTCTACTTTTTTGCAACTCCATGTTATAAAAAAAAACCCTAGCAACAATGTGTTCACCTTAGTAATGTATATCAAAGTGATGTACAGATCAAAACCTTTCTAACTCTAGTTTGCTAATCACCTGATTGGCTGAGGTAGAGATGACAAGATTAACGTCAGCATCATTTAGTTTAGGGGAAAACACAGTATTTTGTTCCAGTACATAAATGGTTACTGGCAGTATTCTCAGCTAGTGAGGCAATTGCTGTGTCTTTGTTTAGCCAAAGCTGCTAATGAGCTCATCTGTTACAATGAAAGCATTATGAGAGTTGTAGTGAGAGCCTATACTAAGAGCTGTACTGAAGAGCAGGAGATTCTACTTCCACTTCACCAAGACAGACACACAGGAATATAAGAAACTTGCAAACAGCATTCTGACAAGTATATCACTGGTCTGGGGGCACAATGCTAACACGTAGGTTTATTTTACATTGTTGTTTACCAGACAACAATTGAGTTTTCCTTTAAGACCACAAACACAAGCAAAAATCCAGTTTAAACTTTTGATAAAGTAGAATGGCGACACTTTCTTACCCCCGCTGGTCTCCTCAGCTTTGCTGGCTTCAGAACTACACATGACATCCCAGCGTCCGAGCAATTTCGTTACCTTCAACTAATTTATTCGATATAAAGAATACAAACACTATAAAAATACATCTGTATAACACCGCGCTAGGATCAATTTAGCAAAAATACATTGAAGCTCAACGTTTGCAGAAATCCCAATCCAGTTACCATAAATAATATACAAAAAACACAGAGCTAATAAAAGATTAAACACAAAATTTTTTTAGAATAACCGACCAAAGCAAAAAGCATCTGATCACAACTGGTAAAAGAACAGTTCATTCAATCAGAGCAGGCAATATATATTCGCAGTATCCCGCAGTGCATGTGTCCAATTATAAGGCACGTGAATCCACCACCGTTTTAGTTATGCTCTTACCAGATAATAAAACTCAAATGGCATGTAATGAAAATGCAGCTCCGTCTCCCGTGGCAACCGGGTAGAAGATGATATCCAATAATAGGGTCAGTAATTCCATTCAAAATAAATTTTCTCAACATTCAATAACCCATAAGCAAGGGGTATTTCACATGCAAGGGAAAAAAAAGCGCAACAATAGTGCAGTAATGCTAAAAAGTGGAATTTAATAATAAAAAAATGCACTCACAAGGATAAAAACATAAAAGGCATATAAACTCCAATACAGCCAAAGAATAGTGGATCTCACCACACGGCGCCCCAGAATTCGTCCTATGATATAAGTAGCATCTCACTCTCCAAAAGGTATAAGTGAATAGAAATCAGGGTATTGTGCTATACTCAAAGGGATGTATATGTAGTCACCTTCTATCCCCAGCCCATTGCCCCAAAATAGCCTGTGTTTCTTTTTTTACCTCAGTCTTCGCCCAATATTCATAACCCACACACAAATTGGATACAGTCGGCCATATTGCTCCCTGGCTGAGCAGCCCCACCCCCAGTGAGGAGTACACACAGCTCAGCAATGGGGAGCATTTTAACCTAACTGCCATTATGTGACTGACTTGGTTGTAACTGAATTAATTAGCATATAACATGCCATTTACCATAATACTACTTCCTGTTGTTTTTTCCTGGTGTTTTTATGGATATTGGGAAAAGGCTGAGGTAAAAAAAAAAGAAACACAGGCTGTTTTGGGGCACAGGGCTGGGGATGGAAGGTGACCACATAAACTTCCTTTCTGAGTATAGGTGCACTTTAATTAGTAAACTAGATAACCCTTAACAGCCAGGCACCAAGTGTTTTTTGTACAGTCTCTGGACATTGAAATAAATATAAACTGAAAGTAAGGTTGCCACCTGGCTGGTATTTTTTCTAACTTTACTGGCCACTGGCCTGGAGGTGCCGGTATTTGATTTTTTAATGGTAAATGAGGATGGGATAAGTATACCTGCAATTACAATTACCAGTAAAAAAACAAAAACTGGCACCACCAGGCCTGTGACCAGAGAAATAAAAAAAAATACCAGCCACGTGGCAACCCTAACTGCAAGTAAGCATTGGAGTAACTAGTATTGCATCCCCATGTTAGTAAAATGACCCTCTGTCAATTGCACATAATAGACCTCAGTCTTGATTCCAGCTCCTGCTTTCTTTTCTTTCTTGAGTCCTCAGTACTGCAAGAGGCTTCTTGGCTGTAAAGTGGACCAAACTCTCTTCAGCAAGTCTAGAAGTGACCTTTATTAAAGTGGAACAAAAAAAAATGTAAAAGATCCCAGGGCCGGCTGCTGACTTTTCTCATTCGGGATGTCCTTCTGTGTGAAACTCCCCAGTTCACCCCTAAAAAACTCACCTTGCCACACCCCAACGGCGCATGTGTGGGCTCTCTTCCAATGAGAGCTGCCTGCTGTGACTACGTAATTTGGCAGGCTGCACTCATTGTTTACAATGGAGAACATGCGCCGCCACACTCCTTCATCCCAAGCGTCATGAGTGAGCATTCAGATGGGGTGGCAGCATGTGCACAGCCAGAGATGCAGGGGATGCAGCAGTGTGTGCTTCCTATTCAAGTCAATGAGAGTCGCCTGCCCAATGACATAGACACACAAGGTGGCTCTCATTGGACAAGAGCCTGCTCATGCACCATTGGAGTGTAGAAAAGTGAGTTTTTTATTGGCAAACTGGGGGGGTTTCACACACGCCAGTGCACAGAACAAAACCTGGGAATGTAACTTTCACATTTTCCAGTCAAAAACTGGACCCCCGCCTTAATGAGCAACAACACACGCAAATTTTACTCTCCTGGCTGTTGTTCTTCTCAGACAGGGCATCCCGATTTGCAATGCTCAACTGTGTGCATCACCCACAGTTCACCCAGGAAACTCACCTTCTTGGCATTCCCATGACGTAGACAAAACCAAGGGTGCTGATTGGCTGATGAAGCCCAGCAGAGCAGATCGCACTAACCGTCACATCATTGCGCGTCAGCACTGGCCATTCAGAAAGGCCTGGCATGGGTACATGCTACAGCTAGGGTGGGCGGAGATATCACTGCAGCACAGAAACACGGCGAGGGCCCCAGGGAACGAGTGATCTGAGTGTGTTATACAGCAGGGCACTCCAGTCTGGGACGTGGGAATTGGAGGGCCTCGTTAGTTCCTCTTTAATATACTGCATCATATGGTACACCAGCGCTGCTAAGCCAGATACTTCAACGGCAGCCATGGAGAAGCTTAACTGGCTCACACGCCAGATAGGCTGCTCTCGGTAATGTGCATCCGGTCTGACCGTTTTTTTGGTTTAGCATCTCTTATACACAGCGGGGCCACCCAATCTCGGCTCCTCTGCTGCATATCAAAAAGGGAGTCCTGTCATTTTTGACTGGACTTCTTTAAAATGAATTTAAATGCCAATATTTTAAAGAGGAGCAGCACACACGATTGTTTCTCCCAATGGGCGCATCGCGAATTGGGATGCCTCGCAGTGTGTATGTTCCTAGGTCACTCACCTTCCTGTCGCTCCCACGACGCATACTTGGGCAGAAAACAAGCGCGCTCATTGGCTGAACCGCTGAGTCCATTCAACCAATCACTTTTATTCGGCTCTGCTGACGACTAAGCAGCCGATTGGCGCCAAAGGTGAGCCGAGTGCAGGGCCAGCCGCATCCCCCGCTCACCTCCTAGCCACCGAGGCATGGCGAGCATCCAGGACAAGGTGAGTGAAACAGGGCTTCTGGGTGGTTTTACACAGCAGGGCATCCCAATTTGGGAGGCCCTAAGGAGTGGAACTCAGATGGCCCTGGAGTCTTTTAGACCTCCGAAGTTCCTCTTTAAACTCTTTATTTAGTTATTTTCTAATACAGAGAGTACAGAGTAAGTAGTCAAAGAAAAGAAAACATTTCAGGTTAATACAAAGAGCATAATACAGCCACATAGCAAGATAGGCCCCGGCGCGAGCTCATCGGGCCCCGAACGGCCCCACCGTCGCTGGTTATCCGGACAACACCCGAGGAGCACCCCCCCCCCCACCAGAGGTTGGCTCCTTCTCGCTGTATCCAAGGTGGGGAGGGGGGATGGGAGGAAGGGGCGCCACAGCCCCGGGCGATCCTCTAAATCCGTGGCGTGATAAGGGTCCGCCAGGGGCCCCCCTCTCGCCCGACCACTGGGCTGGAGCTGTTGCTCCGCTGCACGAACCGAAATAAGCAGAGGGGAAGAGGAAAGAAAAGAAGCAGGGGGGGAAAACAGGATGGTTAGTTGGGAAAAAAGGGGGAAGGGAAGGGGGGGGCACCGTACTCGCGTCAGGGGCCCGGGGGCCCGGCGGGGGGGCCCAGCGCACCCCAAGCACAGCCCGCCGAGTCTCGAAAGAGATACCAGGGTGTCCAAACCGCAGTGGACTGTTCTCCTCTGTCATGGGAAGCCGCCGTCAGTTCCTCCATTTCCCTGATTCTGTTAACCTCTCGGATCCACTCCCCTTTTGTAGGAGTATGATCCGATTTCCAAAATCTGGGGATCAGTGCCCTGGCTGCGTTGATCAGGTGCATTAGTATTGATTTCCTGTAGCTGGTGACGCTATATGAGCTGTGATGCAGCAACATAAGGGCTGGGCAGCATGGGACCTCAGAGCCCGTGATTTCTGTCATAAGTGCAGCCATTTCCGTCCAAAAAGGTGTTATCCTCAGGCATGTCCAGAAAATATGGAAGAAAGACCCATCCTCTCCCTCACATCTCCAGGATCTAGGCGAGGTCCCGGGGTAACACATTGCCAGGTACTTTGGGGTATAATACCACCTGGAGAGGTATTTATAATTTGTTTCCTGTGTCTGTACTGCAATTGAGGATTTGTGGGCAAGTGTGAATATCTTTTCCCATTCCTCGTCCGTGAACTCTCTCCCCAGGTCTCTCTCCCATTTTTGGCAGTATGGTGGCTTTAGTCCCTGCTCCTTGCTCAGCAGCTGGTAGATCCGGGAAACAAGCCCCGTCGGGGGATCCTTTCTTGTGATAAGAGTTTCAAAGCCCGTGAGGTTTCGCTCGAGGGAATCCCTGGGCCCTGCCCGCTGCAAGTAATGCTGAAAAATCAATAGTCGCCAAGGATCTAGTCGTGGGTTGTTCCACCGGTCTCTAAGTTCTGCTACAGAGCTCCATGTCCCCCTCCGTATCAAGTCTTGCCCTCTTACCATCTCCAGTTCTCCCCATCCCTCTGTCGCCCGGAGTCCTTGACCACTCGGAAGGTCGGGGTTGTCCAGCAGTGGGATCAGCGGGGAAGGCCAGGGGGATATCTCCCCTCTCGATCGCAGCCCATCCCATACCTCAAGGGTCTCCTTAACCATGGGGTTGGTGCTCACCCATTTGGCTGAGTTTCTGGATGCCCACGGCAAATCCCTTAATGGAGTCCTCGAACTTCCGGTCTCTATGGCTACACAGTTTTTCTTGGTAAGTCCCCTATTCCAGTCTACTATTCTCTGCAAGTGAGTCGCCTGCCAGTACCGCAGCAGATCTGGCACCGCTAGGCCTCCCTCGTTTCTGGAGCGTTGCAGCAGGGCAAATCTTAACCTAGGTATTTTGTTACTCCAGATGAATCTCCTAAAAATAGAGTTCAGGTTCTTGAAGTAACTCTTCGGAATATGACATGGGAGAGTCTGAAGCAGGTATAAAATTCTCGGCAGGACCACCATCTTTATTATATTTATGCGTCCCACCCACGTGAATGTTGGGACATTCCAGTTTGCCAGGTCTAGCTGAGTCCTATTTAGCATTGGTACAAAGTTGAAGCGAAAGACGTCTTCAATATTGTTCGGTATTTTCACCCCTAGATAAGTTAGTGTGGGGGAAACCCATCTGAATGGGAATGAGGCCCTGAGGAGTGCAGAGGTGTCGTCCGTGAGTCCCACACCGAGCGCCTCAGACTTATCGAGGTTAATCTTGAAGTTGGAAAGCTGTCCAAACTTCTCAAACTCCTTCATGAGGACTGGAAGTCCTATCACCGGGTTTGACACAAAGAACAGGAGGTCGTCCGCATAAGCGGCAACCTTATGCTCCATTCCACCCGCCTGAATCCCCTTGATGTCCTCGCTCCCCCGTATGTGTCGCAGAAAGGGTTCCACTATCAGCGCAAAAATAAGCGGTGACAGGGGACATCCCTGTCTGGTGCCATTTGAGATAGGGAAAGGAGAAGAGAGATCCCCATTAATCTTCACTCTGGCCTGGGGTCTAGAGTAAAGCTCCGAGATGTACCTGAATGCTCTGGTCCCTAGTCCTATGTGTCTCAGCACCTCAAACGCAAAACCCCAGTCTATGCGATCAAATGCTTTTTCAGCATCCGTTGATAGCAGCATGACCGGGGTCCCATCCAGGCGCGAGCGATGTATGAGATTTAAGGTTCGGACCGTATCATCTCTTGCCTCCCTGCCAGGGATAAAACCACATTGGTCCTCTTCTATTAGGTCTGGTAGATACGTTGCCAGTCGATTGGCCAAAATCTTCGTAAATAATTTGAGGTCGACATTCAGGAGCGATATAGGGCGGTAGCTTTTGCAGCTTAGTGGATCTTTCCCTGCCTTGTGGATCACAGTAACATGGGCCTCCAGTGCTTCTCTGGGAAGCTGTCCCGGGTCATCCTCGCTCCCTATCGCATTATAGGCACGGAGAAAGTGTCCACACAGGACAGGCAGGAATTCTTTGTAGTAAGCGGCAGTCAGGCCATCCGGGCCTGGTGATTTCAGCAGGAACCTTCTGGAGCGCATGTCGCAATTCAGCTTCCGAAAGCGGCTCTTCTAGTCTACTGATCGCTTCCTTACTCAACTGAGGCATACCGGACAATGTAATGTATCTCCTTTTCCTCTCCAGATCTCCCAGAGGGTCTCCACCTCTTTGTGGGTGCAGGTTGTAAAGTGAAAGGTAGTACTCCCGGAACACCCTAGCGATGTCCGGCGTCTTGTGCCATTTCCGTTGTTGTCCATCCGTAATTGCTTCAACAAAGTTCACAGAGCGTTGTTTCCTCAAGGCTCTTGCAAGGAGCCTGCCGCTTTTGTTGCCCCACTCATAGTAGAAGCGTTTGCACTTCTTTATTGCAAACGCCGCCTTTTGGAGCAAAATGGAGTTTAATTCCTCCCGGCATGTAGTCAGTTCCTTCAAGGTCTCCCTTAATTGGGACTCTTTATGTTGTTTTTCCAGCGTCTGAATCCGGGCCAAAAGACGATCTCGTTTGGCAATACTCGCCCTTTTCAATTTAGCGGCCTGCTGGATCAGGGTTCCCCTGACCACCGCTTTATGAGCCAGCCATAAGGTCATCGGTGTCACTTCCCCCGTGTCATTCAGTTGGAAGTATTCAGTGAGGGCTGCCTGCACTGCATTCCTCGCCACCGGGTCCTTCAATAGGGTCTCATTTAGACGCCAAGTCCATGCCTTCCCGGTCCTCTCCTGTGTGGCCAATGAGACGCTCACCGGGGCATGATCCGATAGTGACGCAACGCCTATAGAGGCTCCGTGAGCTCGGGATAGCAGATTGTGGGACAGGAGCACATAGTCTAGCCTTGCATATGTTGCGTGGGCGGTGGAATAGTAGGAGAAGTCCCTGCCTGTAGGGTTAGTTATTCTCCAAATGTCACATAACTGCAGATTATGGAGGGCCTGTTTTACCCTCCTCAGCCCTTTGTAGGGGATGGAAGATTTCCCGGAGGAGGAATCCAGCAGAGGCTCCATTGCGAGGTTCAAATCTCCGCCTAATAGCACACTTCCCTCTTGGAACTCAGCCAGTCTGGTAAGAAATTCCAGAAGGAAGTCCACCTGGCCAGAATTGGGGCCGTAGATCGAGGCCAGAGTGTATGTCTCCTCTGAAATCGTTCCCTTGACCATAACATATCTACCCTCCCCATCTGTACTCATGCTGTGGAGTCGGAAAGGCACAGACCTGGACAGGAGAATCGCTACTCCCTTAGTTTTCGAACCGGGGGACGAACTTGTGAATACCTGAGGGTATAGTCTGGAGGATATCTTCGGGTGGCTATCTTTCTTAAGGTGGGTCTCTTGAAGGAACACTATTTGGGCTTTCAGTCGTTTCAGCTCTGCGATTACCGCCGAGCGCTTTTCTGGTATATTAAGTCCCCTGCAATTCAGGGAGACTACCTTCATGTGAGCTTCCGGAGAGCCCACACCACCATCCGGCACCGCCATCGTGTCCGTGCACTTCTCACGGTCTCCCCCGCCCGGCGCCCAGGCCCCAGACCCAAGACGGCGGCGGTCAAAGAGGTAAGGGGGAAAGGTCGGGAAAAGCTTAAGTAGGTGATGTAAGGAAAGGGAAAAGAAGGTTGAGGGTTCGAACAGAACAGAGAATCAGAAACACAAACAAAAACTTTTAAATTCCGGAGAGACCCAAAAACCAAGTTGGGTTACAATGAAGACGATTATACTAACTCCCCTAATATAGGAGAGTCTTGTCCGGCACCTCCCACGAGAATCTCCGGTAGCTTCTCCCGGAAGGATACCCGGACTACTGGGGTGAAGTGGAAGCTCGGCGAAAAGGAGCCAAAACTCAATCAACAAGTTATAAGATTGACTTATTCCCTCCCCCACCCCCCATAACACATAAACAGTTAGGCAGCAATATGAGTTAACCAGTTGTCAAAGAAATCCGAACAGGTAACATGACCATCTGAGTGACCGCTTGAGCGAACAACCAACCGTGCGGCAGTCAAGCTGTTCAGGGCCAGGCCCCCCCCACCCCCCCGGGGGGTGCCCCCAGCCAGCCAACTTCCAGGACCTCTCAGGGACCGCGTCCAGGACACCCCCAGGCCGGCGGGCAGAGCCCCCCACGCATCACCAGGGTGATCCCAGACCCCCCCCGCCCCCATGTAAGACCACCTTTCACGTCTGTCTCCCGTACCTCGCCATGTAACTCCTCCCGGGGGTTCACCCCTATCGATATACATCGCCTCCAGAGCAGGGCGGCCGAACCGCCCACTCCACCGGTCACGCCCCGGCAGCGGCACCCCAGCGGGAAAGGGCCCCCCACCCCTAGAGCGGGGGGGCTCCCCGCCAGGGACCCGCCACCAAGAGCAGCGCGCAGACCGCCCCAGAGGCGAGCCCGGGACCAGCCAGCTCCGAAACAAGGGGCACCCCTCCGTCCGAGATCTGCTGAAGTTCGTTGGGCATCGTCTGGCGGGCGCCGTCACAGCTCCCAACCCACGAGGCCCCGGGAAGAGGGCGAGGAGGCCCCCACCCAGACGGAGATCCCCCCCGGCAAACAATGAAAGATGTGAACCATCCCCGTCGCCGCCATCTGTGCACGCCACTCAGGGGTCATCTCAGCGGGGGACCGTCCAACATCAGAGAGCAGGCGATCCGCCACCTACATCATACAGAGGAGTCCCGCACTAGGCGGGCAAGTTATATCTAACCTGGGCAGGAGAGGGCAAAACTCCCCTCTCGTCCACCCAGGCCTCGGATTGTCCGATCCACCCCCAGCCTGTTCCAGCATCGCAAACGGGACCCGTCCCGGGGGAGGCCGCGGAGGGCCGGGCTCCCCCCAGACCGCCAGACCCTCACTGTCAGTGGGGAAGCGTCGGGTCGGAAGACCCCCCACCCCCGATGTGGTCGGGGAGGGGGGGCTCCACCAACCCAAGGCCCAGGCCACCCCCCCCCCCGGCAGAACAACCAGCACGCCCCGGCCCCCACCCACAGCCACACAGATAATCACATGTATAACAACAACTTCCGCTAAGAATCTAAATAAACTGTAAATAAACTGTAAAGAAAGAATGTCACATTAACTTTTTGGACCATGACTCAACGTCTCCTTCACTTTAAATTGCACTCAGGTTTCGCTAGGGCCCACGCGGAGCCCCCTCCCGAGCCCACTCTGCCCCTCGGTCAGCCACGGGGGGGGCCAAGTCTCTCCCGCGTCCCGCGCCAGGCAGGGCGCCCGCCGTCGCCGGAGGTCCCGTCCCCGTCTCCGCTGGCGCTGCGGTAAAGGGTTCGCCCCTTGGTCAAGTCCCAGCGCTAGCCAGTCCGGAACCGAGATTGGCGCGGTCCCCAGAAATTCGAACAGACCAGGCAGCTGCGACGGCTCCTTCAGCATATAAGACCTCCGATCCTTACGGACAATCAGCTGGAATGGATGACCCCAGCGGTAGGCCGCCCCCTGTTGTTGTATTAGATCTAGGAGGGGTCTCAGCGATCTCCGCATCTGGAGGGTCCTGCGAGAGAGGTCAGGCAGAAGTGTGATTCGCGCTCCATCCAGGTCGACAGGGCCCCTGTTCCAAGCCCTTTGCATGATAGCCTCCTTGACCTGGTAAAAATGCACCCTGCATAGCACATCTCTTGGCCTGTCGGGGGCATCCCGGGTTGGTCCCTGGGCCCGGTGGATTCGGTCGATCTCGAGGTAGTCCGAGGGCGGGCGGTCCAGAAGGATGTTAAACATACTGCAAACTTTTGTTTTTAACTGTGATGGGGTTATCGACTCGGGGATGCCCCTCAGACGTATATTGTTGCGTCGATTTCTGTTCTCGTGATCGTCCTGTTGTAGCTGGAAAGAGGAGAGCAGTCGTCTGGTAGCATCTCGTTCCCGCTCCAGAGCTTCCACTCTTGCTTGAATATCAATCTGTGCAGCGTTATTGATTTCTACTCTGTTGGAGAGATCTGCCATAGAGTTCTGCATAGATGTTATCTCCCTGCGGAATGTCCCCTCCATCCTGGTTATGTAAGTTTCAAAGTCCACTCTGGATGGTAGTGCTTTAAGGGCGTCTGCAATGTTCAGTCTGACCGATTCTGCGATGGCCGAGATCAAGGCCCGGGGCAAGGCTGCTCCAGATGGGTCTCCATCAGCTGATCCCATACGGCCCTCCTCCGGCCAGGATGACCGGACATCCCCCCGGGGCTCCGGCGGCGATGAGCATCGGCAGATATAGGGGGGGGGCTGTCGGGGTTGGGCCCCGCGATGAGCCAGCAAGCCCCGTATCACTCAGCCGGTCAGGGTCAGGGGGCAGTTTCCGGGCCCCCCCACCCGGAGCCTGGTCAACGATCTCCCACATATCCGTCGGTGGGGAGTGCACCCCAAACCGCGTCACAGGGGTCCTAGGCGCTTGTCTGGGATCTGGGGTAGATGCCACGGGGGCCTGCGTGAGTCCCATATGTCTCTGGTCCCCCCAGTCACAGTGGACCATGGCAGTGGTTACTATCTGCTCTACTCTGTTGGCGGGGGCACCCTCCTGTCCTCCTCTCTTTCCAGCCTCCCATGTGTGTAAGGGTGCAGCAGGTTCACTTCCCCATCCCTCTCTCACCTCCGAGTATGTCCCGTCCGGTGTAGGGGTTCCCTCCTCCGTCGACATAGACTCAGGGGTGCCAGCTCCAGCAAGCAGGTGGGCGCTCCCTGGTGCTCTGGGCGCCGGGTCTTCTCCCGCCGGCGGCGGCGTCCAGCTGCCAGTCCGGCTCCCTCCTTGCCCGTGCGGCGGCGAGCAGGCTCCCCCGACAGCCTGCGAGGGAGAGCAGAGGTCGGCCCCCCGCTCATAGCACTCCCGCTCCAGGCCTGGCACGCACGCAGGCCGCGTCACCCGGTCCGTCTCCGCAGACCGGCATCCACTCTGCGAGGCGGCGGACTCCTCCCCTCTCACCGGCGGGGCCGGCGCCATGCAGTCAGTGTCTTCGCCCTCCCGGGGCACGTGCTGGTGCCGGAGCGAGGGCCCACACGCCGCCATCCTCGATAGCGAGCCTCGGTCGGCGGCTCCCGCCCGGTCCAGGGCCACAGGTAGGGCCGATTGCAGTGCAGCGGGGGATTCGCCCTCCCCTCCATCTCTCTGGTCTCCGTCCGCCATCTTGGCCTGGATGCATCCAGGGCTCCCGGGGGTCCCTGCTCCAAAATACGCGGTTATGGGGGCTCCTCCGCGAGCTCCCGATGTGCTCTTGGTCCTCCTCTTTTTGGTCATGGCTTTAGGTAAGCTGCCTTCGTGGGTTAAAATGAATTTTAAAGGGGTAAGGTGAGGAGCCTCGTGTCTCGGCGTCCTACTCCTCCATGCGCAAGCCACGCCCCCCCCGAAGTTCCTCTTTAATATACACATTGTCATTGTTTAAATACAAACCACCAACCATTATCATCACTGCCTCTATCACCACCATACCACAACCTTCATGCAAACAGAAACACAGATCCACAAAGTAGAATGTGAGGAAATGTTAAAATGATGCATCTGTAAATGCACTTACATTTAAGTGAACCTAAACCCAAACGGCACACATGAAAGTTCCTAAGAGCCACTGTTTGATTATTGTATCACTAATTTCTTATGTGTGTAGCAGTAACCACCTAGAAGGCCTTATACAGACAAATTCATGACTTTTGACTTTCATAATGACATGACTTCGATATCACCAAATGCTAATCTCTTAAAGAGGCCCAGGGATGGTTTTGTTCCTCTTTAAGAACAGACATTTTTGACCTGCAGCCCCATTTAATGCACACTTACAGAAATATAACAGTCTACTGAGCCACCCTGTGATAAGCATCAGCATTAAAGTGGACCAAAAGCTGCCCTGGAGTCTATAAGATATAGGGCCACCTGATTCCCTATATTGATATATTCAGCTATACCTTTTAGGCATTTGTGAATGGCCAGTGCGGGCACACACCATTACAGGGAAGTGGGGATGCGTCTGCAGGACCGCTCTGCTCCGTTCAGTTAGACTCGGTCAATAGCCAAGTCTTAGCTAATATTGACGAGTGCAGCCAAGCATGCTGATTGGAAGAGAGCCTGCAAATGTGCCATAGGACGGGGAAAGGTGGGTTTTACTGGGCAACCTGGGGGGCAGCGGAGCATCGCAAATCAAGGTGCCCTAGAGGCAAGGTCAACCTTAACCACTCTAAATATCTGTCCAATGCACTGCATAATGGGTAAAAGCATCTACACACATCAGAAGACTTGTAATAGCAATAAGCTGTTATTCCAGGACAGGGTGGCTGGGGGGAGGGGGAGACAAGCTATTGTAGTTGAACAGATCTCCCCTGTAAAATCAGAATGGAACATATACTTCTTCCTTCCAGTAAAATATATATTTGTGCAGAGTGTATAAGTTACCCTTCCTCTTACTATGTAGCTTATTTTTATTTTTGGACCTTTTTACATAACAGCGCTACATGGCTGACGTGTGACAAATATATTTCCACACATTAGCCCCACACAGGTAGCACCCTGTCCAATATGTATTCTCTATTTCTCATGATGTACTATGAAGTCAAACTGACAAAGTTATTCTTTTTTCTAGACATGCATGTGTTAATGTGTTGTGAGAATGATTTTTACTTAGATTGTTCTGCAACAGTGTTGTGTGGAGCAGAATCGTTTTAATTAATACGCAACTACTATCAATTGGTTCCTAGCTATATAATACTCAACTACCATCAATTGGTTCCTAGCTATATAATACTCAACTACCATCAATTGGTTCCTAGTTATATAATACTCAGCTACCATAAATTGGTTCCTAGCTATATAATACTCAACTACTATCAATTGGTTTCTAGCTATATAATACTCAACTACCATCAATTGGTTCCTAGCTGTATAATACTTAACTACTATCAATTGGTTCCTAGCTATATAATACTCAACTACTATCAATTGGTTCCTAGCTATATAATACTCAACTACCATCAATTGGTTCCTAGTTATATAATACTCAGCTACCATAAATTGGTTCCTAGCTATATAATACTTAACTACTATCAATTGGTTCCTAGTTATATAATACACAACTACCATCAATTGGTTCCTAGTTATATAATACTCAGCTACCATAAATTGGTTCCTAGCTATATAATGCTCAACTACCATCAATTGGTTCCTAGCTGTATAATACTTAACTACTATCAATTGGTTCCTAGCTATATAATACTCAACTACTATCAATTGGTTCCTAGCTATATAATACTCAACTACTATCAATTGGTTCCTAGCTATATCATACTTAACTACTATCAATTGGTTCCTAGCTATATAATACTCAGCTACCATAAATTGGTTCCTAGTTATATAATACTCAGCTACCATAAATTGGTTCCTAGCTATATAATACACAACTACTATCAATTGGTTGCTAGTTATATAATACTGAACTACTATCAATTGGTTTCTAGCTATATAATACTCAACTACTATCAACTGGTTTCCAGCTATATAATACTCAACTACCATCAAATGGTTCCTAGCTATATACTAATCAACTACCATCAAATGGTTCCTAGCTATATAATACTCATCTACCATCAAATGGTTCCTAGCTATATAATACTCAGCTACCATCAAATGGTTCCTAGCTATATATACTCAACTACCATCAATTGGTTCCTAGCTATATAATACTCAACTACCATCAAATGGTTCCTAGCTATATAATACTTAAGTACCATCAATTGGTTGCTAGCTATATAATACTCAATTGCCATCAATTGGTTCCTAGCTATATAATACTCAACTGCCATCAATTGATTCCTAGCTATATAATACACAACTACCTTCAAATGGTTCCTAGCTATATAATACTCAACTACCATCAAATGGTTGCTAGCTATATAATACTCAACTGCCATCAATTGGTTCCTAGCTATATAATACACAACTACCTTCAAATGGTTCCTAGCTATATAAATGGCCATATATACCTCCAGTTCCCCATGGAGCTCTGTCTAACATTTGCAGAAGGCAGGGCCGGCTTATTCTGTCTCCCACCGTGCATTGTTACAGACATAGGAAAAAAGAAAGTTTGCTTGCTTTACAAATGCATTTGCAACTACAAAATTGTTATATGTATTTAAAAATGCAGAGCTAAATTGATCACTTTAATAAGATGACAAGTGCTCAGTTGTTAGGATCTCTCTGGAAACCTATTAGTGAATAAGCACACATAAGGCTTCTATTTAAAAAACGTGGCATTCTATAGTATGTTTTATAATTTCTGCTAATGACAGTAAAACATCATTAATAACGGACTCAGTTTTGATTATAGGATTAAAACATATTTGGAATTGTAATATCACTACTCGTTACTGCTGTGACAACACAAAAAACAACCTGCATAAATGACAAATGACCAGACATGCAATGTGTACAAATGACCTCTCACTAATTACACTTATGCTAAGTACTCAGAGACAGTCATACCAGCCTCATTACTAATTCTTTACATCATTTTCACATATAAATCTTAGAACTGCCGGTAAATGAGACGCATCATTAGATATAGTGTAGCTTTTAAAATGGATGTCGGCAATTAAAAAAAAAAGTAAAACTACTAAATATGTAGTATGAAGGTTCTCTGAATGAATACAAATTTATCAAGCAGGTTGTCTAGAGTAGCTAGGCCTGAGTCTATGCTCCAATAACATCATGCTCCATCTATTAAAAATACACTAATGACATTTGCAATCCCTGGCAAGCTAGCATATAAATGACAGCAAAAATCCCTGGTGCACTAGTGTCACGCAAAGGACCCAGGGGAGGGAGGGAAGATACAAGGGGTGTAGGGATCTTCCTGGGCCCTAGAGTGTTAAGGGTACAGGTGCTGCCAAAAACACACACACACTTTTACAAGAACACATGACAAGGCAGCACACAACATCTTCAGTGACTTCCAGGAATCTTTATAAAGGGTTACTTTCATTGCAGTACTCATTTTATTAGCACAGTTTTCCACATTTTCATCACAGCATAGTTCCAATTCACTCTCGGCAGCTTACATTTCACTAGCAATGTGGGTGCCTGGGTCTTAAACCTTCTCCACAGGTTCCAAAGGTTTCTTGATGATGAAGCAATGGTTTTAGGATCTAGGGGTTGCCTCCTTGCGGTTCTGGTAGTCTGCTTGCCTTGGATCTTGATTGAACTGATCATACCTCTCTTCTCCTGCACAGTACTTGTAATCTCTGACTACAAAAAAAACTCCTAATTTAGCCGAGAATCCAATACTGTCACCATTCAATTAAATGTGCCACAGATCATGGCTCCAATATCGCCATCAGTCTTCAGTTTTTCTGTTGTAACCCTGCCCTGCCCCAATTCCAGGGGAGGGGGCAAGGCAGGGAAGTTATCCTTAGACTGTACATCCAGTTTAAATAACCCCTCATCCCTCTAATGTTTGTACTATTTAGAATCTATTTGCATATACTCCACATGTTCCCAATTAATTAAGAGTGCTTACCTAGAAATTATTATGGAGATGATGCTTTGATAACTGCAGCAACAATTCATGCTCAGTTTTTATATTATATTAATGATCTCTAGTGGCCTGCTCTGGAAATGATCTCTATTCATGGAAATACTCCACATTTCCGGCAGGCCTAGAAAAGATTCATACTTACAGCAATAATCCCTGTAGGGCTACTGTGGAAATTATCTCTACTTAGTAACAATCCCCCGTGGGCTAGTACGGAAATCTTTTTAGATTCAGTCTGGTGGGCTATATTCCCTGTAGCTTTAACACAATAGGGCATCCCAAAGCAGAATGCCTTCTGTAAGAGGAACAACACCTTGTAGAGTAAAAATCATACGTTTTGATTTCCTTTAAACCAGACCAAACACCCGATTCTCTTTAACTGGTGTTGGTCCCGCATAGAGCTAACCAAAACAAGCTCAGGGGGGCATCCAGAATGTTGGAGCCCCCCAGAACACCCGTAATCCCTAGCTACACTATGAGCCAGCACCGGGAAAGGAGTCAGCACCAGTTTTGCCAGTTTCACTCACCTTCTGCCCTCGACTGCGTCTCTGTACTGCAGCCACATCACCTATAGCTGTGCCTTTCTGAACAGGCAAGCCATGGCTAGAAGGTGAGTGGGGGATGCGGCTGGCAGTGCACTCCTCTCCCTCCAGCGCCGCTCAGCCGTCCAGATGACTCAGCCGTAGGGAGCTGAGTGAAAGCGAGCACGCTGATTGGCTGAGTTGAGCATGCCGCGAGTTCGCTCGAGTCTGCCCCATGGGAGCGAAAGAAAGGTAAATCTATGAGGCGACCTAGGTGACCTACACACAACAGGGCATCCCAATTCGTATACCTCCCAACTTTTCAGGGATGGATAGGAGATAGGGTGTAATAGTTACAACAATATAAACACTTTGAATAGGCAAATTAATCATTTTTGATGCAGATCTGCATGTTAAACCTCAAAGTGGGACAAATAGAAACAAAGAGGAACCGGGATTCAAAAGAAGGCCGGTCCCTCCAAATCAGGGACAATTGGTATGGTGTAGTATGAATTCGGAATGCTGCCACACAGAGAAACAACACAAGGGAAAGTGAAATTCCTGTGTGTTGTTTCTCTTTACGTAAAATACAGGGAAAGCAGTGTTTTTTCTCCTAGTTCATTGCAAATTGCAGCGCAGTGCGTTATGAAAAGTTCATCAGGATGACTTTTATGATATCCATTCATTCACTGAAAGAAATTCCAGACAACAAATTAACACTTCATAAATACATTCAGCTTAGACCTTAAAAACAAACTCGCTGCAAGCAAAAGAGTGCCATCAAATGTATTTATGCTCCAGTTTACTAAATGCCAAATGCTATGTGCCTGATATCAATAGAAGTACAAAAAAAGACTAAACAGACCCACTAAATGTCATTGTTTTTTTTATAGTTCTTCTATTATTTAGAATAAGCGCACCAAAGCTCCAATAGGTGGGGTAGTTACGGATGCATTGTTTTATTATAGTGTCGCATAGTCCACAAATTCCAGCATAAAATGATTGTGTTATTTATTCAGGCGTATAGATTTTATAGTAGGGCTTTCTATTTCCTGGACACACATCAGTCTTGGATACAGCTAACAATTGTGTCAGAGGGTGAGGGCTGGAAGCCAAGCTCCTCCATTGTATGCTTAGATTGTTTTTCAGGTTCCCTTTAGATTCCAGGGATTCTAGTTAAAGTCTCTTAGATGCAATCCCTTTTCTCCTATTACAACGTGTGAAATACCAGATGAGGTAGAAGGTTAGAGTTCATTCATGTGGGGTCAACCTAATGGCACTGTTGACCAAAGCAGCATGGAATAAAGCCCTCAGATAAACAAGGGCTCATTTCCCATGGATCACACATCACACCCCCTTTATTCAGCATAGTGTCCACAGGAACACAGTGGAGACTGGGCCGTTCTGAAAAAAAGAGGCTTGGTGATGATGCCAAACCAAAACTGGTATAGACACACAAAAAGAGGCCTGGCCTTTACTGAAGCAGACCTCGGAGCACAACATCCTGAAGCCCAACCACTATTAGGCATGCCTCCCAACTGTCCCGATTTTCCCGGGATTGTCCCGGTTTTTCAACAAAATCCTGCGGTCCTGGACCGCTAGCAAGTGTCCCGGGACACACTGCGCTGCGGCGGTGTCTTTAGTATAAACACTGGCCGGGCGCGCAGGGCACCGGCGTCTTTAGTATTAACACTGGCCGAGCGCGCAGGGGGCGGGGGCGGCGCGCGGGGGGCTGGGTTGGGGATAAAAAAAAACTTACGTAGGCTGGCATGCAGGGGTGAAGGCAGCCGACGTTGCTGGAGGATCAGAGCTGGAGGGCGTGACAGGGGGTGTGGTCGGGGCGTGACATGGGCGCGGCCGGGGGCGTGGCTTGTCCCGCTTTCACATTTTCAGAAGTTGGGAGGTACCTAATAGAAAGAGCACTTTCTTAAAATAGAAAGTATTTCCATACAGACCAAAATTACATGATTATCCATGATTGTTAGTAAGTTAGAATACCCAGAAAATGAATCACTTTATGTCCCTTTGCACTATCCCAACCGCTTAGATGGTGCAATGCTTAGGCTTGGATATAGCTTTTAAAATTACTGTACAGACAGACTCTAAAATCACAATATATGCGACTTCCTCCCTGACTGTTCACCTGTTCAAACTCATTGCTCACCAGCATTGCCAGTATGAGAAGCCTGACCAGCGTGTGGTTGTTACAGCTCATTACTACTGAACTTTTACAAATGACATTTAACTGTAGTTTTAGTATTTTAATAATTTGGTGGATACAGCACCTTTTAGGCACAATAAGAGATGAATTTAAGCATAATGAAACCCGGGTTTGTTTCCTGCCCTGGGGGCCCCGCTGTGTGAAACCCCCCAGATCACACAGAAAAATTCACATTCCCCTGGTCCTATGATGAATTCACGTGCTCTAATCAGAGCCATTTTCTGTACATATTTAATGTTTGTCAAACAATAAAAAGAGGGAATATGGACAAAAAACCACACCTACCTCAAGAAAAGGAGCACCACAAAATATATATATATAAAAAAATAAAACTAGATACTTTATTCAAAAAAGATGATGCCAAAGACATATCCAATCATTCTAAACAAGACAACTTAAAAACAAAGCTGGACCTTCCCCCAACCATATACACATCATCCAATAAATACCATAATAATAATACTCAAATCAAAAAATGTATTATAGACCTCTTAAAAATCGCTCCGACCCATACATTTTTGATTTGTGTAATATTATTATGGTATTTATTGTATTTATTTAATTCTGTGCGGGAGAAAAGTTTAGTCTTAAAATAGATGGACAGTCTTCAAGTGACTGCCCTGACCCCCTCCGCTGGCACTGACATAGAAATGGTTACATAAGAAAAAACCTTAAATTGCACGGATCCAGCACTGCCATCAATGCTCAGCCACCTAAAGGTGTCTGAGCGGCCTCCTCCTCCCTTTGCTAATGCCCATTCAAGTGAATGAATGGGCACGCGCACAAAATAGGGGGGTGTCACTCTGTGCAGCCTTGCCAAGATGGCAGGGCAGAGGGTTACTTGACTTCTGCGTTAAAATTTTATTTTTACTTTTTGACTGTCTTATAAAGTGCAACTTTTACCCCCTTGACCCTGGGTATCTGATGTAGCTGCTGCAGTGATTGGATGAACTTCTGGCACAAAAAAAGCCCCAGCACAGGCCATGTGAGTATATATTTTTGTATTAATCTGTTTATCAGGGTTACATGGAGGGGAGAAATGGGAAGATGAAAGTATAGAGCTGCTTTAAATAAGCATTTACATTTTACATAAATATAAAAATAATAAATAAAGTCACAGTGAGAAAAATAATAGAGAGAGACAATAAAATGAATCCCATTTAACTGGCATGTTTAATTCAGTGCCCCAATCATAGTATAAAGTACAGGAGGAAGGGAGGGGTGGACGGTTTAATAATGCAGACGGGTGAGTTTTTCAGTACAATACACTCTGGACAAAGCGTGTGCTGGATAGAGACACACCCCAAAGCCAAGCTTCACGGGAAACAGTCACCCAATAAATGCTCTAACTCAGCAAGTTTTAAATGCAGATTCTCTGAATCAGCAGCTGCCTGATAGACGGGGGCTATATTGTTTTAAAATGATCGTGATCTTACAATAACTTGTGAATTACATAAGATAGTTTATCATGTACAGTTTAAAGCACAACCCAAAAACACAGAAAAATATACAACTCTCTCTTTAGATATATTGTTTTTGTTGGAGCTTTGTTTCTCTATCATGGCACAGACAAGAAGGTGTTCAAGGGACCTAAATCACTAAAAACACCAGGCAGATAACTAGGTCATTAAAACAGACACCCTGTAGCGACCCTGAAGGTCGCTGCACTCACTAAGGCAGGGGCATAACTACAGGTTGTGTAACAAAAGCAACTGCATTAAGGCCCCTTAGGTCAGGGGGTCCCCATTGGTGCTTCTCTCTCTTTCTGCCTACATAGAATCATGTACCAATAGCATGTGCTGTTTTTTTTAAATGTTTAGCAGTCAAATTGTATCCAATTAAAATTTCAGAAAATATCAAGCATGACTAAGAGAGTGACTTGCTCTTGTCACCCGCCTGATGGATGATTTTAAATTGGAAATAAACTTCACATTTTAAAGAGGAACATTGCAGGTATTGGGAAGTTAATAAAAGCTCCCCAAACCTGGCTTGCTCGGCTCCCATGCTCTCCGGTTTAACCATTTAAAATGATAAATATGGACACACCGCGCTTCGGCATCCCTCTATCCTGCGCCACCTTCATCGGGCAGCTCCATCTTGCTGTTGTGTCATTCTCTGCAGCGCCCCTCTGATCTCGCGCATATGCAGTGTTACTGCATAGGCTGCAATGACATTCAGGGTAAATCCCACAAGATTTGAAGAGCGGCGCAGGACATTTGAAGAGGGATAGCGAAGGGTGAGTACAGCTAAGGATTTGCAGCCTTCATTCTGGGACAGCTAAGGGGGATGCAAAGGGGACAGGAATGCTGCCAGACAGGGCCAGCTCCAGGTTTATGTGGGCCCTTGGGCAGCATGGTCTTAGTGGGTCCCTTTGTGGTGAAGAGTCGCGTCACATCACAGCGGGATGTCCCAAACCTTGATGCCCTCTAAGGATCATGCTATTTGGACCAAAACTCTAGTGTTGGTCTACTTTGAAGCGCACCAAACCCCTTTAAGCCTGACCTCGGAGTCTAAACAAATCTAGATTCTCCTGATTTTGGATGCCCCTGTGTGTGACACCCCCCCCCCCCCCCGCCCTTTGTACTTTCCTGGAATTGGTGAATGCACTGTGGGATCGCCAGTTTGAGTTAACGGCCAAACCAGGGGGTTCTTTCAAAAACAGGGGCATCCCAAATTGACATGCCCCTGTAAAACGGTCCAAAACTCAGGGGTGGAATTGCTTGCATAGTGTGTATGCCAGCGATCCCAGGGGGTTTCTCACAGTAGGGTATCACATATTAGGCTAGATTCAGAGACACATTCGTCTGGACTTCCGTAGCTGTCTGTGAAAGTTTTGGTGGGTGTTTGTCATTTTTTTGCTTTTTTTCATTCATTTTTCATTCGTACGAACGTTCGATGAACGGAAGCAAATCGGAACATTTCCATTAGTTCGGATCATTTTCCAAACAAAATCGGAAATTTTTTGTTCGTTCAGATAACTTCCGTTGTTGGGATGGATTTCCGTCTGATTCAGAGAGCTGATTTCCGACGGACCACCACCCTATAAATCCGTTTCATTTCTGATCCACTTACGGGACCTTTGAGGGCTCGGATTTCTATTGTTGAACATGTTTTGCGGCTATGTGGAGGAGTCTGCGCACCTTTAGCACCAAGGCATTGTATGTATCAGCATGGCCGAGGCCATAAAATGTATAGCAATGCATACCTGAATCAATACATTTCATGTATGCCTTATAGATGCATTTTAATGCTGACCTTAATTAGTCCTTAGCATGTAAACATTTATTTTCCCACACATCCATATAATTGCTAGATTTTTTAAGACTTATGTCCTTTGTGAATTATATTTAGATTGTTGAACTTGAATCTTAATTTGTTGTAGGAGTTATTGTTTAAGTTGGTTACCTTTGCTTTGTGTAATTATTTTATATTTGGTTGCAGGAACCGCAAGATGTGCCACTCACACAACATACAAGCAGTCTTTGGTCCAGCTATGCGATTCCTCAGTGTTCTTGCAGGGCATCCAGGGTCGTCCCATGATGCTTATATATTGCAGAGCTCCGGCTTATTTCGTCAGTTTGAGTCAGGAGAATTATCTGGTAGATGGCTCCTGGGTAAGTTTGCTCACATTCCATCAATCCATTTTCACTGTATGGCAATGTTTTTAGCCCTTGATGACATGTTAAACAATATTGTAGCTTAGAATGAGTATTTTATGTTATTATTTTTAAATTCTTTCAGGGGATTCTGGATATCCGCTGCTGCCCTTGCTCCTGATGCCCGTTCTTTGCCTGCAGGATGCGGGCCAGGGGTTCTCTAAATGGGGCACTATGCAAAACCCGGGCTGTGGTGGCGAGGGCCCTCTGGCTTTTGAAGTCCAGATTTAGGTGTTTGGACCATACAGGGGGGGCATTGCAGTATGACCCCAACAAGGTTATACCAATATTTTAATTTACGTTTTTTAACAGGGACCACACGTGCCAGAGTGGCACAACTGAGTGTCAGGGTCCTTCAGTTGGTGGGCGAGATGCAGGAGCTGCACAACTCATTGGGGACCACAGATGAAGAATAATGTTCTGTGGCCTGCCATTGCTATGTATTTTGTTTTTTATCGTTGTAAAATTTTTTTAAAATGTTATATTTTATGATGGAATCCAAAAAGAAATGTTACAGTGTCATTTCATTTACAAAATACATTAACACAAAACTAATGGGACCAGACATATTTAAAGATGAATATTCACATGACCGAGAAGTGATTTGGGTGAGCTTTAAGGGTCCAAAAGGGAAGATAGAGGATAGTGCTAAGTGATTTAGCTAGACATTGTAGTAGAAGTGAGGGTGTCAAATATGTAGGCGAGCACTTTAATGAGTTAAGTTTGTAGTGCGCAGGCGCAAGATCGTGAGGATTTCCGTCTGGACGAATATTTATTGAAAAAGGGAAACAAAATCTAACGGGAAACGTAAAGGATTCGTTGGAGGATACGATGGGAAAAGGGCAAAAACGAAAGCCTACGTTGTAACATGTGAAAAGGAAACGGAAAAGTCACGCTGGAAAATGACATCCTCGTATTCGTAATCTGCCGTACGAACGGACAGAAACTTTACAGAAGGTTTTCAATGCATGCATTGAATCGCTCGTACACTCATACGAGAACGGAAACATTACACAAAAAGAAACAGATCGGCACTAAAACAGAAGATTTTTTTTGGCTCTTTGAATCGAGCCTATTGAGATGCTACAGGGATAGGAAATCAGCTGGGGCGGTCAACTTTAAAGCAGAACAAAACCCAGCACTTCCCCCCCTGGAATCTAAATTGAGATGCCCTATTGTGGTTAACCTCTCATTCGAGGAGATGTCCACCACCGGTCAAGCGCCATCGCACACCCCAAAGGGCGGCCCTGTCAGTGGGCCCCCCTGGAGGGTGGGGGCCCTCGGCAGCTGCCCCGCCTTGCTGGGTGCTGACGCCGGCCCTGCTGCCAGATGTCAGCTTTTTAGATAATGCTGACATACAAAAGGCAGGGAAGGAGGGATGTTTAGAGAAGAACATCAAAAGGGCCTAATGTTCCTCTTTAATTAAGTGCTGGCTAAATATCACCAATTCTTCTCTGCTGTGGATCTATGGAAGGAATATATCTTTGCCGTGCCAAGTAAATACATTGGGCCTGATTTATCATTTAAAAAATGCCATTTTAGTGCACATTAGAGTAGTGCAAAATATGATTAATTAATTTTTCAGCATGTTGCTGCACTGCTAATGTTTTAGAAAATGTAATTCTTGTAGTGCAGCAAGGGGCACAAGTGTAAAAAAAAATATATATATATATATTTTTTACTACTCTAATTTGCACTGATGTGACACTGTCTGGCAGAAGTGCTTAATAAATCAGGCCCATTGTTTCTGTTATTCCCCTTTGTACCAGATGTCCACAGGAAACATTCATGTTTTAAGATAAGCACACTCGGTTGCCAGGTCACAATCATATTCATATACGGGAGTCACCTCTATTTGCAGCAAATCCCTACTAAAGTACACCTGCATGTGTCAGCTATGCTTCTGGATCCTTCTTCTATCTACAAAACCTGCTTTCAGTTTTGAGAAAAGTGCCTAATTTTGCAAAACTGTGAATGTCTCCCTACCAAGCATAACAGGGAGTGATCAGTGGCACTCATCCAGCGCACGCTAAAACTATCATTTGGAATGACAGCATTGTCCACACCCAGCAGAAAACAGAAGCGCAGTGTGAGCGTCTGATCTGTGTTTAGTGATGTGTAGGCGTACACAAGAGGTAGGAGTGTGTCAGAATCTGAACTGCAAGAGATCACTGTTTTCTATTGCTGAGCCTTAACCCTTTAAGTGCCAGCCTACCTAGAGATTTTGTCACTGTCTATTGATGGGTCATTTTCCACTATTTTGCTTTATACATGTTTAACTGTTATTTTTATAGCAAGTACCAGGGTTTTTTCAGCTGAGCATGGGCTTGAACATGAAATTATTAATTTGTCTTTTATTTAGTGTATTCCTAAGATTTGCAGGTGAAATATGTGCAAACCAATAAAACAATCTAAACTTTTAGATTTTTGTATTTTTTTTGTAATAAAAATTGTACGTTTTCCAATAAAATCATATTGCCTGTAAAAGTCCCATTCCTCCCTATTACAAGAGTACCACATGTGTAGTGGTAGACACCCTTTCGTGCCCAGGAGACAGCACTTGAAGAGATTTTGCAAAGAAAATACAACTACTATGCGCACCTTTATGTTTGAAATACCCCCCACAAACGATATATTCTCTCCAATGACACACCTTAATCTTTCTAGGTGTACCAGGCTTGTTGTCGTGGGTGCAGTATTCTGGATGCAAACCCTCAAGGAATTCACTGGTTGCATAGCTTTTTAAAAAATGTTTTACTAAAATATGAATATGAAACAGGAAAAAAAGTGTGCAAGTTGCCCTGATCAGAACAATACCCAGCATGCATAGGTACTTTTTCGCCCTTTAATTGCCAGAATACTTCAGATTTGGTCACCCTCTGTCGACAGGCCATTTTTTCACCCTTCTGACCTATGGATTTTTAATTGTGATTTTTAAAAAAAATATTATACATTTTTTTAAAAAATATATTTTTTAAACTTTGTTGCTTTTTTATTAAATTTTTTTCAAGAAAACCATATTGGGTATGAAAGCCCCATTCTTCCCAATTACAATGATACCATATATTTATTGGAACCCACTATTTCCTGCCCAAGAGACCCCCAAACTGTAAAGAGCGCTTTATGACATTTTAAAATGAATTACAACTACTATCCAGACTATCAAGGGTTACATTTAAAAAATTGCTGTGGGGGGAACCCCCTCCTTTTTTAAAATTTTTTAGGATTAAATATTTACAATTCTTTTTAATGGCGTGGGGTCCCCCTATCCAGCAAAATCAGCTCGGGCTTGTAGACTAGGGAACTTCTTCCTGACGGAGAAAGAACCTGGGAGGAGGATCTGAGGTCCCTCGGGTGAAGAGTCAATGAATCCCACGCGGAGGAGCTTAGATTTTTTTATTTTTCCTAGCAGAGCTGCTTCCGTTGGGGGAAAGGCACAAGCTACACTTGTGTGGAAATAGGTCATCTGTAAGGAGACATGCTTCACTAAAGAGCACAGCTACTGCAGGGTGGAAAGGCATCTACAAATATTGAAGAAACTTCAAAGCCATTATTCTGGCATAGACTCAGGAGACAGGATGTTAGAGTTGAACAATCCTTCCCTGTAAATACTGATTCTTCTTCCCTCCCGTAAATAAAAAAAAACAAGTGTGGCTGGATTTTTTTTAACAGGGCTGTATACAAAACTCCTCCACATGCTATCTAGCATATTTATGCAGATAGAGCGCCTTTTATCAATGACAGGTGATTAGATGAAAAATCTTATGTGTCCCTGGTATGTACTTGGCAAAATAAAGAGATTCTTATGATAACTGAAATATCTGGTCATTTCCACCGACTTTACTGTGATATTTGTATCCAGCCCAAGCAAGTAATTACATACAATTGTATGCCCATGGCTAGACTTGCTGAGGCATGACAGCAATAGTAAGCATACTTTGTATATATTCAAAAGTTTGGCAGTCAGCAAGCACTCTTACTAAACAAGTAAACTCCAATTTCAATTCCCAAAAGGGCCTACACTCTTTTTTTCAGCCACATACAAATGGTGGACCAGGATCCACCCCTGTCACAGGGTTTTGGTCCTCAGGATTTGGTTCTGGTCCCCAGGCATCCCAATCTAGGATGTCATGCTGTGTGAAACACCCCCAGATCACCTAGAAAAACCCACCTTTCGTTTAGCATGGAGCCAAACAGCAGTGCTTGGCTTCATTCCATTTCAGCTAAGAACCGGCAAGGGCCGAATTGAGACAAATTCAGCTGAATGCAGAGCATGCTAACAGCCACATCCCCACTAGCCTCTAGCAGATGGCATGCCTGCATCGCCTATTCATAAATGCATGGTGCGGGCACGCATCTGACTAAAGGTATAAGGTAGTGTGCCAAGGTAGTGTGCCCCTGGCCCAGCCATGCAGGATTCAGGGGGTTTCACACAGTGGGGCATCCCGATATGGAATGCCCCCGGGACAGGAATAAGGTGGCCTTGGAGTCTCATAGATGGTAGGACTACCTGAGATTGGTATTGGTCCAATTTAAACGGGGAGGCCGATTCATCAATAGCGCCAGGTAGCGACAGATGAGCGACTGAAGTATGGCGCTATGAGCGCCGCTAGCGTCAGCCGCGGGCGTTAGCGATTCGCTATAGCAGGCCTCCTCAGTCGCTACCTGGCGTTGTTGCGAACAACGCCTACATTGCTGAATATGATGTTGGCCCTCAGCTTTGTTGGCGCTGTCAGTCAGTGTGACCACGCTATTCTACACAGCGCCTGTTAGCTTTGCTGTGTCCTGGCCATCCAGTACCTTCTGAATAAAACACATTGCCACATTTGTTTTGAAATGTAAAAATTTTTTTATTGTGTGTAAAAGGAAATTAAATTCTACCAGATCTTCGAATATAAATGGAAAATAAAACATAATTAAACACATAGCCACAATTTTTTTTGTTTTTATTTGTTACCTAAAAAGGAAATACAATTAAATCACCAATGAGAAAGAAAAGGAAAATAAAAACAGAACAGAGAAAGAAAAGGAAAATAAAAACAGAACAGAGAAAGAAAAGGAAAATAATAACAGAACAGAGAAAGAAAAGGAAAATAAAAACAGAACAGAGAAAGAAAAGGAAAATGAAAATAGGAATTAGAATGTAAAGGAAACTTACAACCGAATTAAACACATAGCCACATGTATATATCTAATTTTTTTTTAATTTTTTCTCTAAAAAAAAATTAATAATAAAACATAAATGAAATAGAAAAAGAAAAGTCCAGCAGAAATGCAAAAGAAAAGTAAAGTCCAGGAAAGGGTTGTAAGAGGAATGTCGAGATCATGGTGCATCTCTTTGTGCCTGAAAAATTAAGAAAAGTGCAGTTAGTATATATCTTTATAGTTATTTTGTGCTTTCTTTTAAAAAAATGCATAACTTGATAACCAACATTGGCGTCTTACACCCCCCTTAGAGTGGTTTGGGTCATCTTACACCCCCCTTAGAGTGGTTTGGGTCATCTTACACCCCCCTTAGAGTGGTTTGGGTCATCTTACACCCCCCCTTAGAGTGGTTTGGGTCATCTTAAACCCCCCTTAGAGTGGTTTGGGTCATATTACACCCCCCTTAGAGTGGTTTGGGTCATCTTACACCCCCCTTAGAGTGGTTTGGGTCATCTTAAACCCCCCCTTAGAGTGGTTTGGGTCATCTTAAACACCCCTTAGAGTGGTTTGGGTCATCTTACACCCCCCCTTAGAGTGGTTTGGGTCATCTTAAACCCCCCTTAGAGTGGTTTGGATCATCTTACACCCCCCCTTAGAGTGGTTTGGGTCATCTTAAACACCCCTTAGAGTGGTTTGGGTCATCTTACACCCCCCCTTAGAGTGGTTTGGGTCATCTTACACCCCCCCTTAGAGTGGTTTGGGTCATCTTAAACCCCCCTTAGAGTGGTTTGGGTCATCTTACACCCCCCCTTAGAGTGGTTTGGGTCATCTTACACCCCCCTTAGAGTGGTTTGGGTCATCTTACACCCCCCCTTAGAGTGGTTTGGGTCATCTTAAACACCCCTTAGAGTGGTTTGGGTCATCTTACACCCCCCCTTAGAGTGGTTTGGGTCATCTTAAACCCCCCTTAGAGTGGTTTGGGTCATCTTACACCCCCCCTTAGAGTGGTTTGGGTCATCTTAAACCCCCCTTAGAGTGGTTTGGGTCATCTTAAACACCCCTTAGAGTGGTTTGGGTCATCTTACACCCCCCCTTAGAGTGGTTTGGGTCATCTTAAACCCCCCTTAGAGTGGTTTGGGTCATCTTACACCCCCCCTTAGAGTGGTTTGGGTCATCTTAAACACCCCTTAGAGTGGTTTGGGTCATCTTACACCCCCCCTTAGAGTGGTTTGGGTCATCTTAAACCCCCCTTAGAGTGGTTTGGGTCATCTTAAACCCCCCTTAGAGTGGTTTGGGTCATCTTAAACACCCCTTAGAGTGGTTTGGGTCATCTTACACCCCCCCTTAGAGTGGTTTGGGTCATCTTAAACCCCCCTTAGAGTGGTTTGGGTCATCTTACACCCCCCCTTAGAGTGGTTTGGGTCATCTTACACCCCCCCTTAGAGTGGTTTGGGTCATCTTACACCCCCCCTTAGAGTGGTTTGGGTCATCTTAAACACCCCTTAGAGTGGTTTGGGTCATCTTAAACCCCCCCTTAGTGCGTTTGGTTGCTCTTTTGGATGGGAGGTCAAAGACATTTAAACAGGAGTGCAGTACTTGCATTAGAGTGAAGGGTAGTTAGCTTACCGCAAAATAAGAAGTGATCAGCCTTTCCCTTAGCTCATCGCCAGTCTGGGTGTCCTCACTTCTATCTGCGGGCAGGTTGGGGATTTCTGGCACCAGTGCTGTCTCCTCGGGGGCTTGGATTCGGTGACAGATACAGATATTGTGTAACACACAGCAGGCAAGGATGATTTTGGAAACCTTCTGTGGGCTGTAGAGCATCTCTCCTCCTGGCCGTGCCAAACAGAGAAAGCGTGCTTTCAGCAGGCCGATGGTTCTTTCCACAATGCTTCTGGTCTTGCGATGCGCTGCATTGTAGCGTTCATGGGCAGAGGTCCGTGGGTTCCTGACCGGAGTCATGACCCACGTTCTCTGCCCATATCCCTTGTCCGCTGTAGAAAAAACACAAGGAGAGAGACAGCAATTAGTACTAGTACATGTTTTTGGGTGGTAGTTTGTTTAAAATTGCCTTACTAGGCCACATATTAGCAAAATACATAGACATGGTTAATTTATTACCCAGTAGCCAGCCAGCTGGCATTTCGTTGTTATCAAACTTCCGGCACAGGACTGTCCGCTGCAAGACGTAAGAATCGTGGCATGAGCCGGGGAACCCCGATCTCACCGCCCGCAGCTTCATCTCATGGTCACAGACCACCATGATATTAAATGAATGGAACTGCTTCCTGTTTCTGTAGGACAGCTCCTGTGCACGGGGAGGGCGGAAAGGGATATGTGTACCATCAACGCACCCTAGCACATTCGGGATCCCTCCCATCAGATAGAAAGCATGTTTTATTTTGGCAACCTCTTCCTCCTCCTCAGGAAACTTGATGTAAATTGGGATTAAATCACAAATTGCCAGAACTACCTGGATTAGGATGCGGCTCATAGTAGCCTGGCTTATCCCGCTGAGGAGGGCTGAGGTTGCCTGGAAGGTCCCTCGTGCCAACACATTAAGAGTGGCACACAGGCGTACTATGCCTGGAATGGAGTGAGTGCGTTTGGTGGATGGCTCGATTTTGGTCTTAATCTGATCATATAGGGACTGTAGTGCAGCACGATTCAGACGGAAGCGGCTCCTGATCTGCTCGTCACTTAAGTCCCATACTGAAAGGCGGATTGCAAAGGAGCGGGGTGCCCTAAGCCTCACAACACCCCGCTCCCTTTCCTCCTGCTCTTTCAGCATACACATACATCCATCCACCCAGACACCATACATCACCCTCTTATCCATCACACACACTAAAGATATATACAAAAACAAAAATAAACAAAAAAAAACACTAACACACAACACACACACAAACAATCACACTACACACACACCCGCTACAATGCAGCTCACCACAAAACCAGAACTATAGTGGTCCAAACCACCAGCCTGCTGAAAACCAGCTTTCTAAGTTAAGCACAACCAAGAGGGGAGTTGCTGCACAGCCCACAAAAGGCCCCAAAATCAAGCCTCACTTGCTGTATGCTACACAATATTTGCAGATGCCACCCAAACCAAGCTCCTAAAGAAACAGCACTGATGTCAGAAATCACCCAACAAGCCACAGAGAGTGAGGACAGAAACCAGACAGAGGCTCAAATGAGCTAAGGGAAGCGAGCACAGCACCACACCACAGCCTTTGCCACAGTGTAAGAATAGCAGAACCTAGTTCATTCCTTCCTTTTATACTTCATTTTCAAAAGTGACAGGTCCGCTTTGCCGCCTTTTGCGTCGCTCTGCTATTTCCGGGCGCCAATTAGCCGACCCAGGTGTGCGTAAAACAGAGTGCGCACGCGCACGCTAGTAGCGCTACTAGCGTACTTGAGCCGTAACGTGCGTGCATTAACGGACATGGGCCAAAAATCAGGTGGGGACCAATGAAAGTGAAGCTGTTGTTTTTTTAAATAGCCGTTAGGCTAAGCACATGTCACAAGGGTTGCAGATACATCAGTCCATTGTTGGATTTGGGTGTGTGTTGTTTGTTGATTGAGGTCTGTAATGAGTTAATTGGCTAACACACATGCTTCTGTCAGTGCAGTGGAGGTGTGCCTAGAAGGAACTGGGCTGTATGTGTGAATCAATTAAGTGGGCTGCTTTTGGATTGGCTGTTAGAGCACATAAAACCTGCCCAAGCCTAAGAGATTGCGATGCCATTCTGTAGTGTGCATGCGTGCTTGTGGGGTGTTGATTTGTGTGTGTGTGCAGCTACAGGATGGAGCCAAATACAGGACATCTGCCGGCCACAGCAGGCCCGAGTAGGAGTTTGGTGGGTGCTGTGCGCAGACCTCCCTTACGGAAAAGGGCACAGCCTGAAGGTGGGGCAGCACCCCAGGCTAAGCGCCCAGGTGCCAAGAGGGAGCCTGAATTTAATTTGGCTGAGAATAATCATCTTGTGCGCCTGACACTTGCGAAATGGGAGCTGATATTTGGCTCCCAAAGCAAGTCCATAGGCAAACAAGAAAGAAGCAAACTGTGGGATGCCATTGGTGTGGAGCTTAGTAGCACAGCTCAACACCCACGTAGTGGCCCATCCTGCAGGAAACGCTTCTACACTTTGCGAGGGGCCCTTATGAAAAAGATGAATCACGATCTTGATGTGGACAGTGGGTTCATCCAGGCTCCAAAGAGTACCTACAGGCCGTATGAGGAGATGCTGAAGGCCAAAATCCCACTGGCTCGGCTGCAGGGTGTGGATCCTGGGGATGACACCACCGGTTGGGCTGAAGGTACATATTTTATGGCTTTTACTATAACCTAATGTTAATGTATGTGATTAGCATTTTTACATTCTGACCAACTAACTGTAGGACCTGTGAAGTATTACATTATAGCTAAAACATTTGTAACTTTTCTGTCTGTTGCTTTATGCATAGGTGCACATGCTGCTGTCCGGGATGTGGCTCCGGACAACCAAGCTCCTGCCCTTCCAGCAACCTCAAGGCTACCCCAGTCTGCCATTGAAGGTATTTACCCATTATTTGTTTGCTGGTTTTTTGATAAACAAATGGGTGTGGGAGCAGCTCAAGCAATAAAGGTTTGCCCTGTTGACTATTAATAATATGTGGGTGCGCCCTAATTGCACGCCCACTGTAACACTCACAGTCAGTAACTTACAAGGCCCTAACATGTGTAGATATGTAGGATGGCAGAGATGTGTAGCCATATATCGGCATATCAATGTGTGAGCCACACTTGGCTTGATTAGTCAATATTAGTGAAAGAGCTGCTCACACACCTTAATGCATGTTGTATTTTGGCACGCACATTAGCTATGGCTCAATGTTGGTTTTATTTTGCCCTAGCTCCCATGCCCTTGGCCCCAGCATCTCCTCCGGATCCCACCTACTCTTTGGATGTCGGTAAGTGCATGTGTTCACCTTGCTTGATCCACTTTGACTCAAGTGCATGTGTCTCATTTGTCTTTTTTCTTTGTAGGCCAAGTGACTGGTTCATCTTTGGACCCCACTTCCGATGTTGCCGGTCAACAGGACCCTGTTGGTGTGTAGAGCAATACATAATGTATCCTTTCTGCTGTTTAGGTTACACTGGTTCAATTTGGTTAGTCTACTAAGCTACATGTTTGCTTGGTAAACTTGAAGATGCCTCTTGGGAGTGCTGGTTGCCTCCCCAGGGTCCGTCTATTAGTTATTTTAGTGATAGCAATGTATATTTGCGGACATATTTTTAGGAAAACATTCCCTGTAGTAGTTTGCTGAATCTTTAGACACATTTTTTTATTTTTTTAGTTGACCCGAATATCGGAAGTGGCTGTCCAGAAAGGGCCCCTCAAGTTCCAGCTGCCAGAGATGAGGGTAAGTGGTTTTGCCTTGCTCTAGTATGTATTTTGGCTCTAATGTTGTGCCACTTGCTTCTGGCAACTTGTGTGTCCACATCTATTTTCAAGGTCCAATCTCGAGTGAGGACCCCACTCCAGACATCTGGGATATTGCGGGTATGTTTAATTTAAGCAATGTTTATGATGAGATTTGCAGAAATTAGTGCGTCTTAGTCCTGTAACATACATGTTAACAATCTGAGTTTAACCAAGACCTTTGGTCTACTGTGTATTTTTTAAATTTTTAGAGGTATGGCCTCGATAGCCTAACCAGGTTACATTAGAGTTTGGCCCACAGACCTACTAACCTGATTTTCCTGTTTAGCATTTGCCAACTTGCCCGACATCTCTGATGTTGATTCGCGACTCTCTGGCAGCGATACCTCGAGCCTACCTGGGCTGGAGGACACGCAGGTAACATGGCTGATGTAGACGACCTCTAAACCCATTGGCATATTCGTGGGTAGTGGAAGAAGCAACATGTAACATTTCATTTCATTGTTGTTTTGGCAGGAGGCGGAACCAGAACCCCAAGCTGGGACCTCTTCCCAAGTCCCATGTGGCCAAGCTTCAGAGGCTCAGACAAGGGTAAGTTGTCTAGTGAGTGTTTATGGTAACTTTTGGGAGGGGCATAACTGCATTTGTTCCGTTTGACTAAAATGTGGTTTAATATTTTTTTAGCCTCCAACCACAGCAAGAGGAGGTGTGGCACCAACCAGTGCCGATTTCTACACACTAGGGGTCCGGATGCTGGAGGACTACAGTCGCCAACAGCCGCGTGATGGAACTAATGAGCGCATTGCGGCGTTGGAAAATCAGGTGCTGATGTGTCAGCAACAAAATGAGGGCCTGCAGCGCCAGGTGGACCAGTTAAGGCAAAACCTACAACAGAACCAGGACCTTGGTCGCCTTGCCAATGTTATCGAGCAATCTGTACAGCGCCAGGAAGAAGCAATACAGCGCCAGGCAGAGGCAATACAGCGGCAGGACCAAACTTTGTTGTTGATACAACAGCTCATACAACAGCAGTCTATATTTTTTACTGCACTGTTGTCCCCCAACACCGCCCCTAGCAATGACTCCCAACCTCCCCGGCCACCCAGCCAAGAATATTAATTTGTATACCTTTTTCTTATGAGTTATGTAAATATATTTTGGAAAACCACCTCTAATTTGTGTTTATCCATACATGTGAAAGCTAAATACACAGTCAGGGCTGATTTGCTCAATCATCTCTAATATTATGCCACCATTTATGTGCCACATTAGTTAACATTGCTTACTATGGTGTAAACATGTACTGGCTCAAAATGGCAGCCTAATTTTAGACATAATGGTTTTGGGGAATCGAAACCTATGCTGGTCATGGAACAACACAGTTCTTGGTAAAGATAAATGTCTTTATAGAAATTGGCCCAACACGGGCAACATAGGCCAACAAAGCCAGGAAAACATGGCCACGGCAGCCATCCCCCCCACCCTAACGTCTCCGACGCCTCTTCATGGCCAGCAGCATCCCTTTCATCTGTCGGAAGGCCCGCCACAGTCTGCGATGCTGGCGTATACAAGCTGTAGAGATGTGATAAAAAATAATATATTAGAATTTGTTTGGAAACTCAACATACACAGATGTAGCAATGTAATGTCAGTGTTTCTAACTTGCTAACACTCACATTAACATTGGTGAACAATGTGCCCCTAACATTTTAAAATAAAGTTTTAATATTGACTTGAAAACATGTTAGGACCACATACCTTTACTCTTAAAGTGGACCAACACCCACAATATAGTTTATCCTGGGTTTTGGCCCACTTTGTTGTTTCTCACAGATCTGTATTTCCCCTGATGTGTGTATACACACAGTAATCCATAGCCACTCACCTCTCCATGCTCCAACGTGCTTGGCACAAAGAAGGCACGCTAACGTCTATGCAGGGAACAGGAATGTACACTCCTCTTCCACCCCCTCTTCACGCATGTCACTCTCTGGCTGCTCATGGGGACCCGGCGGCCATTCACAGAGGCCCAGGGGGGAAAAATGCACGTCTGGAGTGTTGCGCAGGAGCCAGCGGAAGATAAATTCCCATAATTAGGGGTTTGCTTGGTGGGGTGGACCCGTGGTACCTGCACTTATCGTATATTCTGCGGGGTGTTAGTTGTTAGTTGTTGGCAAATTAAATGTTTAATGCACATTAAACAGCCTTGGTGTTGGGCCAGGTTCACTCTTGCAAAGGTAATAATGTTTATGGGCAAGTAAGGACATTTATGTCTTTAGTCCAAGCCAAACATCAGTGCCTAAGGAAGAGGGAAGTTTGCCCTATAATGTTATTGGTAAACACCTAATCAGCCCCATTTGGTTGTCTATACGCCACAAATAGTCCGTATGTGTCCGTAACAAGAATGTGAGGCAACTATCAAGGATGGTGACTGGCATGTTGGATTATTGACCAAACACATTTAACCTAGATGTGTGTGATATTCACACATTGGTCAATTTCACATTTCTACAAATGTAACTAGAAGAGAAATGTTTATAAAGTATTTACCCATATTAATTTGGATGTACTCACCATCGCAGCTGTGGCGGTGGCCCATGCTGCTGGCCGTCCCTGGAGCTGGTGTGGGGAGGAGGAATTCTGCCTCCGTCTGCGTAGCAACATCTGTCCATAAAAAAACAAAATACCAAACAACATTTAGTGGAGCTATGACACCCGAAGTTTGGACATCAATCTGGTTATTGAGTCTTAGCTCCAAAAACAAACACTTCTTTACATACATGTTAAACGATATTTGCTATATTCCTGGCCCATTAGTTAATGTGAAGTGTTTATGGTTGCCACATGTATCCATTTTGCCAATCTGGCACTAACCTTTACATTGCAATGTAAATGACTCATTACCAATTTAATGGATAATGTTACCAGTGTGCAACATGTGTTTGCCCTAACTACTTCACGTAAATTAACTTTTGCTAGCACACATCATGGTGTGGCCAGAAACATAGGGGTGGTTTCCAGTTGGCTAGCACTGTAGTGTGGTTTGTGATGTTAATGTACATTAGCAAACCAGCTTAGACAATGGACCAGGAAACGTGTCTGTTAAAAGTGTACCAAGACACAGGATTGTGATTATTCAGTGTAGTAGTCTACTTTGGCAGAGCAACACAATTTTAGTCCGCCACCGCCCCTGCCTTCCGCACATCACTCCGCCAGTGTGTGCGCACACGCATGCCAGTAGGAAACAGAGTGCAGGCGCACACACATCTCGAGTGCCACACAGGAGGCAGGGACAATGGCTTCTGCCACCCCCAAAGAGGGAAGTAGTTTGTGGTGTTTGGTTGGGGGGGGGCCCTGGGTGAGGGATGTGATTTGGCAGGCAAGGCGCCATAATCCAAACAATATCAGCAAGGTTTGTGGGTCCACTTTAAGGAATGACATAAAGTCCAAAATGAACTAGCTTAAAACATACACTTACCACGACTATGCCCGAGGAGGATTTGACGCCAAAAATCCATGGAGGTGCCGCCTATATGATGCCCTGCAAATTACAGAGGAATTGCAAGGGCTAAGCACAAATGGTCAGATGAAACCTGGCACAGACTAACAATTAAAACATGTAAACTCACCAGGGGATGAAGCGCCACTTGAAGCCCAGGGAGGGCTCTGAGGAGGAGGCGGGGAGCCTCGGCTCCTCACACTCTGCTCAGAAGATCCACCAGGCAAAGGGCCACCCTCCTCCCTCTCACTCCCTGCTTGAGAGTGGCCCCTTGCATGGTGAGAGTCCTCAGCCTCAGAGTGTGAGGAGCTGAGGCTTGATCCAGCCTGCCCCCCAGCAGCACACTCCTCTGGGGCGTCATCCCCTTCCTCCCCTGGGTCCTCTAAATAGGACCCGCGGGAGGGACCCTCCCCCGATGACTCCCCCGAGTCCGCCTGCCTGGTTCGGGGGAGGAATCCCTTCCCACGTTTCCCCAGGGGAGGACGCTTATCTGTGTGGAGGGGGTGAAAGCAAATAATTAATATAAAGAGCAAAAAAGGACACAGCTTAGCAGATGATTCTGCACAAAGGCCAAAAAGAACATAAGCTTTAACTTACCTGATGCGTAGGCATCATATAGGCGGTACACGCCTTCTGGGTCCCGGCGCTTAAAATCTGACCATTTCTGTTGTATCGCCCGGATGGTCAGGTCGGTCTTGAAGCGCCGGGACACAGTGGCCTTCACCTCCATGGCAAGGCGTTTTTTTGCTCCTCGGGCATAGTCGTATTCGGCCAGGCAGAAGTCCTATGAAAAAAGTTTAAAAAAAAAAAAAAAAAAACATCAAAACATGACCTCAGAACAATGTCATAAACAGTTATACAGAGACAAGATCAAAGTGGAACCACACCCAGGATTTACATTAGTCTGGGTTTGTGTGCACTTTTTTGGGCCACAACTATTGTGGGTGGCCCACTGTCTGCAACCCCCTTTGAAGGGCCCAAATACACAGCTGAGGACACTCCCACGTCACTCCGCAAGCCAAACACAGCGGTCCACGCCGGTGTGGTATGCGCAACCAAGGGCCTTGGGAGGTGCATACCAGCTCAGCTGCATCTGCACGGCAAAGTACGCATGTGGCGTTTGACTCTAACAGGGAGTGCGCCTGCACACCAATTGAAAATATGTATGGCGCAGGGGTACACCCTGCTAGAGGTAAGCGCAATAGGCATCCGCAACTCACGCATGCACAGATGGGACGGGCCAGAGATAATTTTTGGGGCCCTCCAGGGGGGGGGGGGGGCATCCAAGCAGGACATCCACAATGGGGATGCCCCATGTGGAGTGTAAAATTTTGGACTAAAAACAATAAAAATTCAGCCCCTATCCACCCTGTGTGTTTATACATTTTTAAACTAAAAATACAACACTAAAATACTCACTTTAACAACCTGGCCATTGACCCGGCTATCCACCCGGGTGCGCCTTTGTTTTTGGGGCACAGGAGGGGAATGGGTGGGAGGGGTGGTATTTGGGGAAGGTGAGGTAGGTGGGGGATGTGGGGGAGGGGTGGTGGGGCCGGAATCTGAGGAGGAGCTGGGGAGGCGCATTACTCGCCGTTTGGGAGCCATATTGGAAACGCTAAGGAGGAAACAGGAACCGGAAATGACGCTAGCGACATGAGACATAAAAAACAAAACAAAACAAAAATACGCACCGCGCCCAAGCAACAAGCTAATATCAGCTATGTGCAAGCTAAGTGGCGGAAAAACATTAAAATGTCGCTGAAAAACAAGCTATTGGCATAAGCGCAAGACAGTTTTACCTTAAGGTGGCGTTGAAACGCAAAGGAGGATCCCGGAACCGGATATGACGCAAGCAACTGTGCTTCCAAAATAAAAAAAAAAACATGCGCGCAGCAGGGACAAGCTAATATCAGCTATGTGCAAGCTAAGTGGCGGAAAAACATTAAAATGACGCTGAAAAACAAGCTATTGGCATAAGCGCAAGACAGTTTTACCTTAAGGTGGCGTTGAAACGCAAAGGAGGATCCCGGAACCGGATATGACGCAAGCAACTGTGCTTCCAAATTGAAAAAAAAAACATGCGCGCAGCAGGGACAAGCTAATATCAGCTATGTGCAAGCTAAGTGGCGGAAAAACATTAAAATGACGCTGAAAAACAAGCTAGGGCCCACGGCGCCACAAATTATTAGCTTGATTTAGCAGGGGGTTCTACATACTGGAATGCATAGGTCCTTCTAAAGCATACACCGTTGTGCTTAAATATACAAATCTTATTCCTTCACAAAGTCATCACACAATCAAACTAGACAACTACCTGAAAATGTGGCACACATGAGAATGCATAACGGGTTGTTATGAGCTGGTACGACTGAATGTTAATCCTGCAATATGTGGCCAGGCACGCTCACAACTACAGTGTATTCATTAACAACGACTGGGGTCGCGGGAAGTGAATTCCTTGCAAATGGCAGAAGGGCACATGTATGAACAGCACAGCGCCGCACAACGCAGCGCAGCGAGGCACAGCGACGCTCGCGCCGCCACATAGTGAATTAAAACAGCGACTGCACAAACACTGACCAACACAGATTCATCAAGGACAGGGCTGCCGAATAGCTTGGGCGCTGACAATTTCGAAGAGCGAACGTGACCGCCCAACCTGACAGGCTACAAAATAGCTTTACAAGCCCCGTTTGTGTGGAAAACCAGCGCTTTTGAGGCCAATGAGTTTGGGTGGAGGAGATGCAATTCCCATGTCACTCACAACATTACATTGTGAAAAAAAAAAAAAAAAAAAAAAAAGATAAATAACCAGCTAGATTCATAAAACATATCAATATAAACATGTGTTGAATTTTGTCCAAAAGCAAAAAACCCCAAAACCACTAAGAACAATCATTGCAGCGTCTGCCATTGAAATGTATGGGAGAGCGGCAGGTAGCGCCAGGTAATACGTGTCGCTGTGAAGGAATTTGCAGCGGCGCTGTTCGGTCCAGCCGGCTTCATGATGAATGCCGCGCTAGCCGTCGCTCTCGCCGGCGCTAGCCTCATTTAGCTTGATAAATGCGTCATTGTGACCGCCGCCGGGCGTACTTGAGTCGGTAGGCGCCGTTAGCTGCCGCTACCTGGCGCTCGTCAGACACTACCTGGCGCTATCGCTTGATGAATAAGGGCCCTAGTATTGTGTGTCATTGCTCTGAGGAAATTGTTCTTGATTTGGGGTAACATCTAACCACATTTCTTTTAGACCAATTCACTCCTACATTAACTGTTTGGCCACAACTCTGCTGGGCTTCTTGTTACTGTGCATTGTCAGTTATGTCAGTTGGGAAGCTCAAAAATGGCTGCTACGTTTCTTTTCCAACTATGCCATGTTGTTGGTCCAGTTTAAGCATGTATACCTCCCCAGGGCAATTTAGATAGCAGCACATAAAAATTCATTTACCATTTTCTAACTCCTGCTTTAATTTAAAACATAAGATGCATTTGCAGGCCACCTGCAAACAGGAAGTTCTGCTGGGCTTCTTGTTACTGTGCATTGTCAGTTATGTCAGTTGGGAAGCTCAAAAATGGCTGCTACGTTTCTTTTCCAACTATGCCATGTTGTTGGTCCAGTTTAAGCATTTGTGATCAGGGGTAGGATTCATTTTTAACAACAGGTTCCCTATGCCTAAAGTCATCAAGTGGGGCAGAACACATTGCACACATATGTATTGCCAATAATTGTTTGCATACAATCTATGTAAATCAATGTAAATTCTATTAAAATCTGTAGTAGCAATATTAATGGCTGGTGTAATGGTAGTTATCAGGGTTGACCAGCAGTAATCACGGCCAGCTTTAATTGCAATCCAAAGTATGTCACAGTGTCAATTTATCTCAAGCAATGTTACAGCACACAGGTACGGTAGCCCAGGGTAAGGGTTAATGGGGTCAGAGCATGGGGAGATGACAAGATGGTATTTCAGCAGACAGACACTCAATGGCAAACAGGATAGTTGAACGCATCAGCTGGTTTTATTTTTACAGGGTTATGAAAAGAAAAGTTTAATACTTTAATCCACGCCACTGGCAAATTCACAGTTCACAGGCCACAGGTACACAAAGCCAATGCATGTATGTTTTAGTAAAAGGGTTAAATAGTTTTGTTTCCTTCAGGCAAAAAGACACAGGTCTCATATAATCACAACAGATTAAGGGTTCCACCACCCCACTTGGATGTGAACACTGGTACACGATTTCCAGTGGTCCCACTGGGTGAAGGGGTAGAATCAGGTCAGTGTCCAGCAACAACACTCCCAGGTGGGTTTAAGATTTTTGCCAGGGCTTAAAGGTTTCCAACAGGGGCATCCACACCTTACCGGAGTCTAGGCTAATCTCACGGCTTTTTCCAGTAACTCAGATGGCTCCTTACTGTTAGTTCCATGCCAAACGCACCGCCAGGGTCCTCTACAGGCATCAAAAACCTTGCACGCCGAAGCAGTATATCCTTCTGCACTGTGGTTGCTGTTCCCGCCACTCTTCTGATTCCCACCACAGCCGACTTACATAGTGTCAGTTATGGACGATCTCCCTGTCTGTCCCTTTCGCTTCCCCTTATGAAACCTCTGCCCAATACATTGTTGCCTGAAGTTTTCCCTCCCAAATGTATCTTATACCCCCTGACTTATCCTAAAGAGGAACTCTGATCTATCATTCTGGGATTGAATAAAATGTTGCTTTTCTCATTTGAGGTCTTATACCCCAAACTAGTGGCCAAAGTAGGAATAGCAACACATTTTATATATTACTGGACAATTCCCACATAAATCCCTTTTTTTGGTACTACCACACTGGTACTACTTACTTTCCCTGGTTCTGTGAACGCGCTATACATGCTTTAACAACTGGTTTGGCTGAACCTGCTTAAATCCAACCCTGTTTATGGGTTGATAAAATACATTTAGCACTGTGCACATTATGTATTTATAGATTTGGGGTAGATATTATTTTGGTCAGGAAAATGTATTGGTACATTTCTGACATTTACAGACTGGCTGTGTAACTATGATGTATTTATAGACATCGATTGTTATTTATTGTGCCGTGTACTGCTGTTTTTATCAGTTTGCCTATGGGTATCACTGTAAAATATATTAATAAACGTGCTAATTATTACACTGTGTAGTGCATATATCTTCAGGGTTTTAATTGGTCTGTTTTGTTATATGTTGAATACCCCTTGGACTGTACACAGTGATTTATCCATTGTTAATTTGCTTTTGGTTTTTGTTTGAGAGTTATTGTTGAGTCATGCACAGCTGCCCATGGAATCTATTAGTTTTTTTAAATGAAAAAAAATCAAGTTTTTCAAGAAACTCATATTGCATGCAAATTCCTTTCCGATTACAGTACCACATATGTAACGCTAGATACCCGTTCCTGCCCAGGAGACAGCCCAAACTTACTTCCCCTGCAGAGAGGGGCTTTTTATGGCAAAGAGAGCTGACGTGATCTCACTCACTGGTACAAAAGGCCCCTCCCAGGGAGGGAGATGTCAGAAGACGGCTTGTAGGGCAGAGAATCGCTGTTCTATGCCCCGCTGAAGATCCCAGACACAGGACCGAAGGCCCCCCAGTGCTTATCCTGGATGGGTGTAAGCTATATTTTTATGCTGTAAATGGGGAAAACACTAAGCTTGACATGGTGCTTACCAGTTGGAGAAGCAAGTCCGTATATTTGAAATGCTTGATGTTTAAAGGGTTAAAGTGGGCTAAACCATCCCGGGTTTCGGTCCGCAGCCCCGGGGCATCCTGATGTGGATGTGTGAAACCCCGCCAGTCATCTGTAGCACATACCCCATCAGCAATCCCACGGGGTGGCTCTTTGACGACTATAACAAATACAGCCCCTGTGGCAATTACACTTCTCTGCCTCTCACAGGTATGGCTTTTTTTGGCAGAGAAGTGTCATTGATGAAAATACAGCCCCTCGCCAGAGCAGTTGGTAAACAAAACTTGTCCGTTAAATCTCACATTTCCATATTCATATACATAATGATAGGGCAGCCAGTCTGCTCTTCACCCGTCAGTGGCTTGTGTGGCCCCAATTTAACACAACCAGTCACTTAGTTCACGACAGTTACATAGAAACACAGATTGGGTGAGAAATTAAGCCAAGTATCAGCTTCCAGGAAATCGTTAGTTGAGGAACCGCTCAAATTGGATTTTGACTAGTTTTTTATTTTTGTCAAACTGTCCGTTTGTTATACTCAAACACCAGATTGTACATAGGCATCATCACAAAGCTCCTTGGGTTTAGAGATATATATTAACCATTACCTGTCGGTGCTTTGGTAACCCCTATACTGTTATTATTCCTCTATCCTGTCTCCCTGAATCCCCTCTCTGACCCTCACTATCCCCTCCTGTCGAGGGGACAAACTCCATTTTATTTCGTGTTTTAGGTGTGGCTAGCAAACATTTATATTGATATGCATAGTTCCCATATTCTGAAACATCTGGGAACAAAGACACCCTGAATACGTTTTTGGATTGGTGTGTATTGATTTTTTAGTAGGCTAATCATAATTATACTTATATATACTTATTATACTATATATTATAGTCATTAAAGTAATACCTATGTATTTGATTTGGCTATAATGCCAGGTTATTTGACTCACTGGTTTTAAGTGGACCAAAACCCAGGATTTTGACTATCCTGGGTTTTGGTCCTTTCCCCGGGGGACCTTATCCCAATCCCATGGCGCGTCTAAAAGCATCTGCTCTGATGGCCGTATCCTCCGCTTCCCTGTAGCAGTGTGCATGCCCGTGCCAGGCATTCGTGAATGACCGGCGCCGGGCACGCTCCCTGTTAGAATAAATAAGAAATAATAATCAATGTCTATAAACAAATCCTGTTAGTTTTGGTCCACTTTAATTCATGCCTCTTTTTGGTATGACAGATGGAATGGGAGAATGGACGGTTTGCTTTGATTGATTTTAATATTAGAGACCCTCCAATATCCTTCTGATATTTCCAATACTTTTGGAAAAGAAGGGACATCGGAGATTGTAATTAGTAAGTCATCGGCATATGCTAGCACTTTCAATAAAGATTATAGTAATTCCCCTGATAGAACATAAATCCTTGATGCAGCGTAATAGCGTTTCGATGCAAATACTGAATATGATGGGCCATAGTGAGATTTGTTGGAAAGTTATTTATTATGATTTTTACATTTTGGTTGTGATAAAGCTTTGATGTTGTTAGGCACTTACCTCGTCGCCGTTCCTGGTCCCGCGGCGCGCTGTCGGGTGGCTCCCGGCGGGCTGCTGCCCGGCTGTCCCCGGGTCCGCCGTCTCCTCGGCGCCGTCGTGGGGTCCGGGGGCTGGCGGCGCGGGACGCTGCTGGTGCCGGCGTTGCGGCGTGCTCCGCGCGGCTGCGCGGGCCTGCCGCTCTCCCCGGGGATGCGGCGCTTCCCCCTCCTGGCGGGGGCACGCCCGACATTCAACGTGCTCGCGCGCGAGCACGTCTCCTTTATGCCTCCCGGCGGCGCTTTCCCCAGCGCGCCCGCCGGGGGCAAGTTTAAAGTGTCCAGTCTCTGGCTGGATCCTGGGATTGAGCCCAGGGACTGGTCGGCCTATCTGGCCTGGGCCGTCCAGCTCCTGGGACCTATCCCATGATCCTGTTTTGCACCAATCACCCTGGTTCCCTCCATTTCCCCTTTTCCCCAATGGCCAGCATTTATTATAAAGCCCTTCTGCTCCGGGTTCCCAGTGCCCGTTATAGTCTCTGGGTTCTGGATGTGTGTTACTGTGTCTCCCGTTACTATTTGGCTTTTGGACCTCGACTTCCCTTGCTTGCTGCCTGCCCTGACCTTTCGCTTGCCTGACCACGATTCTGCCTGACCCCTCTGATACCTCGCACCGTGACCTCCTGGGTTTGACCTCGGCTCGTTTGACTACTCTTTGTTACCTCCTTCGCATACCTCGCCCTGTGACCTCCTGGTTTGACCTCGGCCTGTATTTGGACTTCTGCCATCCGGCATCCTCGTTCGGGACTCCCTGCCGTTCATCAGTCTCCACCTTAAGCTGGTATCCTTTGCGCCCTATAAGTCCTGGGGGCAACCGACTGGGAGAGGCATTACCCGTGTCTCCTACAAGCGGGGGCTTGTCTATAGGCAGAAGAGGCGGTGGAGATTGGGGGTTACCAGCTCAAGACAGACAGGTGTTCGGTACAGTCCTGACAGATGTATTTCCAATTTAGCCTGGTCTGCCTATGACTATGATGATGTTCAACTACAGTACATTTAAAGCACTTTTATGACTTCCAATAAAACTGTCCATTTGCTTTGTTTCAAGCCCTCAAAGAGGAACAAAGGTTCTAGGTTTTGTTCCTCATCCTAGAGGCATTCTAATTCACTGTGTGAAATGTTCTATGCCTTGCATGTTAATGAGCGAAAATCGCTTTTGTACATCGCCTGATTCACATATGACACAATCCGTTTTATAGAACAGTGAATAGGAACAGGGATGGGAGGGAGAGGGGGAGGGGGGATCTGAATCCGCAAAAACCATCCAGTCGTACAACATCATTGTATACTTCTCAAACCCTCCCTCCTGATTCAAGACCAGATCCTCACCTGGGCTTTAATTCCCCTGAGATTCATCAGGATTATGGATCTTTTTTCGGGGCTTTTTAAACCCTTCACATTAAGTGAAACTATGTTAATCTCGGAAATGTATTTCCCCTGCATCCCTGACATTTTATGAGGCGAGCGGGTGCCTAGTAGTCTTTGAGAAGCCGCACTGGGGAGTGGTGGGGATAGGCCTAGGAGTGAAATCTATCAACCAGTTATGTGGGACACTTTATCCTTCTTAAATATGATTTGCAATGTGTAAATAGATTAATTTGTTGTGCTCATATTTTCCTGATTAATAGCATCTATTTTTCCATGGCAGAAATGGTCAGTATGGCATACATACTTTATTTGTACATTCCTATATTTCTTTTAATGTAAAATGCAACCCATTTATTATACATTCCAAAATAGCATTCACATATTGTATACCCACTGGGATGCTCTGGGTCAAAGGACTGTTGGGCAGCAACAATGCAGCGCAGTAGATGTCCTGTACTCTGTTTTGCCTTGATTAGATTATGATTATACTGTAGATTATGGTATATAATGTTATCACAGCACAATGCAAAGGAGGATAACAGAACAAGGGTGGGATGGAGCGACCTGAACAGGACACCGCCAAAATCAATTCTACAGATGAGTACTCACAGAATTGTATTTTTCCTGGTGTCCTGTTCAGGTCGCTCCATTCTTGACAAGTGGGACATCCAAAAGCAGTGTCCAAAAGAAGGGTGGGATCCCCAGTGAGCAACAGCACGTAGTTCATGACACTACCGCCTGAAGCACCTTACGGCCAAAAACAGCAGCAGCTGAGGCCCTAACATCAACCTTGTAAGACTTTGTAAAAGTATGAACTGAAGATCAAGTAGCGGCCTTACAAACCTGTTCCACGGAAGCCTGGCGCTGAAAAGCCCAAGAAGCACCAATAGCTCTAGTAGAATGAGCTGTAACACGAAAAGGGGGTTCCTTCCCCTTGGTAGAGTATGATTGCACCACCACCTGTCTGATCCACCTGCTGATAGTGGATTTGGCTGGAGGCAAGCCCTTCCTAGGCTCGTCAGGAAGGGCAAAGAGAGAATCCGTATTTCTGAAGGACTCAGTAGCAACCAGGTAGTACTTAAGGCCCCTGACCACATCCAAGGCATGAAGAGTCCTCTCCTCAGAAGAAGAAAGCGCGGGACACAAGGAAGGCAAGACAAAGTCCTCATTGAGATGAAAGGCATAAAAAAAACCTTAGGGAGAAAGTCGGGTTTAGGACGAAAAACCACCTTATCCTGATGCCGCTCGAAGTAAGGAGGCTTCATACAAAGCGCCGCCAATTCTGAAACACGACGCACCGAAGTGATAGCTAACAAAAAGACCTCCTTTAGAGTCAGGATGGATAAAGCAGCATCGCAAAAGGGCTCAAAGGAGGCCCCTGGAGAGCGGAAAGCACCAAATTCAAATCCCACACCGGTAACAAGAGCTTACACGGTGGACGTACATGAGTAACACCTTGGAAAAAGGTCTTGATAAGTCTATGATTGGCGAAGAATCTTTGAAAGAAAATAGCCAAGGCCGAAACCTGACCCTTGAGGGAGACCCGGATCCAAACCATGTTGTAGGAGCTCCAAAATCCTAGAAAAAGAAAGTGCAACAGGGAAAACCCCTAGACTCACACCAGACAATGTAAGCGTGCCAGACTGTAGTAAATCATGGAGGAGGATTTCTTCCGAGCCTGAATCATGGTTTGCACGACCAAAGCAGACAGCCCTTTCTCCGTCAAGATGGAGGTTTCAGCAGCCAAACCGTCAAAGCCAGCGTTCGTAAATTGGGATGACATAACAGCCCCTGAGTGAGAAGCCCTGGATCGTCAAGCATGATGTAACGATCCACTGACATCTGAACTATGTCCGCGAACCAAACCCGCCTCGGCCAACGAGGAGCCACCAGACTGGTTGACACCCCCTCCTGGGCTATCTTACGTAGCTCTCGACCCAGGAGAGGAAAAGGAGGAAAGGAGGAGGATCTCTTGACAGAGGATCTCTTGACAGAGAGACAAACCTTGGAAGCTTGTGATTGTGACGGGACGCAAACAGATCCACGTCCGGCAGACCCCAGCGGCGACACAGAGCGTGAAAAATCTTGTTGCTGAGAGACCATTCCCCCAGACGAGAAGTCCCCCTCAGGGAGTCCGCCTCCTGGTTTTCCACCCCAGGGATGTAAACCGCTGAGATGCAGATTGTCCGAGCGGACCTGGACTGTATGATCCCGTAGATAGGGAGTCAACTGAGACAGGACCAACCGGATCGCTCTCAGCTCCAGGAGATTGATAGGCACATGAGCCTCCTGCGGGCCCCACTGGCCCTGGAACTTCAGCGATTGCCAAAAACCTCCCCAGCCAGTCAGACTGGTGTCTGTGGTGACAATCTCCCAACAAGGAGTCAGAAAGGAGTCCAACCACCACGAGAGAGACTGCCTGGCCAGAGGAGACAGAGAAAACTCCTGCTCCAGGGACTTCTGTGACCGATCCAAAATGGTCAAGAGATTCAACTGAAAAGGTCTCATGTGGAACTGGCGAAGGGCACAGCCTCGAAACAAGACACCATGAGACCCACCAACTTCATCCCCAGACAGATTGATGGACGTTGACACGACAGTGCCTGAAGGCCCTCCACCTTCAGCTGAGGGAGGAACACCTTGACCTGAGAGGTGTCCAGCGTCATTCCTAAGAAGGACTTCACCATTGAAGGAGTGATTGAGGAATTGGGGTAATTGATCACCCACCCAGTCCTCGAGTGTGGACAACACCATCTGAGTGTCGCTTTCGGCCTGCTGAAGAGATTGAGCAGCAATCAGAAAGTCGTCCAGATAGGGAAGAACATGAATGCCCTGGCTCCTCAGTAGGGCCTTAACACCCGCCAGCACCTTGGTGAACACCCGGGGGGCTGAAGAAATCCCGAATGGCAGTGCCACAAACTGGTGGTGCTGATCCTCCAGCGCGAACCTCAAGAACTTCTGATGTCCCTGGAATATAGGAATGTGCAGGTAGGCATCCCTGAAGTCCACCACGGTCATGAAGTCGCCTGGCCAAAGCGAGCTAACCGCGGACTGTCTCCATGCAAAAGTGTCTGAATCTGACAAACTTGTTGAGACCCTTCAGGTCCAAGATAGACCTCAGAGTACCGTCCTTCTTGGGCACCGTGAAAAGATTGGAATAGAACCCTAAACCCCGTTCCAGGTAAGGGACAGGACGAATTACCCCGGACAACAGAAGGTGTTGGACAGCCATTCTCAGGCCCTGCGCCGTCAATGGATTCTGGAAGATCTGCGACTAAAGAAATCTTGGGGGCGGCCAAGCTGCCAGCTCTATTTTGTAGCCAGAGACACCATCTCCTGAATCCACCAATCTGAGACGTGCTGTCTCCAAACGTGAGCAAAAAGCAGGAGCCGTCCCCCCACCCAGATGGGTGAGGGCGCCTCCTCATGCCTGAGGGGCCTTGACAGGGGGCTTAGACTTAGACCCCCAGGAGAGATTGGGACGACCGCTGGACCTACCTCGTCCCCAGGAGTCTCAGCGGCCACCAGAAAAGGAAGAGCCTCTTCCCCCTCGAAAGGGGGGAAAGGAAGACGGGCCCCGAAAGGGCCGCACAGGCTTCCAACGATGAGGGAGCCTCCCATCTTTCTTCAGGAGATCCAGACGCCACGCGAATAGCCGAAGTCTCAGGAAAGGAATACCAGGGAGAGATTTCTTGGCGGCCGCATCAGCCGCCCACTGTCGCAGCCAGATAGAACGACGAAGCGCAAACCAGCAGGGCCGAAGCCCTGCCGCCAAGCCGGATGGTATCGTCCATGGCCGAGATTACAAAGCAATGAAGTCCGCGCAAGCTAAGAGATCCTTATACTCCTCCGCTCGCTTGCGTGATCTGGCGATATCCACAAGAGATCTCACCTTCTTTTTGATGGCTATGGAGACAATGGCAGCGGCACAGACCAGACGAAGACCAGCAGCCACAAGGGTGAAAGCGTGACATGCCTGTCTGTCTATATGGGCCTGGGGGAGCCACAATTTTCATTATGCAGTCACTGCGCCACCTTGTGGCGGATAACCCACTTCTCAAGAATGGAGCGACCTGAACAGGACACCAGGAAAATAGTATGCTTTTTGTGTCCTTGAGTACATATTGGAGGCTAGGTGGAGAGTGAGATGGGGGTAAGATGATGGTGAGATCTTTCAGCATAGTGATATGACAGGCAGAGATGACTTGGGGAGTGGTATGTTGGATATTGCCTACTAGCACCATATAAGCTACTCAGGGACTTGAGGAGGCTTTAGGAAACTTACTGGTGATGAGGGTTGTGGCAAAAATAGAGAAGTCGATGACCTGGGAGGTACAGCTTAGGGTTTAGATATGGGTCAGATTTTGGTAGAAATCCCTGTGTTTGTTGTCTTCATTCATTCTCCTAAATCTCAAAAGCTGGTTGACTCCACTGCAATACCGCCCATGTGACTTCCATGGATGTATCCCTCCTCAACTGCCAACTGACCAGTAGTGGGTTGTAGCTTGTTAGCCATATTGAGTATATTTGAAGAGGGGCGACCACCTACCTAGAATCTACAAGACTTCATGGCTGGTGATCTCCCTCTCTGTGGGATCCCAAATCAGCTGAGGCAAAATCCCCCAGGTGGCCCATAAACTTGCCTTCCTGGCAATCACACGACACATGCATGGGCCACCGTTGCATGCCCACTTACCTTCAGCTGAGCATACCCATGCCAGGCATTTCTGCATGATGTCGTGGTCACACAGAGCCAGCGGCTCGTCCACCATTCAGATTTTACTTGCCACTCTGGTGGCAGAGCGTCAAATTGAAAGCAGGATGGAAAAAGCTAACCCTTAAAGAGGAAAGAAAAAAAACATAATTGTTTTATTGCATCATACTGTACTATTGCTGATCCTACTCTTCTCCAAGGTCCCTAAACTGGCCTCCAATTACAATTTGACCTTTCAGGGAATTTCTCAATCTTCAGGCATGGTAATACAGCTCTTGGTAAAATGAGGATCACCCTCCCTTAACCCCTAACCCACTGACCTTTTTCTTTTTTACCTTCTGGACCAGAACTCCTCCAAGTTCATCCGTGATCCCTGCTTCAAAGTTTTCTGGACTGTGACACCCAATGACAAGACCTTTAGTTAAGCCCCCCCAACCTGCTATGGGCTGCTACATGTGTATAGGGAGCTGCAGGGGACTGCACTTTTCATGGAGAATCCAGGACATCTATAGGCAAATGTGAAAATCTTTGTGTGTATTTAGTACACCTCCATGCCTCCAAATGTTAACTTAAGATTTCAAGACAATGCTCATAGCTACTGTTTATTCAATCTAGTCACAGATGTGGGTGGCTTTATGTTCACACCGTGTAAAATGTTGGTACTATATACATACATAAAAAACAAGAAAAATTAACCATTAAAAGATTTATATTCTTTAGTTTCAGGGTTGGGTTTGGGCTTTCTTTCAATGACAATAAACCAGGACTCAAAATTATTTTATTGTTATATTAATACATATAATTCTCCACCCTGCTATTTCCCTCCCTCTTCAATAGCAGCTTTACCGTCACCACTCGCACAAGTAGACTCATTGTGACTGGCTAAGGGAGTTTGGCCAGTTACATGAACATACTTGTTTTTTCAGGGTTACAGCATTTAAGAACATTTTTATAGAAGACACTTCTATTCTATTTGATCTCCATCAAGTAATTGGCTTTATTGCCTAGTTCAGGGAGCCTCCAGTCTTATTTGAACCCCATCAGGATTGTAAATGTTAATAGAGGACTCATTGTTTGTAGGATGCTTGATTTTCCCAAATCTTGTTCTTGCGAAGTTATCTGTAGGCAGAAAAATCTTCAATTTATGAGACCTGTCTCTTCTCTTCGGATGCATGGTCCCTGGCTCTTAATGTGTGGCTACAGGCTGCTAAGAAAATGCCCCCTGCGCTATGGCAAATGAAACCCAGATCTTCCTTTTCCTTGACAGATCATCTGAAGAAGAACTAATTAATATTCTTTTCATTTTAAATACCCATTATTGCCCTTAAAGTTACCCTCCAGTCAAATACTGTAATACTGGAAGGTCACTGTACAGAGCAAAGGGGAAGAATTTACAGTTTTTTGACAGCCGAATGCTGCACCACGCGACTTCCCCCAGGACAATTAGCTGTCTTACATAGTATTCTTCAGTCACCCAGCAAGCATCACTGGCCATCAACAGTCATGTGGTACTTCACACCGGCATGGAACTTGGAAGTTGGTTAGAATTGGACACATGGTGCAAGCTCCTAAAGCTGGTATGCAGAGCAGGGCACCCCTTACGCAGATCAATGTTGGGAGACTCTTCAAAATATACTTTTAATTAGAATATGATACACAGGGCAGTTTCTAGGCAAAAAGCACTCAGTGCATTGATGTGCTATGATATGTCTCTAATGTAGCAGCAGGCAGTGCCCCCTTCTATGACTGAGCCCAATATGGGGAAGTTAGGGGCCTTTCTTATGGCCTGCACCAAAATAGTGGCAGTGACTCATCTGCAGAAAACAGGATGGCTGGGATTTGAAGGAAAGGAAGGCCAGCCAAATATCAGGAAATACAAAACACTCTCCGGGCAAGGCTAGAGTGCTCACCTCCAAACTTGGCAGAAATCCAAAAACGTAGAATAAGCCAGCCACGTAGTAGTAGGGAAATAAAAATACAATTCTGTGAAGTGCTCACCTGTAGAATTGGTATTATTTGTATACAGTACGTCCTGCTCCAGATATAGTACTTACACTTGGGTTATCCTCCGCCAGATGGCACTGCAGAGACATGCAAAAACAGGCTCCTCCCGGCCCCTCAAATACCCGGGGACCTCCCACAAATCCTCAGCATTGAAAAGCAGTGAACAAGAAGCCGGGAGAATGTAACCACCCAAAACAACTGGTAATGATAACAATGATAACAATCACCATACAGGGGATCCAGAATAATGCAAAAACCAGGGTGGGGTGGAGCAGGACGTACTGTATACAAATAATACCAATTCTACAGGTGAGCACTTCACAGAATTGTATTATTCTTAGTATACAGTACGTCCTGCTCCCGATATAGTACTTACACTTGGGACATCCAATAGCAGTGTCCATAAAGTAGGGTGGGATCCCCAACAAAAGGTGACAGCAGACAGTTTAAACCACTGCCGCCTGCAAAACCTTGCGGCCAAAAACAGCATCAGCTGAGGCCCTAACATCAACCTTGTAGAACTTTGAAAAGGTATGAACAGAGGACCAAGTAGCGGCCTTGCAAACTTGTTCAACAGAAGCCTGGTGCTGGAAGGCCCAAGAGGCACCAATAGCACGAGTAGAATGAGCAGTAAGGCGGAAGGGAGGATTCTTCCCCTTAGCAGAATAGGCCTGAATCACAGCCTAATGAATCAATTTGCTAATAGTAGACTTGGCAGGAGCCAAACCCTTCCTAGTACCCGAAGGGACCACAAAAAGAGCATCAGTCTTCCTGAAAGCTGCGGTGACTACCAGGTAATACTTCAGACACCTGACCACATCCAAGGAATGCAGAACCCTTTCCTTAGCGTTGCTAGGATTAGGGCACAATGAAGGAAGAACAATATCCTGATTCAAATGAAAAGCAGACACCACCTTAGGCAGAAAATCTGTCTTAAAGCGGAACACCACCTTGTCCTGGTGTCTCTCATAGTATGGGGGCTGAATAGACAGAGCCGCCAGCTCAGACACCCGCCTGAAAGCCACCAGAAAGACAACCTTGAGGGTAAGCACATCCAGAGCAGCATCCTGAATAGGCTCAAAGGGAGCACCCTGCAAGGCAGACAAAACCAAGTTTAAATCCCAAGCAAGGACCATAGGTTTACGTGGGGGACGCACATGAGTGACCCCCTGGAAGAAGGTCTTAACCAAGGGATGCTGAGCAAAAGACTTCTGAAAGAAGACAGACAGGGCAGAAACCTGACCCTTCAGAGTACTGAGTTTTAGACCCAACTCCAATCCATGCTGTAAAAACTCCAGAACCCTGGGGACTAAGAACTCCCTACAGGGGAGAGACCTAGACTCACACCAATCAATGTAGGTATGCCATACCCTATAATAGATGGCAGAAGAAATTTTATTCCTACCACGTCTGCGAACCACACTCTTCTGGGCCACCTTGGGGCCACCAGAATCACTGGCACCCTTTCCAGAGCAATCTTGCGAAGAACCCTGCCCAGCAGGGGGAACGGAGGAAAGACATACAGGAGCCGAAATTCTTTCCATGACATTGACAGAGCATCTGTGGCCAAGGTCAGAGGATCCTGAGACAAGGAGACAAAGGCCGGGAGCTTGTGATTGTGACGGGATGCGAACAGATCCACATCCGGTAGACCCCAACGGTGACACAGGGAGTGGAATACCCTGTTGCAGAGGGACCACTCCCCCTGTTGGGAAGTCCCCCTGCTCAGAGAATCTGCCAGTAGATTCTCTACCCCCGGGATATACACGGCCGAAATGCATTGAACATTGGCCTCCGCCCATGTCAGAATCCGCGACACCTCCTGGAGGGCACCTCTGCTCCGGGTCCCTCCCAGGCAACCACTGTCCTGTTGTCTGAGAGCACCTGCACAGCCAGACCCTTCAGGTGATTGGTCAACTGCTCCAGTACCAACCTGATCGCCCATAGTTCCAAAATGTTGATGGGCAGGTGGGCCTCCTGAGGGCCCCACCTCCCCTGGAACCGCAGGGACTTCCAGAATCCCCCCCAACCTGACAGACTGGCATCCGTGGTGACCATCTACCAGGAGGGGGCCAGGAAGGAACTGCCCTGTAGCAAGTTCTTGTGGTCCAGCCACCACGAGAGGGACCCTCGGACCCCGTGCAAAGACGTGGGGTCCTTGTCCCATACTGACAGAAGGTGAAGCTGCAGAGGCCTCAAATGGAACTGAGCAAAGGGCACTGCCTCGAAGCTCGCCACCATCAGGCCCACCAGCTGCATTCCCTGTCTGAGGGAGGGCTGGGGGCAGGAGAGCAGAAACCTCACCTGCGCAGTCAGAGCTTCCACCTTTTGTTGAGGAAGGAATATCCGTGACTGAACCGTATCCAGAATCATCCCCAGGAATGGGGTCACCGACAAAGGGGACAGAGAGGACTTGGGATGATTGATCACCCAGCCAAAGGACTCCAAGGTGGACACCACCAGCTGAGTGTCCAGCTCCGCCTGCTGTAGGGACCGTGAAGAGATGAGAATGTCGTCCAGGTAGGGCAGCACGCGTATGCCCCCTGACTTTATCAGAGACATCACCCCCGCCAGCACCTTGGTGAACACTCTGGGAGCTGAAGTGAGGCCAAATGGTAGGGCCACAAACTGGTAATGTTGATCTTTCAACGCGAATCTGAGAAACCTTTGATGTCCCGGGAACACAGGGATGTGAAGGTAAGCATCTTTGATGTCCACAGGGAGCCAATGGCCGAGCGCAGAGTTTCCATGCGAAAGCGTCTGTTCTTGACAAATCTGTTGAGGATCTTTAAATCCAGAATGGGCCTGACTGACCCATCCTTTTTGGGCACTGTGAAAAGGTTGGAATAGAACCCCTTGCCCAATTCTCTTAAGGGGACCCTGCAAATGACCCCCAGATCCAGAAGACCTTGCACGGCCTGTAGCAAGACCTGAGCTGATACAGGGTCCTGGGGATCCGGGACCTGATGAATCTTGTGGGGGGCCACACAGCAAACTCTATCTTGTAACCAGAGGACACTACCTCCTGAATCCACCGGTCTGAGACTTGGCGCCTCCAGACGTGCGCAAAGTGCTGTAACCGTCCCCCCACCCTGGCGGGCGAGGGCGCCCCATCATGCCTGAGGGGTCTTGGGAGGGGCTTTGGGTTTGGACCCCCAGGAGGAGCCCGGACGTCGTCCTCTGCTCCTATGCCAGGAATCTGCGCGAGCCCCTGCGAAGGACACCCCCTTCCCCTGCTTAGCACCTCGGTAGGGGACTGAAGGGGGGCCCTGGCTCCGAAAGGGCCGAGGCTGCCGCCTTTAGCAAAGAGGTCTAGGCGGTCCCCAAACAGGCGTAGCCCCTTAAATGGAAGTCCAGTAAGGGCTTTCTTAGCAGCATTGTCAGCAGCCCACTGGCGCAGCCATACCCCACAGCGTATAGCTACGGCCAAGGCGGAAGATCTGGCACACATCCTAATTGCATTATCCGATGCAGACAGGATAAAGTTAACAAACACATCATAGTTAGACAGTGCATTAATAGGATCAGGTGGCAAATCGTCTGGGCCGTCAAGTGCATTCCTGACCATGGCCCTGAGTGCCACCGCAGTAATGGCCAAAGCGCAAACCGGGTGCAGCGCCGCCCCCCCAAATGCAAAGGCATGGCATGCCAATTGGTCAATGCGCCAGTCCTCAGAATCCCGCAGTGTAGTAGTGTCAGGGGAGTGCATAATAGAGGTGTTAGACCTCGAGGGGCGATGGCCAGCACTTGACCATATCAGCAGGAAAAGGATACTTCCTGTCCAAACTCTTAGGAATCCCGGGAAGTCTACTGGGATGTTCCCACTCCTTAAGCACGAGGTTATTGAAATGGGTTTGCTCAGGAAATTCCAATCGAGCCTTAGCAGTATGAAATAGCTCACCCCTTTGCCTGGGAGCCGCAACAGGGGGAGAGATGGACAAAACCTCAAAAATCTGAGCCAGCAGTTTGTCTGTATCATCCGGGGTCCAGTGATCAGAGCCAGAATCATCATGACCCCTTGACTCCTCGTCAGATGACCCTGAGTCGGAGAAGAGCTCCCCTTCGTCCGAGGGGGTATGGCCATATAGATGCAAAAACTCATCAGACTCCGCGGTATCAGGGGCTAAGTGCTGCTTTTTTGTGGTGGCCTTACGCCCTAAGGTATTAGCAAGCAATTTTTCAACACTGTCCATTCTAGCAGCCACATCAGGATGAGAATCCCCGCTTGTATTGGGGGTTAGACTCAGACTTGGGGGAGTAGGTGAAGTGAGGCGAGGTGCAGGCCCAGCCACAGGAGGGGCGAGAAGTACCATTAGTGCCTGCTGTGCACAAGGAACAGAGACCCGTGCATTGTCACCGCTGATAGGTGAGACCCCACAAGCTACACAGAGCCGGGCTTGTCCCGAAGGAACCCCGGTCACAATATCCTGGGATGCCTCCATATGGTGATTAATAGGCCCAATAGGCCAGTAGGGATTGACGCTGAAAGCTACCCTGGATACCCCAATGACCCGCAGGGAAGTGGGAGTAATTATACTAGGCCCAACTGGCAATTACACCGGGCCGGGAGAAGCCACTGGATTCAACCACCTGAAAGACATAAGGGGAATAAAGGGTGTCAGAACCATGCACAGTAAGCAAGGAGCATGAAAATCGCCCGCGAGGGCACTTACAGACCGCGGAAGGAGGGGGACCGATACCACGCGCGCGCGACTACCATCAAAATGGCGCCAAGCGAACCTCGAAGGGCGCGGAGCGCGCCAAGCCAGGTCCCCCCCCCCGAAGAGCGCGAAGCTCTAAGACAGTAGACAAGGTTGTCATGAGGAGCGAAGTGTATGACACACTTAGAATAGATGATTTGCCAATGACGCCGCGGCGTCTGAGGCGACGCCGCCGCCCAGCGCAGCACATCCAGTGAAGCAAAGAGGCGCGCGGCGGCGGCAGATACACAAATAAGGCTGAGAATCAGCGCGGCGTCTGACACCAAGTATACACCAAGTCAAAGGACATTACTAAAGGCCACAAGAGTGTAATCCAATACACTGAGACCACACCCCCTCCCTTTTCTTTCCCCCCGAGCTACGGGGGGAACGAGGGAGGATGGCGACCCTTTGTACAGGGCCCACCGCTACACGGGGCATGGGCAATAATGCGGGAGGGGCATCCCCTAGAGGCTCACCATCAGCCTAAACCGCCTACCCTTTGGGGACTGCGGTGGAGCATGGCTCCATAAGCACGCATGGTGCTGCCTACCTTCACCCGACCAGCGCAGCCCAGGCTGGGAGGCACATCACAAGGAGGACGGGTGGGAATAGTCCAACAGGGCCGCAGGCTTTAATAGCCCCGCTCACCTGCGAGAGAGTGATACTTCATGTCTTCGCAGTCAGCACTGCAGAGAAATCTGGGGATTTGTGGGAGGTCCCCGGGTATTTGAGGGGCCGGGAGGAGCCTGTTTTTGCATGTCTCTGCAGTGCAGCGCCATCTGGCAGAGGATAACCCAAGTGTAAGTACTATATCTGGAGCAGGACGTACTATATACTAAGTCCTTTTATTTGATACCATTAAAAAAGCCCGTCACAGCAGCACAGATAAAAGCAGCATAGAGAAGGTGTCCTCACACGTCTACGCGTTTCGGGTTCTCACCCTTACTCATGACAGAGAACTAGTTGCTAAATATATGCTTATATGTCGCATAATCAAAACATAATCTAAGACATCTGTGGGTGGGAAGCATGGAAATTATTTATCTTAATTAGGTGGAGGAGTTTCCTACCTTTAGCCGGTCGGCCAGCGCACGCAGAATATCCCCATCACACAAAATGCGCGCGGTGGCTCTACCGCCAATAGGAGAAAAAAAGGTGCTGACGTAGTCATATCTGACACGGCTGGGATACAGGTGCTCCCAATAGCCTGATCCCCCTGCTTGCTCTCCCCTAGAAAGAGCCCTGAGGAAGTAAGTGCTTAATACAATATGACTCAAATACTTAATGGAATTTTTATTAATTTATAGAAGGGATTGAGGTTGTTTTCTTATGGGGATGTAACTATCTGATGAAAATACACACAAGGCTTGGTCAGCAGAAAATACAGACAAGGCTTGGCATTGCCTCTCACATTGTGCCGTGCACTTTTATGACACGAGGCAAACAATAGACCTGTTCTCTGCTCGTGGTGGTTTGTCTTTCCTGGGTGGCTGCATAGTTTTCAGTGTGCAGAGAATGTGGATAATTGGCCACACCTGTCTCCTCCCAGCATGTCTGGGTAAAGGAGCAATGCTTGGCCATCATGCACTGGTAATTGCTCACAGGAAAACACACACGCATCTGAGGAGTCAATGATACTATGACACAAGAGTTTTAGTGACTCCTCAGATGTACAAACATTTACTACAGAAATAATTCCTCTTCCTATTTTCTCTCATCATAAGCTTAATGTAAACTTATTCAGCTTTAATCATACAGAATCAGTCAGCTTGGTGATGTGTTAATCAATATGAGTCTACTACGAGCATGTTTGGTATTTTACCAGTCTTGTAAAACTTGTACTTAGTGAAAATGTTATTATCAACATGTCATGTCTTACCTTTGGGAACATCTGGTTACTACCCAGCCATCCCGCTTGGTATAATGCTGGGGATAATGCTGGGCTGCCAGGAAGGGAAACTTTTCTACTCTTTTCATGACCATGAGTAAATTCATTTGCACACATTTTTCAGGAGTAAAAATGGTTTCCTCACGTTTTTTCCCCCTCCGGTTTGTGCTCAATTTTTGGCATGTAAATCTGCGCATAGAGTAAGATTTCATGCGCAAATTTACTCAAACAGTATATTTGCATGCAATTTAGGGATTGTTTTGAGGGGTGAAAAGTGTATGCAACTCCGTTTTTTTCATGCAGCATTTTGCTTCAGCAAAAAGCCGACTTCACTAACTCACATGCTTATTTCATTCATTAAACAAATATTGTTTTATGCTAACAAAAGGTGGCCACATATGGTTTAATAAAAAAAGAAACAATAGATTAGTAGCTCAATTATTAAGAACTAATTAAGAACTAATAAACCCTAAGCCGAGGTCACCTCCAACATGCCCTCAGCTGGCAAGTATGTATGGGTAGCTGCCAGAGATCTGAGGACATCTCTATGCATATATTAAAACCCTTCATGTATATTAAGCACACCTCTAAGATTTCTCTTACCCTTCTTAAAAGGTTTTTACCCTTGACTGGTCCTCCAGTCAAATATGACCTTACATTCCATTATATCAATCGCACCTAGGGGACCCTGATTTCGGATGCCCCAATAGTTAAAGCTTTAGAGCTGCACACTGCAATAAAGCATGTCTCCTACTGGATACATGGGTGCTCAGCTATATTCTGTCTGGCAACCAGATGGAGCTTTGATAGGAAAAAATGCTGTGAATTGTTTTTGTTCTTGCATGGCACGGCCTGCTTCGGTATTCATAACAGTTGGGTTATTACGCCACAAGGTGGTGCAGTGGTACTGCAGAAAGCCTTGGCATCTCCCGGCCCCCTATAAAAACGGGATTAACCATAGAGTTCCCAGCGTAGACAAGCAGTGAGACAAGAAGCCGGGAGAGAATAAAGGTAATAAATATAAAAAAGGTGAAAAATCCCAATTAACTTGGAACAATCGCCATAAAGAGGCACCCAAGAACAACGATAACAAGGGTGGGTCGAAGCAGGCAGAGCCATGCAAGAACAAAAACAATTCTACAGGTGAGTACTCACAGAATTGCTTTTTTCTTTATTGCATGGCACGGCCTGCTTCGGTATTCATAACAGTTGGGACATCCAAAAGCAGTGTCCAAAAGTAGGGTGGGATCCCCAATGAGTATCAGCTGGCAGTTCAAGTCACTACCCCCTGAAGCACCTTGTGGCCAAAAGCAGCATCCGCTGAGGCCTTAACATCAAACTTGTAAAACTTGGAAAAAGTATGAACAGAAGACCAAGTAGCGGCCTTGCAAACTTGTTAAACAGAAGCTTGGTGCTGAAAAGCCCAAGAAGCACCAATAGCACGAGTGGAATGAGCAGTAATTCTAAAGGGAGGTTCCTTTCCCTTAGCAGAATAGGCTTGAACCACCGCCTGACGGATCCACTTGCTGATAGTGGATTTAGCCGGAGGCAAACCCTTCCTAGGTCCAGAAGTGAGAACAAAAAGAGCATCAGATTTCCTGAAAGGTTCAGTAGCGACCAAATAAAAGTTCAGAGCCCTGACCACATCCAGAGAATGCAGTGTCCGCTCCTTGGAATTAGCAGGATTAGGACACAATGAAGGCAAGACAATAGCCTTGAATCAGAGACACATTCATCCGGACTTTCGTAGCTGTCTGTGAAAGTTTTTGGTGGGTGTTTGTCATTTTTTTGCTTTTTTCGTTCATTTTTCATTCGTACGAACGTTTGGGCAAATGCGTATATGCGCTTTCGATGAACGGAAGCAAATCGGAACATTTCCGTTAGTTCGGATCATTTTCCAAACCAAATCTGAAATTTTTCGTTCGTTCAGATAACTTACGTTATTGCTATGGGCTTGCGTCTAATTCAGAGAGCTGATTGCCGACGGACCACCACCCTATACTTCCGTTTCCTTTGCGATCCTCTTACGCGACCATTTTGACCTCGAGACTAGCAGCTATGGACGGACGAGTCTAGTGCATTTGAGGAGCATGAGGATCTGCAGCTCATGGGCATTGAAATTGTCCGGAGGACTGAGACCAGATTGCACCGGCGGCGACGCATGCATATCGATGGCATGCATGACGTTGAGCTGTTCGAGCTGACCAGACTTAATCGCGCTTTCCTCCATAAATTGTATAGTGAGCTGCGGCCATGGTTAGCCTGCACCACAAGGAAGGGGCAAGCAATTTCAGGTATGACCAAGATGCTTGGCTGCCTGCAATTTTTGGCGAACGGCTTGTTCCAGAGGCTGGGTGCCCACTCCGTGGGGTTCTCCCAGCCTACGCTGAGCAGCGCCCTATCCAAGTTTTTTCGAAGGCATGGGTACCATTACTCGCAAATATATTTGTTATCCTGACGACATGGTAGCCAGAAACGCGATTAAGCTGGCATTTTATAACATCGCCGACATGCCCAACGTCATGGGTGCAATTGACTGCACACACGTTGCCCTTGTCCCTCCGGCAGTAGATGAGTATATCTACAGGCAGGTTCAATCAGTCCTTTTTTTCACTTGTGTTTTAAGGTCCTTCCAAAATCCAAAATACCCTCCTTTGCAAATGTCCCTTCTTCGAATTAGTTCTTCCTTGTAATTAATCCCTCCTTGTAAGTTCTCCATCCTTGTAAATACTTCCCTTATATTTTGGCTTTCCTCCATGTCATTTATCCCTCCTTGTAATTTATCCCTCCTTTTCCATAATGACTCATTGTAATTAATCCCTCCTTGTATTTGTACCAACTTGTAAATTTTCCCTCCGTGGAACCAATACCTCCATGGAATTATTTACTACTTTAAACTATTGCCTCCTTGTAATTATTCCCTCCTTGGAATTTATCCCTCCTTGGAATTTTGTCTCCATTTTTAGGTATCCCTCCTTTTATGTATTCCCTCCTTTTAAAATTTCCCTGTGGAACCATGGATCGTATTTAGTTGCATAGAAATGTCACATGTGTTCACCAAGGAAAACTTTTAATGTGTGCCTGAAATAGACCCTGGAAAGATAATCTTTACTTTATAAAACATACATATTGTTTTTGCACAACCCAAAATACTTATGTACTTGTTTATTGCTAATTTAATTTGCCCACAGCATTTGCTTAGGGTGTGATGAGTTAGTGTTCCCCTAGTTTGCGTCCCCTTTAAAATGTTTTTTTTTTGTTTTTTTGATCCCAGGAACCGCAAAATGGGACACTCAATGAATGTCCAAGCAGTGGTGGCCCCGGACATGCGGTTCCTTAGTCTGCTCGCCGGGTTCCCAGGCTCATCCCATGATGCCTACATTCTTCGCAGATCTGGATTGTACAGTCGGTTTGAGTCTTGGGAATTTTCCGGTGGATGGCTCCTTGGTAATTTGACGCCAATAACGTCCTTTTTTTGGATATGTATGGCTATGATTTTAGTTTGGGTTCCATGTATGAAACTATGCCTTTTGGAACACCTTCTTTACCTGTGAAACACGACCTTAACCATTAGATTTTGCAACCAACCAAGGCTTGCCAAATGTTAGTCCTGCATTAGCAAACTGCAGAAATGGAATTTAGATTAAAGTAAGAATGAGTCTCCCACACACTCTGCTTAAATTATGTCCTTGAATTTATCCTAGGGTCTGCGCCATCTTTGAGTCGATGCATTAGACTTACTGAGTAGAGGAGAGCGGGATAAAGTGCAGGGGCGGGTTACAGCTGTTTTTTCCTCACACCAAGCAGCTACCGGGTCCAGAAAATTTTAGATATCCAAGAATGCTGAGCAGCACACTCCGAAACCAATACCTGTTAGCAGTCTGGCCGATTGGCACTCACCCGCCATCTTGGATGTATAATTTTTTCAAACATCTTTTTTTTTTTTATTTCAAGGGCCTGTACACTATGTATGCTCATGCTGTGTAGCAAATGTGACCTAGGCTCTTAGTAATGTTGTTGGGACATTTAGGGGCTTCAATTGATTTCTGAATGTGTAATTTATGTTTTTCATCATACATTTTGCCAGGTGATTCCGGCTATCCACTTCTTCCGTGGCTGTTGACGCCCGTCCTCCGGCCCCAGAATGCAGCAGAGGAGGCATATAATAGGGCGCACAGGAAGACCAGGGCCGTGGTGGAGAGGGCGTTTGGCCTGTTCCGATGCTTGGACCATACCGGAGGAGCCCTTCAGTATGACCCCAAAAAGGTCATAGATATTATAATGGCCTGTGCAGTGTTGCATAATTTTGCTATATTGCAGTGTGTCCCCCGGTATGTGGATGTGCCCCCCTCTCCACCCACCGATGACCCAGACGAGGACTATCGTGGCCCACCGAGTGCGTCTGCCCAAAAAGTGCGGTCTAATTTAATTGCGACACATTTTTCATAATTTGTCTTTTCTTTGTTTGTTTGGTGCCTTTTTTCTTGGATTCTTCTGAATTTGGCCCTTTGTGTTTGTATCTTTGTTACTTTTACAAACAGTAAAGAAATATTTTAAAACAACCTCACACATGATTGTCATTTGGCTTTTTCACCATGTTACAAATGTGTTACTGCCTACTTTAACTCAGCTTTATTCAGCCAAAACTAAAAAGCATAAACTTAGTCTACCACAGGTAAATTACAATTTTATGTAGTTTATTTCTGAAGCAAACATTGCATTTGCTGGTCACTCCCATAGTTGCATCAAAAACATGGGCACAAAAAAAAAATGTAAGTTGAGCCAAATCAAGCCACAAAGTTAAGGACAAATTAAAATGTTACAAACATAGGTCACAAGCATTGCCATGTCCACATTGTGCATGCAATAAATAGGCCCACAGACACACCCTCTCCTGCTTGGCCACATTTGCCACAGGCACAGGTGTAGAGCAGCCAAACCTATGCCACATCTACACCTGTTATTCAGTGTGACACCCAAACAAGAACCCCCAGTCCCAATCCAAGTCCATTTCAATCTCAGCCAGGGGTCAAGGTAGTAGTTTGCCAGCCCAGAATGTCCCACAATCATGCCTACAAACAGGAGGAGCCAGAACCAATGTCATTCACCACAAGCATGCAGCGCAACAGCTTGAGTGGCAGGTTCATTGAGGCTTCCCCTCCGGCATTGGCTAGTGGGCTACCTCAGCACTCTAATTAGCTATATGGGCGCAAATCCAAAGCATACAAGCCAAGCCATACCAAAAGGGTATATTGGTAGGGCTCACCAGACAGGTCAATACAGTGGGGATGTAGATCAAAGATGTGGAGCAGATACAGGCCAAATAGGCCTTAAAATGGGGGATGCCCATAAAACCCAGGTTGGGGCCCTTGGAGGTGGGCCCTCACCTGGGCCTGTGTGGCATTCAGAATCTGCAACTGTTCCAACATGTTTCTATTGGAAGTTTCGAAATTCAGCCATCATGGCACTGAGACTGTCAGTTAAGGTGGCCATGTGGCTGTTGCTATTTCGAACTTCCTCCAGCATGCCACTGTAATAATTGGATAAGGTGGCCATGTGGCTGTTGTTGGACCTAAATTCAGTCAGCATGGCGTTTAATGTGTTGTTTAAGGTTTCTAATTGGCCATGAAGATGTTCCTGGTTTCTTTGATTTTGTAGGCGAAATAGCCGCCTCTCATGGTGCCATGCTGACTCCATCATCTGCGCGCCCCTCCCCTGGGCAAGTGGGCGACGTAGTCGACTAGGCCTCCCAATTCCCCGGGTTTGGGGGCGTGCAGAGGATGTGCCTCTAGGTCCACCAACAGCCACAGGTCTGCTTGGCAAATCCTCAGCAGCAGAGCTAACACTGGGGACTACGGCATGTTCAAACTGGCAGAGGATTACCCACTAGCTGAGGGATGATGCTGGGCTGCATTTGTGAAAATAAGCCATGTTAACACACAACTAGGCATTGGTGATGCGTATTAACACATATGGTTCAATAAAACACGGGCCCATGCATGAATAGCAACTCCCCCAACAGACCAAGTTAAACTTGACTATGAATTACATTATCTGTTAGATGTAATAGTCAACAAGTACATACACATTGGTCTCCTTAACCAACATAAACATGCATGTACTGGCTGTTGTGAGGCTTCACACATCCCTTAAAACCCATTATGGGACCACACTCAGCTTGCAAATAGCATTTGCCATTAGAGTAGGCTGCTTGACATTCTTTCTATGTCAAACGTTCAAGCACCCCACATCAAGTCATTTGTAGCAAAGCACAGGTCCAACCCAAATTGGCTACAGATAAAGATGGAAGTGTTGTATGTAATTTTCTACAAATACATAACAGGCAGTCCTTGTCTAATCTCAATAGCGTTCCTCAAGACTCACCCAAATAATCTCAGAGGAAGTAAACCAGCAAATAATGGTTCGCCACACATAACACACCCTGTTTAAATTGTAACCTCCACTACAAGGCACACCTTAGGGGCATGTGTTAATATATGGGTTTGTGCCTAATTTTACACGCAGATCACATTTCACATACACAGTAACATTACTAACCGGCAGGAATATAAGGGATGTCCGTGTCCTGTCGGGCCGAGTGTCCCTCTAAGGCCACAGGATGTAGCAGGCCCAGCACCATCTCCTCAGCTCGGGTAAATTGCAGTTTTGTGGGGAATCCGCCGCCAGTTTGTAAGCTGAAAAAGAGAGTTGCACACATTTAGAGAAATGTTTCCAATACAAGATGAAGCAAAATCCACAAAGTATATATGTACCTGTAATGATGCTGTTTATTTTCTTTCTTCCGTGCTGCATACTTTAGGTCCAATATTTTCCTTTGTATCTGCTCCACATCTTTGAACTCTTACCCCGCTGCATTGACCTGTCTGCGGAGCTGCTCAAAAATCTCCGCTTTCCGCTGCTTGCTTGTAGCTTTGGATCTGCGCCCATATAGCTTATCATAATACAAGGTGAGGCCACTAGCCAATGCCAGAGTTTGGGCCTCACCAAACCTGCCACTCAAGTGGCCTCGGCGCAGTGTGCGCCCTGTTGCTTGACGTTCTGGCTCATCAGTGGTTGGCTGCAAATGGGGGGACATTCTGGGCTGGCTGTGTTGGGGAGAAATGTAGGACAGGTGGCTGGCTTCTGATTGGACTGGACTTGGATATGGGCTTGGGGTTCTTGCCTGGGTGGCCACTGAACTAGCAGGCGTAGCTGTGGCATTTTCTGCCTGCATTTCCAAATGTGGGCGAGGAGGAGAGGGTGTGGTGGATGATGTTGGGCTTCTTGGCCTGTGGCTCTTTCACAGTTTCATGGCCCTGGGAGGTTGATGCACATGGCTGGGGTGATGCTGAGCTCTGGCTCCTGGGGCTTCAGGCTGGTGTCTTGGCCTCTTGGGCTGAGAGCTTTTCCCACGTGGCTGGGGTGATGCAAAGCTCTGGCTCCTGGGGCTCCAGGCCCCTTTAAATACTAATGCCGGGGTCTGACGTTTACACGTTCGCGTACGCTTGCGTACGGTCGTTCGTCCGTGCAGAACCCGGAAATCACAGGGGCATTACTTATCTGCTGCAGACAAGAGGCAAGATGGCGCCCACAATCTTCACCCGCCAACAAGAAGAGATCATCATGCTTGTAAGTGTCTTTTAATGCCTTTGATTTGCCATGTAAATGAATGCCTAGCCCATAAGGAAGAACATGAACAAATGGTTGTTTTAAAAAGTGTATCAAACTCCGTGGCAAACTGAAGTGAGGGCCCACACGTGCGAACCAGCACTGAGGCCAGCTTCAAGGATTGTATTAGGCTACAAATATGTATGTTAATGTCATATTGATGTCAAATGTCAAATGATCGATTGTTCACAGATATTTGTATGCGGACTTCACACCTTTTTTTTGATTGTGTTTTGTAGACCATGCTGGAGCGCAGGTACGACTACCTACCCAACTCTTTTGAGAAGCGCACCGTCGCCCTGGAGAATCCACCATCAAACGGACACCACCTTTACCCACACGCAGATCATGCAGCATTGGTCGGACCTGAAACGGTTTTTCGGACTCCATTTCCCTAGTAAGTACATAGCGATTGCATGCCACATGTTGATGCAGAAGGTAGGCCTTTAGTTATAATGCCTTTTCTTTGTTAGTGATGGATTACCGCATTCGCCGCACCCGGAGGCGCACAGGCCGACCAGTGCTGCATGAATCTGCTGCTGGAAGTGAAGGTGGTGGATCTCCAGGGCGACAGTCCTACCCCTCCTCTGTTGGTTCCTCAGACCAGATCCTGGACCTTTCCACAGAGGAGGGGCGGCACGGCGTGGGCAGGGAGTCGTACCCAGCGACGCATGTGGGAGCCTCTGGTACGTGACTCTTCATGTAACCGCACACACATATCCATGCTATTTCCACCCAAGCTGATTCCCTTAATCTGTTTTTGTAGATGCTTCAGTAGCGGGTGAAGATGCGCAGGCTGCAGCAGATCTCGGCCAGGAGGCACACGGAGAAGGTTAGTGATGTGACACACAAATTGAAAATGACATTTGATTACTGTTGACTAAGACATAATCAGTGACCCTATTTGCCATGTCTCAACAGGCTCTACTTCCCAACAGTGGCAGGGCCCAGGACGTAGGGTTGTCCCCAACGAGGCATCCGTCGGCCACCAACCAAGTAAGTTGTAATGTCATTCTTTGCAGTATGTGTTAAGTGACATGATCACACAAATTCATAAAGGCAAAGTCAATGTCATTAGCATAATGACCTGTGCCCACTTCCTTAGTGTAATGACTTCCCAGAATGACCTCTGGCCACTTCCTTAGTGTAATGACTTCCCAGAATGACCTCTGGCCACTTCCTTAGTGTAATGACTTCCTAGAATGACCTCTGGCCACTTCTTTAGTGTAATGACTTCCCAGAATGACCTCTGGCCACTTCCTTAGTGTAATGACTTCCCAGAATGACCTCTGGCCACTTCCGTAGTGAAATGACTTCCCAGAATGACCTCTGCCCATTTCCTTAGAGTAATGACTTAGCAGACTGACATATGTCGTGTTTATTTAGGTTGCCAACTAACAAACATTCCATCCACAGGTGAGAAACATGTATTTAGCGCAAACGTATGTTTTTTTTCTAAATTTTATACAGGGACCACACGGGCAAGAGTGGAAGAAATGAATCAAAGGGTCCTTGAGTTGGTGGCCGATATGCAGCAGCTGGTTGACTCATTGGGGACAACAGAAGAAGAATAGTGTTCTGGGTCCTGTCACTGTTTGGCCTAATGTAAATAGTTTTATTGTTTTACATTTTTCAACTTTTTATAAATTTTAATATTTTTTAAATTGCAAAAATTTTAATAACTTACATTTTAAACCAATGGCCCCAAAAAATGGCCTTGAAATTAAAAAAAATACTAAACAAACAAAACGTTTCTGTGTCATTTATTTACACAAATACATTAACAACAAACGAAGGTTTATAATAATATTTCTAGATGAAGATTCAGATGAACAGGAAGTGGTTTGGGTAAGTTTTAGGGGCCTAAAGTGGACGAAGAACCTAACCACGAAGTGATTTGGGTAAGTTTTAGGGGCCTAAAATGGAAGAAGAACCTAACCGCGAAGTGATTTGGGTAAGTTTTAGGGACCTAAAATGGAAGAAGAACCTAACCGCGAAGTGATTTGGGTAAGTTTTAGGGGCCTAAAATGGAAGAAGAACCTAACCGCGAAGTGATTTGGGTAAGTTTTAGGGACCTAAAATGGAAGAAGAACCTAACCGCGAAGTGATTTGGGTAAGTTTTAGGGACCTAAAATGGAAGAAGAACCTAACCGCGAAGTGATTTGGGTAAGTTTTAGGGACCTAAAATGGAAGAAGAACCTAACCGCGAAGTGATTTGGGTACGTTTTAGGGACCTAAAATGGAAGAATAACCTAACCGCGAAGTGATTTGGGTAAGTTTTAGAGACCTAAAATGGAAGAACCTAACCGCGAAGTGATTTGGGTAAGTTTTAGGGACCTAAAATGGAAGAAAAACATAACCGCGAAATGATTTGGGTAAGTTGTAAGGGTCCAAAAGGGAAGCTGGAGGATAGCGCTACGGGGTTGGGGTAAGTTGTAAGGGTCCAAAAGGGAAGCTGGAGGATAGCACTAAGGGGTTGGGGTGAGCTTTAAGGGGCCAAAAAGGAAGCTGGAGGATAGCGCTAAGGGGTTGGGGTGAGCTTTAAGGGGCCAAAAGGGAAGCTGGAGGATAGCGCTAAGGGGTTGAGGTGAGCTTTAAGGGGCCAAAAGGGAAGCTGGAGGATAGCGCTAAGGGGTTGAGGTGAGCTTTAAGGGTCCAAAAGGGAAGCTGGAGGATAGCGCTAAGGGGTTGGGGTGAGCTTTAAGGGTCCAAAAGGGAAGCTGGAGGATAGCGCTAAGGGGTTGAGGTGAGCTTTAAGGGTGCAAAAGGGAAGCTGGAGGATAGCGCTAAGGGGTTGGGGTGAGCTTTAAGGGTCCAAAAGGGAAGCTGGAGGATAGCGCTAAGGGGTTGGGGTGAGCTTTAAGGGGCCAAAAGGGAAGCTGGAGGATAGCGCTAAGGGTTTTAGCTAAACATTGTAGTAGAAGTGAGGGTGGCAAATATGTAGGCGAGCACTTTAATGAGTTATGTTTGTAATGCGCATGCGCAAGATCGTAAGGATTTCCGTCTGGACGATTATTTTTTGTAAAAGTGAAACCGAATCTATCTGGAAACGTAAAGGATTCGTGTGAGGATACGATGGGAAAAGGGCAAAAACGAAAGCCTACGTTGTTACCTGAGAAAATGAATCAGAAAAGTCTTGATGGAAAATTACATCCTCGTACTCTGGCATACGAGCGGACGGAAACTTTACAGAAGGTTTACAATGCATGCATAGAATCGCTCGCACATTCATACGAGAGCGGGAACATTTGAAAATAATACGACATCGGCACTAAAACGGAAGGTTTTTTGTGTCTCCCTGAATCGAGCCTAATGTCCTGATTGAGATGAAAGGCAGACACCACCTTAGGCAAGAAATCCGGCTTAAGCTGAAACACCACCTTATTCTGATGCCTCTCAAAATAAGGAGGTTTGATAAAAAGCGCTGCCAGCTCAGAAACTCGCCTTACAGAAGTGATAGCCACCAAAAAGGCTACCTTAAGAGTCAGAATGGGCAAAGCAGCCCCACGGATAGGTGCAAAGGGAGGACCCTGCAGAGCAGACAACACCAGATTCAAGTCCCAGACTGGTAGCATAGGCTTACGAGGTGGACGTACATGAGTAACACCCTGGAAATAAGTTTAAACCAACCGGAGGTTGACAAAGGATTTTTGGAAAAATATTGCCAGAGCTGAAACATGGCCTTTGAGGGTACTTAGTTGAAGGCCAGAATCCAAACCCTGTTGCAAAAATTCCAGAATCCTGGGAATGGAAAAAACCCGACAGGGAAGAGACTTGGACTCACACCAGGCAATGTAAGCATGCCAGACCCTGTAATAGATAAAGGACGAGGACTTCTTCCTAGCCCGACTCATGGTATCCACAACAGAGGCAGGCAACCCCTTCTCTTTCAAGATGTAGGTTTCAGCAGCCAAGCCGTTAAAGCCAGCGTTTGTAAACTGGGATGGCGTAGCTGTCCCTGAGTGAGAAGATCTGGATCCCTGGGCAAGACGTACTGGTCGACTGCCAACTGCACGACATCTGCGAACCACAACCTTCTTGGCCAACAGGGGGCCACCAGGATGGCTGACACCCCCTCCTGGGCAATCTTGCGCATGACCCTACCCAGTAGAGGGAACGGAGGGAACACATAGGGAAGACGAAACTCCGTCCAAGGCATTGCCAGTGCATCCGTGGCGAAGGTCAGAGTATCCTCTTACAGGGAGACAAACCTGGGAAGTTTGTGATTGTGATGGGACGCAAACAGGTCCACATCCGGCTGACCCCAGCGGTGACACAGGTAGAGAAACACCTGGTAGTTGAGGGACCATTCCCCCAGACGAGACGTCCCCCTGCTCAGGGAGTCCGTCACCTGGTTTTCCACCCCCAGAATGTATACCGCTGAGATGCAAGGGACATTCTGTTTCACCCAAGACAGTATCAGAGACACTTCCTTGAAGACTCGCTTGCTCCGAGTCCCTACCTGATGGTTGATGTAGGCAACCGCCGTCTGGTTGTCTGAGTGGATCTCAACAGCCCCACCCAGAAGGTGTGTGGTCAGGTGGTAGAGAACCAACCTGATCGCCCTCAGTTCCAGGGCATTGATGGGAGCATGGGCCTCCTGGGGGCCCCAACGACCCTGGAACTATAGGGACTTCCAAAAGCTCCCCCAGCACGTCAGACTGGCATCCGTGGTGACAGTCTCCTAGCATGGGGGCAGGAAGGTCCTGCCCACCAGAAGATTCCTTGAGTCCAGCCACCACGAAAGGGACTGCCTGGCCAGAGGAGACAGAGCAAATTCCTGATCCAGGGACACAGGGTCCTGATCCCAAACTGACAAGAGGTGCAACTGAAGAGGTCCCATGTGAAACTAAGCAAAGGGGACTGCCTCGAAGCAGGACATCAGGCCTACCAAGTGCATCCCCAGACAGATGGAGGGATGAGGACACAAGAGCAGAGCCCGTGCCTGCTTCTGAAGGCCCTCCACCTTCTGCTGAGGAAGGAACACCTTGACTTGAGAGGTATCCAGTGTCATGCCCAGAAAGGACCTCACCAAGGACGGGGACAGTGAAGACTTGGGAAAATTGATCAACCAGCCGAAGGACTCCAGAGTGGAGATCACCACCTGGGTGTCCTGTTCAGCCTGATGAAAGGACTGAGCCACAATGAGGATGTCGTCCAGGTAAGGAAGGATGCAAATGCCCCGGGTTCATAGCAGAGCCATCACTCCCGCCAGCACCTTGGTGAACACCCGAAGCGCCGAGGTCATACCGAACGGTAAGGCCACAAACTGGTAATGCTGATCCTCCATCACGAACCTCAGAAATCTCTGATGACCTGGGAAGATAGGCACATGAAGATAAGCATCCTTGATGTCCATGGTGGTCATGAAGTCGCCCAGATGAAGGGTACCGACAGCCGAGCGTAGCGTCTCCATGCAAAAATGTTTGAATCTGACAAACTTGTTGAGGCCCTTCAAGTCCAGAATAGGCCTCAGAGAGCCGTCCTTTTTGGGGACCGTGAAGAGATTGAAATAGTACCCCTGACCCTGTTCTTGATGGGGCACCGGACAAATGACTCCTGACTTCAGCAGGCATTGAACCACCGAAAGCAACCCTTGAGCTGACAGGGGGTTTAAAGACATCCGGGATGTGATGAATCTTGGGGGCGGCCAGGCTACAAACTCTATCTTGTAACCGGAGGACACCACCTCCTGAATCCACTGGTCTGAAATGTGGAGACTCCAGACGTGAGCAAAGAGCTGAAGCCATCCCCCCACCCGTATGGGTGAGGGTGCCCCCTCATGCCTGGGGGGCCTTGGGAGGAGGTCTCTGCGGCTACCTGAGAAGAGGGAGCCACAACCTCCTCTGGAAGAATGGAGGGGCTGCCTCCTACACTGAGGCAGCCTGCCATCCTTGGCCAAAACATCAAGATGCTCACCAAAGAGCCACAGCCCCGCAAAGGTGAGCCCAGTGAGAGCCTTCTTAGCAGCATCTTAGCAGCATCAGCTGCCCACTGACGTAACCAAACATAGGTGGCGCATAGCCACCAAAAGTGCAGAGGCCCTACCGCCTAGCCTCACAGCATCATCCATGGCAGTAAGGATAAATACAACAAAATCAGAGCAAAGCAAGAGGGCCCTATAATACTCCCTCCTCCTACCAGCCATAGCGCCACCACAGAGACGCTTGAGCAGTTTCTTGAGGGCAATAGCAGTAATGGTAGCAGCACAGGCCGGGCGCAGTCCAGCCCCCACACAAGTAAAAGCATGGCAGGCCAGCTGATCCATGCGCCGGTCCTCGCTGTCCTTCAGAGTGGTAGTGTCAGGGGAAGGCATGACCGAAGTATTAGACAGGCCTAGCACGGGAGCGTCCACCTCAGGGGGACAGGACCAACACTTTACTAGATCAGCAGGAAAGGGATACCTCTTATCCAATCACAGCGGGCAGCCTGTTAGGACGTTTCCACTCCCTAAGCACCATAGAAGTGAAATAGCCCTGCTCAGGGAACGCCAGACGCTGTTTACCAGGATGAAAAAGCTCACCCTGCTTTCTCTTAGCCACCTCAGGGGGAGCAAGGTGCAAGATTTCAAAAATATGTGACAGCAGATTGTCAGTGTCCTCAGGGTACCATGATTCCTCCCCGGACACAGACCCAAGGTCACTAATGCAGCCCTCCAGCTGGTCCCCAGAGGAGTCAGAGTCCTGGAACAGTTCCCCTTCCTCTAGGGAATAAAGTCCACCAGTGGCATAAAATTCCTCATACTCCTGAGTGGAGCGGGAGGGTGTGGAAGTCAGGTGCCGCTTCTTGCCAGAAGCCTTCCTAGGAATAGGTCCAGCAAGCTGCTTCTCAATGTTGGCCACATGAAGTGCCAGATCAGAATGTGACCCCCTGCTAGCATCCCCCTCACTGGGAGCTAATTGCAGCAGTGGGGTGGTAGGTAATGCCGAAGGGGGGCACAGAGCTGGGAAGCGATGCAGGCAAACCAAGCCGGAGCGCAAGGACACTTTCAGTGCACGGCACGCACACCGTGACACTGTAACTCACAGGGCATACCCCACACATGAAACACAGCCTGGATTGCCCCGAAGGACCCCCAAGCACACAATCCCCAGAAGCCTCCATATGGTGATTAACACAGGCGCAATAGGCCAGCGCTGGGTAAAGGCTAATACAAAAACCACCTGAGATGCCCTCCCACGGGATGCCCCCAGATCGGCAAAGGGTGGGGGGGATGAGGGGGGAGGAAGGAGTAGAGCCGGGAGAAACCACAACCCACTGGTATCCTGCATGAAAGACATAAGTAAAAACGACTAATGAGCATCCTGCAACACATGCCCCACGAGACCAATAAAAAAACCCCAAGGGGGACTCACGGACCAAGGACACCGCAGGGTCACCAAGGCACAGACCAAAGGATGAAGCGACACACCGGAGGAAACAGCGCTGCAACCTGGAAGGGAGAAATCCAGCCGCGCAGCTAATCCAAAATGGCGCCGGCAGAGGTACCTCAAGGGGCGGGCCGTGGGGGACAACGGGATACGCGTCATCCCCCGGCCCCGCCCCCCCCGAAGGGCACGAAAACGGCGCTCACGTGACCCCGCCGGCGCCATGACAAAGCAAAAACGCCACAGGTTTTAGCGCACACAGCCGCCTTCGACTCTCCTGTAGTTTTAGAACTAGCCTCCGAGGCCCCCTGATTCGGGATTCCCCGCTGTGTGATAACCCTAGGTTGTCCAGTAAACTCACCTTTCCCTGGTTCTATGGTGCCTACACAGGCTCTTGTCCAATCAGGATACTAGGTTGCACTCGTCAAAATTGGCTAAGACTCAGCTAAGGGCCAAGTCTAGCCAAGAAAACCCAAGCGCACCGAAGGCCGCATTCCTTCTACCCTCTAACAGGGTGTGTCCCCGCTCTGGCCATTCACAAATGCATGACATGGGCTCACATCCTGCTAAAGGTATAGCAGACGGTGCTCATGCATGCACTGTTGGATCGGGGGAGAAGGTGAGTTTTACAAGGTACTCAAGGGGGTTTCACACAGCGGGGCATCCCAAATCTAGATACCCATGGGGTATTATAAATTCCAGAACCACCTTTGGTCCACTTTAAATATGAAACACGCCATTTTATTTCATTTACAGGTACCAAGCAAAATTGTTGACCCCCATGCATCCTTAAAGGGGACAGGCCGTTTCTGGAGTCTTTTAGACTTTAGTGTCTGCTGGCGGCGGCTTTTGAGACACTTTAAGGCTCATGGTTCCAAAGAATTAAAAGGATAACTCTCGATGATAAAACATTGGAGGTTTTGGAACCTATTCAATTGATTAAATAGGTGGTGGTGATGAAGTACTAAGGAAATCCATCTATATAATTTAGAAAGACCTCCAGGCAAAGATATGCAAAGGTTCTATTCAAGCTGGTTCTGTAAGTAATGTATAAATAAAATCCTTTTGATTCTTTCTAGGATTTGAGGATACTTTGAATTAGGAAACAATGTGAATTGTATTTACAGATGGCTCGGATGAAATTGGCAGGAGCCCAAAGAAACGCATTAGCCAGAAGATAAATCTTATGAACCTGTAATATAAAGAAATGCTTGGAATTGTTCTATCTATATTTGCTGGAATACATTTTAATAATTTTGTATAATATACACAATTATTTTAGCATATTACATTTTTGGGGGGTTTGGGGAGCTATTGGGGTGTTATTTCTGGACAATTTAGTGTGTTGGGGTGAAACAGTTATGGTTCCTCCTAGCTTTGAAGTTTAGATTTTAGGAGGTTTGCAATGTTTTATAGCTAAAACTGCACATTTGCTGTAAATTTTTTTTTTTACTTCAGTATTCAGTATATTGTTCAGTATTGTTATACATGATACCTAATACTTAATAAACATGTGCTGAAAGATAAAAAACATAAGGAAAGTAAAGGCTAGGATGCTTATAGGGCCACTGAGTGGACAACATTAAACTAAAGATGTATTAGGGGGTCTGAATTGTTCAAACCCTCCGTACCTACAGCTGTCTCTAGTTTTGTTCTAGTGACAGGGCAATTTAAGATGACTAAAAATGAATTTACAAAGTCAAACGTGAATACATGCATTTGGTTATCTGGAATGTGGTGTGCTCACCTAGGAAGAGCTGTGTCACACTAATTTTTATTACCAAGCAGATACTGTAGAATAAATTAGTAAATGAGACTCTGGTTGGAGATCTTCCCACGTGGCAGATTGGCTTGGGATGTGAACCATCCTCATTAGACCAGAGCAATCATCATAGCTTACACTCCAGCTGCTGAAACTAGGCCAGTAAAGTACCACTTACCTGTGTCACTCACCACAACAGTTCACATACAAGGGACAGAATGGCAAATCTATATTTACTGTTGTAGGGTTATGGTATTTCCAGCTATTTAAAAGGCAATTACAGCCAATTGTTTTTATTTTTATTTCAGATAAAGTGTGAAATGCTTCGATTTATCTGGCTGTTATTACTGTCCATAAAACTTGTCTGGTTCTATTTTTACCAACTAGTCATTGAAGTCAATTTGTTTTCAATATTTCATTTCATTGCTCATTCTGTTTTCATGTTTAATTGAATCCCATTTACAGAAAAGAAACACTCAGTATAAATAAAGGCCAACCTTGGTTGTTGTAATGGAGCCACACTACAGACTACGACTGGCCCACAGGGGGGCAGATGAATCCTTTAGTGGGCCTTTGATCCCATTCCTAAATATGACTGCCTCTGTTGAGCTTTGGGGATGAACATGATCAGACATTTCTTTATTAAGGCCTAGTCTACAGCTTCTGACCCAGCAACATTGCTCAAATGACACTGCACAGAGCTCTGGGTCTTCAAGCAGGGAGGAACTTAAAGACTACTGACATGTTGTTTTCCATCATTCAACAAACAGCTTCACATAGCAGCTGCAGCCTTCTTTCTGCAGTGCAGCATGGCATCCATATAGTGATGGGCTGTGGATCTGGGCCAAAGCTACATTCAACCTGAATCTTGTGAATTCCGGATATTATGGATGCAGTCAAACCATTCAGCATGCCACCCACATTTTGTATGTCGGCCACCACAATGTATGAACTAGTATAGGTGTTCCTTGGCGCTCTTGCCAGTTCACAGGCTGAAAAAAATAAATAAATAAATAAGAAAACTCTCAGTGTCTTCCTCCTCTTGCCCCACCAGACGGCATCCTCTTTTAAGGTTTGCGGGGCTTGTGTTCCCCCCTAGTCCAATGGGCATTGGTCTGCTGATGCCAGGGAGCCGCCATTGCAGTCGTACCACTAGTATCTATGTAGTACTATGTGTACTGACGGAGGGAAAATATGATTTAATATTTAAATATGCATGTTATTATATTGTAACTAAGAAATTCATGACCCCCATTGATTTCTTAGTTAAATTAACCTAAACATCAAATACATATCATAGAGAGTTTGATACTATGTGGATTGTCAGACTCTGGACAATACACACAAGTCATGTTTGATATGAAAGGTTTTATAATCCTGAATAAGACTTTCTGATTATAACAGTCATAACTGTCGTATTCAGGAGTTACATCGCTCTCAACAAATAACATCCAATGTCCGTGTCTATTGTGTATTTGAATGTCTTGTCTGTGTCCAACCTAATTAGGAATTCAAGGATTCTTTTTCAAGAGGAAATGAGCTGTAGCCCAGAAAACACCTCTGCTATTGGGGTAGTTGGCAACCAGGTATGAATATATGCATGCTAGGTGTGAATATAGTCTATTGTATTCATGGGGCACAGACAAATGGCAGAATATCAGACTCAAAATACAACTCTGTGAAGTACTCACCTGTAGAGTTGATATTATACGCATACAGCACGTCCTGCTCCCGAATAGTCATAACATGTGGGTAGTCCTCCGCCTCCGGCGTTGTGCACTGCAGACATGTAGAAAACAAGCTCCTCCCGGCCCTACATATACCGCGGGACCTCCCACAAATCCCCAGCATTGAAAAGCAGTGAGAAGAGAAGCCAGGAGGAACCAACCACCCAGGATAACTGGTAGCAATATCTTAATGATAATAATCACCATACAGGGGATCCAGAATTAGTGAAATCAGGGTGGGGTGGAGCAGGACGTGCTGTATGCGTATAATATCAACTCTACAGGTGAGTACTTCACAGAGTTGTATTATTCTAAGCATACAGCACGTCCTGCTCCCGAATAGTCATAACATGTGGGACATCCAATAGCAGTGTCCATAAGCAGGGCGGGATCCCCAGAAAAAGCAAGGCACAGCGGACAGTAAAGGCGCTGTCACCTGCAAAACTTGCAACAGGCATGACATGAGCAAGGGCTCTAACGTCAGTCTCATAACAGGACCATGAAGGTATGAACAGAGACAGGCCATAAGTCTAGTAATTGAACTAACAGAGAAAAAACCCTGGTGCTGAAGGGCCAGTGATACCCAAGCACCCATGGTAATGGAGTAAACAGTAAAGGGGAAGAACCACTCCCCTGAAGGAACATAGGTCAGTGTAGTGACCCAACCAGCTCACAGGCAAGGAAGCCTTGTGGCAACTCTTGTAACACCCCCAAAGGGAACAAACAACAGATCACTCGACCAAGGCGGGAATACAGACTCCTAATTATCAGGAAGCCAAGGCTTCCTCAAGATCAGGGAGCATCCTGAAGGATCAGTCCAAAGGCGCAATGGCGCTGGAATAGATATCAGGCGCATACCTAAGGAGGCGCCCGTAGACTCCAAGAACAGCAGTCCCCCTAAAGGCCAAGAAGGCCAGCATGGGGAGAAGTGCAAAACCTGTAGAGGGATGTAGGCCCTCATATTAGTATTAACAATGATCAGCCATGGCCAGAGTAAAGAACTGAATCAAAGTTCCAACAGACCACCTGAACCGGAAGCCCAGCGTAAGGGGAACACCCCCAGGCATGGGGTGCCAGTAGCTGTATCCATCTGTACAAGTATATATGTGTATACATCGCGTCAGGGAATAACTAACCAGAGCCATCGTCTCAGGCACATGTCTGACGGAGTCAGGAGGCCCCAGAATAGTGGGCTGGCCTACAGAGCAGCTGAGGCCACATCCTGGCAGGGTCCCAGGAAGTCCGCAGGGTAACAGAATGAAAAAATGTATCCCCACGGGACTTGTGGAACTACTGGGGAGGTGCAGCTAAGCAATTCCGAAGAGAATACTCTACAAGGGTGACAGAACCAGACTCCTGCAGGAAGGCCAAGACAGACCTACGCCATCAGAGTCCCCAGATGGGGAGCCAACCCCAATTTATGCTGTAATGGCTTTAAAGGCCCTGGGAACCGAAAACCTCTCACAGGGAAAAGACTAAGGCCCATGCCCGTCAATATGGATACCACCAAGCCATTGAAGGCGGAGTAAGGGGAAGCTGGGGAGCTAGCTCCCAAACCCCCTCTCGTACTAAGTCACCCAGAAGATGAGGCCCGCCCCCAAGGGGTAATCAGCAGTCAATCCCCAGACAGGAGACCTTTGATTGGAAACAGGAAGAGACCTGATAAGGGCAGAACCGCACCCCAACAGAGATAACACAATTCAGCAGCCTTCAGCAGAGGCATCTGCGAACCATTACTCCCAGGGCCGCCTAGGCCATAGATCCCATGGGACTCCCTATCCGGCCAGCCGTGCGCAGAACCCATTGTAGGTTGATGAAAAGAAGGCATATGAACTAACAAGGCTATTCCTAAATACTCAGGCCCCCTGACCGGAGTCAGAATATCCTGGGACAGTAGGGACAGGGGCAGAGGCCCTGTGTCAGGAGGGAGACCCCTCAGAGCCACGCTAGTCTCCCTGGGCAACCCAGGATAGCATTACCTGCCGCTAAGGGCACTCATAGAAGTGAATACCGCTGAGAAGCAGGGGGGGTAGAACCCCACCCAGTCCAGGAGCAGGTACCCTCCAGAGGTAGCAACCTGTCACAATCTTCAGACCAGCATTAAAACCATGCCATCGTCTTTCAACAGACCAGGAGTCCCCCATAAACCGACCGGTCCTGAAGGAGGGGGAGGCCCGCCATAGAGAGTCAGAGGGGGCCACTGTTTCAACAAGCCCAGCAGGTAAGATGGACCCTCTAAGGGGCCCAACCTAGAACCACGTGGGTCGTGGAAGAGATTTACCTTTTCCCTTTCCAAACCTGCGAGACTTGGTACCCAGGGTGACCATACTCTAGGAGAGGCTGGTAAGGAAGGGGAGTGCCCCCCTGATGGGGCCCTTGCATATGGGAAGCTCCAGGGGAACCACCTTACCAAAAAGGCATGAGTACAGACCAAGCACCGGGGTGCTGGGACAAATGTAGGTTTAGTAACCTACTGTGCCGAAGAGCCCGATGGCCCGGCATATAAATGACATCATCTTGATGTGCCACCAACAGGCCCACCAGCTGCCAACCCGCCTGGTGAAGGCAAGGCGCCAGTAAGGGGGGGCAGCGCCCCGTAACCGGGGGTCCCCTAATGCCAGCGAAGAAGGCAGCAAGCCTGAACCGAATTCACAGGGACGGGGGATAGTGGATAAGTGACCGTGAGGGGATGAGTGTTAAAGCAACCGTCCAGTAGCTTCCGGGGGACACTGTCGGCCAACCGACCCACTCCGTCTGATGCAAAGGCTGAGGAGTAAGGGAGACGACCCAGAAGGTCCCAACGCACAAGCCCCACCTCAGGCGTGTCCCCAGACACGCCAGGCTAGTAGCCTGGGCCGAAAGAAAGGCCCCAATAGTGCCTCAAGCCGCAGGGTTGATCCTGTGACACTGACTAGAAATAGTCTTAGGCGTCCAGCTGACCCCAGATAAACTAAGAAGAGCTAGATCTTCGTAAGAGGCCGAAAGCCAACCCCCCCCCCCCCCCCCGCAGGGGACCCGTGACCCAAGACAGAGTTGTCATATATGGGCTACTTGTGAATGTAGAGTTGCTAAGCCTGTCATAGGCCAACGGGGTCCAAACTACCTCATACTGATGAGGGAGGAGGATGGAGAAATTATATGCAGAGGCCATGGCCCCTGCCGTTAAGGCGATTAACAAGCGTGCCCAACACTGCAGGCCCAGTCCGGCCTGTGCCAGTTTCAGAAGGGAGAGCAGGGACTAAAAACACCCTGACAAAAAAACTGAGGCCAGGTGGGTTACATCCCAGAACCACCCGAAGAGGAAGACATAATCCTGGATGTGAGACAGCTGTGCAGTCGCCCCCCTCGCCCAGACGGGCGAGGGCGCCCCTTCATGCTTGCGAGGTTTTGGCAGATTTGGACTTGGTCCTGCCAGAAGGTCCAGGGCGCTGTCTGCCCGCGCCATGTTGGAAATCCACGCCGAACAGCTGGAAACACACCTCAGATTCACGTTTGACACTAACGTAGGGAGGTGGAGGGGTGACCCTGCCTCGTGGAGGCCGGAGCGGCCTTCTGCGGAAGGGTGCTATAGCCTTTTTGCCAAAAAGGCCCAAGCGGGCCCCGAATAACCGCTGTCCTCTGAATGGAAGGCAAGTGCAAGCCTTTTTTGTAGCTCCATCAGCGCCCCACTGTCGCAGCCAGACCAGGCGGCGAATGGCTACCGCAAGTGCTGAGCTCCTAGCACACATCTTAATGGTGTCATCCAGTGCCGATAGAATAAACTTCACAAAGGCTTCGCAGTCTGATAGCGCACTAAACACCCCCCAAGGGAGGTCCTCAGGGCGGTGATCCAGTATCTTTCTGACAAGAGTCCTGGCGGCCACCGCAGTGATGGCCGCGGCACAAACCGGGCGCAGGGCCGTCCCGGCACACGAGAAGGCGTGTGAGGCCAGTCTGTCAATGCGCCGGTCCTCAGCATCCCGAAGGGTACGGTAAAAGGGGGCAGTCATAAAAGGGGGGTTTGTGACCCCTATAACCGGCGCGTCCACCACCAGGGGAGCTGACCATAAATTGACCACATCAGGGGGGAAAAGGGTACTTCCATTCCCAGACCCCTGGAATCCCTTTAAGCTTACCAGGTGATTCCCATTCCTGGGATATAATATTCTGGAAATGTTCCTGTTCTAGGAACTCCAAGCGCGGCAGCGCTGTATGGAAACTCTCCTTTTTAGGCTTGGGGATCTCCCCAGGGGGAGAGATTGACAAGACCTCAAAAATCTTGATCAGGATTTCATCCGTGTCACACAGACCCCAGGAGCCAGGCTCGGATTCCTCACAGCCCGCGGGCATCCCATGGGAGGAGCCCGAGTCTGAGAATAGCTCACCTTCCTCAGAAGGGTCCTGCATATCAGCAGAATCATCGGTATCGTCAGGAACAGGAGAGCCTGGAGGCGTCAGGGACCGCTTTTTACCAGGGCCCATACGCTCTGCCAATCCAGAAAGCACCTGCTCCGCCGTGGGCAACGCTCGCGGCACCTCTTGCAGGTCATCCCCGCTGGAGTGGGACTCATCATGAGTGATGTTTGGGAGCGGGGAGACGGGGTGAGGAAGGGAGGATCCTCTGTTAGCAATGCCTGTGCTGCACACTGTCCGCAGACCTGTGCTCTATCAGCCTCCGCCAGGGGCTGGCCACACACTGCACACAGCTGGTCACGTCCCGGAGGGACCCCGGTTCCATAATTCTGAAATGCCTCCATATGGTGATTTTTATGCAGTATAACGCAGGGAATTATGCAATAAGCAACCCTGGATGCCCCAGAAACCCGCTAGTAATGTGGGAGAATTTGTAAAGAGGCCCCGTTATAATATATGTTAGGCCGTGGCCGGTAACGAAGTCTTGGCTTCTGAAAGACATAATGGGACAAGGGGAGTAGAGTCAGTGCCATGCTCTGTTTGAAAAACCTAGAAACCATACCGCCCCGGAGGGCACTTACATGACCGAGGGAGGAGACGAGCCACACCACGCACGCGAGAAGATAGAGAAAATGGCGCCAGCGAACCTCGAGGGGAGGGCCAGGCCAGGCTGTGACGCAAGACGCGTCATGCCAAGTCTCCGCCTCCCCCAAAGAGTGCGAAGCTCTAACCGACAGCAAGTGCGGTAGTGGAGAATAAGTAACATCTAATGCTGACACGCTGGAATGAATCTGCCGAGGCAGACTGATAGTGAGAAAAGACAGTTCGCACTGTACAGTGATGCGCGACACTGACCCCCTGATTAAAAAAGACAAGGTCTAATGGCGAATGGGCACTAGGGCTGTCACACACACACCCCCCCCCCTTCTTTTCCCCCGAGTTACGGGAGGGAGCGAGGGGAGAAGCTGACGGTGTCCATGGACTGAGTCTGTGAGGGGCACGGGCAATATGCGGGAGGGGCATCCTCTAGAGGCTCACCAACGGCCTAACCGCCTACCCTATGGAGGGGGATTGCGGTGGAGCATGGCTCCTTTCAGCACACCAGGTGCTACCTACCTTCACCCGACCCGCGCAGCCTAGGCTGGGAGGCATATTTCTTCTGACGAGGACGGGTGGAAATAGTCCCACAGGACCTTGGGTCGTAAGGCCCGCTCGTCTGCGAGAGCGTGATACTTCATGTCTTCGCAGTTCCAGCACTGCAGAGAAATCTGGGGATTTGTGGGAGGTCCCGCGGTATATGTAGGGCCGGGAGGAGCTTGTTTTCTACATGCCTGCAGTGCACGGCGCCGGAGGCGGAGGACTACCCACATGTTATGACTATTCGAGAGCAGGACGTGCTGTATGCTTAGAATATAATATTTGACTGGGGGACATCTGTTGTCATATCCTTTAACAGTTATACAGGTCCCCCCTCCTCCTTTCTCGGGGCAGGAAGGCTTTTATACCACACCATAGGAGCCTCTGTGAAACCCCCACATATGACTAATGACATCACTGGAAGGGAGTGACATGGAGGGAGTTTCCTGGGGATCAGCAGAACAGCACAGCCGGCCCAGGAAGAGGGGATGCTGCTCTACAGGGTACAGGAAGAGGAAGACGCTGCGAGAAAATGTTTGAGATCATTACTTATTAATTTAATTCTGGATGAATTCTGCAACCCCCAAACATTGCAGTTAGGAATATTCTGGCCACCTCCCAGCCCAGACAATACCTTACCTGAGGTGGCCTTATACTCCTAGTGCAGCACATCGGGGGGAAAGGTTGGAAGCTGCCCAACTAGAGGTATAAGGCAACTTGCTTCTAATGTATGCGTTGTTTATGTTCCAAATGTGGGGCTCTCATAGATGTAGGAGCACACTTAAACCAGAAAAACACAAAAAAAAAACAAATTTATGTATCTGGTACGGGGATCTCATGAACCCCTTTACCAGTTCACATAGGGTTTAGTGTTCAAAAAAAGGACACAGACAGAAAAAAAATAACATATTTTTTAATTTTTTAATATTGTCTTTATTTTTTTAACACTCACCTCCGATCCTGTGTCCCACAGCAATACTGTCCTCTGGCGATAACAGGTACCAGGATGATCACTGGAGGGGGGCTGGGGCGGCACAGGACCACAGCCCCCTACCCCTCCAACCTCCATCCAGTGATCACTCTCGGCTTCTGACATTTCCAAGCCAGGAGCGGGATGACGTCATCTGGATAGCGTGGGTGCTATCCAGATGCACAAATGTGTCTTTAAGTGTTATTCTGGTTTAACCCTTTCAGTGCCAGCCTTCTTAGAGTTTTTGTCACTCTCTGTTGCCAGACCATTTTTTAATATTTTGCGAGTTTGGGCTTTAACACGAAATGTCTTTGTCATTTTTTAGGTGTATTCTCTTTGTCATTTTTTAGGTGTATTGAGAGTAAGGATGGCCAGGTATGCACCCTGCACAGGTTCAGAAGGAGCACCCTGCAAGGCTGACAAAACCAGATTCAAATCCAAAACAGGCAACATAGTCTTACGTGGGGGACGCACATGGGTCACCCACTGGAAAAAAGTCCTAATCAGAGAGTGCTGAGCAAAGGACTTCTGGAAGAAAACAGACAGGGCAGAAACCTGACCTTTTAGAGTACTAAGTCGGAGCCCCATCTCCAACCCATGCTGTAGGAACTCCAAAATCCTGGGGATAGAAAAGACACGACAGGGAAGAGACCTAGACTCACACCAGTCAATGTAGGCACGCCAAACCTAGCCTTAATCCTGGTATCAACAACAGAAATAGACAGCCCTTTCTCCATCAAGATGAAGGTTTCAGCAGCCAGGCCGTCAAAGCCAGAGTTTGTAAATTGGGAAGGCGTAGACAGCCCTGGGTGAGCAGATCTGGCACCAGAGGCAGTGCGTACTGATCTACTGCCAGCTGCACCACGTCTGCGAACCACACTCTTCTTGGCCACCTGGGGGCCACCAGAATTGCTGCCACCCCTTCCAGAGCAATCTTGCGTAGCACCCTGCCCAGCAGGGGGAATGGAGGGAAGACATACAGAAACTGAAAGTCCTGCCATGACATTGCTAGAGCATCCGTGGTCAAGGGGATCCTGGGACAGGGAGACAAAGGCCGGTAGCTTCTGATTGTGATGGGATGCAAACATATCCACATCTGGTTGGCCCCAACGGCGACATAGAGATTGGAACACCCTGCTGCATAGGGACCATTCTACCTGGCGAGAGGTCCTCCTGCTCAGAGAGTCTGCCAGGAGGTTTTCCACCCCCGGGATGTACACAGCTCATATGCAGGGAACATTGGTCTCCGCCCAGGTCAGGATCAGAGACACTTTCTGGAGGGCCCCCTTGCTCCGGGTCCCTCCCTGATGATTGATGTAGGCAACTGCCGTCTGGTTGTCCGAGCGCATGTGAACAGGCAGGCCCCGAAGGTGAGTAGTCAACTGGGCCAGACCTAACCTGATCGCCCGCAGTTCCAGAATGTTGATAGGTGTGTGGGCCTCCTGAGGGTTCCACCTCCCCTGGAACTGCAGGGACTTCCAGAAACCCCCCCAACCCGTCAGACTGGCATCCGTGGTGACCGTCTCCCAGCAGGGGGCCAGAAAGGATCTGCCCCCCAACAGGTTCCTGGAGTCCAGCCACCACGTGAGGGACCGCCTGACTAGGGGGGGAAGCACAAGGACCTGGTCCAGGGACGTGGAATCCTTGTCCCATACTGACAAGAGGTGGAGTTGCAGAGGTCTCATGTGGAACTGAGCATAAGGGACCACCTCGAAGCACGCCACCATCAGGCCCACCAGCTGCATTCCCTGCCTGATGGAGGGATAATGACAAGATAGCAGGAACTGGACCTGTGCAATCAGACCATCCACCTTCTGTTGAGGAAGGAAAATCCTTGCCTGAACTGTATCCAGATTCATTCCTAGGAATGGAGTCACCAAGGAGGGGGACAGTGAAGACTTGGGGTGGTTGATCACCCATTCAAATGACTCCAGGGTGGACACCACCAGCCGAGTATCCACCTCTGCCTGATGTAGAGATTGGGAGGTGATGAGAATGTCGTCCAGATAAGGCAGCACACAGACGCCCTGATACCTGAGCAGAGACATCACACCAGCCAGCACCTTGGTGAACACCCTGGGAGCTGAGGTGAGACCGAATGGTAATGCCACAAATTGGTAGTGTTGATCCTCCAGAGCGAACCTGAGGAACCTTTGATGACCTGGAAATACAGGAATTTGAAGGTAAGCATCTTTGATGTCCACAGACGTCATGAAATCCCCTGGGCGCAGGGAACTGATGGCAGAGCGCAAAGTTTCCATGCGAAAGCGCCTGCTCTTGACAAATTTGTTGAGGATCTTTAAGTCCAGGATGGGCCTGACTGAACCATCTTTTTTGGGAATTGTGAATAGATTGGAATAGAAGCCCTTGCCCTTTTCTCTTAAGGGACCTTGCAGATGACCCCCAGCTCCAGGAGGCCTTGCACTGCCTGCAAGAGCCCCTGAGCTGACACAGGGTCCAGGGGAATCCGGGATCTGATAAATCTTGGGAGCGGCCAGGCAGCAAACTCTATCTTGTAACCGGAGGACACTACCTCTTGAATCCACCAGTCTGAGACATGGAGCCTCCAAACGTGAGCGAAGTGCTGAAGCCGTCCCCCCACCCGGATGGGTGAGGGCGCCCCATCATGCCTGAGGGGGCTTGGGAGATGATTTTGCCTTGGGGCCCCAGGAGCAGCCAGGACGGCCACGTCCTCTGCCTCTACCCCAGAAATCTCCCCGGGCCCCAGAGCTAGGAAACCCCCCTCCCATGTCTAGCACCACGGTAAGAAGGAGCCCTGACCCCAAAAGGGCCGAGATTGCCGCCTGCGCTGGGGTAACCTGCCTCCCTTAGCAAAAATATCCAGGCGGTCCCCAAACAGGCGTAGTCCTTTGAAGGGAAAACCAGTGATGGCCTTCTTGGCAGCATTGTCAGCAGCCCACTGGCGTAGCCAAACCGAGCCGCGTATAGCCACCACAAGGGCAGATGTCCTGGCACACATTCTAATGGTGTCATCCAAGGCAGAGAGGACAAAGTTTACAAAAACATCACAACTGGAGAGTGCATTGAACACTTCACAAGGCAAATCATCAGGGGCACCATCAAGTATATTTCTGATAAGGGTTCTAGTGGCCACAGCGGTAATGGCAGAAGCACAGACCGGGCGCAGCGCAGTCCCCGCACATGCAAACGCATGGGATGCCAGCTGATCAATGCGCCGGTCCCCAGCATCCTGCAAGATAGTAGAGTCAGGGGAATGCATGACAGAGGTGTTAGATAACCCCAGGACCTCGGGAGGGGATGACCAATATTTTACAACATCAGCAGGAAAGGGATACTTCCTATCCCAGCTTTTAGGTACCCCGGGAAGTCTACTGTGGCGCTTCCATTCCTTGAGCACAAGGTTATTGAAATGTGCTTGTTCGGGAAATTCCAAACGTGATTTAGCTGTATGGAAGAGTTCCCCCCTTTGCCTGGGAGCCGCAACAAGGGGAGAAATGGACAGAACCTCAAAAATCTGGGTCAGCAATCTGTCAGTGTCATCCGGGGTCCAGGGGTCAGAGCCAGCCTCGTCATGGCCCCTGGGCCTCTCATCAGAGGACCCTGTGTCAGAGATCCCTGAAACACCCCAGTTTACCGACTTAGAATCTGTTGCCACCTCAATTTTCAACGGGCTCTTAGGGAACCCGCCGGGGCGGGACGACCACCGGGCGTTCCAGATGGCCCCCGGGACGTTCTCTGCAGAATACATCACTTCAAGACAAAGGAAGAAATTCTAAAAAAGGCGTAGGAGGCGAGACAAATCGTACACGACGCTGCGCACGTAACCATCCTGCCGGACCTGGCCCGCTCCACGCTTTGGATGAGGAGACAACTGAAGCCGGTACTACAGAAGATAAAAGATAGCGGTGCAGTCTACAGATGAGGATATCCATTCCATCTTATCGTTAGAAAAAACGGGGGTTCCTTTACACTTCGGGTCCCCGGAGACCTGGACAATCTCTTTGCATTCCTGGACACTGCCCCACTGGAGGTCCCGAATTGGCTTGACTTTCCCATGTTTCAACCTTTACCGCAGAGGATCAGACGCCGGAGAGCCCCAATTGATCGTGTCCGACCACGGCGGGAGAACGCTCCCCCTCCCATGGAGGCATAGCGCCCAGGTGTACTGTAACGCAGTGAAATAGTCTCAATCTACATGGTGGGACGCTTCCCTCCCTGGGACGGACTCCTGACTGGCTCCCACCTCTTCTCATATGAGACCGCTTGCCGGACCCATGATCATCGCGGACGGTGCCTCATGCTTCAGGGTTTGCATATTGCATCTAGCTGTTTTAATTATCAATGTCTGTTTAAAATATTGTTGCTTGAGGTTTTCGGGCCCGGGCCCTCGGGCTCCTGCTTCTCCCCCCCTCGCTCTTGGGCCGCTGCTATGGGTTCGCTTGGGCGCACCAGGTGATGGCTTACTTGCGTCCTGGCCGCGCGGGGGGGGTGGCCGGGGTGGTGCGGGCGGACGGGGGCTGGCGCCACGCTTCGCGGGGGATGCCTGGCCGGGATGGAGTGATGATGGCTTCTCTGGTCGCTGCCCGGGTTACACTGCACGGCTGACGGGCAGCGTCTGGGCTGTGACTGACGTGTCGTGGGGGGGCTGGGGGTGGTTATGGGACCCTCCCTCCCCTCTCAGCGGGGCCGCAGGGCCCCGCTGGTGTTGTTGTAGTCCGGGTCCAGGGGGCATCCGCCCCGGAGTGGCGCGGTACTGGCCCCGGGCAGGGGCGCTGGCCGGGTATGGCTTGGGCCTACTGTGGGCTAATTGGAGGACTCTGTGGGATCATGCACCCTGGGCGCTGCGGGTCCCTGCGGGGCCCGTGCCCCCCCCGTGTCTTTATGCGGCAACCAGAGACGTGCGGGGTCTCCCTGATGACGCTGTGTCCGCTGGTGCGGCTATGGGGGGGGGGCTAACGGCGGCTTCTAAATGGATGCGACGGGGCCCTGTCGACGCTGCACTCTGGATGCGTGCGGGTCCGGTTGGCTGTGTTGGGTGGTAATGGGACCGACTTGCCTGCCGCCTCTCTCCGGGACATGGGGGGGGGTCACTCTTCTTCTGGTGGGTGGCCGGGATTGGTTGCGGGGCTCGTGGGCGGGGGGCCTCCTTCCTCGGGGGGCGGCCCTGGCCTTCTCCGCTCGCTCGCGTCCTCTATCGGCCACCCCTGTCATGGGTCCACGTTGGGACGGGGGTGCCCCCGGGGGGAGCTGTGGTGGGGCGTCTGGGGGTCTGGGCCCTACGGCCGTCCCTAGGGATTGGTCGCCTGGTCCCCCTGGCGCCCGTTATAAGGTTTTCTGGTGTTGAGACGGGATGCGGGTACGGGAGGGTGGTAGACTGGTGGGATGGTTACTCAGTTCGGGTTGGGGAGGGTTGTGCCCCATATATTATGTGATTTTTGTGACTGCCATACGTTAACAAGATTGTTATTGAAGTTACTTCTTTGAGTCAAAGACATCTCGGGTTTCTTCTTGTGCTGTTTCGTTTCTTGTCCCTTACGGGGACACTAAGTCTCGGACCGTCCCTCAAAAGAGGGACTGAATTGGGCTGGGGGGGCAGGTGACCTCCGTAGCCTTGCAGCGCCACAGTTTTTTCTTTACCCCACATAGGCCAGCGCACCTAGGCATATTTGGCCTTAGGCGGGTGTTTCCTCCTTCTTTTCTCTTGTTCTTCCTCCCGTTCTTTCTCCACTTTACTCTCTTTAGACCTTCCTCGCTTCCCCCCCTCCGCACGGCGCGACTTCTACTGGGTCCTCGGTTGCCGTTTTTGTGCCCGGCCTCCTTTCCCCCCTCTACTGGCCAGTGACCGCTCACCCTCCATTCTTTGTGATACGCTGGTCCCGGATTTCTGGATACAACAGGCCGAGGCCCCTCCCCCCCTTTTTTTTTTTCTCTTCTTTCTGGGTTCTTTTCTTCCCTCGGTATCGTGCACGGGCCGGATCGGGTGCCCGGGCGCAATGGATCTCAAGGTCGTCTCCCTGAACACCAAGGGTCTCAACATCCCTGAGAAACGGAGAGTATGCCTGAACCTATTCTGGAAACGCAGAGCGCAAATAGTGTTTGTACAGGAAATGCACTTTCGGAAGGAGAAAGCCCCGAAATTCCTAGACAGGCGCTTCCCTGTTGGATGGCACTCCTATTCTCCCGATTCGAAGTCCAGGGGCGTGGGCATCCTGATTTCGGCTGCCCTCCCATGGACTTTGATAGACACTTTTCTTGATGAGGAAGGTTGTTTCATTGCTGTCAAAGGGAAAGTGGGTAATCAAGTATTTACGCTGGCCAACATTTATGCCCCCAACTCGGATCAGATCCGCTTCATTGAACATACCTTAGATACTCTCCAGACGTTCTCAGAGGGCATCTTGATTTTTGGCTGGGATTTCAATGTGGCCATAGACCCGCTATTAGATGCCTCCAGGAAGGCCTCCCACCTGTCATTCTCGGTTCTCGAAAAACTAAAAAACGCCTTGCGACTCTCTCAACTGAAGGACCCATGGCGTATACAGAACCCCCGAGGTCGGGATTATACTTTCTATTCAGCACCTCACGATTCTTACTCGAGGATAGATTATTTTAATAGAACACAGACACCTACAGATCGTCCAGAAAGCAGAAACTGATCCCATCATGATCTCGGACCACGCCTTGATCTCATTGACCGTGAAACTCCCTGAGCTGCTGGCTAGGCCATGTACTTGGGTGCTCAATGAGTCACTACTCCAGGATCAGGTACTAAAAGAGGAGATCAGAAGGGAGCTTAAGACTTACTTCGAACTCAACACTACTCAGGAGACGACTCCTCTGAACTTTTGGGCAGCGCACAAATGTTATATAGGAGGTATCCTACTGAAGATGGCTTCCAGAAGGAAAAGGGAGAGGGAAAAGATCATCGGAGAACTGGTGGAGAAAATTGCTTGGCTAGACTCTGAGCATAAAAAAATAACAAGCGGAGAGGACTGGGCAGGAGCTAGTGGCGACACGGGAAAAACTGAGATACATCCTGTTGACTAAGGCTAAGGTCACGCTTATGAAGGCCAGACGCTCTTTTTATGAATATGGGAACAAATGCAGCCGCATGTTGGCTAGGACAATCAGAGAGCAGAGGGCCAGCAATTTTGTTCCCCAGGCATTGGGGGGTGGAGGTCGACCACTGTCTAAACCGTCGGACATTGCCGGGATAGGGAATTCTACCATAAGCTTTATAATCTGAGGGGCGAGGGGGTGGGCAGGCCGGGCCAGTTGCAGGAGGCTCAAAGATATGTTGCGGCGTTGGGTCTGCCCACTCTGAGTCGGGAGGTGGCGGATGCCATGGAGGAACCCATAACTGCCCAGGAATGGTCACAGGCCATAAAGTCCTCCCAGACGGGAAAATCACCAGGTCCTGATGGATTCACCTTAACTTACTACAAATGGGTGGAGGATGTCCTGACCCCAAGAGCTGTGTCGGCCTTCAACTCTATATCCCCAGAGCAGGCAATACCAACGGACATGCTGAGGGCACAGATAGAGGTAATACCCAAGCAGGGAAAAGATCCACTTCTCTGCTCTAACTACAGGCCGATATCGCTTTTAAATGTGGACCTCAAGATATTTGCAAAAGTTTTGGCGACCAGGCTCCTGCCATACCTGGGCAACCTAATAGGTATGGATCAGGTGGGGTTCACTCCGGGTAGAGAGGCTAGAGACAACGTGACCAGAATCCTCAACCTGATTCACCTGGCACACGAGAAAGGGATCCCCGCCATGATGCTCTCCACAGACGCTGAGAAGGCGTTCGATAGGGTTCACTGGGACCTTATTCGGGCCACTGTGGAGCATATCGGCCTACAAGAGAACATGAGATCTTGGATTTTGTCCTTATACTCTTCCCCCTCGGCGTGTGTCAAAGTCAACAGTTTTCTGTCTGACCCCTTTCTGATAACGAACGGCACAAGGCAGGGATGCCCACAGTCACCAATCATTTTTATCCTGACCCTGGAACCCTTTCTCAGGAAGGTTAGGGCGAACCCAGACATAAAGGGTTTGATGGGGGGAGGTACAGAACACAAGGTTGCGGCGTTTGCCGATGACCTACTCTTCTGTATCACCCAACCAGTGACGACCATCCCTAATTTACTAAAAGAAGTAAAAGAGTATGCTGAATTGTCGAACTTCAAAATTAATCTCCAGAAGTCTGAGGCACTAAATGTCTCTCTTTCACAGGGACACATGGACAATATTCAAGCTAATTTTCCCTTCCGGTGGGCAATCAAATACTTGGGAGTACAGATAACGCCTCAGCTTAAAGATTTGTTTATCAAGAACTTCCCACCCCTCCTGAGCACTATTAAAAGAGATCTCAATACATGGAAAGACAAGGCAATGTCCTGGTTTGGTAGGTGTAACGTGTTGAAGATGAATGTTTTACCGCGGTTGCTTTACCCAATCCAGGTATTGCCTATCCACCTACCATCCGCCTCCCTGAGAGATATCCGCTCGGAATTCATAAGATTCATTTGGGGGGGGGGGGGGGGCAGGAGCCCGAGGATAGCACAACAAACGCTCACACTGCCGAAGATGAGAGGCAGAGTGGGGCTCCCGGATATCTGTATGTATTACGTATCGGCGCACTTGAACAGGATCGTGGACTGGAACAGACACAGGGGAAACAAACAATGGATACAACTGGAACAATCGTGGGCTCCAGTTCCACTGGCGGACCTCCCTTGGTCCCCAGGAGAAATCCTGTGCACTCTTAAGTCGCATCCCATGATAGGCCCGACCCTCAGGGTATGGGCAAGACATGCGATTAAAGGGAATATCTCTCCAGCGCCCTCACCGCTTCGTCCTGTTACGGGTGCACTGGACTTCGCTCCAAACCGTCTAGACATGGGCTTCGCAAGATGGAAGGCTCTTGGACGAGGAGCTGTCCGGGATTTCATGAGTGGCTCTAACTGGAAATCATTGAGGGAACTGCAAACCTGGGGTGATCCCCCTCATCTATCTTACTGGAGGGCACTACAAATCTTCCTGGCTAGCCTGCCCCCACCTGCTGAATTTGGCAGAGAGCTAACACCCTTCGAGCGCATGTGTTCGTCGGACGAAGCAACCAAGGGTGTGCTATCTACAATATACAAACTGTTGGTAGACCCGGGAGAAAATCATGTTCCTAACTTCATAACGGCATGGGAGACGGAACTTAAAGTCACATTCGCGCCAACCCAAATAAAGAAAATCCTGGAGTTGGCGCAGCGAACATCAATAAGCAACATGTACCAAGAGGCGGGTTATAAAATACAGAGAAGATGGTATAGGTCGCCACAGGTTCTAAATCACTTCTACCCATCAGTATCTCCCCTTTGTTGGAGATGTGAGAAGGCCCCAGACTCCCTCACACACATCTTCTGGGGATGCGAAAAAATAAGAGGCTTCTGGGAGGAGGTGGTGAAGTGGATCTTTAAGATAACAGGAGAACCTATTGAGCTCTCACCGGAAGTCCTGCTCTTGCACTTCACCAAAAGCTTGGTGGGAAAATATAGGAAATCCTTGACAATACATCTGGTAAATGCAGCGAGGGATGCAGTGGTCCCTGTTCATAGAATCAGATGAAGGCAAAACCCTACGGGATGGGACCTGAGTTGGTCGGGAGATGACCGGGGGTCGGCGGTGTGGGGTGTCTGGTCCGGGTCGGGTGGCTCTCTGCCTTCCCCCGCTTGGTTGGGGTGTGCTGTTGTCACTGCTTTCCTCCCCCCTTGCTCCTCCCTGGTCCCCCCCTCCTCCAGCTTCCTTCCCTGCCCGCACCCCAACCGGGGACGTGGACGCAGATGCACCCCGTGGGGTTGTGGGTGGGGGGGTTTCTCCCCTTCTGTCGGTGAGGGTGGGGCGGGGGGGGCTGAGGGACGGGGTGGGGGCCGGCCGGGACCTGGGGGCTGGGCGCTCTCCATATCCCTCTTTTTGTTCCCCCCCCTCTCCCCGCTCCCTCCCGTCCTCCCATAGACTCTCCATTGTTCTCACCCCGTGTTCTGTCCTCTCCCCGTCATACCTTCCCCTTTTTCTTTTTTCCCCTTTACCTCTGTCTAATAATTGAAAACTGGGGGTGGTGGGCAGAGAGACACGATCACAGGCCGGCCTACAGACAGCGGATAGGCCACGGGTTAAAATAGATGAGTAAAATGTAATGGTAAAAGCTTTAAATATTTTGTCTGTACACTTAAGAGATTTTACTGTTGTGTCTAACTGGCTGATTGTGGTATGTCTCTTTGCTACTGCTCTTCTTAATAAAGATTTATTGTTAAAAAAAAAAAATAAAACACGTAAATGCAAAGCATCCATACAGACACCCCCCCTTTTTCCCCCCGAAGGCTACCAGGAGAATGAGGGGGGGACAGGGACCACATTAAATAGGGCCCACCGATGGGCAGGGGTAGGACGTACTGTATACTAAGAATATAATGATAACAAGGGTGGGCTGGCACAGGACGTGCTGTATACATATAATACCAATTCTACAGGTGAGTAATCACAGAATTGTATTATTCTAAGTATACAGCAAGTCCTGTTCCAGAAGATATTCTTTACTCTTGGGACATCCAATAGCAGTGTCCGTAAGGTAGGGTGGGATCCCCAAAAGTAACAGCAGACAGTTTAAACCACTGCCACCTGCAGAACCTTGCGGCCAAAAGCAGCATCAGCTGAGGCCTTAACATCAATCTTGTAAAACTTAGAAAAAGTATGAACAGAAGACCAAGTGGCGGCCTTTCAAACTTGTTCAACAGAAGCTTGTTGCTGAAAAGCCCAAGAGGCACCAATAGCACGAGTAGAATGAGCAGTAAGGCGGAAAGGAGGCTCCTTCCCCTTAGCAGAGTAGGCCTGTATCACAGCCTGACAGGTCCACTTGCTGATAGTGGACTTAGCCGGAGCCAGACCCTTCTTAGGTCCAGACGGGAGCACAAAGAGAGCGTCAGTCTTCCTGAAGGATTCAGTAGCCACCAAATAGAACTTCAGAGTCCTAACCACATCAAGAGAGTGTAAAACCCTCTCCTTAGAATTACTAGGATTAGGACACAGAGAAGGCAAAACAATGTCCTGATTGAGATGAAAGGCAGAAACAACCTTAAGCAGAAAATCTGGCTTAAAACGAAACACCACCTTGTCCTGGTGTCTCTCAAAATAAGGAGGCTTGATGGAAAGCGCCGCCAACTCAGAAACACGCCTCACAGAAGTGATAGCCACCAAAAAGACCACCTTAAGCATAAGAATGGACAAAGGGGCTCCTTGCAAGGGCTCGAAGGGAGACCCCTGCAGGGCAGATAAGACCAAGTTCAAGTCCCAGACTGGTAACATAGGCTTACGTGGGGGACGCACGTGAGTAACCCCCTGGAAGAAGGTCTTGACCAGAGGATGCTGAGCAAAGGATCTTTGGAAAAAAATAGCCAAGGCAGAAACATGACCTTTCAGAGTACTGAGCTGAAGACCCAGATCCAAACCATGTTGCAGAAACCCCAGAATCCTAGAAAAAGAAAACACACGATGGGGAAGCGAGTTAGACTCGCACCAGTCAATGTAAGTACGCCAAACCCTATAGTAGATGGAAGAAGAGGACCTTTTCCTAGCCCTGATCATGGTATTTACAACCGAGGCAGGCAGCCCTTTTTCCATCAAGATGGAGGTTTCAACAGCCAGGCTGTCAAAGCCAGCGTTTGTAAATTGGGGTGGCGTAGGTGCCCCTGAGTGAGCAGATCTGGAACCCGGGGCAGGGCGTACTGATCTACTGCCAGCTCCACAATGTCTGCGAACCACACTCTTTTTGGCCAACAGGGGGCCACCAATATGGCTGGCACCCTTTCCTGAGCTATCTTGCGCAGCACCCTGCCCAGCAGGGGAAAACACATACAGAAGCTGAAACCCCGTCCAAGACATTGCCAGGGCATCCATGGCCGAGGCCAGAGGATCCTGGGACAGAGAGACAAAGACTGGAAGCTTGTGACTGTGACAGGACGAAAACAGATCCACATCCAGCTGACCCCAGCGGTGGCACAGGGAGCGAAACACCCTGCTGCTGAGGGACCATTCTCCCAGACGAGAGGTCCCCCTGCTCAGAGAGTCTGCCTCCAGATTCTCCACCCCCAGGATGTAAACAGCTGAGATGCAGGGAACATTCTCCTCCTCCCAGGACAGTATCAGGGACACTTCCTTGAGGGCCCTCTTGCTCCGGGTCCCTCCCTGATGATTAATGTAGGCAACCGCCGTCTGGTTGTCCAAGCGGACCTGAACAGCCCGACCCCGCAGGTGTGAGGTTAAGTGGGCGAGAACCAACCTGATCGCCCTCAATTCCAGAATGTTGATAGGGGCATGGGCCTCCTGAGGGCCCCACTTACCCTGGAATTTCAGGGACTTCCAAAAGCCCCCCCAACCTGTCAGACTGGCATCCCTGGTGACAGTCTCCTAGCAGGGGACCAGAAATGATCTGCCCCCCAGCAGGTTCCTTGAGTCCAGCCACCACGATAGAGACCGCCTGACCAGAGGGGACAGGGCAAACACCTGAGGTCCCGATCCCATACTGACAAGAGGTGAAGCTGAAAAGGCCTCATGTGAAACTGAGCATAAGGAACTGCCTCGAAGCAGGACACCATCATGCCCACCAGCTGCATTCCCTGCCTGATGGATGGATGAGGACAAGACAGAAGGAGCTGAGCTTTCTCTTGAAGACTCTCCACCTTCTGCTGAGGAAGAAAGATCTTGTCCTGAGATGAATCCAGAATCATGCCCAGAAAGGACTTCACCATGGAAGGAGATAGGGAAGATTTGAGGTGGTTGATCACCCAGCCGAATGACTCTAGTGTGGATACCACCCACTGGGTGTCCAGCTCTGCCCGAGGGAAGGACTGAGAAGTGATAAGCATGTCGCCCAAGTAGGGAAGAATGCGAATGCCCTGAGGTCTCAGCAGAGCCATCACTCCTGCCAGCACCTTGGTGAATACCCTGGGAGCAGAGGTGATTCCGAAGGGCAAGGCCACAAATTGGTAGTGCTGATCCTCCAGAGCGAACCTGAGGAATCTCTGATGACCTGGAAAGATAGGTACGTGAAGGTAAGCATCCTTGATGTCTACAGAGGTCATGAAATCCCCTAGGCGTAGGAAAGTCACAGCTTAGCGCAGAGTCTCCATGCGAAAGTGTCTGAATCAGACAAATTTGTTGAGGTGCTTCAAATCCAGGATGGGTCTGATGGACCCATCTTTTTTGGGGACAATGAAAAAATTGGAGTAATAGCCTTTGCCCCTTTCCAACAAGGGCACCCGGCAGATGACACCCAGTTCCAGAAGGCCTTGGGCAGCCAGGGACAGACCTTGAGCTGACAGGGGGTTTTGAGCTAACCGAGATTTGATGAATCTTGGGGGCGGCCAGGCTGCAAACCCTATCTTGTAACAGGAGGATACTACCTCCTGAATCCACCGGTCTGAGACATGACGCCTCCAGACATGAGCCAAGAGCCGAAGCCGTCCCCCCACCCGGATGGGTGAGGGTGCCCCTTCATGCCTGAGGGGGCTTGGGGGAGGACTTAGGCCTGGGACCCCAGGAGGGGCCAGGGCGGCCACGTCCTCTGCCCCTGCCCCAAAAATCTCCACGGGCTCCAGCAAAGGAAGCTCCTCATCCAATTCTGGAGCTCCTGAAGGAAGGAGAAAAGGCACCTGAACCCCGAAAGGACCGGGACTGCCTTCTACACTGAGGTAACTTGCCACCCTTAGCAAACGTCCAGACGTTCACCAAAGAGGCGCAGCCCCTTGAAGGGAAAACCAGTGAGAGCTTTCTTAGCAGCGTTGTCAGCTGCCCACTGGCGCAGCCAGACCAATCGCCACCAACAAGGCGGAAGCCGTGCCACACATTCTAATAGTATCATCCAAGGCAGAGAGAACATATGCAACAAATTCCTCACAGCACAGAAGAGCTCTATACTCTTTACTACCTGCATCATCAGGGGCCCCATCTAAGAGACCCCTGAGCAGGCTTTTAATAGCAACAGCCATAAGAGGCACAGACCGGACGCAGCACGGTCCCCACACAGGCAAAGGCATGGCAAACCAGCTGATCTATGCGCCTGTCCTCCCCATCCCTCAGTGTAGTAGAGTCAGGGGAATGCATGACGGATGTGTTGGACAAACTCAGCAGGAAAGGGATACCTCTTATCCCAACTCTTTGGCACCCCGGGAAGCCGGCTAGGCTGTTCCCACTCTTTGAGCACCAGATTATTAAAGTGAGTTTGTTCAGGAAACTCCAAGCGTGGTTTAACAGAATGAAACAGCTCCCCCTGTTGCCGCAGAGCCACGGCTGGAGGAGAGATACAGAGTACTTCAAAAATGTGAGCTAAAAGCCTGTCAGTATCATCTGAAGCCCAGGGGTCAGACCCAGAATCGGCACCATAAACCTTAGGCTGATCCTCAGATGATTCTGAATCAGAAAATAATTCCCCCTCTTCTAGGGGGGTATAACCGGTAACGGACTCCATAGGAAAGAGGGAAACACCAGGTAATAAATGCAGCTTCTTAGCAGAAGCCTTACGCGGGCCAGAGCCAGCAATATGTCTCTCAATGCTGGCACACACCCTGACATCATCACTTATAAGGGATATCCCACACACTGTCCCAAAGGAACCCCAAGCACATTATCCTGAGAAGCCTCCATATGGTGATTATTATGGCACAATATTCCAAGTCGGGATTGATGCCAATAAGGCTACCCGGGATGCCCCAATAGCCCGCTAGGGAAGTGGGAGATATACAAATACAAAAGCCCGCCAATAAGGGGTTAACGCTAAAAGGGGATAGGACCAGGAGAAACCACTAATAAGTTTGACCCGCCTGTAAGACATAAAGCAAAGAACCCGTAAGCATAATACAATGAAATACAAAGAAAAAGCCAGCCCGCAGGGGAACTTACGGACCGCAATAGGGAGACGCCAGACACGCAGCACAGGAGCTCCAAAATGGCGCCCGCATATACCTCGAGGGGCGAACCGCGGAGAAGTGATGCGGAAAACGTCATCCGCAAGGCCCGCACCCGAAGAGCACGGAAACGCGCCCCCGTGACAAGGCCAAACAATGATGGTGCAGCAGCGCCTGAGGCGATGTCGCCGCCGTCCATGGAGCAGAGTACAAGCGCGCGGCGTCATATAATACAAGCCAGTACAAGAGGCAGAAAATGAAAACACATATTAAATACATACACCCCCCCCCCCCTCCAAGATCTACCCAGAGGGAGCGAAGCAGAAGCAGCGGACCACCTAAGAGGAGCCTAACTGAGGGGACAGGGGGCGAAGGGCACACGGCGCGGGAAGGGCATCCCATAAGGCTCACCACGGGCCTGTACCGCCTACCCTTTGGTGGGGGACTGCGGTAGGGGAAGCGCTCCTCAGCACCTGGCAGCGGTGCTGCCTACCATCACCCGACCAGCGAGCCTAAGCTGGGAGGCAGAGAAAGGAACGGGTGGGAATAGTCCTACAGGGCCGCAGGCTAATAAGCCCCGCTCACCTGCGAGTAGAAAGAGCCATCTTCTAACCATCGCAGCATAGACTGCAGACTGGGGATTTTGTGGAAGGTCCCTGGTATATATGGGGCTGGGAGGAGTCACTTTTCTGTCTCTGCAGTCCAGCCCTGTCTACTGGATGTATAACCCAAGAGTAAGGAATACCTTCTGGAACAGGACATGCTGTATACTTAGAATACATGACATACGGTTCCCCCTCCTGGGGGGGCACCCAATTTTTTGGGGGGGATTTTAAGGGTTAAAACCCCTTAAAAATCCCCCAAAAAATCGGCCAGCCTTGCTGGCCCCCGACCCTGTAGGCTACAAGCCCCCACAAAGCCTAATGTACCCGGGCTCTATTGCCCCCCCAGGGCTTTGGGGAGGTAGGTCATGAACCCCTTTACCAGTTCACATAGGGTTTAGTGTCAAAAAAAGGACACAGACACAAAAAAATAACATATTTTTATATTTTATTTTATATATATTTTTTTACACTCACCTCCATCCTGTGTCCCAAAGCGATACTGTCCCCCGGCGATAACAGGTGCCAGGATGATCACTGGAGGGGGGCTGGGGCGGCACAGGACCAAAGCCCCCTACCCCTCCAACCTCCATCCAGTGATCACCCTCGGCTTCTGACATTTCCAAGCCAGGAGCGGGATGACGTCATGAGGTGACATCTGCCCTGCCCACAAGAGGCAGGGCTAATGGTGGCAATGGCGGGGGAGGCTCCTTTTGGGCCCTCCCCTCAATGTGGAAGAGCCCGGGGGATCGGAGGCCCCCCGGTGAAGAAGAGGCCTGTTGGGCGGGATCACGCGCGGAGGTAAGCAGATAGCATTTTTCCCTACAGTTAGCAGGGGCAGCCGATGCGGTGGGGTGGGGCTACTTCGGATCCCTTCCTGAAGCCAGAAGAGCTCCAAAGGGTAATCGGATGCCTCCGGGGGGAAGAGAAGACCTGGTTGGATTGAACAAGGGCTCAGGTGTTTTTTTTTTGCAGTAGCAGGGGGGAAAGCCAGGTCTGTAGGCCCTACGTGCTTGACACTCAACAGTAGAAGAAGCAAACCTGTAGGGCATATTTGCTTGGCACTTAAATGGTTAATACATGGGCACCTTGGCATGCAGCTTCCACATAAGCCAAACAAGACCACTGTTTTTAGCTAGATTTTAGAGACTAGTAATAGGACTTGTTACTGGCTAACAGGGTTTAAGCGCCGTGGCTTCACACCTTTTGTACCATATTCTCACTCCATAAGACACACTTATTTTTCAGGAGCTCTCTTGGCTCCAGTAGCATCTCAGGCTTCTCAGGCTTCCTCCCATCACTTCAGCTGGTGGGCATGGCCTATAAACGGGCGAAATTCAAGCACAGGTGCAGCCTGTAAATAGGCCATGTCCACCCACGAAGCAAGGAAATCAGCTGCCAGGAGCCTGTAGGTAGGCCATTGTGTGTTTGTCTCTGTGTCTATGTGTGCGTGGGTGGGTCTCTGCCTGTGCACGTGTATCTGTGTGTCTTTGTGCATGTGTATTTGTGTACATGTGTTTCTCTGTGCATGTGTGTGTAGCCCTGGGCATTGGAGGACTGGCAGGCAGCATATGTAAATTTATCTGCTTCCTGCCCGCTGGTTCTCTATTGCGCTTTCTCCTCACATGTGTGATTGGGGAGGGGATGCCTCTCACTGCCACACACAGAGTGCCACACACTGCCTCTTGTCAGTCTAAATACATGTTGCTGTTATTAGTTATTGTTTCCTCCTGCTGGTTCCCCTGGAGGCTGTGAGCGGGTACGTTTCTGTTCAGATACACTTCATGATTATTCAGAAGCTTCATTTTGTGAACAGGTTTCAGACAATGGTGTAGAATTTAGTCATAATGCACTTCCAAAAATAAGTGGCCTTTAGTGTTATAAATTGTTTGAATCAATCTGCAATAGTGGCAGTTTAAACTTTGAAATGTTTGAAAACAAGCAGAAAAAAACTTAAATTAGTTACCTGGTAACTTTTTTTCTAAACATCCGTAAGGGCAGCATACGCCTGAGACCTCCGGGCTCCTCCTACCAATATGGAACACCTGACCACCAGACAGAATAAATTCTTGACTCCTCCCTCCATTCCCCAGTTGTTGTAGAGATCTGAAAGAGAGAAAAGAAACAGACCCACTACTCCAATCTATAACCCATACATAAACCAACTCCACAGAAAAATTAGAGAGGGAAGCCAGCGTATGCTGCCCTTACGGATGTTTAGAAAAAAAGTTACCAGGTACCTAACTTAAGTTTTCTCAAAACATCCTTCGGGCAGCATACGCCTGAGAGATAGGCGAGTACTACCTCGTTGGGTGGGAAGAATAGAATGAAGGATACTCCTGCCACAACACTGATTCTTCTAGGACAGCAGATCTAATCGATAGTGTCCAGCAAAAAAAACACCTTGCTGAGGATCAAGCGGCTGCACTAGCTCGCCTGCTTAACCCAAGATGTAGCATCCCTTCTTGCCAAATGAGATGTGATACCATAAGGCCTGATATAACTAGAAGGCCAAATCCCGTAAAAAAGTCAACTAGAACACTCTCTGTCCTTACTCAGAGTTACAATGTCCGTGAACCCAAGTTGGGCCTCCCTAAATGTGTATAAGAATATCATTTTGAAGCTTCTTTCTAAGCACCGAGAGAAGGATCATTCCTAGCATCTAAGAAAATCCGATGAGAATCATAAAAGCTCCGTTCTCAGAATACTGGATCTAGGGGAAAAAGGCTCAAAGAATATAACCCTTGTTCCTGAATGAAATAACTTAAACCCAAAAATTGTTAGAGGTTAGGGTTAGGGTTAGAGCCAACTCAGGGCTAGAGCCAACCTAGGGCTATAGACAACCTAGGGCTAGATACAACCTAGGGCTAGAGACAACTTAGGGCTAAAGACAACTTAGGGCTAGAGGCAACCTAGGGCTAGAAACAACCTAGGGCTAGAGACAGCCTAGGCCTAGAGACAGCCTAGGGCTAGAGACAGCCATAGTGCCTAGAAACAACCATTGGGTTAGAGACAACCTAGGGCTAGAGACATCCTAGGGCTAGAGACGGCCTAAGTATAGAGACAGCCCAGGGCAAGAGACAGCCCAGGGCTAGAGACAGCCAGGGTTAGGGATGGTCTTGGGCTAGAAAAAAAGCCCATGACCTAGAAACGGCCCTGGGTTAGAGGCCACCTAGGATTAGAGGCCACCTAGGGTTAAAGACCTCCTAAGGTTAAAGACAACCTAGGGAAGAAAAGACCGCCTAGATCAGAGACGGCCTAGGGACCCGAATGGATAACACCATCTAACCGAAAAGTGCATAGGCTAGACTGGAATACAGTGCAAGGACTGAGGTGTCCGCCCCTACTGCCGGATCCGCCGGATCCAGTAAAAAGTATTTGGTCAGCTAGTGACTGCTGGCTGAAGCAATAATATAGATCCAAACGCGAAATTGGCTCCTCCCGGCCACTCAAATACCCGGGACCTCCCACAAATCCCCAGCATTGAAAAGCAGTTAACAAGAAGCCGGGAGAATGATAACATAACCAACCAGTAACTATCAACAATGATAACAATCACCATACCATATCCAAGGATAATGAAAACAAGGGTGGGGTGGAGCAGGACATACTGTATACTCATAATAACAATTCTACAGGTGAGTAATCACAGAATTGTATTATTCTTAGTATACAGTACGTCCTGCTCCAGATAAGATTCTTTACTCTTGGGACATCCAATAGCAGTGTCCGTAAAGTAGGGTGGGATCCCAAAAGGTAACATCAGACAGGTCAGACCACTGCCGCCTGCAGAACCTTGCGGCCAAAAGCAGCATCAGCTGAGGCCCTAACATCAACCTTGTAAAACTTGGAAAAAGTATGAACAGAAGACCAAGTAGCGGCCTTGCAAACTTGTTCAACGGAAGCCTGGTGATGAAAAGCCCAAGAGGCCCCAATAGCACAAGTAGAATGAGCAGTAAGGCAAAAGGGAGGATTCTTACCCTTAGCAGAGTAGGCCTGAATCACAGCCTGACGGATCCATTTGCTGATAGTAGATTTGGCAGGAGCCAAACCCTTCCTAGGACCAGAAGGGACCACAAAAAGAGCATCAGTTTTCCTGAAAGGTGCAGTAGCCACCAGATAGTACTTAAGATTCCTAACCACATCCAAGGAACGCAAAACCCTCTCCTTAGCGTTACTAGGATTAGGGCACAAGGAAAGTAGAACAATGTCCTGATTTAGATGAAAGGCAGATACAACCTTAAGCAGAAAATCTGTCTTGAAGCAAAACACCACATTGTCCTGGTGTCTCTCAAAGTAGGGGGGCTGTATGGAAAGCGCCGCCAACTCAGAAACACGTATAACAGAAGTGATGGCCACCAAAAAGACAACCTTGAGAGTAAGAATGGCCAAGGCAGCCTCCTGCACAGGTTTAAAGGGAGCACCCTGCAGGGCAGACAGGACCAAGTTCAAATCCCAGACAGGCAACATAGGCTTACGTGGAGGACGCACATGAGTAACCCCCTGGAAAAAAGTCCTGATCAGAGAATGCTGAGCAAAAGATCTCTGGAAGAAAACAGCCAGGGCAGAGACATGACCCTTCAGAATACTGAGTTGAAGCCCCACATCCAAACCATATTGGAGGAACTCCAGAATCCTGGGAATAGAGAATACACGACAGAGAAGAGACCTAAACTCACACCAGTCAATGTAGGCACGCCAAACCCTATAGTAAATGGAAGAAGACTTCTTCCTAGCCCTAATCATGGTGTTAACGACAGAGGCAGACAGCCCCTTTTCCATCAAGATGGAGGTTTCAGCAGCCAGGCCGTCAAAGCCAGCGTTTGTAAATTGGGATGGCATAAATGTCCCTGAGTGAGCAGGTCTGGAACCGTGGGCAGAGTGTACTGATCTACTGCCAGCTGCGCTATGTCTGTGAACCACACTCTTCTTGGCCACCAGGATTGCTGGCACCTCTTCCTGAGCTATCTTGCGCAGAACCCTGCCCAACAGGGGGAATGGAGGAAAGGCATACAGAAGCTGAAAATCCTGCCATGACATTGTCAGAGCATCTGTGGCCAAGGCCAGAGGATCCTGGGACAGGGAGACAAAGGCTGGGAGATTGTGATGGGACGCAAACAGATCCACATCTGGCTGACCTCAACGGTGACACAGAGAGTGAAACACCCTGTCGCAGAGGGACCATTCTCCCAGGCGAGAGGCCCCCCTGCTCAGAGAGTCTGCCTGCAGATTCTCCACCCCCGGAATGTACACAGCTGAAATGCAGGGAACATTGTCCTCAGCCCAGGACAGGATCAGAGACACGTCCTTGAGGGCCCCCTTGCTTCGGGTCCCTCCCTGATGATTGATGTAGGCAACCGCCATCTGGTTGTCCGAGCATACCTGAACAGGCCGGCCCCGAAGGTGTTGGGTCAAGCGAGCCAATACCAACCTCATCGCCCTCAATTCCAGAATGTTGATGGGTGTGTGGGCCTCCTGAGGGCTCCACCGCCCTTGGAACTGTAGGGACTTCCAGAAGCCCCCCAACCTGTCAGACTGGCATTTGTGGTGACCGTCTCCCAGCAGGGGGCCAGAAAGGATCTGCCCGCCAACAGGTTCCTGGAGTCCAGCCACCACGAGAGGGACCGCCTGGCTAGGGGGGACATAACAAGGACCTGGTCCAGGGACACAGGATCCTTGTCCCACACTGAAAAGAGGTGGAGTTGCAGAGGCCTCATGTGAAACTGGGCATAAGGGACCACCTTGAAGCAGGACACCATCAGGCCCACCAGCTGCATCCCCTGCCTGATGGAGGGATGGGGGCAAGAGAGCAGGAACTGAACCTGCGCTAGCAGACTGTCCACCTTCTGTTGAGGAAGAAAGATCCTTGCCTGAACTGTATCCAGATTCATTCCCAGGAATGGCGTCACCAAGGAGGGAGACAGGGAAGACTTGGGATGGTTGATCACCCAGCCAAATGACTCCATTGTGGACACTACTTGCTGAGTATCCAGCTCTGCCTGCTGGAGGGTCTGAGAAGTGATGAGAATGTTGTCCAAATAGGGCAGAATGCGAATGCCCTGAGACCTGAGCAGAGCCATCACTCCTGCCAGCACCTTGGTGAACACTCTGGGAGCTGAAGTGAGACCGAAGGGCAATGCCACAAATTGGTAGTGCTGATCCTCCAGGGCGAATCTGAGGAATCTTTGATGACCTGAAAATAAAGGAATATGAAGTCTTGAAGTCCCCTGGATTCAGGGAACTGATAGCAGAGCGCAGAGTTTCCATGCGAAAGCGCCTGCATCTGATAAATTCGTTGAGGATCTTCAAGTCCAGGAAGGGCGTCCACGTCCTCTGCCCCTTCCCCAGAAATCTCCTTGGGCCCCCGTAAAGGAAACCCCCTTCCCTGGTCTGGATCCACGGCAGGGGGAAGAAAAGGAGCCCGAGCCCCAAAAGGGCCGAGACTGCCTCCTGCGCTGGGGTAACCTGCCTCCCTTAGCAAACAGGTCCAGGCAGTCCCCAAATAGGCGTAGTCCTTTGAAGGGAAACCCAGTGAGAGCCTTCTTGGCAGCATTGTCAGCTGCCCACTGGCGCAGCCAAACCGAGTGGCGTATAGCCACCACCAAGGTAGAGGCTCTGCCACACATACTAATGGTATCATCCAAGGCAGAGAGGACATAAGCAACAAATACCTCACAGCGCGAGAGTGCATTATACTCTTCACTAGACACATCATCAGGAGCACCATCTAGGACACTTTTAAGCAGGGTCCTAATAGCCACAGCTGTAATGGCAGAGGCACAAACCGGGCGCAGCGCCGTCCCCACACAGGCAAAGGCATGGGACACCAGCTGATCAATACGCCAGTCCTCACTATCCCTCAGAGTAGTAGAGTCAGGGGAATGCATGACAGAGGTGTTAGACAAACCCAGGATTGGGGCATCCACTTCTGGAGGGGATGACCAACGCTTTACCACATCAGCAGGAAAGGGATATCTCTTATCCCAACTCTTAGAGACTCCAGGAAGCCTGCTAGAACGCTTCCATTCCTTGAGCACGAGATTATTGAAATGAGATGAAATGACCGGGGGAGAGATAGCAAGCACTTCAAAGATCTGAGCCAAAAGACTATCAGTATCATCTGGGGCCCAGGGATCAGAGCCAGAATTATCATAAGCCTTGGGCCGCTCATCAGATGACTTTGAGTCAGAGAACAATTCCCGTTCTTCCAGGAGAGTATAACCAGACAGTTCAAAGAACTCTTCAGCCTCCATAGGGAAAAGAGTGACATCAGGCATCAAATGCCACCTCTTAGCAGAGGCCTTACGCGCCATGGTATTAGCAAGCAACTTTTCAACACTAGCCAGTCTAGTAGACACATCAGGTTGAGATTCCCCACTGGTATGCAGCTCACGGGGAGTCAAATTTAAGCTTGGGGGAGTAGGCGAAGCCATACGTGGTGCAGGCCCAGCTGCTGGTAAACCAGGCTGCAGCGCAAACACCTGCTGGGCACAAGGTACACAAACCCGCACATTGTCAACACTTGTAAGGGACACCTCACACGCCACACACAGCCAGGCACAATAGGCCGATAGGGATTCACGCTATAAAAGCAACCCGGGATGCCCCAGTAGCCCGCTAGAGAAGTGGGAGGAATTAGCACACTAGGCCTCAAAAAGTTTAATAACTAAATAGAGGGGGTAGGGCCGGGAGAAACCAATTGAGTTTGACCCGCCTGTAAGACATAAACGAAAAAAAACTGTAAGTGACATGCATACGTGACATTAGGTAAAAGAAACAGTCCGTGAGGGAACTCACAGACCGTGGTAGGTAGGAAGCCAGCCACGCAGCACGAAGAGCAAGAAAAATACAATTCTGTGAAATACTCACCTGTAGAATTGATGTTATTTATATACAGTACGTCCTGCTCCAGATATAATACTTACACTTGGGTTATCCTCCGCCAGATGGCGTTGCACTGCAGAGACATGGAAAAACAGGCTCCTCCCGGCCCTTCGAATACCCAGGGACCTCCCACAAATCCCCAGCATTGAAAAGCAGTGAACAAGAAGCCGGGAGAATTTAAAACCACCCAGAACAACTGGTAATGATAACAAGATAACAATCACCATACAGGGGAATCCAGAAAAATGCAAAAACCAGGGTGGGGTGGAGCAGGACGTACTGTATACAAATAATATCAATTCTACAGGTGAGTATTTCATAGAATTGTATTATTCTTAGCATACAGTACGTCCTGCTCCAGATATAATACTTACACTTGGGACATCCAAAAGCAGTGTCCATAAAGTAGGGTAGGATCCCCAACAAAAACGACAACAGCAGACAGTTTAAAGCACTGTCACCTGCAGAACCATACGGCCAAGACAGCATGAGCTGAGGCCCTAACATCAACATTGTAAAAACCTTGCAAGGTATGAGCAGAAGGCCAATGGTAGTGGCCTAGCCAACCAGTTCAACAGAAAAAACGGTGCTGAAAGGCCCAAGAGGCATCAAGCACGCGTAGAAAAGGAATCAAGGCAACAAGGGAGATTCTTCCCCTTGCCTGAATAGGCCTGAGTAACAGCCTGACAAATCCGATCGCTACAATAAATTTGGCAGAAGCCAAAGGCCGAACAAGGTACCAGGAGTAACATCCATTAAGGTAAAAACCAGGACCAAACCGCCCCACTCCCGAGAGCAGACGAGATTGGGCACATTCAGGATGTAATGACCACAAGCCCCAAGGAACCTCAGTTCCCCTAAAGGACACAGTGACTCCTAAGGAAAAACTGCCAACACCTGTATAAGGAATGCAGAACCACTTCCTCAGCGTCGCTAGGAAAAGGGATAGCCGTGGATAACAATATCTCGAATAAATGAACATAAGACACCTCCAGATGTAGAGAGTCCAGATTCAGGCGGAACTCCACCTTATCCTGGTGTATCTCAAGGAATGAGGGCTAGGTAGACCGAGCCGCCCGTTAACACACGCCTGACCAAGGTAACAGTCACCAGAAGGACAACCATGAGGGTAAGGACATCCAGACAGCATCCTGAATAGGACCAAGGGACAAATCCTGCAAGCAGACAGAATGAATTCAATTTCAATCCCAACAGGGACCATAGGAGTACATGGGGGACGCATATGAGCACCCCCTGAAGGAAGTCTTAACCAAGGAAGACTGAACCAGAGACTGCTAAGGCAAGGTGGACAGGGCAGAGCCTGACCCATCAGAGAACTGAGCTGGGGAACCAACTCCAATTCATGCTGAAAACCACACTGGAACCCTGGGAACCGAGAACGCCCAACAGGTAAGAGAACTAGACTCAATCAATGTGGGTATGCCATACCCTACAACAATACAAGAAGACGAGGAAGAGGCTTACTCCTAGCCTTCCCATAGTCACAACACCGAGACAGCTAAACTTGTCTCCATCAAGATGTATGTTTCAGCAGTCAGGCCGGCTAGGCCAGGGACCATGGATTGGAGTGACGTAAAGGGGGCCCTGAGTGATCAACTGCCACTTCTGGCAAGGTGCAGAACTACTGACCACAGTACCATGGCTGCAACTACACTCTACTAGGTCACCTGGGGGCCACCAGAATCACTGGTCCCCTTACCAGAGCAATCTTACGCAGAACCCTGCCTAGCAGAGGGAATGGAGAAGGACATACAGAACCGAACGTCCTGTCAAGACGGTACAAAAGGCATCTGGACCACTGACATAGGATCCCGGGACAGGGAAACAAAGGCCGATAGCCTGTGAAGGTGACGGAACCCAACAGATCCACGACTGGTTGGACTCCAAAACGACACGGGGATTAGCACATCCTGTCGCAGAGGGGCTCCACCGAAGCTAATATCACTAACATGCAGGGAGCATTGTCTCCGCCCAGAAGGGAACATAGACACTCCCTGGAAGGTCCGCCAGCTCCAGGCCCCTTCCAATGGTTAATGTTGTACGTCTATCGTCAGACGGACCGAGCACCCCCAGACTGGCAAATCCAGAAGGGGAGTGGTCAAGCGAGATAGAGCCAACTGAAAAACGCTCACTGTTTAGAATTCAATAGGCGTAAGGACCTTCTAAGGGCCCCACCACCGCCAGAATCGCAGGGGGTTTCAGAAGAAACCATTCCCTTCAACCTGAAAGGTTGGCATCCATGGTGACCGTTTCCAGGAAGGGGCAAGGAGGAACTGCCCCCAGACAGGTCCCTCGAGTTCATCCACTTTCAAGAGAAAAACCATCATACAGGTGGGAAGGCCCACAGACCCTGCTCCAGGGGTGCTGGATCCCTGTCCTATGTTACCAATAGAAGTGGCAGAAGGGCTCAAGGGGAACTGAGCATAAGGGACATCTTCCGAGCAAGTTAACAACGGGCCCACCAGTTGCATCCCTGCCTGGTGTTAAGAAACCGGGACAGCAATGAGGGACTGAGCCCATGAGACCAGATTGCCCACCTAATTGCTGAGAGGGGGAGAATCTGGTTTGAACCTAATCCAGAATAATTCCTATTAATGGAGTTACCACTTAGGGAACAGCGAGGACTCGGGGTGATTGAACACCCATCCAAATGACTCCCAAAGGACCCACCAGCCGGGTATCCAACTATCCTGACGCAGAGACAGGGAAGTGAGGAAGGGCGTCTGGGTAGACATCGCACGGACACCCCTTGGTCTCATCAGAGACATCACCATTGACAGCACCTGAGTGAACACTCTGGGAGTTGAAGAGAGGCCAGATAACAAGGCCACAATTAACAGTGTTGGACTTCCAACACGAACCTGGAGAGCCTCAGTGACCTGAGGGCACAGGAATGTAAACATAAGTATTGTAGAGTTCCCCCGACGGCAAGAAGCCCACTGGGCGCAAGGTGCTGATGGCCCAACTCAAGAGTTTCCATGCAGGAAACTGCCTGTAATTAGAGAATTGCTGTGAATCCAGAATGGGCCAACCCGACCCATCCTTTGGGGGACTGTGGAAGGTGGTATAGCGGCCCTTGCCTCTGCCTATTACGGGCAATCTGCAAGAGACCCTCAGACCTTGCAGGCCTAGCATGGCATGTGCCAGCAACTGAACAGCGGCAGGGACCAGGAGTACCTGGGACCTGATAAAAACTGGGGAAGGCCGTGCAGCAAACGCTATCTTGTATCTGGAGGACACAACCTCCTGAATCCACCAGAATGAGGCGAGATGCCTCCTGATAAGAGCAAGGTGCTGCAGCCATCCCCTCACCCAGACGGGTGAGGGCGCCCCATCATGCTTGAGGGGGTTTGGTGGAAGATTTGGGCTTAGCCCCGCTGGAGGGGCCAGAGCATTGTCTGCTGCTCGTGGGGCAGGAGTTCGCACGAAAAATACGGAAAGACACCCCTGGTTCCTGTTTAACACTAAGGTAGGGGGGAGGAGGGGTGCCCCTGCCTCGAGGGGGCCGAGACGGCCGTATGCGAAGGGGTGATTTGCCCTTTTTACCGAACAGGTCTAGACGGGCCCCAAATAGGCGTTGCCCTCTAAAGGGGAGCCCAGTAAGAGTCTTTTTAGTAGCATCATCAGCACCCCACTGTCGCAGCCAGACCAAGCGACGAATAGCCACCGCAAGGGTGGAAGTTCTTGTACACATTCAAATCGCGTCATCCAGCGCTAATAGAATAAACTTCACAAATACATCACAATTGGAGAGTGCATTAAACACCTCCCAGGGGAGATCCTCGGGGTGATGGTCGAGCAATTTTTTGATGAGGGTTCTAGCAGCCACTGCAGTAATGGCTGCGGCACAGACCGGGCGCAGCGCCGCCCCAGCACAAGAAAAGGCATGGGAGGCCAGAAGCTCAATGCGCCGGTCCTCAGCATCCCGAAGGGTACTATAAACAGGGGTTGTAATAAAGGGGGGTTACCCCTATGATCGGCGCATCCACCACGGGTGGTGATGACCAACAATTAACCACCTCAGGGGGAAAAGGGTATTTCCTATCCCAGTCCCCTGGAACCCCTGGAAGTTTACTGGGGCATTCCCATTCCTTGAGCACAAGGGCATGGAAATGAGCCTGCTCTTAAAATTCCAAACGTGCAGTCGCAGTATGGAAACGTTCCCCTCTAGGCTTGGGGACCTGACCGGGGGGAGAGATAGACAGTGCCTTAAAGACCTTAAGCAACAAGTCGTCAGTGTCACACTGGCCCCAGTATTCAGGGCCAGAATCGTCATGACTCCTCGGCCTCTCATCAGAAGAGCCTGAGTCAGAGAACAACTCCCCATCATCAGAAGGGGTATAGTCACACAGAGTAGCAAACCCCTCAGTTCTCATGGAACATACAGAAACATGAGGCAACAGGTGCCGCTTTCTACCAGGGCCCATCCTCTCTGACAACCTAGCAATAATCTGTTCAGCCGTAGGCAGTCTGGAAGGCCCGGCAGGCTGCAATTCCCCACTTGTAGGCGACTCAGCAGGAGAGAGATTTAAGCCTGGGGAGATAGGTAAATTGAAGCTAGGTGTAGCCACTGGCCGACCAGATTGCAGGGCCAGGGCTTGCTCGGCACAGGGTACGCAGACCCATGCCCTGTCAGCATCAGCATGGGGTTGTCCACACGCTATACACTGCCGGTCTTGTCCCAGAGGGACCCCGGTCACATAATTCTGAGATGCCTCCATATGGTGATTAATCAAGGCACAATATGCCAGTAGGGATTTACACTATAAGTAACCCTGGATGCCCCAAAGACCCGCTAAGGAAGTGGGAGTATATTACAAGGCCCGCTATAATTTTACACCGGGCCAGGAGAAGCCAATGGTGTTCAGCAGTCTGAAAGACATAATGGGAATAAAGGGAGTCAGAACCATGCGCAGTAAACAAGGATCATGAAAATCGCCAGCGAGGGCACTTACAGACCAAGGGAGGAGGAGGACCTCTACCATGCGTGCGTGCGACCAGCATCAAAATGGCGCCAAGCGAACCTCGAAGGGCGGGCCAGAGCGGGCTGTGACGCAGAGCGCGCCAACCAGGTCCCCCCCCCCCCCCCCCCGAAGAGCGCGAAGCTCTGAGATACTTACAAGTTGTCATGAGGAGCGAAGTGTATGGCACACTTAGAAAAAATGATTTGCCAATGAAGACGCCGCAGCGTCTGAGGCGACGACGCCGCCCAGCGCAGCACATCCAGTAAAGGAAGAGGTGCGCGCGGGTGGCGACAAATGCACAGTAAAGAACAAACAGCGCGGCTCTGACCCCAGGAGTACTAGTCCGGGGCAAGACTAAGACCATAACGTGTAAAACATACACTAAGACCACCACACCCCCCCCTTTCTTTCCCCCCCGGACTACGGGGGAATGAGGGAGGATGGCGACCCTTTGTACAGGGCCCACCGCTACACGGGGCATGGGGCAATAGTGCGGGAGGGGCATCCCCTAGAGGCTCACCATCAGCCCTAAACCGCCTACCCTTTGGTGGGGGACTGCGGTGGAGCATGGGTCCGTTAAGCACGTATGGTGCTGCCTACCTTCACCCGACCAGCGCAGCCCAGGCTGGGAGGCACATCACAGGGAGGACGGGTGGGAATAGTCCAACAGGGCCGCAGGCTTTAATAGCCCCGCTCACCTGCGAGAGAGTGATATATCATGTCTTCGCAGTCAGCACTGCAGAGAAATCTGGGGATTTGTGGGAGGTCCCTGGGTATTTGAAGGGCCGGGAGGAGCCTGTTTTTCCATGTCACTGCAGTGCAGCGCCATCTGGCGGAGGATAACCCAAGTGTAAGTATTATATCTGGAGCAGGACGAACTGTATACTAAGAATAAATGGCGCCGAGTATACATCGAGGGGCGGGCCGCGGAGACAGTGATGCGGAACGCGCCATCCGCAGGCCCCGCCCCCCCCAAGAGTGCGAAGCCGCACACGTGACAAGCAACCAATGATGGCACAGCAGCGCCTGAGGTAATGTCGCCGCCAAACGCTGAACGCCGCAGAAGCGGGCGCGGAGGCGGTATATTCAAAAAAGTAACCAGTGCAACCAAAGTCTGTGCGGTCTGTACAGAACTAAAGGCAAACCAAGCACACATACAAGTGAATGCACAGAAGCACACACACACTCACCCCCCCCCCCCCCGAGAACTACAAGGGAGAGCGAGGGAGGGCAGCGGCCACCTAATGTAGGACCGATAGACAGGAGCAAGGGGCATAGCGCGGAAGGGGCATCCCATAAGGCTCACCATATGCCTATACAGCCTACCCTTTGGTGGGGGATTGCGGTGGAGCAGCGCTCCTAAGCACCTGACAGCGGTGCTGCCTACCGTCACCCACACCAGCGCAGCCAAAGCTGGGAGGCACATAAACAATGGAACGGGTGGGAATAGTCCTACAGGGCCGCAGGCTAATAGCCCCACTCACCTGCGAGAAGAGAGAGCCATCTTCTTGTCCTTCGCAGTCCAGACTGCAGAGAAAATCTGGGGATTTGTGGGAGGTCCCTGGGTATTTGAGGGGCCGGGAGGAGCCAATTTCGCGGTCTCTGCAGTCCAGCGCCATCTGGCGGAGTAATACCCAAGAGTAAAGAATCTTATCTGGAGCAGGACGTACTGTGTACTAAGAATATATATCTTCCCACTCACTCCGAGAGCCATACAAGCTGCTCAAGACATGTAGCTCATAGTAATTAAGGCAAGTGGCATCACCTCATTGCGGAAAAGACCAATGTCAACAGTCCTAACATCCTCATGGCTAGTGTTATTGGAGGTGCTGAACTGGCACAAAGGAATCACGATTTCCTGAAGGGCCAAAGTCCTTTGAGAAAGGAGAAAAAGTCCGAAGAAGTTGTTGACTTTTGAGCATAACCCATTATCTGAGAGGGAACCAGACTAAAACCCTAAAGGTTTAGAATCCAACCGAGCTGAAACACAGCTCTGAACATGTAACTGAGGCTCTAAGGCATCTTGTTCCTTAAGTGTACAAAAAAAGGTAGCAGATCGTCCAGATCAGTCGCCACAGACTCCTCTCAGTCTCCGATATGTCCGAAGTTTTTGCCAAAAAATCTTTGCAGAATTCTTGGACTGAATCCAGCCCGAAGGGAAGCAATAAATTATAAGCGCAATACCCCGCTCTGTCTTTACTGCAAATCCGAAAAAAGACTTAGCCCGAGGAACAGGCAATCCCCAGATCTATTAAGACCATGAAAAAAACACTGTGGAAGCATGTCTCTCAATGTTTTAAAACTATTCAAAAAGCAGAATAAATCTCCCTCCAAAGCCTCCGCCACCAGAAAGATAGAGGAATAAACCCTTTCCTTGCTGGTGATGGGAACTGGAATATGACTCGCCTGGCTTCCAAGTTTAGCAGACTTCTGAATATCTGATCGATCCTCCAACCCCACGGGTATAGGGGAGACCAAGATTCTGACTGAGGGGTACAAGTAAATTCCACATGAAACCCATCTTATGCCCCTGGAATGGAAAGGGGCAACACAAGGTATTTAGGCCCCAACTCGAGACATGGCATCATAGCTCCTCATGTTTGGACCAATAGGTTCCAGACCGAGTGGAACCTTTAAACCAGAGCGAGTGGAACCTTTAAAAACCCTCCTCTCCAGTAGAAGAGGTAGAGGAAGAAGGTACCCCCGGGTTCTTAAGCAGCGCCCCCCTTATCGCCCGTATTCCCAAATCCAGATCCCCTGGATCTTTTAGGGACATCCCTATTAAGAAAGGAGCGCCTAAAAGTATTCCTGGGGAAAATATCTTGTTAGCTGGAGCTTTGGGACGAGGCGGAAAACATGCAGGACATGGCACAAAGTCTCATCTTTAAACCAGTATCCCCAGACCAGGTCCTCAGTCAAGGAGTCAATACTGAGTCTTCCTCCGCAAAAGGATCCCTGTGTTTAAGACCCTGAGACTGAATACCTTCTTAGAAGGGTCCTTCCATTCCTCCAAAATCATTTAAATAACCATGAAAAGGAAATGAATAGGAAGAGTCAGGAGCCAAATAAAAACCCATCATGATTGGACCTAGGGCCAGGGACCATCTCCTCTATCAATAGATAAGTAAATCATATGTAGAAGACTCCAGGAGGAAACAAATACCTTGCCTTGCCCGGAGCAGCAGAGCCAGAGACCTGCTCGTTCTTCTCCTCTGGGGAAGAGATCTCTCCTTCCTCAGATTTGTCCTCAGGCATAAAGGAATCCTGAGTGACGAAAAAATACCATTTTGTGAGTACTCACCTGAAAAATGGATATTCTTGGTGTGCCACACACCCCGCTTCACCTTTAATTCTTCACGATTGGGTTACTCACCGCCAGGTGACGCTGTGCAGAGAGGAAGTCTTGTAACGAGCCCCCTTCCGGCCTATATATACCTGGTACCTCCCATTTATCACCAGTGTATTAAAAAGCAGAAAGACAAGGTACCAGTAAATTAACGGTAACCTCAAAATAAATCAATATAAATAAAAGCTTCACCATATAAAGGATTCGGAATACCGAAAAGGGTGGAAGTGAAGCGGGGTGTGTGGCACACCAACAATATCCATTTTTCAGGTGAGTACTCACAAAATGGTATTATTCTTGGTGTGCCACACACCCCGCTTCACCTTTAATTCTTCACGATTGGGACATCCAAAAGCAGTGTCCACAAGGGATGGGCAACTCAAGGCCAGGTGAAGCATAACTTAAATGACTGCAGTCTGCAGAACTTTGCGGCCAAAAACAGCATCCGCTGAGGTTCGCACATCAACTTTGTAAAAAGATCAAGTGGCGGCCTTACAAACTTGTTCAACAGAAGCTTGGTGCTGAAAAGCCCAAGACGCCCCAATGGCGCGAGTAGAATGAGCAGTGATACGAAAAGGGGGAACTTTCCCCTTAGCAGAATAGGCCGCAATAACGGCCTGACGTATCCATTTGCTAATGGCAGATTTGACTGGTGCCAAACCCTTCCTAGGCCCACAGGGCACAACAAAAAAGGCATCCGTCTTACGAAAAGGAGACGTGATAATCAAGTAGTACTTAACACAGCGTACTACATCCAAACAATGCAAAACCCTCTCTTTGTCATTCTTAGGATTAGGATATAAGGAGGGAAGAACAATATCCTGATTCAAATGAAAAGCAGAAACCACCTTAGGAAGAAAGTCTGGCTTGAAGCGAAAGACCACTTTATCCTGATGCCTCTCAAAGTAGGGCGCCTGGATAGACAAGGCCGCCAACTCTGAGACACGCCGGACCGAAGTGATAGCTACCAAGAAGACAATCTTCTGAGTCAGGGTAGACAAATCAATATCTTGCAGAGGCTCAAAAGGAGGAGCCTGCAGAGCAGAAAGAACCAAATTCAAATCCCAAACCGGGAGTAATGGTTTCCTGGGGGGCCGCACATGCGTAACCCCCTGGAAAAAAGTTTTAACTAAAGAATGAAGCGCAAAACGCTTCTGAAAAAAGATAGATAAGGCAGAAACTTGCCCTTTCAAAGTACTTAGCTGAAGACCAGAGTCCAGCCCAGATTGTAAAAACTCCAGAATCCTGGAGACCGAGAAGACCCTACAAGGAAAGGATCTAATCTCACACCAAGCGATATAGGCTTTCCAAGTCCTATAGTAGATGATAGAAGAAGACCTCTTCCGGGCACTGATCAAAGTCTTAACGACTGAGTCAGAAAGACCCTCCTTCTTCAAGATGGAGGTTTCAGCAGCCAGGCCGTCAAACCCAGCGCTGGTAAATTGGGGTAACACAACCGACCCTGAGTGAGCAGATCGGGCCGAAGAGGCAGAACGAACTGGTCCACTGCCAGCCGAACGATGTCTGCGAACCACACTCGCCTTGGCCACCTTGGGGCCACGAGAACGGCGGACACCCTTTCCACAGCCAATTTCCGAACCACCCTGCCCAGCATGGGTATCGGAGGAAACAGGTATAGAAATCCCAGATCCCCCCAGCTCAGGGACATGGCGTCCACTGCCAGAGCCCGAGGATCCCGGGAGAGCGACACGAAGTTCGGGAGCCTGTGATTGTGACGAGAGGCAAACAGGTCCACCTCCGGTGTCCCCCATCGGAGACACAGTGAGCGAAAAACCTGAGGATGGAGAGCCCATTCTCCCCGACGGGGAGAGCCCCTGCTCAACCGGTCCGCTTCCTGATTCTCCGCTCCTGGAATGTATACCGCCGAGAGACAAGGAACATGGGCCTCTGCCCAGGTCAGGATCAGGGACACCTCTCTGAGAGCACTCAGACTGCGAGTCCCTCCCTGATGATTGATGTAAGCAACCGCTGTTCGATTGTCTGAACGCACCTGGACCGGAAGGGCCAGAACGTGATGAGTCAGGAGAGCAAGAACCCGACGGATGGCTCTCAGTTCCAGAATATTGATGGGTAAGTGGGCCTCTTGCGGCCCCCACTGCCCCTGGAACTGCCGCCCCATCCCGACAGACTGGCGTCCGTGGTGACAATTTCCCAAAGAGGGGTCAGGAAAGACCTGCCCTTCACGAGATTGGTCGAGACCAACCACCACTGGAGGGACTGCCGGACCCGGGAGGACAACTGGAAGGGCTGATCCAGCGACCGAGGCTGACGGTCCCAAGACGCCAACAGATAAAGCTGAAGTGTCCTTGTGTGAAATGGAGCAAAAGGAACTGCCTCGAAGGAGGCAACCATCAACCCTACCAGTCTCATCCCCAGATGGATGGACGGCCGAGGATTGGAAAGTAGGACCCGAGCCAACTCCTGAATCAGATGAATTTTGGACTGGGGGAGAAACACTCTGTGTTGAAGAGAGTCCAACTGCATCCCCAGAAAGGACACCACCCTGGCCGGAGCAAGGGAGGACTTGGGGAAGTTGATCACCCAACCAAAGCTTTCCAGTGTGGAGACCACCATCCTGGTGTCTGTCTCCGATTGAGTGAATGACGGAGCCATGATGAGAAGGTCGTCCAAATAAGGTACGACGCGAATGCCCCGAGATCTGAAAATGGCCATCACCCCTGCCAGCACCTTGGTGAACACTCTTGGAGCCGAGGTAAGGCCAAACGGAAGTGCCACGAATTGAAAATGCTGATCTTCCATCACGAATCGAAGAAAACGTTGATGAGCGTGGCAAATGGGAACATGAAGATAAGCATCCTTGATGTCTATGGACGTCATGAAGTCCCCCTGCCGAAGGGAACCGACGGCCGTTCGCAAAGTTTCCATGCGAAACTTCCGAAAACGGATGAACTTGTTGAGTAATTTCAGGTCCAGGACGGGCCGAACTGACCCGTCTTTCTTGAGGACTGCGAAAAGATTGGAGTAGAAACCGAGGCCCATCTCTAAGTGCGGCACCGGCCGGATGACCGCCATTTCTAACAGATTCTTTACCGACGCCAGAAGCCCCTGTGCGGCCAAAGGATCGACGGGCACCCGAGACCGAAAGAACCGCGAAGGAGGGCGAGACTCGAACTCCAGCTTGTAACCGGACGACACTACCTCCTGGATCCATCTGTCCGGAACCTCCTGGTTCCAAACCTGGGAGAAGTGTCGCAATCGTCCCCCCACCCGCACGGGTGAGGGCAGCCCCTCATTGCTGAGCGGGCTTATCAGCAGGTTTGGGCTTGGTGCCCCAGGACTGAGTGGGACGGCCACGGCCCTTCCCCCAAGTCCAACCTGCACCTCTGGTAGCGGGAAAGGAAGCCCGCCTACCCGCTCTGAATCCCCGAAAGGAAGGCCTACCAGAACTTGCCCCCCGAAAGGGACGACGAGGCTTCTTACGTTGGGGCATTTTACCACCTTTGGCAACTGAATCAATCTTATCACCAAACAGCCGCAACCCCAAAAAGGGGAGAGCTGTGAGCACCTTTTTAGAAGCTGCGTCCGCCGACCACTGGCGCAGCCATACTGCCCGACGAATAGCCACCAGCATTGCCGCTGTCTTGCTACTCATAGCCAGCGCATCGTCCTGGGCGGACAGAACATAGGAAACAAAAGACTCACACTGCCTGAGAGCAATAAGCTCCTTGCAAGTGGGATCAAGATCCACACACAGACCCTGAATTACAGATCTAACCGCCAAAAGAAGAAGCGATGAAGCACACACCGGGCGCATCGCTGACCCGGCGTAACTAAAACCATGGCGAGCGTACTGGTCAATCCGACGATCCTCACCATCCTTAAGGGCAGTAGTCTCAGCAGACTGCACCATAGCCGTGCTGGAGAGCCCTAGTACAGGGGTATCGACGTCAGGAGAAACCGACCAAAGCTTCACCAATTCTGGCGGAAAAGGATAACGTTTCTCCCAACTGGAAGGAATTCCAGTTAACCGCGTGGGATGTTCCCATTCCTTGAGCACAATTTTCTCAAAGTGGTGTTGTCTGGGAAAAACCAAAGGCAGCTGAGGGACATTAAACAACTGACCCTTTGGCAGGGTGACAGCCTCAGGTGGATCTAAATTCAAAATTTCAAACATTTGAGCAAGAATGGAGGGGGTGTCACGAAAACCCCCCACAGACAAATCGCCAACAGCATCAACCTCAAGCTGATCTGCAGGCTCATCTGACTCCACCAAAAATTCTCCCTCCTCATCCAGGGAGCAATCGGACCAAACCACAGGCTCACATACATCCTGTGAAGCCGTAGGTATAGGAGTCAGGTGCTTCCATTTCGCAGTGGCCTTTAACCCTGCTTTAACAGAAACTATTTTCTCGAGGTTGGCCAACCGTGCCGCCAACTCGGATTGCGAAACCCCACTCTTGACAATGTCACGCGGGGTCCGGAATAGGGAGGGAGGGGTAGGGGATGATGGGAGTTGCGAAGGGCCAGCAGCCGGAGCAAAGGACTGACGCGCAATACTCCGCTTTGCACAAGGAATGCAAACAAAAACATCATCAGCTGGGAGCGGAGTCCCACATCCTCCGCATACCCTAGATGGCCCAGAAGAACCATTACCGGTAATATCGGAAGCCTCCATATGGTGATTTATGGTATTCGCAAAAATTAGGGTTTAAGGCATAAGCCACCCGGGATGCCCCTTTAAGTTAATGTCCCGGGAGGGAGGATTTAATTAATGATAATAAAGGTCCCCCTTAAAGTATAAAAACATTTTTTTTTTTAAATATATATACCAGTATATATATACAAATATATGAATATGTCCCAATTTAGAAGAAAAAGAGACTAGCCAGGCAAATATAGAACCGGGAGGCTACAAATTGAGGGAATCCCCAGATCTGTGGGGAAAAGAGACAAAACCAAGAGACCCCAAACAAAATGGCAACAAGTATATACACAATACAGAGTACAAGTATGCTCAAATGAAATACACATGGCCTCTGATTAAACATTTAATCCCTCTTTTTTTTTTTTTTTTCTTTCAAACACTCAGACCATAAATAAAATAGACGGCCTCACACAGGTGAGGCCGCTTACCTTGGCCGCAAAAGCGTCAGCGTGGTGGCAGCGGTGGAGCCGGGCTGCACGGAGGAACAGCAGCAACAGCAAGACATGCAGCCCCGAGCCCGCACACGGCCTCCTAATGAGCCAGGAGGAAGTGCGGCCGGGGCCGGTGAACGACGCGCCGCCGGCCACGCCCCTGACCCATGACGTCATGCGGGCCACGCCCCCCCCGCCGAATTTGAAAAAGCACGTGGTGAAGCAATCAGAGGGCAGAACAAGCCCTCAGTCAAAGGGGGGAGGGGAAAATGGAGTCACTATGGCAGCCTGAGCTGCCCCAGAACATCCCACCGCCCGCACAAAAGGACAAGGGGAAGGGGAAGCTGAACAAACTGTAAAAAGTGAAAAAACAAAACACAGCACAACCCAATCCCCCTAAAGCTGACCCAAAGCTCTGGCCCAACAGGCCAGCAGCAGCAAATATATACAGTGAAATAAAACACACACATACACACAGCAGCCCTCTACCCCCCCCCAGTGAAGGGAGAAGGGACCGCAACGGGAGAGTAAGGGGCTAAGGGGACCCTCGGGACAGGGGCATCCCATTTCCGGATCACCATGCCGGATAGCCGCATTGCCCCCAAAAGAGGGGGTCGAGCGGAGGAGATAAGCTCCTAGGCACCTATAGTGCCGTCTACCAATTGCCCAGTGAGCAGCCTAGGCTGGGAGGCTTCCATTCCACCATAAAGGTACAAACAATCAAAAACCGGGCAGAAATAGACCAAAAGGGGGTGCCGAGGTAAGACCCCGGCTACCTGTAAGCAGGAGACTTCAATCTTCTGTCTTGTCATCAAGCAGAGAGAAAAACACTGGTGATAAATGGGAGGTACCAGGTATATATAGGCCGGAAGGGGGCTCGTTACAAGACTTCCTCTCTGCACAGCGTCACCTGGCGGTGAGTAACCCAATCGTGAAGAATTAAAGGTGAAGCGGGGTGTGTGGCACACCAAGAATAAATAAGGTTTCCCCATCTGGCCAGAAAATAGGGAAGCGTCAAAAGGGACCTGTTGTAGGTTGGGAAAAAAACAACAACCTGGTTATCTGCCTTATCCGGGGCCCTCTGGGTCATAGATGAGGAGGAAATCTGATCTTTGAGTTCCTTCATCATCCACATCAGATCCTCATTATGCTCCTTATTAACCACCTTGTCTGTACAGGTTTGGCAAAGGGGTTATTTGTAGGAATCTGAAAGCTTTGTATCAGATAAGAGGCATCTTCTACTGTTTTTATTGCATATAGATCCGGATGAAGAGGCTTAGGTACCCTTTTGGAAGCCTTATCCAGGGACTTAGACTATAACTCTCAAATAAAAACATGCCCTTAAGGTACAAATAAGGAAAATTACTTACCAGGGCAGAGCTGAGCCTCCTCCTCCCAGAATCGGCATCTTGTGTCCGCCTAAATAGGGCAGGAGCAAATCCTATAATTAGCAATTTAACCCTTCAATATATTACACAGAAGGGGAGGCCATAACATACATAATCCAAAACACTGTGCTGGCCCTTTAAGACAAAGCACGTGTTGTGGAAAGCAGGAAGAATCCCCTGAGCGCCGGGATGTGACGTCAGCAGCCCAGGAGGAAGAAGCCCAGGATCAATTTCCTGTGTAATCCTAGTAAAAATACGGAAAATGTGCGCGCGCAAGCGCGCAGGATCCACCTATCCAAAAGAAGAGTGCAGATGCTCCTAAAGGAGAGAAAATCCCCCATTTCCATCAGCAGTGGTGGCGACGGGATGGCAGCGTGGAGGAAGCTGCCCGAAAATGATGCGGACGCTTCGGCGAGAGAGAATCCGGAAGGAGAGGGAGGAGAGCACGTGATCACCTCCTACCTCCAGAGAGCAGGTACTGTACCCTCTGTGTAATCTTAGAGTCAGGCAGGGAAGAAAAGTAGAGATTGCGTCATTCTCCTTTCTTCCCCGCCTCTTAAAGGTACATATGCCAAAGTGTCAAAATATAAAAAAAGACTCCAAAATAAAAGCTGGGAAGATTCCAGAGCAACCACTTCATTCCGGGACTTCCAAATGCCATAGATAAATGATATGAAAAATATAAAAAAACACCACCAGATAGAATCCCAGAGTAAAATCCAAGGTATCCTCATTCAAAACCTTCCCAATAAAAAAGAATTCTTACAAAATCCTATAATAGGGTCCGGCCACCCCGGCTTCTTCCAAGAGGCCATCCTCAGTAAGAGGGTAGAAATACTGCTTACCCCCCTTTGATTAAAATTAAAGAATGGGATCTGGCCTAAAATACCATAGGGTATCCCGGGCCCAAGGCATAGGTAAAAAAAAACCTTCAGGACCGAGAAATGGACCCCCTGCAAAATCAGGCCCATAGCACCGGAAAATACTTACCTAGACCAACCGGTCCAGGAACTAGTGGTCTGGCTCCTACCTCACGGAGGAACACGAAAACAACTGGGGAATGGAGGGAGGAGTCAAGAATTTATTCTGTCTGGAGGTCAGGTGTTCCAAATTGGTAGGAGGAGCCCGGAGGTCTCAGGCATATGCTGCCCGAAGGATGTTTTGAGAAAAATACATGAGTTTAATGTGATCCCAGGAAACACTGTGCAGTTCTTCACAATACATCAACAAAACCAGAAGTCTGTTATTCATCTTGTAGAAAAGCTTTGCATTGGATGTCTGCCTCGTTTAAAGTTTGATCCCACAAGAATATAAGACAAGAGTTGGGCTGTCATTCTACAAATGTGTATTGGCTATGCAGAATAGGAAAAAGAGCTGCTAGAGAGCTAAACAATTTTGGTAGGGGGGTCATTTCTATTTGTATAGTTGGCAGTGCCAGTGTTAGTGTGTCATAAATGCTTTTGAAACCTATGAAAATAATATTTTACTGTGCTTAGATAAAGATAAAGGGGCCAGTGTTCTATTTTTTAACTGAAGAAACTATTGCCTATTTTATACAAAGTGGTCTTTTAGGTATTAAAAAAACACCGTATTTTTCGCCCCATAAGACGCACCTAGGATTTGGGGGAGGAAAATAAGAAAAAACATATTTTAAACCAAAAACGCACCATTACAGACAGTGTGGCATTCCCCTATTCCATTCCCATAGGCCGTGTGGGATGCCCCCATTCCATAGACAGTGTAGCATGCCCCCATCCCATTGCCCGTATATCCAGTGTGGCATTTTCCCCTCTCCCATTCCCCATATACCCAGTGTGGCATCCCCCCCTCCCATTCCCATATAGGCTGTGTGCACCCCATTATCATAAGCAGTGTGGCATTATCCCTCTCCTATTCCCCATATAGGCAGTGCACCCCCCCCCATTCCCATAGGCAGTGTGGCATCCCCCTCCCCCCATTCCCATTGGCAGTGTGGCATCCCCCTCTCCCCATTCCCATTGGCTGTGTGGCATCCCTCTCCCCCCATTCCCTTTGACTGTGTGGCATCATCCTCAGCTGTGTGGCATCCCCCTCTCCTCATTTCCATAGGCTGTGTGGCATCCCCCTCCCCCATTCCCACAAGCTGTGTGGCATCCCCCTCTCCCCCCATTAGTATAGGCTGTGCTGTGTGGCATCCCCCTCCCCCCATTCCCACAGGCTGTGTGGCATCCCCCTCTCCCCCCATTAGTATAGGCTGTGTGGCATCCCTCTCCCTCCATTCCCATTGGCTGTGTGGCATTCCCCTCTCCCCCCATTAGTATAGGCTGTGTGGCATCCCCCTCTCCCCATTTCCATAGGCTGTGTGACATCCCCATCTCCCCCCATTAGTATAGGCTATGTGGCATCCCTCTCCCCCAATTCCCATAGGCTGTGTGGCATCCCCCTCTCCCCCCATTAGTATAGGCTGTGTGGCATCCCTCTCTCCCCATTTCCATTGGCTGTGTGGCATCCCCCTCTCCCCCATTAAGAAAAGGCTGTGTGGCATCCCTCTCCCCCCATTCCCATAGGCTGTGTGGCATCCCCCTCTCCCCCCAGTAGTATAGGCTGTGTGGCATCCCCCTCTCCCCATTTCCATAGGCTGTGTGGCATCCCCCTCCCCCCATTCCCATAGGCTGTGTGGCATCCCCCTCTCCCCTCTCCCCATTTCCATAGGCTGTGTGGCATCCCGCTCCCCCCATTCCTATAGGCTGTGTGGCATCCCCCTCCCCCCATTAGTATAGGCTGTGTGGCATCCCATCTCCCCCCATTATCATAGGCCGTGTGGCATCCCCCTCCCCCCATTCCCATAGGCTTAGGCTGTGTGGCATCCCTCTCCCACCATTAGTATAGGCTGTGTGGCATCCCCCTCCCCCTATTCCCATAGGCTGTGTGGCATCCCCCTCCCCCCATTCCCATAGGCTGTGTGGCATCCCTCTCCCCCATTAGTATAGGCTGTGTGGCATCCCCCTCCCCCCATAGGCTGTGTGGCATCCCTCTCCCCCCATAGGCTGTGTGGCATCCCTCTCCCCCCATTAGTATAGGCTGTGTGGCATCCCTCTCCCTCCATTAGTATAGGCTGTGTGGCATCCCCCTCCCCCCATTAGTATAGGCTGTGTGGCATCCCCCTCCCCCATAGGCTGTGTGGCATCCCATCTCCCCCCATTATCATAGGCCGTGTGGCATCCCCCTCCCCCCATTCCCATAGGCTTAGGCTGTGTGGCATCCCTCTCCCACCATTAGTATAGGCTGTGTGGCATCCCCCTCCCCCTATTCCCATAGGCTGTGTGGCATCCCCCTCCCCCCATTCCCATAGGCTGTGTGGCATCCCTCTCCCCCATTAGTATAGGCTGTGTGGCATCCCCCTCCCCCCATAGGCTGTGTGGCATCCCTCTCCCCCCATAGGCTGTGTGGCATCCCTCTCCCCCCATTAGTATAGGCTGTGTGGCATCCCTCTCCCTCCATTAGTATAGGCTGTGTGGCATCCCCCTCCCCCCATTAGTATAGGCTGTGTGGCATCCCCCTCCCTCCATAGGCTGTGTGGCATCCCCCTCTCCCCCCATTATCATAGGTCGTGTGGCATTCCCCTGCCCCCATTTCCCATAGGCTGTGTGGGATCCCTCTCCCCCCATTAGTATAGGCTGTGTGGCATCCCCCTCCCTCCATTCCCATAGGCTGTGTGGCATCCCCCTCTCCCCCCATTAGTATAGGCAGGGCGGCATAAGTAGAAAAAAAAAAAGTTAAACTCACCTATCTGCTGACACCGCTCCGCTGAGCGGCCGGCTCCGTGAATCGGGTGGGCGTGGCCTGTGTCGCGTCAGTTGCGCCATGTCTTCGTGCCTGTGTGTGGTGCTCCACTGTGGAGCGCAGTACCGCCTCCAATTCTGCCCCCAGTCGGGGTACCTATAAAAGCATTTGGTTTGCGCCTTTTTAATTTTCTGGGGAACAAGAGAGTATTGTCTACAATTGTTCTGTGCCTCCTCTCTCATCCAGCTCTCACGACAAAAGAGGATCCACCTAACCCATGCAACTTACTGCCAAATATCTGGTACTAGGTACTCTGAAGCAGGGTTTATTGCTAGCTATTGACAGGTAGGTTGGGAAATACTATTGTAAGGCTGGCCTGGGCAAAATAATTCAGTGTCTGCCTCTGCCCCAGGAAAAATTGTTCTGTGGCTGTTCTTGGCAAAAAAGCACTGCATTATTATGTGTCTGCATTTGGCTCTGCATCTGTCCTTGGCAAATAAGTATGCATCTACACCTATTCTGGGGAAAAACATTCTACATATGTCTGAGGCAAAATAATTCAGCGTCTGCATCTGTCCTGGGCAAAATAATTCAGCGTCTGCACCTTTCCTGGGCAAAATAATTCAGCGTCTGCATCTGTCCTGGGCAAAATAATTTGGTCTTTAACCATGCATTTACATGGTCTTGCATTTTGCTTTGTGCTTGTTATTAAAGTAACCCAAATTAAAAAAAACAAAAGGGTACTCAACTTTTGCCTGACAGGCCCCATCCATTGTACTGAATGGGACAGGGCTTATATATATATATATATATATATATATATATATATATATATATAGCATTTTTGTGTATTTTAGGTTTGCTCTTTAATAAATTTCACTAAAATGCATAACATAGCTTGATTTTTTTATTTTTTGTTGAGCAATCAAAGTAGTTATAAACTATCTCCCATTGTGGAAAAGGCACAGAGCAAAAGCAGGTAGCAGATTGCCCACAAAGGGTTTCATGCATTTTACATAAGAGGATGAAACTGCGAAGGGCCCTGGTAGGTCTCCCCCAGTCCAAAAATGTGCTCACCTTTCACGGAAGTAATGTCAGAGCCCACAGAAGCCAGTTCATAAGAGGTTTCCTGCATTTTAGGTCAAAAGTCAAAAATTACTTAAACCAGACCACCACAATGAACAGTGCTCATATGCATCCCTCCAGGGCAATTTAAATATCTGTACATAAAAATTCATTTACCTTTTTCTAACTCCTGCTGTGGTAAATTTAAATTAAATTAAATTTAAAAACACCATGGTGGCTCATGTGTCTGAAGGCAACCTAGGGGGTTCTGGGGGTTTCACACAGAGAGCCCAGAAATTCTTGGTTTAATGATGGCAATGTAAAAATGTTTCCCCTGAAAAAGAAGGAGGCCAAGGGCCATAAGGCCTGAATTGGGATGCCCCCAAGGCACGGAACAAAATCCATGATAGTCAAAGGTTTTGTCCTGCTTTAAGAACCTATTTATTTTGTTTCTATACCTTTGCCTTATGGCCCTTGGTCTCCTTCTTTTTCAGGGGAAACTTTTTTACATTACATTGGACCCCTGGTCAATCATGCATAAGATGCCACCAAGTAATGTTGCGAGTGAATATCAGCCCAACCTACCAAACCTGCAGACACATGACAAATGAAAATTAAAAATGTGCCTAGCCCACATGATGAACATGGTAATTAAAGGCCTCCTAACCAGTTACCCAGGGCTACAGCCACTGCTGGATAAGGCTAGCCTCAAGTAGTACGCGCAGTGATATCCAGTCCAATATAGTTAAGTGGGAACTGTATCAGGGTGTCTGATCTTCACTGTTCCCCCATGAGTCTTTAAAGAGGAACTTTAGAGGTATTGTGGAGTTAATAAAAACACCTCAAACCTGGCATGCTCCGCCCCGCTCCCCCTCCAAATAAAAAAATAGCAGTTTAAAACATATCGTTCAAGTGGCATCGCACTCTGGCATCCTTCGGTCCCGCGCCGTCTTCCGCCAAGCAGCGCTATCTTTCCTACCCATCATGCACTGCGCTGCCCCTCAGATCTCGCGCATGTTCAGTATCATTGCATAGGCTGCAATGACACTCGATGCAGATTTCACAAGATTTGATGAGCGGTGCAGGATTTGGAAGAGAAGACGGCAAATGATAAGTACGGCTAAGGCCGCTGCCTTCACTCAATGACGGCTAAGGAGGGTGGGGGGTGGAAAGGGGCCAGGAACACTGCCGGATGTCAGTGTTTTAAATAACGCTGACATCAAAAAGGCAGTGAGGGAGGGATGTTTACAGAGGAACAGAAAAGGCCTGATGTTCCTCTTTAATACATTTATGCAGACTTTGACCAAAGACCATAAAGGATACATTTTATCGAAAGGTATATAAATGTAACCGTTATAGTTAGTGTTATATTTAAATATAAATTGGAAAAATTATAGCCTTTATGTTTTTATATTGATTCTGCTGGTCTATAGTGGCACCCTTTACCTCTTTGCTTAAAATTACAAATATTTAAACATAAATTATAATATCAAATATAATTCAAAATATTGTTAGCCACAGAATCAAACCATCACTAAACATTAGGGGCTTAGGGAAATTAGAAACCCAGGGCCCACTCCATGGCCATCTATAAGAATATTTTAGAAGAAAGCTAAATGTTTTGGCAGCCTAAAAAGAAACATCAGACTTTTTCTTATGTTTCTCTGTAAACATCACTCCTCCCTCCATCACTTCCTTTTGGATGTCGGCATTATCTAAAATACTGACATTCAGCAGTAGTCCTGGCCCTTTCCACACCCCACCCTCCTTAGCCATCGCTGAGTGAAGGCAGTGGCCTTAGCCATACTCAGCCTTTGCAATCTGTTCTTCAAAAGTCCCGCACCTTTCAAATCTAAATCTGCGCTGAGTGTCAGTGCAACCTATGCAATATGCATATGCGAGATCTGAGGGGTGGCGCAGTGCATGAAGGGATTGCCCGACGGAAGACACAGCTGGACCGAAGAATGCCGGTGCACGATGCCACCGGAACGGTAAGTTTTAAACTGCTTTTTTTATTCAGAGGTGGAGCCGGCCAGGTTTGGGGTGTTTCTATTAACTCCCCAATACCCCTGAAGTTCCTATTTACCAAGAAAGACAAGTAAATTTCACCAAGTTTTTGTTGACATAAACCAGCTCCAATAACAGTAAATTACAAAAGACTCCTCTTGGTTTCTACTCAGTAACCAGTGTGACATTTGCGAAGGTCTGCCCCTTCTTCTCCTCCTTTCATAAAGATGGCCATAGCTATCTCTTAGATCATACATGATAAGAGTCTTGGCTTGTTCCCTGAACCCTTTTTTTTTCTAATGCTTAAAAATTTGGATAGGAGTTTTTGTAAAAAGTTTGTTGTAAAGAAACAGCTTAACTTCCTGTTTGGCATGAATGCAATGGAGAAGCATGCCAGGCAGAGTCTTGGCAAGCACCCTCCACTGCAATGAATGGTTGACGCTGTGCACAGGCACAGTGACTGGCATAAGGGACGGGACAGAAAGAGGACCCCGGGAGCCCAGTTTTCGGTAAAGCGAGAGGTTTCTGAGCAGTGGACCATCTCAGAACTTGTGCACTGAAAAGAACCCCCCCAAAACACCCCACAAGCTCCTTACTTCTCTGCCAGCTTCCTGCATATGGATTGCCAGCTTCCTGCATATGGATGCATTATTATGCATGACATAAAGTGCTCATTGGATGAGAGCCCGCACAGGCGCCCTGGGAATGGTGAAACGAGGAGCTGAGTGAGCGATCTGGGGGGTTTCACACAGCGAGGCATCTCAAATTGGGATGCCACAGGGACAAGGACTAATCAACAGGATAGTAAAAATCCTTGTGATTGGCCCACTTTAAGAATTATTGGAGAGAAGTGTTTGCCCTTCTTGACACAAGCCCAGCCTGCAAAGGTCTTTGCCTCACTTGGTGTGTAGGTGCGCTGACACCTGCCTAAGCAAGCCCTGCCCTGTGTGTAGCTGCGCTGACAAATGCCTAAGCAAGCCCTGCCCAGGTATTGAACAGATCCTGTAGCTGAATCCTCTAAAGGACACGGCTCTGGCACTTACTGGACTTGGGCACCTTAAAATTTTAATCAAGCAATTCAGCATCTTCAGCATCTTCTATTGATGATTTAGGGGCAATGGGCCTGATTCAGAGACTGTCTGCTAATGCTGTTTTTTTGGGAACTGATCTTGGAAACCAGGAAATTGCGATTGCTTGTATCATTCACAGCCGTGTTCCGAGAAAAGTTTGTTCATGCATAAGCAAGTATTAGCTTTGTGTACGCATGCGGTTTAGCCAAGCATTTACAGTATTTGCAGCCAAAGTAGTCACGGAAGCCAAGACTACCTGTTTTCAGACGTAATTTTCTGTGGATCCCATTGGTCTCAAAGTCATGTCCTGCGGTGGCTTTTTTAGTTTTTCCCAGCTATTTTAAGGTGCTTCACACTGTCCCCCACCAGTGTACCCATGGTAGTCTGCATGTCCTTGCATTTACTTACCTTTGTCCCCCCTGCTGGCATCTAGGGCATCCCATGTAGTCTGCACATCCTTACAAATAATTACCCTTGTTCCCCCCTTTAGACTTAACATGTAGCACAACCTGTTTTTTTTTTTTTGGTATTGACCTACCGGAGTGTGCAGGAGCTGTGGGCGACTCTAATCCCAACACATCCTCCTCTTCAGCGGGCTCCATGGGTGGTGGTAGTGCTGCTTCAGAGTTGGCAGAGGATGTTGGCAGGGTTTGGGGCTGCCGCCTTAAACCTGCTCCCTGTCTTCTGGGTACCACTGGTTGGACCCCTCACCTCTGTGTGGGCTTGATCCCCAGTCAGAACTCCCCAGCTACAAAAGAAAATATAATTTGTAAAACATGTAGCTCATAACCCTGATAACTCACCTTCTCTGATGTACATCCACTGTTCTGGCTGTAGAATATCTGCACCCAGGCCACTTTTACTGTTTGAGGTCCAACCAGTGCTGCATTATTTGGGTGAAGAACGTGTAAGGAGTCATCCTCTCGCCACTCACATGGGCTGCCACTTTGTCTGCCAACATCCTATTTTTATGTGTCTTGGGCTTGAAGACGTACTTTTGCTCCATGAAGGTCTGCAAAAAACAGATGTGCATTGTTAACTTATGTCCTCGGGCTCCTTTAGCTCCACATGCAAGCCCCTAATTTTCTGGGAAAGTGCAAGCACCCAGGCCTCATGTATACGCTAGTGTATGCCATTGCTATTTAATCCAGTTCTCCCATCCCATAGCAGTTGCAAGCGCAGATGCACTTAATGGCAGCCCCTATGTAATCTACGCTTTGGTCGGCAATCCGGAGGAAAGCACTCCCTGCACATGTGCAGTTGGAAGGGGGGCGGTCCTGGCATCTGGAATCGCTTTTCAAGCCAGGTGAGCGCTCCCCTCACTCCAGCGCTTCCAGATTGCTGGCCAAAGCAGCTTTTGTCAGCTGAAGATTACACAGGGGCCGCCATTATAACTCTAAACAAAGGATTTTATAGACGACGAAAAAAAGAAAAGCACTTTTATTTTTGCATGGCTGCACAATCCAGACACAACTAAGTTTTATTTTGGGTGTTATTTCGGTTCATATCACAATTCCCAATTTTTTATATAATCCATCATCATTATATCAGTGATATCAGCAACTGCCTTGTCCTAATTAACATATTCTCCGTAGCTAACTGAATTGATGCTAGCAAGTTATTTTGTGAAAGGGCTGAAAATCATTGAAAATTTTGTTTTTGTAATTTAATTGTATAAATTGCAAGAAATGTCATTGCAAATTATTTTAATATAAAAACTGAAGCAGCAAACCTTGTGAACACCAGAATTTGTGTCCGTATCGAAAAAAAATTTTCAGCTAGCACTGAGCGTGTACAGTATATATGACACACAAATGTTTGCTTCAATTAATCATTTGTGATAATACATTTCTTGGGACAGTTTCATGGCAATAAGATACAAGGTGTGTCTGAACAGCCAATTATCCAGATAGAATAATGATGCTGTCATGTGTTTCAGGTGAGACCAGCCCAAGATTATGGGTGGAGAAACATATGGTGCTGTACAGCATCTTTGGCTCATCGCTCACTGAAAGAAAGACACCTTTTACCATCCAAGTGCGAGAGCTGCCAGGAGGAAATATCCCGAACAGAAGCAGTGAAGTTTCCAAAGCCTGTGCAGGACCGCACAGCAGAGACTCACAATGGATTGGCAGCTGTGTACCCGCATGAGCGTCTTTCTTCTGCTACTGGTAAGTGATAATCTTTTACCATTTGGTCAAGTCTTACTGGTGTGATGTCTACTGGCCTTCATAGATTATGTGTTTGTAAAAGGGGAAAAACATTTTAATCTATAGAGGATCTTAACTGCTGTCAAGCAAAGATAAGGAAGCTATTTTACACAACTGCAACAATATAAGATACACGGCACATTTTACTGGGAAATGGGTTCCAATACTCCTAAATGAATGTATACTAGATAAACTGAAGGTATAAAAAGCTATAAAATGATACTAGACCATTTAAAACGTGCAGATAGATCCAGCAACATTATTTTGGCACAGTTAACTTAGCATTGTAAAGTTTTTGGTTTGCTAAAGTTCTTCAGTATGATTTTAAACCTGATGGCAATGGAAAAAAACTTGAGACACTCATAAATGACTTGATGATGGTTAGAAGTTTATATTCTCTATACTGAGTTATATTTTTTCCTGTGAAAGAAGGTGACAGCTATTTACAAAGTTGCAACATATCTAAAAAGTCATCTATGTGTAAATGTTTAATCACGTTGATATCCTGAGCCCCTATGTAGGTCTTTTTCAAAAGAACTGATATGCTGAGCGTCACTCAGGGGAGGGCTAAGCAGCAACTCTATACTGATTGGCTTTATTTTTAAAAAATGCCAAGGGCAATGATAATAAGAAGGGACAGTAGATACCGTAGAAATCAGATGATTTTGTTGAAATCAGAAGCACTAAAATGAATAGTATGAGTTACTGCAACTGCAAGGTGTCAACAGATGTCACAGGTACCAGAATATGTACATACATATTAAAGAGGAAATAAAGTTGATTCAGCCAATGCGTACCACTTCCTCATTTATTGCCAATCATGTGACTGCTGATGACCAATAGAGTTAGGCTTGCACAAGAAATCTGAATGGTTGCCTGTGATCACATGATTGGCTGCCATTTGCTTCCATAAATTAGAATGAAGAAGTGGTGCATTGACTTTGCTCCCCCTGCTTCCTCATTTATTGCCAATCATGTGACTGCTGATGACCAATAGAGTTAGGCTTGCACATGAAATCTGAATGGTTGTCTGTGATCACATGATTGGCGGCCATTTGCTTTCATAAATGAGAATGAAGAAGTGGTGCATTGACTTTGCTCTCCCTGCTTCCTCATTTATTGCCAATCATGTGACGGCTGATGACCACTAGAGTTAGGCTTGCACATGAAATCTGAATGGATGCCTGTGATCACATGTTTGGCTGCCATTTCCATAAATGAGAATGAAGCTTTGCAGAAAGGAAGTTTATGTCTTCACCTTCTATCCCCAGCCCAGTGTTTTTTTTTTTTTTTACTAAAGCCTTTGCCCAATTTTCATAATAAACACAAACTAAATGCGGTCTTCCATATTGCTCCCTGACCGGACAGCCCCGCCCTCCAATGATACATTCATTTATAGTACACACAGATTAGCATTGGGGAGCACCTCAACCAAACTGTCATTTTGTGACAGTTTAGTTTATGAATTAACATATGGCTGCCATACTGCTTCATGTTAGTGTTTTTATGAATATTGTGCAAAAGCTTTAGAAAAAAAACACTGTGCTGAGGATAGAATGGATGCTGGCACCTTTGAAAAGTAAGCTAGTCTCACGGAACGCGTGGGGGATCAGGACGCCAGGGTATAGCAGGGACCCATCCAACCCTACAACTTGGTGATATTGCACTTTAATAATTCACAAATAACTTTCCTTGGGGCAATTTGCTGTTTGTTTTTTCCTTCCATATGGAATAATATATTCTTTGATTGTAGTACTGTAGCACTTTTCAGGTTAGCACTCAGCACTTTTAATATTGCACAAGTTATTTTATATTTATATATCATATATTGTATGATAGAGATTCACTTAAAAGGGGAGGAGGGATGGTTGTTTTGTTCCTGCTATTTTGATCTGTTTTTAATAGATATGTGATGGTGCATTTTTTAAACCATTAATAAATATTGATTTATTTATGATATTTCCTTGATTTAAGCTACTTGATTTGGTGGTGCCTGAGGTTTACTCCGGTGGTAGCTGGGGCCACACATCCTGTGTGTTTGTGTTTAGATATACTTTATTGGAGGCTCCTTTAAGGCACACCTTAAAAATACATTGGGGGTGGTGCATTGATACTTTAAATTTCAAATTGTGCTGAGGATAGAAGGCGATGATATAAACTTACTTTCTGGGTGTAGGATCAATTTTATTCAGGAAAATTATTCCTCATCACTCAATAAACAGATTTATCAGGATTGATATATGTGTGTACTGATTTGAGTTGGCTGAGAAGGCTGAAGTTCACCACCATGGAGGATCTCCTAGGGGTTGCTAAGGAGCAAGCCAGTTTGGCCACTGGAAAGTTATTCCCCTTCACCATGTGCCTAGAGGCTAGTTTACATGGCTTCTGCATGTTTACACTAGATCTGTTGCCTTTTTATGAGCCAAAATTCATTGTCGGTGTATTTCTACCTTCCATTAATTTAAATTATTAAAAATGTTAATAAAAATCGCAAGGCAAGTGGAAATGAATGTAATGTACATAACCATTACTTACCTTAAAATTGTGGATTCTACTGTCAACTTAGCCCATAGCCCTATAAGTTGTTTTTGGAATATTGATATTTATTGTCTTTTCTTTCAATAGTACTTTTATTCACAGTAATATAAAGTTATGGCTGTAAGTAGTGTGGCTTGTGCTGTTGTTGTGAACTGAGCAAATTTGTGAATATATACATTATACTCCTCTGATTCTCCTGGGTATGTTGGAGCCATTTGTTCAGTCTCAGTGTGACACACCCCCTACTCTGTTAGTGCACTGTGGGCGGGATCTGACCACTCAGCGCACTATTGTCACATGATTCTACACTTATTGCTTATACTACAGCCACCAGTTGGGGTACGGTTATCACTTATCTGGGTAAAAGGTGAAGGAAAGGCTTTTCATGTGACAATGGCCCAACTCCAGCAAAACAGAACATTCCCACCTACAGAGCTTTCTGTGAAGTAGGGGAGTGGTGGGTGCAGAATGGAAAGTCTTGTCTTGGAGATAATCTTTTAAAGCTTTATGTCACTGAAAACATTTTAAAGACTTGTTTCCCCGTATTTTTACAACAGTGATTTTAATTTTAACAAGGCTTAGACATTTTTGTGCGTTGTTCAACCTTTATTGTATGTAAAGACAGATTATACAGCATAGGTTTTACATTTCCTATTGCCAAGCATTTGCAAACAGATTGGCCAACTTAAGTAATGTTTAACCAAGGCCTTTAAAAGAGGGACATCGGACCGGAAATAAAAAGGGGCCAATACCCCCAATCAGCCCCTACTTACCATCTGGCTGCTTCAGGGCCCAGCACCAGCTTAGCCGTCTGTTAGTGACTGCTCTTCAATATCCCGTGCCGATCAGCCAAGTCTCGCGAGATTTTGGACAGCCCCATTGCAACCCATTCATGGGCCTTGTCGCAAGAGCAAGATCAGGGCCACGCGCAGTGCCTTATGGGAATCAAGATGGCGCCCTTGGCGAGGTGAGTAAAGGATGCCCTAAGGTAGAAAGGTAGGTAAGGAGGGGGTCGATCGGTTAGGCTTGGGGGAGTTTTAAACCCCCCCCCCCCCCGATGTTCCTCTTTAAGCTTTGTTTTAATACAATTTCCATAAAAGCCCATGCAACTGCATTTTTATTAGTAAACTTTGTGACGTGTTTACTATTTTACCCCAGAACATTTTTGTCCAAGTGGATCTGTCTTCAGGAAGGTTTAGCATAGCTTAAATCCATGCAGCGACAGTGTGGAAATTGATGCAAATGTACTGGGGAAAGGTACTATTAAACTGGTATACAGTGAATAAACATGTGTCTGCACTGAGATTTCAGATACTAGTGATAAAGATTTGGAATTTAAGCTCATTATAGTAGTTAGTATAAAGGCTTCCCATTCCTACTCTACAGATTTCTTTACTCCTTAATATGTTTTCATATATGCATTTTGTGTGCTCTGTCTTAAATCTAACATTATGCTTATCTACAATAATTGCTGGTAGAGGATCCAAAAGTTAACCAAGCTTACCCTTAGGGTATAAGTCTTTTCTTACATCTGGGGGAGTTTATAAATATTTTCCTTTAGACACCCCATTTGGCACATTGCGAGATAGTCACCTGGATCCTGAATTCCATGGCGCATGCACAGCTCCTGCCCAGCATGTCGCCTACATTTGCTTCTGGTGGAGGTAGCAGGAACACCTCGGGGAGCATGGCTAAGCTTATCGATGCACTCTTGCTCCCTCCATGAGTTGTACCATCAAACATTCAAGTTTGATGGGAGCAGTGAGCACGCACAGCAGGGATCCTGGATTGAGGTGAGTATCTCCTCAGTGAACGGAGAGGTTTTGTACAAAAGTTTGGATGCCCCTGGGGATGGAGGTGCCAAATGGGGGGGGGGGGGCTAATTTGGGGGTTTGGTCCACTTCTGGAGTAGTTAAATACTTTTTGCTGCCATCAAGGCCCCATTGATTGAAATGCACAAGGACTGGATAGGAGTCCCTGGCACAGAATCTCCATATTTTTTACTGGCACTTTACACCTGATGGGACTACTTCCTGAAACAGGATTTCCTCTGTGCGGTCACAGACAAATAAAGGGGCAGTCATTGCCGGGTGTTAAGGAAGTGATCTTGTGACCTGAGGGTTGCAGGTTTGGTTCCTTGTCGGGACATGGTTGAAGTGCTCCTGAGCAAGGCATCCAACCCCCCAATTGCTCTTTGGGTGTTATATTTAGGGCAGCTCATCGCCCTGAGCATGTGCACACAGATGCAGAGGAAAAAATGGCCATACATCCATAAAAAAAACATTTTATCAAAATTATATTTTGAGTAAGTGTTTTCAGGTGCATTAACCTACTAACTGTTTTGCCTGTGTTTTGGGTGTGTATTAGGTTTGGTTGAGCAGGCTGCTGTCCCTTATTGCCCCCACACTCTGCAATGTGTGTCTGGATCTGCCCCTGCTAACGGAGACACATTTTTTTTATGTTGGGAGTTTCTTCTATTTCACTAATACACTAATATTTGGCAGGTAAAAGCTTGTCCTATGGTCCAGTAAAAGCACTGCCTGCTATAAAGCAGAGGGAGATGTTTCATGGCGATGGGGGTAGGTGCAAGTACCTACTGTATTTGAATAGAACCTCCCAGCTGAACCTAAATATTGCACCTGCTTCTAACAAAAGCTAATCTGAGTTTTATCCAATCAGTCAGTTTTGTAAATGTCTGTACTACATGATTCAAATAAATTACAGTTGTTAACAGAGACAAAGCTTTTTGATTCTAGTTTAATTTTGTTAATGGAATGTTAGGGAACCCCCATTTAATATTGTAGGGAACGGGAGTGTATATAAATCTTAGCCAAAATGACCTCTCGATACTAACACATGTGGATCATGGTCCAGTTCTAAATTACCTAACTACCTGCATCCAACATCTGACCGATTAAAGGCGAGGCTCTAGGCGTATCCCTGAAAGCCAAGTTGCCTGAAGCTTGCTGACAACTGCATGAGAAAATTTAATTTTGCCTTCCCACCCCATCCCACTTTTTTGATATATTTAGGCACTCCCTGGCACAGAAAAAAGCTATGGCACACCCAGACAAGATGACACCTTGCTGTCATACAATTTAGGGTTTCCACATAGTCTGATTCATCTATATACTGTCTCTAAATCTAGTCTGGTCCATTTTTTAGACTTGTCAGCCCAAGGCCTCCTCTGCTGATCAGATTTTATATAAAGCTAGTAATACGCACAGGCACTGTTGGATAGGAGTATATTGGGCCCACCCAGGGGTTGACTGGCCATAACAAGCACAGGGAGAATTCCTGGTGTGCCGCACTGCTTTGGGGCCAACTGGGCTGGCACTTAACCCAGACCCAACCCAAAATTCACTCAGTCTTTTTCTAACACCCCTCAGGTCCCCTGCCTTTTCCCCATTCATTGTTGTACCCTTAAGCCAAGCCACTCTAACCATCATAATGCCCCTACAATGCTTATAGCCCCAGCATCACCAGCATCATGGCTGTGGTGGGGGGGGGGGGTCATATCCACTCCTGACACTGTATCTGCTCCTACAATACAAAAGGTTCATTACATCTCTTTAAAACTGACCATTTACACCTCTGGCCAAGATCTGCCCCTGCAGTGCTAAAGTCTACAGTGATGAACGGCTCAGAAGCACCCAATGGGCGTAGCTCAGCAGCCCGTAGGATGGTCATGGGCTGGCTAGGAACAATACATTTCAGGGCTAATTTTTGGCCCCTTTCTGCCCCTGGGCCCACCAGTGGGACTGACCCTGGGGTCCCATCTTACAGTTACATGTATTATGGGCTTATTTTAGGACTTATGTATACATTTTATGCCCCACTGTATTGTGTGTGAGTGGCTAACCTGTGGCTTCCTGCTATAGAACAGCTACATCGAACATTACCTAATACGCCTATTACAGATAAATAGACAGAATGCCTGGACAGGGGTCCCTTTTTGGGATTGGGGCCCCACAAAGGGCTTCTGAGGTTAGGGACCCACTGTGAGTTTCCCTGGTGGGCCAGTCTGTGCATGAGCACAGGTATCCAAGGTACCTTCGACCAGTAGTAATCATGTCCTTCCAGACAACTGGCTTTACTTACTATATTTTAAAGCAGGGATCCCCAACCTGTAGCTCAAACGCCACATGTGGCTCGTGGCCCCCTGCTGTGTGGATCATGGGCTGTCTGAGGTAAATAAGGAGTCGGGCATGTGGAGATGTGTGCTGGCTCATACAACACTTGGTTTCCTGGTTTCCAAACCTGGCAGGTAGAGGACAAAAGATGCAGAAACAAATGAACCAGCACACTTAGCCAGCCCTTTTTAGTGGGTAGTCATGGCCTAGTGGTAAGGAACTGATGTTGAGACCGGAGAGTTGCTTCCCAGGAGCAGCCATTGTTTGCTCTCACTGATTGTGTTTGTTTCACTATGCAGATGAGTTAAATGTGGAGGAAAAATTCCTATGTTCATGCAAGCATACAATTGCCATATATGCACACAATTTATTTGGGGTTGTGCTTATTGATAAGAGGGGATTAGGCGGATTTGCAAACAATAAGTTAAGCTAATAATAAACACAGTATATAGTTATCACCAAACTCTTTGTGCTGAATGTGGCTCACGAAAATCTCTCACTGGTGGATGTGGCTCCCAGGGTGAGAAAGGTTCAGGAGCCTTGTTCTAGAGGATAGACACACATAGGGTGTCCCTGAAATAATACGCCCCACACAATAATAAAAATGACTAAACTAGTTTATTAGCTTCATATATTAAAACAAACACATACAACATATTAAAGTGGAAATCCAGTCTGCCCCCTCCCTTCTAAAAGACCCCAAGGGACGGCTGCCTCTGGCTACCCCTGCGGCACTCCAATTTGGGATACCCTAACTGAGTGAAACCCCCAGGTATCACCCCCAAACACTCACTTTTCATGGGGCTCCCAAAGCATTTTTCTGGTCCTTGGCTTCCATTTTGCTGAGGCGCGCTCCAGCGCCAAAGCATTTAAATAGGCTGGGGATTGGAAGCGCACCTAAGACTAGCTGAAATCTGGTGATGCAGCCAGCGGGCTTGTCACATCACCCAACACATTTGAGATCAGCTAATCTCAAATATGCCAGGTGATCATGGCTACCTAGGTACTCGAGAGGGGGTTGGGTCGTTGACATGAGGGGGTTGGAAGCTTTTATTCTTCTTTCAGCTTAGAGATTGTATGCAGTAACGCACCCACACATTCTGTGGGCCACAAATCACTTATTCAAGGTTGGAGGAAAGGAAAGATGGAGTAACCAACCATTGGAGTATCCATTTGGTTACCTAACTAGTCCTCATATTGTTTTCCTCTTTTACAATTACCAAGCATGGCCAACATGTTCTTAAAACAGATCTGTGACAAAATGTTCACTCCCTCAACTTGGACCTCAGTCCAAAAGTTAGTCAAAAATTACTTTAGGCCCATTTTACCAATAGCCCCAGTGAATCTGGATTTGGGATTCCCCTACAGTTAACCTCAGACATGGAGCTCTGCATCAAGTGAGCAAGGAAATAGCTGCAGATTGGGATGAAAGATGCTCTACCGGAGGAGGTGCGGTTACCACATGGTTGCACAGCCATTTCCTGCCTCTCATTAGATGGAGCGAGTATAGGAAAAGATATGAATTACCCTTATACAGGTCACACTGGTACAGTGAGGGGGTAGATTAGGCTAGTTTAGTGTCCCTTTGAACCCAGATCCTGCTTGGCATGAAGTTGACAGGGAGTGTGGAGGTCCACCTTAAAAGAGTAGCATGAATAAACAGCTCCCAGCTTGAATTTTTGGGTCCTTCTCATAACGTCTGGGTCCCTCTCATAACGTATGTGTGGTTGGCTTACCTCAATATTTAGACCATATAGGAAACTGAAGTTCAAACAAGTGGCCCTGTCATTACATTAAAGGTTATGGCGAGCCCAGTTACAATATACGCTGTTTAGAGTCTTCCCCCTATAATCTATATGTGATGGCTGGGCCACTAGTTACACAGTTTAAATATTGGGACGTAGTTCATACTAGGGGCCCAGCCATTACATATAGGTTACAGAGGGACCCAGACTTTATAAAGCTGATATTGTGCCTGGGCCAGCATAACCTTTAGTTTGAATTGAGCCCCATGGCAAATCAGCTTGGGGGGTGGAAGTCGTCTTCATTAATTTTAAGCAATGGCAGCAATAGTGTGGTAGCCAGCAGGTCTCAGGTCAGGGCTGACATCTTTAAGCCTGGGCCCCTTGTATAAAGGCTACCGCACTATTGCTGCCAATAGCCGATTTGCCCTGGGGCCCAATTCAAACTATAGATTATAATGGCCCAAGCACAATATCGGCTGTTCTGCCTTTACGGCTGCACTGCCAAGCCCTCTAATAAGATATTTTCGGATTGCTACTGGAAACGGCATCTCTATGCCTCATTTATCCCCATCCCTCGATTAAATATACAGCAAGGAATCTGAGCTTTGAATAAGAAAGTAAACAGAAACCTCAATTTCTGATAACATGAGTGTTATATTATTTACATCCAGTGTTTTATTATACTCTCCCTTTGAAATGAAACAACATACAATTTGACAATAAATGTGTAGATACAATCAATTAGGTCCCTCCATTTGCTCTTTCCTCCATGGGAAAATTGGTACATAGCCGGTTCTATTAGCCGAACTAGCCCCAGGATTGGGTTGTTTAGGATAACTTAAAACTGAAATAAACGATACTGGAATTCATTGACAATGCAGTATTGAGAGAAATGTTGCAGATGTTCCCTGGGCATCGCTTGTATGGAAAATGTGTCTGCAGCAGGACCCAGACAGGAGTTTGGCTAGAGTTCCACAATGAGTTTAATTAAGAAGGGTACGAGAATTTAGGAATTGCATAGAAAGTGCATGTGGCATGTGTAGTCTTGCTGTTATATGTTATTAATTCTTAGCTCTGTGATATCAGTCCAAGTGCACAATCTAAACAAAATAAGAAACCTTATGTGAGATCTAATTCCCATAGATTACAGATTTCAGATCATGACCCCAGTGTAGACCCTACAGTTTAGGAGTAACAGACTGCTTCTTAGCTATTGTTACAATCAACGTGTTGCTTAGATTGTGTACTTCCTCTGTCTTTTAAACTGTGCCCCCCCACCCCCCGCAACATGGGTTAGGAATGTATGAAATCTTTAAACTGTGGGAATATGAGTAGTATAGGATCTACGGGGTAGTTCTGCTACTCCCCTTCCTCTCCCCCGCCACTTGTGTTGCCCAGTCTGCTGTCAGGTACCAACAAATGCCCCAAACAGCATTTTCGTCTGCATTTCTGAAGGCTTTGCACTCAAATCTAGCACCCAAAGGCAGCACTGAGAAAACCCCATTGGCCACTGGAGGTCCCGTGGGTCATGACAGTGGTGCAAGAGAATGGACTGGTAATACCCAGTTTCCTAGGCACTCATTGTGGATGGACCTTACAATTAGGATGCCCAGGAGGTGAGGGGTGTAGCAGCCATGAGGGAGTGTGAAAAAAACATGTGTGTTACAATTGTGCCCCCAGACCTGTGATTTACTAATGAGCATGCTGTTACCATGTTTCTTTTATTACTCTGACTTTCTTTCCCTGCAGTAAAATGCTTAGTATCCTTTCTGACTACTTCCACTCTAACAGGTGAGCTCATTTGAAGCTTTGCCTATAAGTGGAATTACCCTTTAAACTAGGCTACATATCAAAAAGAAAGAATTGTATTTTCTCTGTGTTATATGGGTGTTTGGTATAAAAACGTATTGCATAAATGCAGACATTCCTTTAATTCTGTTGATGAATATGGGGGCTTTAGTTGGGGGCATTAACAGTTAAGTATACACTATAAGGATAAAATCAAGCCCCTAGCTATGATGTCTGCCTTAAAAAAAACATTTGTAGAAGTATGGGTCTGAATTTCAGTACTGTAATAGAAAGCCACTGTTGTGAATTTTAGGAAATTTCCTTCCTTCTCGCTATTCCAAAACCAACTGTGAGTGGCCTTGTCGAAAAGAAACACAAAGTGACAACCCACATCAAATTGCAGCAAGAAGCTGCCCAGTGCTAAGGTCCGTATAGCAGTAAAACCAACAAACAATGAGCTGCTGATTCAATAACTGCAAAGCTAAAACATCCTCTGCCATTAAAGGGACTCTGTAGGCAAAGTGCATAAACTGTCATTCAGCAGCTGACCTCATCATGGCTGCCCGCTCTCTTCCTGTCAGAACGCAGCTGCTCCTGAAAGTAGACACTAGGCAAAGAGTAATGGCACAGCCCCTGAATTCCTTTTCCATAGACCACAAATAATAGAGCTAAGCTGGTGGTCTAAAGCTCCGCATCATCAGACTGTAGAGAGAGGGAGAACAGCCTGGGTGATGAGAATGCCTGTCTTATATAGCCCGCCCATAGTGCTGATTATTATGCGGCATCACAGAGCCAAAGGCCACACCCCAAATGTTAAAAAAAAATCATGAGGTGTAACTGTAAACCTTGATATTTCGGCCATTTCTTCAAATGGTGTAACAATTGCCTTTGCCTTCTTTATTCTCTTATGAACAAGAGCCAGACTCTTCCTAGGACAAGAAGGGACCACAAAAAGAGCATCAGAATGGAGCAGTAGCCACCAGATAGTACTTCAGACACCTAACCACATCAAAAGAATGCAAGACCCTCTCCTTAGCATTACTAGGATTAGGGCACAAGGAAGGAAGAACAATGTTCTGATTCAAATGAAAGGCAGACACAACCTTAGGCAGAAAATCTGGCTTGAAGCGAAACACCACCTTGTCCTGGTGTCTCTCAAAGTAGGGGGGCTGGATGAAAAGTGCTGCCAACTCAGACACACGCCTAACAGAGGTGATAGCCATCAAAAAGACAGCCTTGAGAGTAAGAATGGCCAGGGCAGCCTCCTGCACAGGTTCAAAGGGAGCACCCTGCAAGGCAGACAAGACCAAGTTCAAATCCCAAACAGGCAACATAGGCTTACGTGGGGGACGCACATGAGTAACCCCCAGGAAAAAAGTCCTGATCAGAGAATGCTGGGCAAAGGACCTCTGGAAGAAAACAGCCAGGGCAGAGACATGACCCTTCAGAGTACTGAGTTGGAGCCCCAGCTCCAACCCATGCTGCAGGAACTCCAGGATCCTGGGAATAGAGAACACATGACAGGGAAGAGACTTAGACTCACACCAGTCAATGTAGGCATGCCAAACCCTATAGTAAATGGAAGAAGAAGACTTCTTCCTAGCCTTTATCATGGTATCAACAACAGAGGCAGACAGCCCCTTCTCCATCAAGATGGAGGTTTCAGCAGCCAGGCCGTCAAAGCCAGAGTTTGTAAATTGGGATGGCGTAAGTGACCCTGAGTGAGCAGGTCCGGCACCCTGGGCAGAGCATACTGATCTACTGCCAGCTGTACCACGTCCACGAACCACACTCTTCTTGGCCACCTGGGGGCCACCAGTATTGCTGGCACCCCCTCCTGAGCAATCTTGCGCAGAACCCTGCCCAACAGAGGGAATGGAGGAAAGACGTACAGGAGCTGAAAGTCCTGCCATGACATTGCTAGAGCATCCTTGGCCAAGGCAGAGGATCCTGAGACAGTTCCAGAATGTTGATAGGTGTGTGGGTCTCCTGAGGGCCCCGCCGCCCTTGGAACTGCAGGGACTTCCAGAAACCCCCCAACCTGTCAGACTGGCATCCGTGGTGATCATCTCCCAGCAGGGGGCCAGAAAGGATCTGCCCACCAACAGGTTCCTGGAGTCCAGCCACCACGAGAGGGACCGCCTGACTAGGGGGGAAAGCACAAGGACCTGGTCCAGGGACGCAGGAACCTTGTCCCATACTGACAAGAGGTGGAGCTGCAGAGGCCTCATGTGGAACTGGGCATAAGGGACCGCCTCGAAGCACGACACCATCAGGCCCACCAGCTGCATTCCCTCCCTGATGGAGGGATGAGGGCAGGATAGCAGGAACTGAACCTGAACTAGCAGACTGTCCACCTTCTGCTGAGGAAGAAAAATCCTTGCCTGAACTGTATCCAGATTCATTCCCAGGAAGGGTGTCACCAAGGAGGGAGACAGGGAAGACTTGGGATGGTTGATCACCCAGCCAAATGACTCCAGAGTGGACACTACCAGCTGAGTATCCAACTCTGCCTGTTGGAGGGACTGAGAAGTGATCAGAATGTCATCCAGATAGGGCAGCACGCGAATGCCCTGAGACCTGAGCAGAGACATCACTCCTGCCAGCACCTTGGTGAACACTCTGGGAGCTGAAGTGAGACCGAAGGGCAATGCCACAAATTGATAGTGCTGATCCTCCAGAGCGAACCTGAGAAACCTTTGATGACCTGGAGACACAGGAATATGAAGGTAAGCATCTTTGATGTCCACAGACGTCATAAAGTCCCCTGGACGCAGGGAACTGATGGCAGAGCGCAAAGTTTCCATGCGAAAGCGCCTGCACCTGACAAATTTGTTGAGGATCTTCAAGTCCAGGATGGGCCTGACTGACCCATCTCTTTTGGGCACGGTGAAAAGGTTGGAATAGAACCCCTTGCCCCTTTCTCGTAAGGGGACCTGATAGATGACCCCCAGCTCCAGAAGGCTTCGCACCGCCAGAACTAGAGCCTGAGCTGACACAGGGTCCTGAGAAATCCGGGATCTGATGAATCTTGGGGGCGGCCAGGCAGCAAACTCTATCTTGTAACCGGAGGACACTACCTCCTGAATCCACCGGTCTGAGACATGAAGCCTCCAGACATGAGCAAAGTGCTGAAGCTGTCCCCCCACCCGGATAGGTGAGGGCGCCCCTTCATGCCTGAGGGGGTCTGGGAGAAGACTTAAGCTTGGAGCCCCAGGAGGAGCCAGGGCATCCACGTCCTCTGCCCCTACCCCAGAAATCTCCACGGGCCCCAGTAAGGGAGACCCCCCTCCCCTGTCTGGCACCACGGTAGGGGGAAGAAAAGGCCCCGAAAGGGCCGAGACTGCCGCCTGCGCTGGGGTAACCTGCCTCCCTTAGCAAACAGGTCCAGGCGGTCCCCAAACAGTCGTAGTCCTTTGAAGGGAAAACCAGTGAGAGCCTTCTTGGCAGCGTTGTCAGCAGCCCATTGGCGCAGCCAAACCGAGCGGCGTATAGCCACTACCAGGGCAGAGGCTCTGTCACAAATCCTAATGGTATCAACCAAGGCAGAGAGGACATAAGTCACAAAAACCTCACAACGAGAGAATGCATTAAACTCCTCACTAGACATCATCAGGGGCACCATCTAGGATACTTCTAAGCAGGGTCCTAATAGCCACAGCCGTAATGGCAGAGGCACAGACCGGGCGCAGCGCCGTCCCCACACATGCAAAGGAAGGGGCGCCAGCTGATCAATACGCCGGTCCTCACCATCCCGCAGCGTAGTAGAGTCAGGGGAATGCATGACAGAGGTGTTAGATAACCCTAGGACCGGGGCATCCACTTCAGGAGGGGATGACCAACGCTTCACCACATCAGCAGGAAAGGGATACCTCTTATCCCAACTCTTAGGTACACCGGGAAGCCTGCTGGGGCGCTCCCATTCCCTGAGCACGAGATTATTAAAATGGGCTTGCTCAGGAAACTCTAAACGTGGCTTAGCAGTATGAAACAGTATCTCAAAAATCTGAGCCAACAGCCTATCAGTATCATCTGGGGCCCAGAGGTCAGAGCCAGAATCATCATGACCCCTGGGCCTCTCATCAGATGACTCCGAGTCAGAGAATAACTCCCCTTCTTCCAAAGGGGTATAGCCAGACAGTTCCAAAAACTCATCAGCCTCCATAGGGATAAGAGTGACATCAGGCGTCAAGTGCCGCTTTTTAGCAGAGGCCTTACGCGCCAAGGTATTATCAAGCAACTTCTCAACACTAGCCAGTCTGGAAGACACATCAGGCTGAGAATCCCCACTGGTATGTAACTCAATGGGCACAAGGTACACAGACCCGTACAATGTCAGCACTAGTAGGGGACACCCCACAAGCTACACACAGCCGGGCTTGTCCTGAAGGAACCCCGACACATTATCCTGAGACGCCTCCATATGGTGATTATAGCGGCACAATAGGCCGATAGGGATTAACGCTATAAAAGCAACCCGGGATGCCCCAATAGCCTGCTAGGGAAGTGGGAGTAATTTACACAGGCCTCACAAGTTTAATAACTAAATAGAGGGAGCAGGGCCGGGAGAAACCAACAGAGGTCAGCCCGTCTGAAAGACATAAGCAAAGAGAACCCCATAAGTGACATGTATAATGACATAGGGTAAATAAAGCCACCCGCGAGGGCACTCACGGACTGCGGTAGGTAGACGCCAGTCACGCAGCAATCGAATCCAGAGAAAATGGCGCCGGGTATACCTCGAGGGGCGGGCCGCAGAGACAGTGACGCGGAACGCGGCAACCGCGGGCCCCGCCCCCCCCTAAGAGCGCGAAGCAGCACACGTGACAAGCAGCCAATAACGGCGCGCCAGCGCCTGAGGTAACGGTGCCGCCAAGCGCGGAGCACAGCGGAAGTGCGCGCTGCGACGGCATATTTAACAACGCAACAAGTGCAACCAAGTTAGCGCGGCGACTGACACCAACCAGACAAAACAATACAGTGAAGCACCAAGGCATATACACCCCCCTCCCCCCGAGAGCTACAAGGGAGAGCGAGGGAGGACAGCGGCCACTTAACATAGGGCCCACCGATAGACAGGGGCAAGGGGCAATAGGGCAGGAGGGGCATCCCATAGTGACTCAATATCCCTATAGCGCCTACCCTTTGGTGGGGGATTGTGGTGGAGCAGCGCCCTTAAGCACCTGACAGCGGTGCTGCCTACCATCACCCAGACCAGCGCAGCCAAGGCTGGGAGGCACATTAATAATGGAACGGGTGGGAATAGTCCTACAGGGCCGCAGGCTAATAGCCCCGCTCACCTGCGAGAAGAGAGAGACATCTTCTTGTCCTTCGCAGTCCAGACTGCAGAGAAAATCTGGGGATTTGTGGGAGGTCCCGGGTATTTGAGGGGCCGGGAGGAGCCAATTTCGTTGTCTCTGCAGTCCAGCGCCATCTGGCGGAGTAATACCCAAGTGTAATGATTCTTATCTGGAGCAGGACGTACTGTATACTAAGAATAAAAGGGTGTATAGATTTTGCTTGTGTCAACTGAAACTTGGATTCCACCTCACATCAAGGTGACACATATGAAGTATAAACACCCAAACATATGAGGTGTTCTGTATATACAGTATAACTAGATCACACTTCTGGGTCTGTTGACTGCTGTCATGTGCGCTCTGTCCTCATTTACTCATGGGGTAGGTAATTTACAAGGGTTTTGAATGCCTTCAATCTTCACTAAGTTCCTGCACCTGATTTTGTGATGAGGCAATTCTCCGGGTATTCCGTGTAATGTTCCCACTGCATCAAAAATGTTTCTCTGCAATGTGAAAAGCATCTCCAAATCTTTAAGGATAATTGTGTTATTAAATAGATGATGCAGCACTGTTGCCTCCTTAAATCAGTTCAAACCCTCTTCAGCTGGCCCTGAACACTAAAAGATTAAAGGGTCGGCCACTTGCCTAACTACCAGCAAGTGGCCAGCCCTGGAATTCCTATGATTGGTGTGGTGTGCAAAAAAAAACTTTATGTGGCTCTCACTGCACTTCCACAGGCTTCAGTAGCATCCTGAGCTGGGGTACACTAAGCCATTCAGATAGGCTGGGGGCAGGAGCGTTGCCTAGACTGGAGCGAAGCCAGGGATGTGGGCAGCAGACATTAGCTGGTGGATATGTAATCTGCCAGTAGACAAAATCTGCCGCGCGGGTGTGGCAATAGTGGCAAAATAAACACTTTTTTTTTTCAAAACCAAGACACCGCCAAGATAGTACCGGGGGGGGGGGGGGGGGGGGTCCACTTTAAACCACACTGTTTCCCAGTCTGCTTTATACAGGCTACATCCCAATCAGGATCCCACACCTTCATTTTTAGGAGTCAGAGAGTACATTGGGCAGCACAATGTTTTGGACAGTCAGCACAGTGCTGGATCCTCTCTCTAAATATTATCTAAAATTAAAACAACAGCTGGAAGTAATTTATTAAAATTTGGAGAGCCTCTTCAATGTAACATACAAAACAGGTGCAAAACAGAAAGCAATTAGAAAAAAATCCCCACCATCTGTGGAGCAGTGAAGTGCAAAAATTATTCCAAGGAGGTGGAGACTTTATTTTACACCCTATGAGATATTCACTAGAATGTGGAACATCTCTCTGTTCTTAGATCTCACATGTTTTACTGTTTAGCTAGTCACTATTTATTGTGAACCTTGAAAATCCACAAAGTGTTTCATATGTCGCGGATGTGGATTGTCAAATTCAGTATAGAGTTCAAGCATACTCCATTTAAAATTGCAACAGGAAGGTATACCCTGTCTCTGTATACATACTGGCAGTGGTGAACTGATGCGAGAAATCAACCACCCCTGGCCAGCAAATGGCTACATCGAGACCCCTCCACCGAGAACCCCCTAATATTCTTCCCAGCCAGCCATTAAGTGTTCTCCACGGATAGGGCATTGGAGGGACATATCATGGGCAAGGGTGAATATTGGGTACAGACGATGCTGAAAGTAAGACTAGGGAGGCAGGGATTGGAAAGGCATGTCAGAAGCAGTAGCCAGCCATCCAATTCTCCCGGATCTTTAGTTATAAAAAATACAATTCTGTGAAATACTCACCTGTAGAGTTGATATTATTTGTATACAGTACGTCCTGCTCCAGATATAGTACTTACACTTGGGGGGTTATCCTCCGCTAGATGGTGCTGCACTGCAGAGACACGCAAAACAGGCTCCTCCCGGCCCTCAAATACCCGGGGACCTCCCACAAATCCCCAGCATTGAAAAGCAGTGAACAAGAAGCCGGGAGAATTAACCACCAAAAAACTGGTAACTTATATCAATGATAACAATCACCATACAGGGGATCCAGAATAATGCAAAAACCAGGGTGGGGTGGAGCAGGACATACTGTATACAAATAATATCAATTCTACAGGTGAGTATTTCACAGAATTGTATTATTCTTAGTATACAGTACGTCCTGCTCCAGATATAGTACTTACACTTGGGACATCCAATAGCAGTGTCCATAAAGTAGGGTGGGATCCCCAACAAAAAACGACAACAGCAGACAGTTTAAAACCACTGTCACCGGCAACCATACGGCCAAGACAGCATGAGCTGAGGCCCTAACATCAACCTTGTAAAGTTTGCAAAGGTATGAACAGAAGGCCAAGGTAGTGGCCTAGTGAACCAATTCAACAGAAGCCTGGTGCTGAAAAGCCAAAGAGGCATCAAAGCACGAGTAGAATAAGAAGCAAGGCGAAAGGAAGATTCTTCCCCAAAATGGAATAGGCCTGAGTAACAGCCTGACGAATCCAAACGCTAACAGAAGACTTGGCAGAAGCCAAAAGACCCTTCCAAGTACCAGAAGGAACATCCATTAAAGTAATGACAAGGACCAAAGCCGCCCAACTCCCCGAGAGCAGACGAGATCGGGCACATGACCATAGGCCCCAAGGAACATCAGTTCTCCTAAGGGACACAGAGACTACCAAGGAAAAACTTCCAACACCTGTTCAAGGAATGCAGAACCCTTTCCTCAGCGTTGCTAGGAAAAAGGCACAGCAGGAAGAACAATATCTCGAATCAATGAACATAAGACACCACCTGATGCGGGGAGTCCGGCTTCAGGCGGAACAGCACCTTATCCTGGTGCATCTCAAAGAATGGGGGCTAGGTAAACAGAGCCGCCCGCTAACACACGCCTGACCAAGGTAGCAGTCACCAGAAGGACAACCTTGAAGGTAAGAACAGCCAGACGGCATCCTGAATAGGACCAAAGGGACAAAACCCTGCAAGCAGACAGAATGAAATTCAAATTCAAATCCCAGCAGGGACCATAGGATTACATGGGGGACGCACATGAGTACCCCCTGAAAGAAGTCTTAACCAAGGAAGACTGAACCAGAGACTACTAAGGCAAGGTGGACAGGGCAGAACCTGACCCATCAGAGTACTGAGTTGGAGAACCAACTCCAAATCATGCTGAAACCAACTCTAGAACCCTGGGAACCGAGAACGCCCAACAGGGAAGAGACCTAGACTCACATCAATCAATATGGGTATGCCATACCCTATAACAGATAGAAGAAGAAGAGGAAGAAGCTTGCTCCTAGCCTTCCCATAGTCTCAATCACCGAGACAGATAAGCCTGTCTCCATCAATATGGATGTTTCAGCAGTCAGGCCGACTAGGCCAGAGACTGTAGATTGGAGTGACGTAAAGGGGGCCCTGAGTGAGCAGTCAGTGGCACTCCTGGCAAAAGGTACTGTCCTCGGTACCATGTCTGCAAACCACACTCTACTAGGGCACCTGGGGGCCACCAGGATCACTGGTCCCCTTACCAGAGCAATCTTGGGGGAATGGAGAAAAGCCATATGGAACCGAACGTTCTGTCATGACGTTATTAAGGCATCCGGACCACTGCCAGAGGATCCTGGGACAGGGAAACAAAGGCCGAGAGCCTGTGATAGTGACGGAACACAAACAGATCCACAACTGGTTGGACTCCATAGCGACACAGGGATTAGCACATCCTGTCGCAGAGGGGCTCCACCTGAGCGAATATCACTGATATGCAGGGAACATTGTCTCCACCCAGATTAGGAACATAGACCCTCCCAGGAGGGACCACCAGCTCCAGGCCCCTTCCAATGATTAATGTAGGACACTGTCATCAGACAGACCGAGCGCTCCCGAACTGGCAGGCCCAGAAGGGAAGTAGTCAAGCGAGATAGAACCAACTGAAAACGCTCACTGTTTCGACCATCAATAGGCGTAAGGATCTCCTAAGGGCCCCGCCACCCCCAAAATCACTGGGAGTTTCAGAAGAAACCCTCCCCCTTCAACCTGTTAGGTTGGCATCCATGGTGACCGTTTCCAGGAAGGGGCAAGAAGGAACTGCCCCCAGACAGGTTCCTTGAGTTCATCCACTCCAAGAGAAACCTTCTTACCAGGTGGGAAGGCCCACAGACCCTGCTCCAGGGATGCTGGATCCCTGTTCTGTATTAACAATAGAAGTCGCAGAAGGGCCCAAGGGGAACTGAGCATAAGGGACCTCTTCCGAGCAAGCCACCAACGGGCCCACCAGCTGCATCCCTGCCTGGTGAAGGGACCGGGACAGCAATGAGGGACTGAGCCCATGTGACCAGATTGTCCACTTTATTGCTGAGAAGGGGGGGATTCTGGTTAGAACCTAATCCAGATTCATTCCAGTAATGAAGTTACCATTTAAGGGGACAATGAAGACTTGGGGTGATTGGTCACCTGTCCAAATGCCTCCCAATGGACACCACCAGCCAGGTATCCAACTTAGCCGGACGTAGAGACTGGGAAGTGAGAAAGGACGTCCAGGTAGGTCATCGCGCGGACGCCCCTTGGTCTCATCAGAGACATCACCACCGTCAGCACCTGAGTGAGCACTCTGGGAGCTGAGGAGAGGCCAGATAACACGGCCACAATTAGCAGTGTTGGACTACCAACACTGACCTGAAAAGCCTCAGTGTCCTGAAGGCACAGGGATGTCACCATAAGCATTTTAGAGCTCCCCAGACGGCAAGAAGCCCACTGGGCGTAAGGTGCTGATGGCCCATCTCAGAGTTTCCATGCAGAAACTGCCTGTAATTAAAGAATTGCTGTGAATCCAGAATGGGCCAGCCCGACCCATCCTTTTGGGGGACTGTGGGAAGGTTGGTGTAGCGGCCCCTGCCTCTGCCTGTTAGGGGCAATCTGCAAGTGACCCCAAGACCCCATAGGCCCTGCAAGGCCTGCACCTACGTCTGAACAGAGGCAGGGACCAGGAGTACCTTGATAAACTTGGGGGAGGCCACGCAGCAGACTCTATCCTGTATCCAGAGGACACTACCTCCTGAATCCACCAGAATGAGGCGAGATGCCTCCTAATAAGAGCAAGGTGCTGCAGCCATCCCCTCACCCAGAAGGGCGAGGGCGCCCCATCATGCTTGAGGGGGTTTGGTGGAAGATTTGGACTTAGCCCCGCTGGAGGGGCCAGGGCGTTGTCTGCTGCTCATGAGGCAGGAGTCTGCACGAAAAGGCAGGAAGGACACCCCTGGTTCCTGTTTAACACTAAGGTAGGGGGGGGAGGGGTGCCCCTGCCCCGAGGGGGCCGAGACGCCGTCTGCGTTGAGGTGATTTGCTCCTCTTACCAAACAGATCCAGACGGGCCCCAAATAGGCGTTGCCCTCTAAAGGAAAGCCCAGTAAGAGTCTTTTTAGTAGCATCGTCAGCACCCCACTGTCGCAGCCAGACCAAGCGACGTATAGTCACCGCAAGGGCAGAAGTTCTTGCACACATTCTAATGGAGTCATCCAGCGCTAATAGAATAAACTTTAGAAATACATTACAACTGGAGAGTGCATTAAACACCTCCCAGGGGAGATCCTCAGGGCGATGATCAAGCATCTTTGTGATGAGGGTTCTAGCGGCCACTGCAGTAATAGCCGCGGCATAGACCGGGCGTAGCGCCGTCCCTGCACAAGAAAAGGCATGGGAGGCCAGCAGATCAATGCGTCGGTCCTCAGCATCCCGAAGGGTACTATGAGCAGGGGCTGTAATAAAGGGGGGGTTAGGGACCCCTATGATCGGCGCGTCCACCACGGGGGGTGATGACCAACAATTAACCACCTCAGGGGGAAAAGGGTATTTCCTATACCAGTCCCCTGGAACCCCTGGAAGTTTACTGGGGCATTCCCATTCATTGAGCACAAGAGCATGGAAATGAGCCTGCTCTAGAAATTCCAAGCGTGCTGTCGCAGTATGGAAACGCTCCCCTTTAGGCATGGGGACCTCACCGGGGAGAGAGATAGACAGAGCCTTAAAGACCTTAATCAACAAATCGTCAGTGTCGCACTGGCCCCAGTATTCAGGGCCAGAATCCTCATGACTCCTCGGTCTCTCATCAGATGAGCCTGAGTCAGAGAACAACTCCCCTTCATCAGAAGGGGTATAGTCACACGGAGTAGTAAACTCCTCAGTTCTCATAGAGAATACAGAAAAATGAGGCGACAAGTGCCGCTTCTTACCAGGGCCCCTGCGCTCTGACAACCTTGCAATAATCTGCTCAGCTGTAGGCAGTCTGGAAGGCCTAGCAGGCCGCAATTCCCCACTTGTATGCAACTCAGCAGGAGTGAGATTTAAGCATGGGGAAAGAGGTGAATTGAAGCGAGGTGCAGCCACTGGCAAGCCCGATTGCAGGGCCAGTGCTTGCTCGGCACAGGGTCCGCAGACCCATGTCCTGTCCGCATCAGCGTGGGGTTGTCCACACGCTATACACAGCCGGTCTTGTCCCAGAGGGACCCCGGTCACATAATTCTGAGATGCCTCCATATGGTGATTGTTTAGGCACAATATGCCAGCAGGGATTTACGCAATAGGCCACCCTGGATGCCCCAAAGCCCGCTAGGAAAGTGGGAGTAGATTTACAAGGCTCGCTATAATTACACCGGGCCGGGAGAAGCCAATGGTGTTCGCCAGTCTGAAAGACATAATGGGAATAAAGGGTGTCAGAACCATGCGCAGTGATCGAGGATCATGAAAATCGCCAGCGAGGGCACTTACAGACCAAGGGAGGAGGAGGACCGCTACCACGCGTGCGTGCTACCAGCATCAAAATGGCGCCAGGCGAACTTTGAAGGGCGGGCCAGAGCGGGCTGTGATGCGGAGCGTGCCAACCAGGTCCCCGCCCCCCCGAAGAGCGCGAAGCTCTTTTCAACGTTGTGATGAGGAGTGAACTGTATGACACACTTAGAAAATGATTTGCCAATGAAGACGCCGCCGTCCGGCGCAGCACATCCAGTAAAGGAATGAGGTGCGCGCGGCGGCGACAGATACACAACAAATGCAAACAGCGTGGCTCTGACACCAGGAATACCAGTCAAGGACAATACTAAGGCCATAACGTGTAAACACCATACACTTAGACCACCACACACCCCCCCCCCCTTTCTTTTCCCCCAAGCTACGGGGGGAACGAGGGAGGATGGCGACCCTTTGTACAGGGCCCACCGCTACATGGGGCATGGGGTAATAGTGTGGGAGGGGCATCCCCTAGAGGCTCACCATCAGCCTAAACCGCCTACCCTTTGGTGGGGGACGCATGGTGCTGCCTACCTTCACCTGACCAGCGCAGCCCAGGCTGGGAGGCACATCACACGAAGGACGGGTGGGAATAGTCCAACAGGGCCGCAGGCTTTAATAGCCCCGCTCACCTGCAAGAGAGTGATACTTCATGTCTTCGCAGTCAGCACTGCAGAGAAATCTGGGGATTTGTGGGAGGTCCCCGGGTATTTGAGGGCCGGGAGGAGCCTGTTTTGGGTGTCTCTGCAGTGCAGCGCCATCTGGCGGAAGATAACCCCCCAAGTGTATGTACTATATCTGGAGCAGGACGTATTGTATACTAAGAATATACTCATATCTGGTATTATAAACTAAGGATTTCACCTTGCTGGGATGGCCACAATGGGTGTGTGGCTTTAATAGGTCTTCATTGACTGCTTTTATTTTGGTTGATAGATGCTAACTAGTAGATACACTGACATCCCTTGATGATGTTGATGGAACGGTTGGTGTATGTAAAGCTCCGCCACTGGCCAATAAGTCTATAAATATTAATCGAGAGTTCAACAGACAGCTGACAGATTATATTATATAATGCAAGTCACCTAGTTTATCAGATTGATGTGTTATATGTCACCATTGTATGCTAAATACAATAGAAATGTGAACCAAATATCCTAATACACCCTACAATGGACAAAGGTCCTGATTTTCTATAGGCAATAATATTAGCAAAATAAAGAAAACAATAACTGGGTCTCTGTGGGGGGAAATTTATTAAAGAGAACCAAAACCATGGGTTTTACCTACCCCGGGCGGAATGGCCATAGGGTGAACTGGTAGAATTTCCGGGTCACACTGCCTTTGGGCTGGTTGGGTTGCTGCTTCTAACACCCCCTATCCAATACTTACCTCCCTAGTCTGCCTTTAAACCCTCCTGGCCCAACTCTACCTCCTACCAAGAAACCTTACCCAATACTATGGCCCCAGCATCATGGCTGCGGAGTGGTGATTTCTGATGTGTCAGTTGGTGATTACTTAGACTGATGTGCATTGGCATTCAAATTTAAAGTGGACCAAAAAGCATGCCCAGAATCTATAAGATTCCAGGGCTGCTAAATTCCCTCCCCGAGGCATCCAGATTCATCTTCTTTACCGGTCCAATGCTGCATGTGAGAGCAGCGGGTGCATCCCCGCTATCCCTTTAGCAGGGCGCATGCCCGCGTCAGACATTTGTGAATGGCCATCGCGGGCATACTCCCTGTTGGGTAGTGGGAGATGCGTCCGTCAGTGGGCTCGGGTCTGCTCACCTTAGACAAAGGAGCGGATCTGAGCGGGCTGATTGGACGAGAAGCCATACATGTGGTGTAGGACCATGGAAAGGTGAGTTAGTTCAGGCTGGGGGGTTTCACACAGCAGGGCATCCCTGGGTGTCCTGGGGACCAAGACCAAACCCAGGATAGTCAAAATCCTAATCCTGGGTTTTGGTCCACTTTAAGGTGTGGGTTGATTAAATGCATATGTATACATTTCTACAATGACATTTTGTGCAAATTATTTTGACAGTAATATGCTTGATCATGTTACCTGCCCTCGAGGTTCGGTACACATGATTGGGGTTTTGCTTGGTTTCTATGGCGATATTTCTCTCCAGACTTGATAGATCTTATCTGTTTGGGAGACACAGTCCTGGATGTTCTCTCATAAAATTATAAAGGGTAATTATGAGAGGGATGGGCAGAACTTAGAAGTGGATGTCTAGGGGGAATTTACAGTATTGTGGCTACGTTGGCACTTAAACCTTGCTAAATATTTTTTGATTCAAACCTGAGTGTCTGTGACAGGCTTTAAACATTAGCTGGTTACAGTGAGATATTTGTGCTGATATATGAACCTTTCATGGTTATATGATTATATGCATATTAAAGGTGATCTGCAGCCTCAGATAAAAAAAAACTAACCTTACCCTCTCATGGCTGCTCCAGTGAAGGAGTGGAGTGTACCCTTGCTGTATCTCCACTGCCCACTGGGCTGCACTACTTTGGGGCACTCTGGGCTGCTACCTTTACTAACACTCCCATCGAATCCCTGCCTCCCCCAGACCCTTCCCCACTCTACCACCTCAAACAATGCAACCCATGTCCTCCCTCTAATGATTTAGCCAGAGATTTTGACTGACCAGTAATCAGAAGAGATGCCACTGGCTGGTCATGGGTAGGCCAGGTGCTGGTAAAATACCCGACTGATTTTTGGCCCCAGTCCACCACTGGTTGGTTCTTTACTGTTTTTTTCTAATTGGTATAGTCCCAATTGGTACCAAGCACCTCTATTCCAGTTCAAAGGGAGGACCAAATGACCCGTCAGTGTGTGGTTTGCAGATACCCCCTACCTATAATCACCCTCTCTTGGGCCTCTGTTTGGCACAAGAGCCTGGTCATAGGACAGGCTCAGCATTGTAAAAACAGCACACATACTTTTCAAGCTTTCATTCATTGTTGGAGTTAAAAGGAGCATCAGAAGCAGCAAAACATACAGGTTTTCTGATGGATTGCCTGGACCAAGGAAGAAATAATGCAGGCAATCATATGGCATTCCTGAGGTGAATTGTTATGGGTCTGTGCTGAATCAGGCCCTAAACATGAATATTTTATTCCAGGATAAAGTAAGTCATTGTGGATAAGATTACATCTGTACACACAGGTAAGGCCTTTCATCCTGTCCGCCATAAATGGGCGCCAGTCTGCACCATTTGAACACAGTTCCGTAGTCCCTTTTATGTTTTTTGAGCAATGATTGAGTTACTGATAACTATAGTCTCAGCCTCGGCAGACTACAAAACAAGCCTCTGTATTTCAAAGCATTGCACTAATTTAAAGGAAAAAGCAGTAAGACCAAGACAAATACATTGTCCACTGCGCATTCCCACCCGGCAGGCCTTGAGACCGGGGTAGGCGTTAATCATCACTTCCATGTTTCAATTACGGCAGCCAAACACATGACAACTGGCAACTATTTAAACAGGCTGTGTGCATATATGGGTCCAATGAACTTAAACCGGAACATCAACCGTTTTTTCTTTAACAAGTGTTGGTCCCGCAGACAGCTAATAAAACAAGCTTGGGGGGGCATCCAGAATGCTGGCGCCTCCCCGCACATAAACCCCAATCGTGGGACTCCTTTCCTGGTGCTGGCGCAAGGTGAAGGCAAGAATATTGGGTGTTCTGGGGGCTATTTTCTGGATGTCCCCCCTCAAGCTTGTTATTATTCTCAGTCTGCGGGACCAATGCCCATTAAAGAAAAAATAGGTGTTGGTCCGGTTTAAGGTCCCTGAAATGTGGGGGAAGATAGGATACCTAAAACAACATATAGGCTAAATCTCTACACTTTAAAAAGAATGGCACAAACCTTTTAAGAGGGTGGAGGTGGACATTCCAAGCAACGGGTAAATTATCCTGCTTTCTGCACTCCCTCTGCTAACTGTCAGGTGTTGCATCTTTAATCCAGCCTTTATATTTCTTAATAATACACATTTTGGGGACCTTAAACATGAGTTAGCAGAAGGGAGCATGTTCTATTGGATTTATCAGGGAATGCAAAGTGCTATTAAATGATTGAAGCCACATGAGAGTCAGCAAAGGGCAAGCAGATATAGCCCTTTGCCTGGAATGTCCCTTTAATCATGTGACTTGTACTCCTGTTACGTTGACTGTTTTGTGGTTGCTTTTTGCCTTTCTCCTTCCAACCACTGAAATGGGCTATACTGAATTTGATAATGACCCCACAGGGTATAAAGAGGTAGCACTTACACAAGAATACAGCCTGCTAGAATGTGCAGTACAAACAGGGAGAATTACAATCTGATTGTGATCATAAAGTTAAACATAGTGCATAGAACTACACTTACTTCCAGTCAAATCTACAGACTGAATCTTAGTAATTTAATATACTTTTAGTATAGCAAAACGTACTATAGACATTCCCTATTCTGTCCTATTATTGACACTCAAAGCAGCTTAACATTGTTGGTTGCCACAATGGGTGTGGTGGGTGGAACCCATTGCTTATTCATCTTGCATCAGACTCCCTTATAATTGATTGTTTTTGAAAGCGCAACGCCAATAAACATAGACAGTGTGCAGAGTTCGAACCTGTTTAGATATCAATTATGTGGTGCTTCCTCTAACTATGACTAGAAGAGCTATTATCCAACAAAGTGGAATTTCCAGTCTCGTTTTCTAATTATGTGTAAGGCTCCCATATGTCCTAGTTTTTCCGAAGTACAGAAATAAATATGGTATATGCATTTTTTTCAACTGTAAATGATTGCAAACATTGCTCCTTTTTCAAGCTTTTCTAAGGTCTCTGTACTCCTATGAGGTTGATATCATAATGAGTTAAGCCATTACAAATTACTACACAGTGAAATATTTAATCTTTCTGTTAAACCCATCAAAGGCTTGATCCTGCTATTTTTTTAAGAAAAAGAAGGGACACCGATACAATTTGTTTAATGGAGTCATGTCTGTAGTCATCAGAATAATTATCACACAGGGCTTTATTCATCAAGCCATAGCGCCAGATAATGACTGGCAGCAACAGGTAGCCAACGTTGACCGCCGGGCGCTGTACGCAATACCACATCATCAATCAATTATCAAAGCGAATCTGGTGAACGACTCTAACAGCGACACGTAGCGACCGATTCATCATCACAGATGGCTCACCGGATACTACCGGCGCTCTGGCTTCCGGAGAGTATTACCTGTCGCTACCTGACGCTCTCCCATACATTTCAATGGACGTTCCTTTTCTTCAGGGTTTTATTTCTTTTTTTTTTTTTTAATTATCAAATAATTGTGTTACCTCTCATGGCCTAGAAAATATCTTTTTAGAAACTTTATTTGATTTATAATATTTTTATGCAGAATTGTCCTTACACGTCTGGTATTAAAGTGTTCATGTTACAATGTAATAACAATGTAATTCCATATGTTTTCGCTTTGTTACTAGTGGATATGTGTTCAAAAACTGACTTTAATCACACAGCCTCTGGTGCTCTGGGCTACAACGACCCGATTTTGAGCGCCGGCACTGTGTGAGGCTGTTTTTTTGATGAATATGGTTTGAGTCAGTCACACTGAGCTGGCGCTACCGTTAGCTCCCATATAGCGCTGTACTGGTGTTAGAGCGACTCACGCAATATATTCATCAATGCCGGCCAGCGACTGAGACGCTCTGAAATAGTGAACTATGGCTCAGCACAGCAACTACTAGCAGTAGCTCTCAATGCCTCGGTACAGACGCTCATCTGTCGGTACCTGGCGCTAATAATGAATCAGCCTGCCCTAGATTAGTTTTTGAGTTGCTCTACAGCAAAACTCTTTGACATCACATTGCAATACCAGTTACTTTCTGGGCAGCAACCAGTTTTCATCCTAAATCATCAACCCTAGGAGCATAAAAAATCAGTCTTACAATTCCAGCCTCACTAAATACTGGCCAACACTATAGGCATAAATGTATGCATTTCCTATACTGGCAAACATAGTCTTAGCAACAAACAGCATCTGCTTTGGATGTATACATGACAATGGCCCAAAATGAGTTCACTATTTTCCATGCAAATTGCACCAAATTATTTGCACAGGACACAGTAAATGTCAGCAGTAATTTATCACTCCCTGAATGTGGTGTACTAAATTTTTGCGATTAATTTCACCCCATATTATTGTGGTGTAGGGGCAGGTCTGGTGGAGACAGCTATGCTGACAATTCCTGTTCTCAAGAGAATGGCCTACATGCAAAATGCAGTGATAGTGCTTACACTGCCAGTCCTGAACCCTTGGAGAACCCATAGTGCAGGAAATCACTAAGACTCTACAGTAGAGGTTTTCTGGAATTTTTTCCTCTGTGGTCCCAATAGACATCATCTGTCTAATCTTTATATATTTCTGTGAAATGCCACTGTGTCGAATCCGTCTTGTAACTATAAGCCAATGCCACAGATATTATTTGTGTTCCATTTTAATTATAGAGAAAATCTTTAAATGTGTGGTGATAGTGTAGGGCAAGAGTACTCATAGACCCCTGCTCTGTGTCTTACTAAATTGCCTTGGGTTAATAAGTGGGACAGGAAGACAAGCGTGCAGGTTTAACTATCTCTGAAGCTTCCAACAGCACATTCAGTTTCCCAGCCTCCGTGTGCCGTCATGTATAACTTGCTTCAAATTTATGGGCCACGTAGGGAACTCCATTAGTCACCAATCTCTTTGTTCTGAGTGTCAGTGCTGAATGGGGCTCTTGCTTTAAGAAAGGTTGAGAACCCCTGATCATTTAAAGTGGACCAACACCCAGGATTTTGACTATCCTGGGTCTTGGTCCACTTCGGTGGGGCACCCCCGATCGGGGTGCCCCGCTGTGTGAAACCCCCCCGAACTCACCTCTCCCCGCGCCGACGAACAAGCCGCGGACAAGCGGCTCCTCCGCCGCCGCCTCCCGCGCGTCCCTCTTGACGCGCGCGTGCCCGCGCCGGCCATTCAAAGACGGCCGGCGCGGGCGCGCGCACGTCTAGAGGGGCGCGAGGGAGGTGGCGGCGGCCGGCCGCCGCCGAAACTAAGGTAAGGAGTTTGGGGTGTTTGGGGGGGTTTCACCCCGCGGGACATCCCGATCTCGGATGTCCCGCGGGGAGGGAGGTGATCGGCCCGGGAATCTTATAGATTCCCGGGTCGATCACCGGTGGGTGTTGGTCCACTTTAAAGCAACTATGGGGGTTATTCATCAAGGGATAGCGCCAGGTAGAGCCTCATAGCGGCAGGCAGCATCTGGTGAACCCCGGGCGCTGTACGCAATACCACATTTATGTAAGCGAATCTGGTGAGCATACATTTCAATAGACGTTCCTTTTCTTCTGTTTAAACAGGGTTTTTTGTTTTAATTTTTTTTTCTCTCAAATTATTGTTTCACCTCTCCTGGCCTAAAAAAAGTCCTCTTTGAAAACTTTTTTGATTTTTTATATTTATATGCAGAATTGTCATTACAGGTCTGGCAATAAAGTATTAATGTCACAATGTTACAACAATGTCATTCCATGTGTTTTCTCTTCGTTACTGGTGGATATGAGTTCAAAAACAAACTTTAATCACACAGCGTCTGCCGCTCTATGCTATAGCGACCAGATCCAGACCGCCTACGCTCTGTGAGTCTGTGTTTTTGTTGAATATGGTGTGAGTCGCTGAGAGTCGGTTGCAATGAGCTGGCGCTACCTTTCGCTCACTGCAACGCTGTACTGGTGTTAGAACGCCCAACATACATCTCATTCATCAATGCCAGCCAGGTTACTACAGCGAACTGAGGCGCTCTGTTACAGCACCCAATAGCCGATCATAGCGTATACTAGCGGTGCTCTAAGCGCCGCTATACAGACGCTCATCTGCTGATAGCTGGCGCTAGTAATGAATCAGCCTCTGTATATTTTCATGCTTATAATAAATTGGTTTTAACCTGCTCTGTATTTTAAGCAGGTCAGCTTAATCATTATCGGGCAAGTATCAGATATGGTTGACCCTCGTCTTCCTATGTATAACCAATGTGGACCCTTATTTTTCAATTCAAAGATGTAAATCTAGAAAATATGTAGATAACGTGTTTGATCTCATGGTGCAGGTTTCACTCATGTGATTACCCCTTTCTAGGTGACTCATAGTAGATGGCAATGCTAATCCATCTGTTATAAAACTATCCACAATGTCATCTAAATCAATTGCATGCTTTATATTTTTACAACTTCTACATATATTCATAAAAAGATGTCCGGTAAATATATATATATATATATCCAGTGCTGTGGCATAGGTGTGGTGAAAGAAGTAATTAAAATATTAGCTTCCTTCTGTTTCATCCCCGTCACACCCTTAACTTGAATGCATAGAGGCTGCGGCTTCTAACTCAGAAATGCACCACTGTTAAAAATGGGTGTTGTGTGATACATGCCTGTGGCGTTCTGACTCTTGTCTCATCTATGATTCATGGGCAGGGTGTATATTGCAGTTTTCATGTCAGGTCTTTGTCTGTGCCCATCTAGTACACAGCCCAAAATATTCTCGACACATATCCAAATAGGAAACAGCGTTGGGTAAAAACAGAGCTATTGCCTGAAAGGCCCAAACAATTTTCTTGCATCGGAATCTAAGCATACTTTTAGCCTTGCTGCTGTTGCACATGCTGCTGAAGAACTTTAGGCCCACCAGAATAAATCATTCTTGGGAGGCCCACTGCATAAATCATATATGCTCAACTGGGGCTTCAAAGCCATCTGATGTGGCCCCTGACTCGATGTGGGGAAAGTGGGAGGGGTAAACAGAACTGGCGTGTGAAGGTAATTAAAAAGAGGCTCAGTATGGATGATTGCAAGGAGTTTGATAAAGGAGAGGTGCATTGACAAATAGAAGTGCCAGTGGTGGCTTGGAGGAACCTGTTGACATTAATAGTGCAATTAAACCCCTGGATGAAAATACCATTTTGTGATTACTCACCTGTAAAATGGGTATTATAAGTATGTCACACACCCCGCTTCCACTATTCATGACATATGGGTTATGGTCCAGTAGAGAGCGAACTTCTGCAGAGATGAAAGCAAAAAAGAAGCCCCTCCCGGTCCATAAATACCTGGGACCTCCCACACATTCCCCAGTATATGACAGCAGTGAGGAAACCAGGAAGAGCCAATAAAACATTCTTAACAATAAAAGGTTCACCATATAAAGGATCCAGAATACCAAAGGGCGGGATGAAGCGGGGTGTGTGACATGCTTATAATACCCATTTTACAGTTGAGTAATCACAAAATGGTATTATTCCAAGTATGTCACACACCCCGCTTCCACTATTCATGACATATGGGACATCCAATAGCAGTGTCTGTCATGGGTGGGGATCCAAATACAGCAAAAAATGCACCAATTTAAACCACTGCAGCTTGCAGAACCTTGCGGCCAAAAACAGCATCCGCTGAGGCCCGCACATCAACCTTATAAAACTTGGAAAAAGTATGAACGGAAGACCAAGTAGCAGCCTTACAAACCTGTTCAACAGAAGCCTGGTGCTGAAAGGCCCAGGAAGCCCCAACAGCATGAGTAGAATGAGCAGTGATCTTAAAAGGAGGAACCCTCACCTTAGCAGAATAGGCCGCAACAATGGCCTGACGTATCCATTAACTAATGCTAGACTTGGCTGGCATCAAACCCTTCCTGGGCCCAGAGGGCACCACAAACAAGGCGTCCGTCTTACGAAAAGGAGAAGTAGCGACCAACTAGTACTTCACACAACGAACCACATCCAAAGAGTGCAAAAACCCTCTCCTTGTCATTGCTATGCCTAGGACACAAGGAAGGGAGAACTACATCCTGATTGAGATGGAAAGCGGAAAAAACCTTAGGAAGGAAATCTGGTTTAAAGCGAAAAACCACCTTGTCCTGGTGTCTCTCAAAGTAAGGGGCCTGAATAGACAGAGCCGCCAACTCAGAGACACGCCGAACAGAAGTAATAGCCACCAAAAAGGCCACCTTTTGAGTGAGCACAGAAAGTGCCACATCCTGCATTGGCTCAAAAGGAGGCCCCTGGAGGGCCGAGAGAACCAAATTTAGGTCTCAAATGGGAACCAAAGGCTTTCTAGGGGGCCGAACATGAGTGACCCCTTGGAAAAAAGTCTTGATCAGATGATGCAAAGCAAAGGACCTTTGAAAAAAGACAGCCAGGGCAGAAACCTGACCTTTTAAAGTACTGAGCTGGAACCCCAGATCCAGACCGTATTGTAGAAAATCAAAAATCCTAGGAATCGAAAACACCCTGCAAGGTACGGCACTAGCTTCACACCAGTCAATATAGGACCGCCAAGTCCTATAGTAAATGGTAGAGGAAGACCTCTTCCTAGGTCTGAATAACCGCCCCCGACAAACCTTCCTCCCTCAGGATGAAGGTTTCAGCAGCCACGCCGTCAAAGCAAGCGTTTGTAAAATGGGGTAACGTAGCTGACCCTGAGAGATCAGATCTCGAAACAGGGGCAACCTGTACTGATCTACCACCAGTCTTATGACGTCTGCGAACCAAACCTGTCTTGGCCACCGTGGGGCCACCAGAATTGCTGGTGCCCCCTCTAGAGCCAGCTTGCGCACTACCTTGCCTACCATGGAGAAGGGGGGAAACAGGTACAGAAACCCCATATCTCTCCAGGCAAGGGACAAGGCATCCACTGCCAGGGCCAGAGGATCCTGAGACAGAGATACAAAGGTTGGGAGCTTGTGATTGTGCCGAGAGGCAAAGAGATCCACCTCCGGAGTCCCCCACTTGTGACACAGGGCCCGAAATACCCTGTGGTTGAGAGACCATTCCCCCTCGGCGAGAGAATCCCCTGCTCAGGGAGTCCGCCTCCGAGTTCTCCACTCCCGGAATGTACATTGCCGAGATGCAAGGAACATTGCTCTCCACCCATGTCAGAATCAGAGAGACTTCGCTGAGGGCACTCCTGCTGTGAGTCCCTCCTTGGTGATTGATGTAAGCTACTGCAGTTCGATTGTCTGATCGAACCTGAACGGTAAGCCCTGTAGGTGGAATGTCAGACGTGACAGAACCAAAAGGATAGCTCTGAGCTCCAAGACATTGATGGGGTTGTGAGCCTCCTGAGGACACCACAACCCCTAGATGATCCTTCCAGAAACCTCCTCAGCCCGACAGGCTGGCATCCGTGGTAACCATCTTCCAACAAGGGGCCAGAAAGGATCTGCCCCTCATCAGATTGCTTGGTTCCAGCCACCGCTAAAGGGACTGCCGAACCTGGGGAGACATCAGAAAAGACTGATCCAAGGACTGTGGACATCTGTCCCATTTCAGCAATAGATGGAGTTGAAGCGACCTCATGTGGAACTGAGCAAAGGGGACTGCCTCGAAGGAGGCCACCATCAAACCTACCAGAGTCATCCCTGGCCGGATAGAAGGACGAGGATTGGTCAGGAGAACACGTATCAGATCCTGAACCCTCTGCACCTTTGGCTGAGGTAGGAACACTCTGGCCTGACTGGTATCCAGATTCATGCCCAGAAAAGAGATCTCCCTTGATGGGGAGAGAGAAGACTTGGGGTGGTTGATCACCCATCCGAACCTTTCCAGCGTCGCCACCACCGTCCTGGTGTCCAACTCCGCCTGGCAGAGGGAAGAAGCTGTAATGAGTAGGTCATCCAGATACGGTACAATGCGAATGCCCTGGGCTCTGAGCAGGGCCATTATGCCCGCCAAAACCTTGGTAAACACCCTCGGTGCCGAGGTCAGCCCGAACGGGAGGGCCAGAAACTGAAAATGCTGATTTCCAGCCACGAACCTGAGAAATCTCTGGTGTGCTGGGAAAATTGGTACATGAATGTAAGCATCCTTGATGTCTATGGACGTCATGAAATCCCCCTGACGAAGGGAACCGATGGCTGAGCGCAGAGTCTCCATGTGGAACTTCTTGGTTCTGATGAACCTGTTGAGAAGCTTCAAATCCAGAATGGGTCTTATGGAGCCATCCTTTTTGGGAACCGTGAAGAGGTTGGAATAATAGCCCCGGCCTCTCTCTGAAAGAGGCACTGGGCATATGACCCCCATGTCCAGGAGATTCCTTACAGCCAACAGGAGCCCCTGCACCGCCCGAGGATCCGATGGCATCCGAGACCTTAGGAATCTGGGAGGAGGCCAGTACTCCAGTTTGTACCCAGACGAGACCACTTCCAATATCCAATTGTCTGTGACCTCCTGGGCCCAGACCTGGAAGAAGAGCCACAGCCGTCCCCCCACCCGCAGGGGTGAGGGCGGCTCTTCATTGCTGAGCCGGCTTGGCAGCGGGCTTGGGCTTGGAACCCCAGGTAGAGGCTGGACGGGCACGTCCCTTGCCTCTGTTCCAGGAATCACCTCTGAAGCTAGAGTAGGCAAGACCTCTGCCCACTCTGGCCCCGCGAAAGGAAGGATTGAAGGAGCTTGCCCCCCGAAAGCAGCGACGCTGCTTCTTGCGCTGAGGCAGCTTCCCACCTTTTGCCACAGAATCCAATTTGTCACCAAACAGCCGCATACCCAGGAAGGGCAGTGCTGTGAGTGATTTCTTGGCCGCTATGTCATCCGCCCACTGGCATAGCCATACCGATCGATGCATGGCCACCAGCAGAGCCGAGGTTCTACTACACATGATAATAGTGTTATCCATAGCCGCCAACACAAAGTTCATGAACAATTCAAATCTCTTAGGGGCTGTGAATTCAACACTGGCCGGGTTGAGTTGGGACCCTTTTAACATGTCCCTAACCTCAGACCTGGTAGCCACAGCCACAAGTGCCGAAGCACAAACAGGCCGCAAGGCTGAACCCACACTGGCAAAGGCATGGCATGCCATCTGATCAATGCGCTTATCCTCACCATCCTTAAGGGTAGTGGCGTCAGGAGTATGTACAACGGAGGTGTTGGACAATCCTAAGATAGGCGCATCGACCTCAGGAGGGGAAGACCATCGCCTCACCGCGTCCACCGGGAAGGGATACTTTCTATCCCATCCCTGCGGAACACCGGGAAGCCGACTCGGCTTCTCCCATTCTCTAAGAATCATGCTATCAAAATGATCCTGATTTTGGAACTCCAAGTGGGGCTTAGATGAGCCAAAGAATTCCCCGTTCTTCGAAGGGGCCTCCGCTGGAGGGGAAATATCCAGAACCTATAAGAGATGGGCCAGGACTTTGGGGGTATCCACAGCATCCCCCAGCGCCTGCCTGGCATCAGAATCAAGGAACTGCAGTTCCCCAAACAATTCCCCCTCCTCAAGAGGGGAATAATCAGACCAGTCAGGGGAGTTATAATCATCAAAATCAAGTACCGGCGTAGACGGTGACAGATGCCTTTTCTTAGCAGGGGCTTTTCTGCCCACTGAGCTAGAAATAATTTTCTCTAGGTTGGCCAGCCTGGCACATACATCAGAGTGCGACTCCCCACTAATGACAGTGTCAACTGGGGTACAGATAATGCAGGGTGGGGTGGGAGATGAGACGGGCGGCACTGACCCAGACGCCTGGGATCCCGACTGCCGCGTTATAGCCTGTTGCGCACATGGTATGCAAATTAGTACATTTTCCCCCGCAAGGGGTACCCCACAACCCACACACAGCCGGGATTGTCCCGAAGAGAGCCCGAGCCCGGTATCCTGTGGAGCCTCCATATGGTGATTTTTAAAGGTAGTCGCAATGACCAGAGGGAATTACGCTGATAAGCAACCCGGGATGCCCCTTTAAGTCCCAAGTGGGAGGATTTTGGGGATGCCCAATTTACTCTAGGGACCCTAGGACCAGGAGAACCCCCTTTTAAGCAGGTAGCAGGGAGTCCTCCTGAAAGACACAAGCAGTGGTCATAAACACGTGCGCACACACACAGATAAAGAGCAAAATATCCAACAAATAGTTAATCACACAGTGTGACCTGCGCTGCCCCCAGCTGAAGGGAACACAATTATGCTGAATAATGATTAAAAAGCGGGGCCCCTGGAAGGCACTCACGTGTCACACAAGATGGCAGCCAGCAGCACAGCACTCCTGAGAGAGAGAGAGGGAGAAGGAAGGGCGGGCCAGCGCGGATCACGCGCCGCGCCTGGCCCCGCCCCCCTTCCCTCACAACCAGCAGCGCGGTACCCAGCTAAAGGCTGGGTTATGCAAAAAGCGCCAACAGAAGGGGACGGGCCACGGCAGCGTGCGAGCGCCCGGCCCCGCCCCCTCGACACCGCAGCCCGAGGGGAAGAAGCTCCCCTCAGCGTATAACAAAAAATGCGATCTGTGCACACCACAAGCACACTATATCACACACACACACAGCATAAAGAGTGAAAAGCTGAGCAGGAAAAGCCCCCCCCCCCCCCCGGAGGGCTACGAGGGGGACCCGGAAGGGGGGGAGATCCCGCACCATGGGTGTAAGGGATATACACATAAATATATATTAATAAATATATATATATATATATATATAGGGACAGGGCATCCCAAACCGGGATCACTAACCCGGATTCCGCCTACCCCTTAATATGGGGTCTCACGGGGGAGCATGGCTAACTGAACACTTATTAAGATGATTCCTTCCCTCACCCGGACCTGCAGCCGAGGCTGGGAGGCTAGTATAGGGACTTACAATATAAAGGTCCGGGCAGAAATAGGGCAAAAAATGGCCGGGTGCAAGCCCGGCTTACCTGCAAGGAAGAGCAGCATCGTCTGACTTCCGTCCTGCAGAGAAGGAACTGGGAATGTGTGGGAGGTCCCAGGTATTTATGGACCGGGAGGGGCTTCTTTTTTGCTTTCATCTCTGCAGAAGTTCGCCCTCTACTGGACCATAACCCATATGTCATGAATAGTGGAAGCGGGGTGTGTGACATACTTGGAATATCTCTAGCACTATAAGAAGATAACAGATGTTCTATATTTATTTGAATGTTTAGCATTAGTTGGCGTTAAGATAGGTCGAGTATAGGGAATAATTTTACAATTTGGGACTGATATATATACGGTTATATATAGCTCCATATTTATTTAGAGAGGTAAGGCAATCAGCATGTGTTTTGTGGTAGCTGGGGATTGTCAGAAATATATGTGGTAATGGGATTGACATGGAAGTGTAAAGAAAATCAATGTAATTGAGTTTGTGGAGAATGATTGTTGTAGAAAATCTTTGTTATGCTATTCAAAATTATGTATTTAAAATTCTAAAGCTATGCATTGCGGTTTCCTAATTTCTTAAGTGGCCCCCATTCTTCCAAAGGTTAGGCACTCCTGATATAAAGTATGATATTCATTAAATATTAATAAGTAACAAACTCAAACAACACCACCAAACTGAAAAACTGTTATGCCCTGATGGTGGCCTTAGGTCAGAGCCTGGGGCCCAACTGAGAATCCCATGGTCCTCAGGTGGGCCAATCCAACACAAAAAGTAAAGAAATTAATGTATTGGGTCTGTTTCCTATTTAGCACTCAAGGGCCTATGCCTATGCATGTTAGTCTTGGACCTCTTGTTATGCCCTGATGATGGCCTTAGGTTAGAGCCTGGGGCCCAACTGAGGACCCCATGCCCCTCTGGTGGGCCAGTCCAACACAAAAAAGAAAAGAAACTAATGTATTGGGTTCTATTTCCTATTTAGTATGTAAGGTCCTGTGCCTATGCATGATGAAGGTAGTAGCAAACCTCTAGCTGTAATCTTGCCTAAGGTTCATTTTTTCTTTTAGTGATCTTACTGGTCTTATCCAACTGAAAGTATGCAATGAAATCCAACATCAAATTGGAGTAGAGGGGGTCCAGAGGTAGATCACAGTCAGAAAATCCATGGTATAACACACAAAACAGTTTGAAATATAATGGAATGTGTACTTTTTTTATTCTGTGAATCAGTCCCCAGCTTCATCCCAACAGTAGCCCTGTATTTGTGTCTTATGGTGCCCTGATTTTCATGAGTTAGAGCTTCCATGTGTACTGGTGCTTTGCTGATTGGCTGGCTGGACACTAAGTCAAGGAAGTCTTTCTGTGGCTACCACAAGTACATAGGAGTAGCAATAGTGTGGGTTCTTGCCTCACATACTAGGCCTGATGGGAAAGCAATTAAAGGTGGGAGAGCGAGTATAAGGTGAACAGGGAGCCTTGTGCCCTCTGGCAATCCCCCTTGACCTTATAAACTTCCAATAGGAATAGGTTCAGAGGCATCAACCCTCCTAATGCCCAGGCCAGGTCTCCACAGGATTGAGGGACAGGCATTTTTACTGCATTATCAAATTAAGTTAGCACTATTAATGTAATTAAATGTATTTACAAAGCTGAAATACCATACATATGATAATACCATTTTGTGAGTACTCACCTGAAAAATGGATATTGTTGGTGTGCCACACACCCCGCTTCACTTCTTAAATATTCATTACTTCATGGGTTAATCCACCGCAGGTGACGTAGTGCAGAGAGGAAGTCTTGTAACGAGCCCCCTTCCGGCCCATATATACCTGGTACCTCCCTTCAATCACCAGTATAATCAAAAAGCAGTAATACAAGGTACCAGTATTCCACCAGTAACCTCAAAATCAAATTTGATATAAAAAGGCTTCACCATATAAAGGCTTCGGTAATACCGAAAAGGGCGGGTGTGAAGCGGGGTGTGTGGCACACCAACAATATCCATTTTTCAGGTGAGTACTCACAAAATGGTATTATTCTTGGTGTGCCACACACCCCGCTTCACTTCTTAAATATTCATTACTTCATGGGACATCCAAAAGCAGTGTCAACAAGGGAAGGGCATCTCAAGGCCAGGTGAAGCATAACTTAAATGACTGCAGTCTGCAGAACTCTGCGGCCAAAACCAGCATCCGCTGAGGCCCGCACATCAACTTTGTAAAACTTAGAAAAAGTGTGAACAGAAGACCAGGTGGCGGCCTTACAAACCTGTTCAACAGAAGCTTGGTGCTGAAAAGCCCAAGACGCCCCAACAGCGCGAGTGGAATGAGCAGTAATACGAAAAGGGGGAACTCTTCCCTTAGCAGAATAGGCCGCAGTAACGGCCTGACGTATCCACTTGCTAATGGCAGATTTGGCTGGTGCCAAACCCTTCTTAGGCCCATGGGGCACAACAAAAAAGGAATCCGTCCTACGGAAAGGAGACGTGATAATCAAGTAGTACTTAACACAGCGTACTACATCCAAACAATGCAAAACCCTCTCTTTGTCATTCTTAGGATTAGGACACAAGGAGGGAAGAACAATATCTTGGTTCAAATGAAAAGCAGAAACCACCTTAGGAAGAAAGTCTGGCTTGAACCGAAAAACCACTTTATCCTGATGTCTCTCGAAGTAAGGCGCCTGGATAGACAAGGCCGCCAATTCCGAGACACGCCGGATCGAAGTGATCGCTACCAAGAAGACCATCTTCTGAGTCAGGGTAGATAAAGCAATATCTTGCAAAGGCTCAAAAGGAGGAGCCTGAAGAGCAGAAGGAACCAAATTCAAATCCCAAACCGGGAGTAATGGTTTCCTGGGAGGCCGCACATGCGTAACCCCCTGGAAAAAAGTTTTAACTAAAGGCTTAAGCGCAACCCGCTTCTGAAAAAAGATAGATAAGGCAGAAACTTGCCCTTTCAACGTACTTAGCTGAAGACCAGAGTCCAGCCCAGATTGTAAAAACTCCAGAATCCTGGAGACCGAAAATACCCTACAAGGAAAAGATCTCATCTCGCACCAAGCGATATAGGCTTTCCAGGTCCTATAGTAGATGATAGAAGAAGACCTCTTCCGGGCACTGATCAGAGTCTTAACGACTGAATCAGAAAGACCCTCCTCCTTTAGGATGGAGGTCTCAGCAGCCAGGCCGTCAAAGCTAGCGCTGGTAAATTGGGGTAACACAATCGACCCTGAGTGAGCAGATCGGGCCGAAGAGGCAGAACGACCTGGTCCACTGCCAGCCGAACGATGTCTGCGAACCACACTCGCCTCGGCCAACTTGGGGCCACGAGAACGGCGGACACCCCTTCCAGAGCCAACTTCCGAAGCACTCTGCCTAGCATGGGTATCGGAGGAAACAGGTACAGAAACCCCAGATCCCCCCAGCTCAGGGACATGGCGTCCACTGCCAGAGCCAGAGGATCCTGGGAGAGCGACACGAAGATCGGGAGCCTGTGATTGTGACGAGAGGCAAACAGGTCCACCTCTGGTGTCCCCCATCGGCGACACAGTGAGCGAAATACCCGAGGATGGAGGGCCCATTCTCCCCGACGGGGAGAGCCCCTGCTCAAGCGGTCCGCTTCCAGGTTCTCCACTCCTGGGATGTATACCGCCGAGAGACAAGGAACATGGGCCTCTGCCCAGGTCAGGATCAGGGACACCTCTCTGAGAGCACTCAGGCTGCGAGTCCCTCCCTGATGATTGATGTAAGCAACCGCTGTTCGATTGTCTGAACGCACCTGGACCGGAAGGCCCAGCACGTGCTGAGTCAGGAGAGCAAGCACCCGACGGATGGCTCTCAGTTCCAGAATATTGATGGGTAAGTGGGCCTCTTGAGGTCCCCACTGCCCCTGGAACTGCAGCTCCTTCCAGAATCCGCCCCATCCCGACAGACTGGCGTCCGTGGTGACAATTTCCCAAAGGGGGGCCAGGAAAGACCTGCCCTTCACGAGATTGGTCGAGACCAACCACCACTGGAGGGACTTCCGGACCCGGGAGGACAACTGGAAGGGCTGATCCAGCGACCAAGGCTGCCGGTCCCAAGACGCCAACAGATAAAGCTGAAGCGTCCTCGTGTGGAATTGAGCAAAAGGAACTGCCTCGAAGGAGGCAACCATCAACCCTACCAGCCTCATCCCCAGACGGATGGACGGCCGAGGATTGGAGAGTAGGACCCGAGCCAACTCCTGAATCAGAAGAATTTTGGACTGAGGGAGAAACACTCTGTGTTGATGAGAGTCTAACTGCATCCCCAGAAAGGACACCACCCTGGCCGGAGCGAGGGAGGACTTGGAGAGGTTGATCACCCAACCAAAACTTTCCAGCGTGGAGAGCACCACCCTGGTGTCTTTCTCCGATTGATCGAGTGACGGAGCCATGATAAGAAGGTCGTCCAAATAAGGTACGACACGAATGCCCCGAGCTCTGAAAATGGCCATGACCCCTGCCAGCACCTTGGTGAACACTCTTGGAGCTGAGGTAAGGCCAAACGGAAGTGCCACGAATTGATAATGCCGATCCTTCATCATGAATCGAAGAAAACGTTGATGAGGGTGGCAGATGGGAACATGCAGATAAGCATCCTTGATGTCTATGGACGTCATGAAGTCCCCTTGCCGAAGAGAGCTGACGGCAGTGCGCAAGGTTTCCATGTGAAACTTCCGAAAACGGATGAACCTGTTGAGTAACTTCAAGTCCAGGACGGGACGAACTGACCCATCCTTCTTGGGGACTGCGAACAGATTGGAGTAGAAACCGAGGCCCATCTCTAAACGCGGTACCGGGCGGATGACCGCCATCTGTAACAGATTCTCTACCGACGCCAGGAGCCCCTGTGCGGCCAAAGGATCGATGGGCACCCGAGACCGAAAGAACCGTGAAGGAGGGCGAGACTCGAATTCCAGCTTGTAACCGGACGACACTATCTCCTGAATCCATCTGTCCGGAACCTCCCGGTTCCAAACCTGGGAGAAGTGTCGCAATCGTCCCCCCACCCGCACGGGTGAGGGCAGCCCCTCATTGCTGAGCGGGCTTACCAGCAGGTTTGGGCTTGGAGCCCCAGGACTGGGCGGGACGGCCACGGCCCCTCCCCCGCGTCCAACCTGTACGACTGGTAGAGGGAAGGGAAGCCCCCCTACCCGCTCTGTATCCTCGAAAGGACGGCCTACCAGAAGCTGCCCCTCTAAAGGGGCGTCGAGGCCTCTTGCGTTGTGGCAAGAGGCCTCGACGCCCCTTTAGAGGGGCAGCTTCTGGTAGGCCGTCCTTTCGAGGATACAGAGCGGGTAGGGGGGCTTCCCAAAAAGGGGAGAGCTGTGAGCACCTTTTTAGAAGCTGAGTCCGCCGACCACTGTCGCAGCCATACTGACCGACGAATAGCGACCAGCATTGCCGCTGTCTTGCTACTCATAGCCAGCGCATCGTCCTGAGCGGATAGAACGTAAGACACAAAAGAATCGCACTGCTTAAGCGCAGCGAACTCATCACAAGCGGGATTGAGATCCTCGCATAGCCCCTGGATTACAGATCTTACTGCTAAAAGAAGAAGGGCCGAAGCGCACAGGGGGCGCATCGTTGACCCAGCATAAACAAAGCCATGGCGAGCATACTGGTCAATCCTACGATCCTCCCCATCTTTAGGGACAGAAGTCTCAGCAGACTGTACCATAGCGGAGCTAGATAGCCCTAGCACAGGGGTATCGACTTCAGGAGGGACGGACCAAAGCTTCAGCAATTCTGGCGGAAAAGGATAACGCTTTTCCCAACTGGAAGGGATTCCAGATAACCGCGTGGGATGTTCCCATTCTTTAAGGACCACCCTCTCAAAGTGGTGCTGTCTGGGAAAAACCAAACGCGGCTGAGGCTCTTTAAACAACTGACCCTTTGGCAGGGTGACAGCCTCAGGCGGATCTAAATTCAGAATTTCAAACATTTGAGCCAGAATGGAGGGGGTGTCAAGGGCAACCCCCGCCGACCAATCGCCAATCGCATCAGCCTCAAGCTGATCTGCCGGCTCATCTGACTCCAAGAGGAATTAACCCTCATCCGGGGAGCCATCGGACCATTCCACAGGCTCACACAATTCGTCCTGAGGAGCCGAAGATACCGGAGTCAGGCGCTTCCGTTTTGCAGGGGCCTTCAGCCCCGCTTTAACGGGCAATACTTCCCGAAGACTGGCCGATTTTACCACCACCTCGGATTGCGAATCCCCACCTTTGACAGTGTCATGCGGGGTCCGGAACAGGGAGGGAGAGGCAGGAGATGATGAAGGTTGCGACGGGTCAGCAGCCGGATCAACAGACTGACGCGCAATAATCTGCCTTGCACAAGAAATGCAAATAAAGATATCATCAGCAGGGAGCGCAGCCCCACATTTTACACACCCCCTGGACGGCTCTGACGAGTCGTTTCCGGTAGTAACAGAAGCCTCCATATTGGTGATTTATGGTATCGCAAATACTGGGACTTTTAAGGCATAAGCCAACCCGGGATGCCCCCTTATAAAGAATGTCCCGGAAGGGAGGGTTTTTGTAAAGAGAAAAGAGAAAAGGTCCCCCTTAACAGTCTCAAAATATATATATATATGTATATATATATCTAAAATGTGCAATTTCATATAAAAAGAATGACTAGCCAGGCAATATAGAGCCGGAGGGCCGCAATAAAAGAGGGATCCCAGGATCTGAAAGGAAAGAAAAACAAAACCATCAGATCCCTTGTGAGTGTAACATATGCAGCATGTTCACAATAGCATGATAAAAGTGCATCCTTAAAAGCTTGCCCCATAAGAAATCTCACTCTCGGCCCCACAAAAGCGGGGCCGCTTACCTGACAGCCAGACCGGAGGGACATGTAGCAGCCGCAGCAGTAGAACACAAAACCCATGTGTTGCTGCAGCGCGCGCCCCCCCCACGTGACCTCTCTTAACAGAGACATGAAGGAAGTGAGGCTGGGGCCGCCGAGCGCCGCTTCCGCCGGCGCCACGCCCCTCCCCCCCCGCGTCACAGGGAGCCGCCCCGTTCCATTCATTGAGGGATTGCCACCAGCTGCGCTGGCTGACACCCAGCCAGGCGGCGGAGGAGGGGGAAGGAGACATAAGCGCAGCCACACAGGCTGCCGCACGGAGCAGCGGGGAAGGGAGGGAGGCGGGAGGGGACGCATCTGAAGTGAAAGCACAGCAGCTGAGCGCGGTCCGCTGCCCCGCCCCCATAAAGCTGACCAACACACTGGCCATCTCTAAAAAGTATCTGCCCGGAGCTCCAGCATAACAGACAAAGCGCACCATGCTGCTGCGCAGTCTGCTTCTATGCACAAAGTGAACACACAGAAAAAGACAGCAATACAGTGAAAACACTATACAAGATACACAACCCTCTATACCCCCCCCCCCCCCATAGTGAAGGGGGAAGGGACCGAAACGGGAGAGTAAGGGGCTACGGGGACCCTCGGGACAGGGGCATCCCATTTCCGGATCACCATGCCGGATTGCCGCATTGCCCCCAAAAGAGGGGGACGAGCGGAGGAGATAAGCTCCTAGGCACCAATAGTGCCGTCTACCAATTACCCGGTGAGCAGCCTAGGCTGGGAGGCTTCCTATCCACCATAAAGGTATACAAACTCAAACCGGGCAGAAATAGACCAAAAGGGGGGTGGCGGGGTAAGAATACCCCGACCTACCTGTAAGCAGGAAACTTCCAACCTCTGTTTGTCAAGCAGAGAGAAAAATACTGGTGATTGAAGGGAGGTACCAGGTATATATGGGCCGGAAGGGGGCTCGTTACAAGACTTCCTCTCTGCACTACGTCACCTGCGGTGGATTAACCCATGAAGTAATGAATATTTAAGAAGTGAAGCGGGGTGTGTGGCACACCAAGAATAGATTCACATCATATTTACAGTATAAAATACCGTAAATATGATGTGAGCTTCTAAATAGACTACAACAACTATTCTACAACTGTAATAGCAATAGTCTCTTAGATTGTCATTAAATCACTAATAAGTTAATTAAAGACTGGTTGTACATTGCTTTTTGTTTCTCAGCAACTTTTGTGATGTACATTAATGGAAGTGGATACAGTATATAATCTAATAAAAAATCTATATGTATATCAGTACAGTATATAACACTTTGAATACTTATAAAATGATTGAAGAGAACAACTTCTATATGTAATGTACCATTTAATGATTTTACTGTTTATTTCTTCTTTCTAGATTTCTTTGCAATGTAGCTGTGCATGGAAAATACAGGTAACAATGACATCCATTTCAAAATGTTCCCTGTAATTATTTCACACAGTATGTCCTAGAAAACTTGAAAACATACAAAAATACATCAAAATATAATACTCCGAAAACAAATATACAGTATATAATTATCTTTTTTTTACCTCAGCCTTTGCCCAATATCCATAAAAACACCAGAAAAAAAAACAACAGGAAGTAGTATTATAGTGAATAGCAGCAATTTTCTAATTAATACAGTTACAAACAAGCTGTCACATAATAGCAATTAGGTTGAAGTGCTCCCCATTGCTGAGCTGTGTGTACTTTACCTGATTGTATAATCACTGGGGGTGGAGTTGCTCAGCCAGGGAGCAATATGGCTGACTGCATCCAGCTCGTGTTGTTATGAATATTGGGCAAATATCGGCTGAGGTAAAAAAAAAACACAAGCTGTTTTGGGGCACTGGACTGGGGATTGAATGACTACATATATTTCCCTCTGAAAATAGGTGCACTTTAAGTATCAATGGCAGCAGATCAGGTTAGGGTACATACTAATATGCAATCTTGAGGATACTCCTTCTGATACCAGAGAAGGAAATTATAATGTACTGTATCTTTGCAGTATGTGTTAACCAGTAACAGATTAACCAGTTAAACAAACTTCCTTGACAGTGTGTGTGGGGGGGTGTAGGGGGGTCCATGGAGGGAAAGTATAAAGTACAGAGCTCCTAGTTTCACCAAATATTTTGACGGATAGGCATTCCAAACTTTGTGCAGAAATGTGTTACTAAAATGAATTCTTGTTGCAGGTCAATAAAGGAAAGAATGAAAAAGGAAAAATCACATGGGAAGATTTGCGTCTCAGTAAACGGCAAAAGCGTGAATGGGTGGCACCTCCTATAGGCTTGCCAGAAGAACAAAGTAACACGTACAAGAATCCCATTGCTAGGGTATATAATACATTTACAATAAAGTTCCTTGGGGGAACTCTTTCTGCATATCTTATACATACAAATATAATACCTCATATAGACAGGCAGTGGTTGATAATGGCTGCTGGAACAGTGTGTGTACCAAACCTCGGCTTAATCAGGACACTTTTTTGTGGTTCCCCCGAAGTTCATATGTAGAATCCAGGAACAGGTTTGGAATAAGCTTTCAGTTTGTGTAAGCATTCAAACCCATACCTAGCAAATATGGCAACAAAAGGATCTCATTAAAGGTTCTGATCATTAGGAATAAGTGCTTAGATTCCTCAACAGATGGCTGCTGCTTCTGCCCAGACATCATTTTCCTTGTGCTCACATGCGAGTTTGGCTGCAGGCCTATACATTGGTACTTCCTACACCACACAACACCCTCTATGGTGAAAACTCTGATTATTGTTGATGTTGCTAGTATCACTTCCCCTCCTCTTATCAGCCCTTTGTTTATATGTTTGTTTTTTAAGTCTTTTTAATGTCTTTTTGTATCTATTTATGGCTTCTTGCACAAAATTATTATACTCTATGTATATCTTCAAGTGTGGGCTTTTTCTAGGTTACATTGGCACAAACTATTACGCCATTTGTTTTTTGATCTTTTAATGCATGCATGTTTGTTTAACAATTCTAACGACAGGTCAATTCTGATATTGTGGTGAAGAACGAAAAAGTAATCTACAAAATCAGTGGAGATGGTGTGGATCGCCCTCCTTACAATGTATTTATCATGGATCGTAATACGGGATACTTGAATGTGACAGATGTTCATATTGATCGTGAGCAAACACCAATGTTATATGTAAGTTCTTCTGCCCTGATTTGCGTTAATTTCCCAGCATATAAAGACTTTTTTTTATTAATTACTTGTAAAGTTTCCATGTAACCATCTTAAATATATGATTTCTGACAGTCAAACTTTGCAGTTAAGGAGCCAGATATATAAACTGCGCCTTTCCGTGCTGTTTTGCGTCATTTTGTTGCCATTCACGTCCACCTTGGCACACCTGCCTTTTCTTCTTATTTGCCGCTGTTATCCTTCTGTAAGCGTGCATTTAATGGCAAATCAAGTCATAATACTTGGTGTTAAATAAGCAGCTTGTATTGGTGCACTACGTTTCTCCCTATAGGGCAGCCTGCATCAGCGTCTTTTTGTGTACTCATTGGCCCTAAAGCTATGTTCCTGTCAAAAAAATTAAATGTTAGTAAATTAAAGCCCTCCTCTGGCAATCAGTGATGTATTATATTTGAGAAGACCTGACCTGAAGATATTGTGGAATAGCAGGCAGATTGTGTGCTCTTTGGGAGCTGCCATCCTGGTTTACACCTGAAAGCCCTGCTTTTGAAAAACTCGAAATACATAACGTGAAAAAACAAATGTAACAAATGCCCCTTTACACAGAATTTTAAGCTATTCCACAAGATCTGCATGGGATTAAGATTATGCCACTCCTGATCTAAGAAGTGGTTTACCAGAGCAATTTACTAAACTTTATTTTTATTAAATAGAGGTCCACTCTAATGGCACCAGTGAGCGTTACTCTGTCCCGCATATTGTTGCAGAATGCAATATTTGCTCATTTTTAAGGCACAGTTGATGTAGAGGCTGGTTGCAGTTATATCATTAGTTATCTGAAATGTGACAAACGTTGTAGTACATTTAATTACATTTTTATTTATTGAGGTGAGATGAATGCATTGGTTTGATTTTTGACGACAAGAAAAAACATAAAAAAAATACAATTCTGTCAGTACTCACCTGTAGAATTGATTTTATAGTATACAGCATGTCCTGTTCCAGAAGATTCCTTACACTTGGGTTATTCCGCCACAAGGTGGCGCAGTGGACTGAAGACTTGTGGCCACTCCCGGCCACATAAATAGCCAGGTACCTCCCACCAATTTCCAGTGTTGACAAGCAGTTATACAAGAAGCCGGGAGAATCCAAAAATGGATGAGAACCAAAAGTGCACTTTTGAACAATCACCATACAGAGGAAACCAAGAAAAATGATAACATGGGGAGGGGTGGAACAGGACGTGCTGTATACTATAAAATCAATTCTACAGGTGAGTACTCACAGAATTTCCAAGTATACAGCACCAGAAGATTCCTTACACTTGGGACATCCAAAAGCAGTGTCCGTAAGGTAGGGTGGGATACCCAAAGAGCAACGGCAGGCAGTTTAGACCACTGCCGCCTGAAGAACCTTGCGGCCAAAAGCAGCATCAGCTGAGGCCCTAACATCAACCTTGTAAAACTTAGAAAAAGTATGAACAGAAGACCAAGTAGAGGCCTTACAAACTTGTTCAATAGAAGCCTGGTGCTGAAAAGCCCAGGACGCACCAATAGCACGAGTGGAATGAGCAATAAGGCGGAAGGGAGGTTCCTTCCCCTTAGCAGAATAGGCTTGCACCGCCCCCTGATGGATCCACTTGCTGATAGTGGATTTAGCCGGAGGCAAACCCTTCCTAGGTCCAGAAGGGAGAACAAAAAGAGCATCAGTCTTCCTGAATGATTCAGTAGCTACCAAATACAACTTCAGAACCCTGACCACATCCAATTAATGCAGAGTGCGCTCCTTGGAATTAGCAGGATTAGGACACAACGAAGACAAAACAATGTCTTGATTCAGATGAAATGCAGACACAACCTTAGGCAGGAAATCTGGCTTATACCGAAACACCACCTTGTCCTGGTGTCGCCCAAAGTAAGGAGGTTTAATGGAAAGCGCCTCCAACTCAGAAACATGCCTAACAGAAGTGATAGCCACCAAAAAGGCTACCTTAAGAGTTAAAATAGGCAAAGCAGCCTCACATAGAGGCTCAAAAGGAGGACCCTGCAAGGCAGATAAAACCAAATTCAAATCCCTGACTGGCAACATAGGCTTATGTGGCGGGCGCACGTGAGTAACCCCCTGGAAAAAAGTCTTAACAAAACGGTGGTTGGCAAAAGATCTTTGGAAGAAAATAGCCAAGGCTGAAACATGTCCCTTGAGAGTACTAAGTTGAAGGCCCAAATCCAAACCATGCTGCAAGAATTCCAGGATCCTGAGAATAGAAAACACCCGACAGGGAAGAGACTTAGACTCACACCAGGCAATGTAAGCATGCCATACCCTATAGTAGATAAAGGACGAGGACTTCTTCCTAGCCGAAATCATGGTAGTAACAACAGAGGTAGGCAGCCCCTTTTCCATCAAGATGGAGGTCTCAGCAGCCAGGCTGTTAAAGCCAGCGTTTGTAAATTGGGATGGCATAGCTGCCCCTGAGTGAGCAGGTCTGGAACCTTGGACAGGACGTATTGATCTACTGCCAACTGCACGATGTCTGCAAACCACACCCTTCTTGGCCAACAAGGGGCCACCAGGATAGTAGGCACTCCTTGTGGGGCTGTCTTGCGCAGCACCCTGCCCAGCAGAGGAAACGTAGGGAACACATAGAGGAGCCGAAAGCTCTTCCAAGAAATTGCTAGTGCATCCATGGCTAAGGCCAGAGGGTTCTGGGACAGAGAGACAAGACTGGAAGCTTGTGATTGTGATGGAACGCAAACAGATCCTCATCCGGCTGACCACAGCAGTGGCACAGGGAGCGAAACACCCTGCTGCTGAGGGACCATTCTTCCAGACGAGAAGTCCCCCTGCTCAGGGAGTCCGCCTCCAGATTTTCCATCCCCGGGATGTACACTGCCGAGATGCAGGGAACATTCTCCTCCACCCATGACAGTATCAGAGACACTTCCTTGATGTCTACGGATGTCAGTCGCCCAGTAACTGCTGAGCGCAGGGGCTGCATGCAAAAATGTTTGAATCTGACAAACTTGTTGAGGTGCTTTAAATCCAGGATGGGCCTGAGGAACCCATCCTTTTTGGGAACAGTGAATAGATTGGAGTAGAAGCCTCTGCCCCTTTCCTTGAGAGGCACAGGGCAGATGACCCACAACTCCAGAAGGTTTCGGCCCGCAAGCCGCAAGCCCTGATAGAGTTTGGAGCCTGGCTGCCCCAGGGATCTGATAAATCTTGGGGGCAGCCAGGCTGCAAACTCTATCTTGTATCCGGAGGACACCACCTCCTGAATCCATCTGCCTGCTACACGTAGCCAAGAGCCGAAGTCGTCCCCCTACCCGGATGGGTGAGGGTGCCTCCTCATGCCTGAGGGGGCTTGGGGGAGGATTTGGGCTTGGGACCCCATGAGAGCCTGGGACGGCCTCGTCCTCTACCCCTGCCCCAATAGTCTCCACGTGCCCCAGCAAAGGAAACTCCTCGACCAGCCCTGGAAGCGCAGGAGGGGAGAGAAGCACCGGTCCCCCGAAAGGGCCGTAACGGCCTCCTACATTGAGGCAGCCTACCACCCCTGGCAAATTGGTCCAAGCGTTCACCAAAAAGGCGTAGCCCCTTAAAGGGTGAGGGCCTTTTTAGCAGCATTATCAGCCACCCACTTAAGTAGCCAGACAGAGTGTCGTATAGCCACCAAAAGGGCAGAAGTCCTACCACACATTCTAATGGCATCATCCATGGCAGAAAGGATATATGCAATAAATTCAGAGCAAAGTAGGAGAGATCTATAATCCTCACCTCCCGCGTCATCAGAGGCCCCATCTAGGAGACACTTAAGCCGCCCTTTAATAGCAATAGCCATTATGACAGAGGCACAAACCAGACGCAGTGCAGTCCCCACACAGGCAAAGGCATGACAGGACAGCTGGTCCAAGCGCCGGTCCTCACCATCCCGCAGGGTAGTAGTGTCAAGTGAATGCATGACTGATGTGTTAGACAACCCTAGGACGGGCGAGTCCACCTCGGGAGGACATGACCAACGCTTAATCACATCAGCGGGAAAGGGATACCTCCTGTCCCAACTCTTGGGCACCCCAGGTAGCTTACTAGGCCGTTCCCACTCTTTGAGCACCAGATTATTAAAGTGATTCTGCTCAGGGAACTCCAAGCATGGGTCTTCTCCAAAGGGAGACCCCGTACCACCATATAACTTAGACTGTTCCCCAGAGGATTCTGAATCAGAAAATAATTCCCCCTTCTCGAGGGGGTAAAAGCCAGAAAATGAGTAAAGTCCCTCATCCTCCACAGGATCATGGCCTGGATCATGGTTTGAATTACTCTGGCCGATAAACCACTTTCTGACAAGATCTTGGTTTTAATAGCCAACCATCAAAAACCAGCATCCGCAATTCGGGTGCCGAAGAGAACCTTGAGTGAGAAGATCTGGATCGTCAGAAAGGTGCCAATAATCTGCCAACATGCTTACTATGTCCGAGAACCAGCTTCTCCTTGGCCAGTGAGAAGCCACCAGAATAGCTGGTACCCCCTCTTGAGCTACCTCTTTTAGGACTCGACCCTGGAGCGGGAACGGATGGAATGCATACAGGAGATTAAACTCCTGTATGCAGTGGTAGTCAGTGCATCTGTCGCTGTGGCCAGAGGGTCCCGGAATAGGGACACAAACATCGGAAGCCTGTGATTGTGTCTGGATGCAAAGAGGTCCACATCCGGACGCCACTCAACGAAGTCAAAGAGCCTAAAAAACCCTCTCACTGAAGGACCAGAGATGCCCTGCTCAGTCGGACTCCAAGTCTTTTATCCCTGGGATGTAAACTGCTGAGATGCAGGGGACCTACAGCTCTGCTCTTAGCATATTCGGCTCACTACCCTCACTAGTTCTGCTCCTTGTACCCCCTGGTGGTTGATGTAAGCCACCATTGTCCGACTGTCTGACTGAACCCGAACAGCATGTTCCTTCAGACTGGGACCAATACTGGAGCACCAAAAATATTGCCCTCAATTCAAAAAGATTTATGGGAAGCAAAAACTCTCACCTGGACCCCCATTGTCCCTGGATTGTTAGTACCTTTCAGACTCCTCCCCAGCCTGTCAAGCTGGCATATGTGGTAATGATCTCCAGAGAGGCGGCAAAAAAACTTGCCCACCTCTAAGTGTAGGAGGTCCAGCCACCAAAGTAGGGATTGCCTGGCCAAGGTCCTTAGGACAAAAGCTTGATCCAGTGACTGAGGCCCGATCTGAGACCAACAAAAAACTCTATCTATAGAGGCCTAATGTGAACTGAGCACAGGGTACTGCCTCGAATCAGGACACCCTCAAACCTACCAGCCGCATAGAAACCTTTGATGACCTGGAAGAACCCTTGTGGGAGGTCTGGCTGCAAACTCGATCTGTAACCTGAAGACACCACCTTCTGTATCCAAGATCCAAAACATGGTGCTTTCAGACTGGAGCAAACTGCAGCGGACCACCCGCATGTGTGGGGGTGCCCCTTGATGCCTGTGCGAACCTGGCTGGCGACTTTGATTTATCTCCCAAAGAGATACCTGGCTTCCTCTGGAACGTCTGCTTCCAGAAGTCCCTGCGGGAACCCGAAAAAAGGAACCTCTACCTCCTCAAAAGAATTGAGATACCGAGGGCCTACAAAAAAAACCCTGCAGACTTCTTCCTTTGAGGAAGCTTGGTCACATCCTTAACCAGAACATCAAGGCACTCTCCAAACAACCGAACCCCAGAGAAGGGAAGATCCGTAAAAAATTTCTTAGCCGTGGCATCAGCTGACTAAAGCCTTAACCATAGTGACTGACGCAAGGCAATAAAAAGCAGAGGTTCCAACACCAAGTCCTGACCAAATCATCCATAGCAGTGCTGACATAGATACTCATTTCTAAATGAGTCTTGAGAGCTCGGATACCCAAGTCCTGAGAAAGTCTCTTAGACCTAGCCTAGGCCATAAGTCGTTTCAACAATCTCCTAATTGCCAAAGATACAAAAGAAGTGGCACAGGCAGGACACAAAAGAGAACCTGCCATCGCAAAAACCTGGCACGCCAACTGATCCATACGTTTCTCAGTAAGATCTGTAAAAGAAGCGTTGGAGGCAGAAGACATAACAAAAGTATTGGCCAGGCCTGACATGGGTGGGTCCACCTCAGAAGGTAGGGACCACAACTAAATCATATCAGCTGGAAAAGAATATCTGGAAATAGGGAGAGACAAATCCCTTATATCTACTGTGGTCATAAATCCCCCAGCTGAAGAGACCTCACTGCTGACACCAAGGATTCCATGAGAAATTGCCCTACCCGGACAATTTTGCTTAGGTCTTTTGATTTAAAATTGCCCGCATGAACCATCTTTCTCGGGATGGTGAACAGACTGGAGTAGAACCCCTGAGGAATCACTCCAATCTGTAGCAGAAGCATGACCGCGGCTCTTAAGGCTTCTGCCCTTACCGGGTTTGGGATGCCCTTGACCAAAGCAAAGTTTATTTGGTTTTTCCTATATCTTCAAACCAAAATGGAAAAATTAGACTGTCCGGAAAAAAACTTGTCTTGGCCTTCCCTCTTAGGGGGTCTTGGAGGGGAAACAAAAAGTACATCAAAAACAGACACCATTGGGGCCTACATCACGTCAGCGACCAAAGGATCCTCACCTGAAGAAAAATATTTGAACCACTGTCCTCCTCACTAGAGGGCAATTCACCTTCAGATAACGGCTGCTCAACCGTCCTCAGAAATAGGAGGATAAAAATTTCCTGCGGCTATCCTAGGGAAGGACAATAACAATTGCTTCTCTTAGGCAGATTAACCTTTCCGCCAACTCGCCCAGAGTGGCTGAACCTTAAAGAACATTAGGCTCTGAGGGACCAGAGACCGTTGCAACAGGATTAGAATGGTTGAAAGCATACATCTGGCACCAGGAGAACATACCATGCTAAAGCCGCCCAGGGGATACAGCCTACATAATAGACAGAGACTGACCTGATCAGCTGGTACCTGATCATTATCCGCTGATGCCTCCGTCATGGTGATTAGCTTAGTCAAAATAACCGTATGGGCCTAAGACTAAGAACCCAAATCCCTAATAATAAATAAAGGGACATGGAGGAACCACAATCCCCCTCCTTCTTCCCATAATCTAAAAAAAATAAAAAATGGAAAAATACTATAAACAATAAATAACAATAAAAAATATTACAATAATTAAAATAAAATCACTCACCTACAGGGGGTTGGAGTGCCTCTTTAAGCTACCGGAGGCTGGGGCCCCTGGATAGTAGCTGCTATCCTGATGAAGTGCAGGCAAGCCGAGGACCCTAGGGGAAGCAACTGCCCGGAGGCAGTGGAGGCCCGAATCGTGGAGGCCTGGGCAGTGGTGGTCAGGAGCAGCGCGGCCTGCGACCCGGAGCAGCGTGGCCAGGGGCCCGGAGTGCGGCCGGTGGTAGCGTGGCCGGCGACCTGGAGCGCCCGCACGGCGGCGCCTGCATCCATCCTAACCGGAGAGAGAGTGAAAAGCCTATGCGCCGGCCGGCCAACTTCTGATGATGACTCCGCCCCCTGCCTGCCTCTCCTGTTGAAACACGCCCCCTTAAAGTGAAAAGGCGCGAAATTTAAAAAATTAAAATAATGAAGTAAAAACGTGGGAAGAAGGGGGGGGCATATATAAAAATACATAGGGTTCCATGCAGGTTCACCAGACAAAAACCTGTGGCTGACTTGCTTTTCTTAAAGAAAGCCTGGAGCCCTGCAGGGGGAGATACAGATCATACATCCCCGGGGAGAGAGAACCAAGACAGGGTGAGGGACACCCAGGAAAACACCTCCTGCCCAAAAATAAATAGGGCATTTACCGCCCAGTCTGAGGGAGGAGGAGATGCTATTAGCCCACAGCCCTCAGAGGGGGAACAGGCAGAGAGTTTGCTCCTCAAAGCCCAGAGGAAAGTGTCCAAAGCACCTAAAACACACACACCGAGAGGTTGGAGAAGTATGCCTTTAAACCTAGGGCAACCGAGGGGCCCCTACATTTAGAGCCAGATTATAGAGATTATCTAGTCTAGTCACAGACCCCAAGACCCCAAGATCCAGCAGGCGCCACTCCCAAAAAGAGATGGAAGGCAAAAAGAGGGTCAATCCATGTTACGTGGAGAGACAGGACGGCCCGCATGTTCCCCAGTATCTCCTTTGCCACCCTCCCCTGAGGAAACCCCAGACGTGCGAGGAGACAGCCCTGCCCTGATGTCCCCAGCTGGGCCCCTGGCCACACCAACGCCCATCCCAGTTGAAGTGGGGGAGTGGGCTGTGACACCCCCTGGAAGGTCGGCAAGCAACGTAGGAATGAACGACCAAGATATCCGCCTGGAAACTTGAAGGGGATCCCTCTTGAAGGGGATGCCGTCAAAGACAGATATCGAGAATCTCATAGCGAAATATGAGGCGGCCCATAAGCGAGAAATAGCAGTCGTTCGGGAGCAAGTGTCAGAAGTGGAACACAGAGTAGATGCTCTTGAATCTGATGGTTCTGCAATTCTTAAACGCTTTCAAGCATTGGAAGATAGATGTGACAGGCAAGAAATGATGCTCCGGGCTTGCCACCTACATGTGGATGATTTAGAAGACAGAAGCCATAGAAACAATCTGAGGCTGAGGGGCATCCCAGAAGCGGACACCGCAGAAGATATCCAAAACATTGTTTTCTCCATCTTCAATGACGTTCTGGACAGAGACATATCCACTCCCATTGAGTTAGACAGGGCCCATAGAGCTCTGGGTCCCAAAAGCGCTGACCCTACCTTCCCCAGGGACATAGTCTGCAGAGTTCATTACTTCTCACTAAAAGAAGAAATCTTGAGGAGGGCCTGGTCTAAGGGTACGGTGACATACAAAGGAGTAACGGTGAAGATTCTCAAACATCTCTCGAAGCGGACCCTGCAGATGTGGAGAACCATAAAACCCCTTTTGGAGATTATCCTGAACAAGGGCGCTTCCTACAGGTGGGGCTATCCGTTCCATCTGATGCGGGAGGATTGTTTGTGTTGAGATCCTATCAAGGCCTGGAGGGTCTCTTCTATTTTCTCCAGTGTGAGCCCATCCCTATCTCGGACTGGCTGGATCCGGAGACGCCCCCAGTTCCTCAACACATGACGAGTGGAGCGCGGCGTGGCCCGAGGAACTTTCGAGAGCTCAAATGCCTTGGGCTCCCCCCCCCCCCCCGGGTTGTCCAGAGAGAAGTTGCGAGGGTCGTCCCAGAGCGGGAAGAATGAAACAGGATGAAGGATGTTCCCCCAGGAGGGCTTCGTCTCCTGTCCTCTCCTTCCCCCGGTCTATACATCTGGGGAGGAGGAGAGGATGACAGCATGACGGCGGGTCTCGGGATCAGTGTGTTATGTATGAGCTGCACCCTCGACTTGACGGTTCGGTCTTTTCTTAAGGCATGAGCAGAAAACCCTCTAAAGCCTTTGTTTTTTAACATGTTTTAGTTTTCTTAACTAAAGTACTTACTTTTCTATGCTTCTACCCATTAACACTGCCTTTGGCCTACTCTACTATCCTGAAAACAATGTTTTGGGTTCGGGGGTGCGCGGACATAGTTCGGGCTAGGCCACAGCACCCCCAAAAGGACGGGCTACCTAGCACTTTTTTGCCTAGGAGGCCCGGTATATTCCTGTAGAGGAAAGTTAGTTTGTTCTCTCCCCTTCCCCCTTTCACTTACCTTCCTCTTCCCCTTGACCCCCTCCCCTCCACAAAGAAGAGGTTTATCTAGTTTGAAGACCTCACAGCTTCTCAGGTGGGGGTCTCTGGGTCCTGCCCCTTCATAGAGCGACAGTCCGCATAACTTTACCCCGGTTTAGCAAGCATGGCAGAGATTCTTATGGTTTCCCTCAACGTAAAGGGCTTAAATAGCCCCGAGAAGAGGGGCCTGGTTCTGAGAAATCTCGAAGGTCTAAGGGCACAGGTGGCATTCGTACAGGAGACTCATTTCAGGGCTGGGAACCCTCCCTCATTCGGGGACAGATACTTCCCAAGGGCTTACCATAGCCACTCTCCAGACTCCAGATCCAGAGGGGTTAGCATCTTGATGGCTGCGGCCCTTCCCTGGGAGCTCGGCCCTTCCCTGGGAGCTGGAGGATTTTAAGACAGACGAGGAGGGAAGATGGATCTTCCTGAAAGGGAGGATCGCTTCCTTCCAATATACGTTTGTGAACATTTACATCCCGAATGTGGGTCAGGGAGCCTTCCTGGAGTGCATGTTAGATGCCCTGTCATCCTTCAGGGAAGGTGAACTAATTGTGGGAGGTGACCTCAACGTAGAATTGAACCCACTTATTGACACCTCTAGAGGTAGTCCCCATGAGTTGTACGCTAGATTGAAGCGATTAAAAAGGGTCCTTGCCCTCCACCAGCTAGTCGATTCATGGAGAATACACCATCCGAATGAGAAAGACTATACATTCTATTTCCCGCCTCATGAATCTTACTCTAGGATAGAACTGTTTTTGGTGCCTCACGCTTCCCTGTGTCGTGTCACGGATGCCACTATTGGCAACATTACAATTTCTGACCATGCGCCTATTACCCTTACTGTCACATGCCCCCACCCAATCCCAAGGAGCTGGTCCTGGAGGCTGAACACCTCCCTTATGGGGGATCAAAGTGTGCTGAAGGAAGTGCAAAAAGATTTAAAAAACATCTTTGATCTCAACTCCACCCCGGATATGAGCCCGAGTGTCCTTTGGGAAGCACACAAATGCGCAATAAGGGGTACCTTCATTAAAATAAGGGCTAGAATTAGAAAGGAGAAAGCGGAACAAATGCGGGGTCTCATCAGAGAGATCTGGGACATAGAGAAGATCCACAAAAAATCCCTAGCGATCGAGCATCTTTCACGCCTAACCGCCCTTAGAGAGAAACTCAAAATGCTTTGCTGTGATAAAATAAAAGCACAGGTGAACAACTGCCGGAGAATATTCTATGAATCCGGCGATAAGTGCGGCAGGCTGCTAGTGAGAGCACTGCGGGCTAATCAAGTTCGTTCATTTGTCCCAAAGATCAACAATGCCGAAGGGCGGACGGTGCATTTGACTAGGGATATCGGTGAAGCCTTCTGCAAGTTCTACGAAACCCTATACAGCCTCCCTAGGGAACGAGGGGCAGATCGGGAGTCACGACTGAAGTCATACATTAGAGATTCAGGCTTGCCTAAATTGCCGAGAGAGGTGGTAGAAGGGTTGGAGGACCCGATCTCACTGTCTGAGCTCCAAAAGGCAGTCGCGGGCACAGCAGGAGGGAAAGCCCCCAGCCCAGATGGCTTCAGCCTCCCGTACTATAAGAAATTTTTCCCGCTCCTAGCCCCTAAGATGCTTAGAGCCTTTAACTCTGTTAAAGAGGGGGGGCCTCTCCCGGCAGATACCTTGAGGGCATACATCACAGTAAACCTAAAAGAGGGAAAGGACCCGCCCAATGCGCTAGTTATAGACCGAGATCGCTCCTAAACAAGGACCTCAAGCTGTTCGCTAAGGTGCTGGCCTCCAGGATCGCTCCATACCTGCATCACATTACAGGGCTCGATCAGGTGGCGTTCATGCCACACAGGGAGGCAAGAGACAATACCATAAAGGTTCAGAATCTGATCCACATGGCGCAGCAGGGGGCGACTCCCACTCTTCTACTGGCAACCAATGCCGAAAAGGCATTCGATAGAGTGGACTGGGAGTTTATGCAAGCTACACTCAAGCACGTTGGTTTTGGCCCGAACGTGCTGGGCTGGATCGGGAGCTTGTATAGTTCCCCATCGGCTGCGGTCCGGGTGAATGGCGTGCTTTCAGAATTTTTCAAAATCTCCAATGGTACAAGGCAGGGGTGCCCACTCTCTCCTCTGATATTTATACTTACCTTAGAACCGTTCCTGTGCAGGGTCAGAAGGAATACGGTAATTAGGGGCATAGAAGGCTCATTCACTGAATATAAGGTAGCCGCCTACACGGACGACTTGATTTTTAGCCTGACTTGCCCCGAGGTGTCCCATCCGAACCTGATGGCGGAGTTAAAACAGTACAGTGAGCTCTCAGGATATAAGATCAACCTCCAAAAATCTGAGGCCCTCAACATAAATGTCCCCCCGGAAAGATTTAAAAACATTCTGAATGCTTTCCCATTTAAGTGGGCGAGAGAGAGCGTTACTTACTTAGGGACCAAGGTCGGAAGGAACCTGTCAGACATCTTTGCTGCTAACTTCCCACCTCTTCTGAAGAGATTCGAGGAGGAAATAGCTAGGTGGTCTGGGGGAAAATTATCATGGTTTGGCCGCTGTAATGCCAACAAAATGTATCTGCTCCCTCGGCTGTTGTACCTTCTGCAGACACTTCTGATTTTAGTCCCACAAACCTTTCTTCGGAAGGTTAGAGCCCTCTTTGTCAGATCTGTCTGGGGTGGGAGGAAACCAATAATAGGCACATTTTTACAGGTCTAAAGAAAGTGGGGGGTTGGGCTTTCCTGATCCAGTGGCTTATCACGCTGCAGTCCACCTAAGCAGAGCGGTCGAATGGTGCCTGCATGGGAGGCATAAACAGTGGGTGGGGCTTGAACAGGGGTTCTCAACAGCACCGCTGGCCAATGTAGTATGGTTGGACTGCAGGGACAACAAGCAGGTTTTGAAGCATCCCACTATAGGTGTTACCCTAAGGACCTGTCATAGGGCGCACCCGGATGTCTTCCCCTCCCCCACCCCAATGTACCCAATTCTCAGGAACCCTGGCTTCCCCCCGGGTTGTGAAGGACCGACGGCCAAGGCGTGGTACAGGATGGGTATATGCAGGGCAAAGCATTTCTGGGCGGGAGAGAGATGGCATGATCTTGATGCCCTCGCCCAGGAAAAAGGGCTGCCGGCATGGACTGGCTTGCAGCAAATTCAGTTCCTGCACTTTCTCTACTCACTTCGTGATTTCTCGGGCGAGATGAGGCGGGCAACTCCTTTTGAAGAGCTCTGCTCCAGTTTGGCATACGTTCTCCTACATATATAAATTGCTGACGTCTTCCTCTGAGGACGATGGACCTTCCTTTCTGAGGAAGTGGGAGGAGGACCTAGGGATCTCCTTCACGGGGGACCAGCGCCGAAGGCTTCTTGCTGCCCCACACAAGACCTCCATATGCACTAAACTGCAGGAGTGCAATTATAAGATCCTCACACGCTGGTATAGAGTGCTGGTATTGATCAGTAAGTGGCACCCGGAGGTGCCAGTGGAGTGTTGGAGGTGTGGGGTGGCAGGAGGGGACCTGTTGCACATCTCTTGGAGCTGCCCCAAACTTAAACCCTTTTGGGACAGGGTGAGGGAAGCGGCGGTGACAGTGTCCGATTTAGCTGTGCCTGATTGCCCAGCTAGGTGTCTCCCTCATCTTTCAGACTCCCCAATGAAGGTCTATAGGAAATCCATATTGTGTCACATGTTAAATGCGGCTAAAGCATGTGTACCCCTAATGTGGAAAAAAGTGGAGCCTCCCTCGGTTGCAATGTGGGTCATGAAAGTTAACAAAATCATGCGTTTCGAGAACGTCATCCTGTCTACAGAAAACAGATTTGAGCAGTTCAGTAACCTGGTATGGATGGCTCAGGTTCTCGGAATCCGATTAAGGTAAAGCTCTTTTGGGGCAGACCCAAAGGCCCGCTCAACATCCCCTCCCACCCAGCCCCCTCCCCTCCCCCGCTTCCCAGTAGTTTAGATTCCGGTTTAGTATAGGGCCCCGAATTAGACCAGGGGCTACGATTCTGTTGCGTTTTGGATTGAATGTCACAGATGTTTTTTTTTGTTTTTTCTTTCTGTTATTCAGATGTTGATACTTTGATGTACTGAATGATTTAAAATGATAAATAAAGAATTAAAAAAAAAAAAGAAAGCCTGCAGCCCAGTGTGAAAAACACCCTGAAAGCGCCCAAGACCCCGGCGCTTACCTTACCACACACAAAGCTGAGGAGGCAAACGGGTCAGGGGATCCGTGCGAATAAGGCTGTGCAGGAAGCTGACAGGGTAAATTCCCTGCCTTCTGCTAAAAACCTAGAAAGTTGAGAGAGAAAATCCAAGCGACTGTCACAGTCCAGTCCAACTGCAAGAATGAAACTGGCTTGGTCTGAGGCAGGCGGGTCTATATAGGGCCGGGAGTAGCCACACCATTCTTTCCTGCAGTACATGCCTTTCGGGCAGGAATTGCCCCTATCGTGACTGAAGCTGATGGCCTGGAATGGAATGGGAGAGAAATTCATCCCTGTCTGGTGGACGCTAACTGTTGACTGCTTTTTAAATGAGGCATAGGGTGATGCAGTGCTCAAAATAGCGGTGTACATTGGCCCTTAATGGTACAAAATGGCGCAATACATAAATAAATCAGGCTCTAAAAGACAAGCTGTATTTTTGTGCATTATAACACACTGTTTTACAATGACACCTATAATATTGATATAAAATAATAGTGCTTTTGAAGACATTTACATGACAAGTGCCTTGGGTGTTTCCTAAAGATATTTTTTCTAACCCATGCCTACTCATTTAGTCACCCCACACACTGATGACCCCAAGTGGCTTGTTGTAGGTAACCTTAAAGGCAGTCCAGTATGTATGTGTAAATATATATAAATATATATATTATTTGTATGGTACAATGTAAGTTTGCTGTCAACTGTTCCAGAAAAAAGTACGGTTAATATAAGTTACCATACCAATGTCTCCCTAGCTTGTAGCCCATGCTGTGACCATATCTGGCAGAGAAGTGGAAAAGCCTCTTCAGTTGACTATTAGAATCTTTGATATCAACGACAATCCACCGGTGTTTTCACAGGCATCTTTTGTTGGCTCCGTAGAAGAGAGAAGCCGAGCAAGTAAGATGATTATTATTGATTTATATATAAGGTAATACAAACAGATTTGCGAGTACAATTCAGAGAGATTTTCCAACTCAAACAAAAGTGCAAACAAAATTAAAAAGAAAACCCTAGGGTGTTGCGGCAGAGATTTTGTTGAGATTTATAAAGCCCAAAGCAAAGGAAAACAGAGGTGTAGCAGTACATCTATCTGGCTGTGGGCCTCCTGCTAGGATATGTGCAGTGGAGTACATGATAATTTTTGTAGTCCCCTTTAATTTTAAGATAATTTTCTTAAGACAGACAGACCCCATGCCAACTCTTCTCCACCGCCCCAGCCCTCTTTTACTCCCGTTGTTCATTGCAATTTGGTCAAGCTGGATCTACTTAACTTATCAACTGAAATTACTTTGAGAACTGAAATAACAAGAGATGAGCAAATTTATTTAAAAATTCAATTCAGACAGGTCACCGAATTTCCCCAAGAAGGGTGTTTAGTTCAAAATGAATGAATCATCTACTGAAAAATAAAAAAGCTCATCTCTACCCTTGTTCCTGCACTGGGTGATGTCCTCACTGTCCTGCGAGCCTCTGGTGTCTTCAGCTGGACGGAGGACACAGACCCTCCACCCCACACTGTGCTCCTGCCAGCTTGCTTCTCGCAGCAGGGAGGGGTTATATATAGGTGAGAAGTGAGCTGGCTGACAAGGAGGACATCACCTGGTGCTGGAACGATGATGCAGGTGAGCTTATGTTTTTATTTATGGGATGTTTCAGAGTTACCATGTATCAGTAAGAAATTCAGATTCAGGACGAATCAATTTTTCCTTGAAATTCTGATGGAAATGCAGTTCTACCAAATCGACTTGCTCATCCTTAGAAATAATGAATAAGACACTTTAAATTTTTTTCTTTGCTTCCTAATGATTCACTGTAAGGTGCTCATATGGTAAGAATATGGTAAGTACATTATAGCACCTTTCCATTCTGGTTTACTTATAATTTAAATTATTTTTACTGTGCCTGACCTATTTTAGACACTCTGGTGATGCAGATGACTGCCACAGATGCGGATGAGGAAAATACCATAAATTCTCAAATCGCTTACAGAATATTGTCTCAGAGTCCTTCAGATCCCCCCCTGTTTATTATGAGTCAGCAAACTGGTCAAGTCTTCACGATGTCCAGCTCCCTGGATAGAGAGGTATTTTAATTTCTTGATTTATTTTAAAGAAATATTTAAAACCCCCCAAAAATGTATACCAACATTATATTTGACTTGTCCACAAAAGGTATAAACACAAGTGCATTACTAATATGCATCTGATAACTTTGTATTGTGTGCATTTTACTGGGAGGAAGAAGAAAATACCATTTTGTGATTACTCACCTGTAAAATGGGTATTACAAGTATGTCTCACACCCTGCTTCGGAATGATTAATAACACGTGGGTTATAGTCCAGTAGAGAACTTCTGCAGAGATGACTAGTAAAAAAGGAAGCCCCTTCCAGTCCGTAAATACCTGGGACCGCCCACACATTCTCCAGTATAAGAAAGCAGTAAGGGGACCAGGAAGAGCCAATAAAATCTATGAGAAAAAAATTTCACCAAAAAGAGGATCCAAGATACAACTCAGCAGGGTGTGAGACATACTTGTAATACCCATTTTACAGGTGAGTAATCACAAAATGGTATTATTCCAAGTACGTCTCACACCCTGCTTCGGAATGATTAATAACACGTGGGACATCCAATAGCAGTGTCCAAAAAAGGGTGGGGATCCCAACAGGCAACCAAAAAACAGCATCCGCTGAGGCCCGCACATCAACCTTATAAAACTTAGAAAAAGTATGAACAGAAGACCAAGTACAGCACGAGTAGAATGAGCAGTGATTTGAAAAGGGGGATCCCTCCCCCTGGAAGTATAGGCCCCAACAATGGCCTGACATATCCATTTACTAATGGTAGACTTGACGGGCTCCAAACCCTTCTTGGGCCCAGAGGGCACCACAACAAGGCATCCGTCCTACGGAAAAGAGAAGTAGCCACCAAATAGTACTTCACACAACGAACCACATCCAAAGTCACAAGGAAGGGAGAACCACATCCTGAATGAGATGGAAAGCAGAGACCACTTTAGGCAGGAAATCCGGCTTAATGCGGAAGACCACCTTGTCCTGATGTCTCTCAAAGTAAGGGGCCTGAATAGACCGAGCCTCTAACTCAGAAACATGTCGAATGGAGGTAATAGCCACCAAAAAGGCAACCTTTTGTGTGAGAATAGAAAGTGCAACATCCTGCACCGGCTCAAAAGGAGGCCCCTAGAGGGCCGACAGAACCAAATTCAAATCCCAAACAGGCAACAAGGGCTTGCGAGGGGGCCGCACATGAGTGACCCCCTGGAAAAAAGTCTTAACCAAAGGATGCAGAGCAAAAGACCTATGAAAGAAAAACCGCCAAGGCGGAGACCTGCCCCTTCAGAGTACTAAGCTGAAAACCCAGATCTAAACCGTGTTGAAGAAACTCCAAAATTCTGGGAATCAAAAACACCCTACAAGTCAAGGCCCTAGCCTCACACCAATCAATATAGGGCCGCCAAGTCCTGTTAGAGGAAGACTTCTTCCTAGCCCTAACCAGCGTCTGGATCACAGCATCAGACAAAACCTCTTCTTCCAGGATGGAGGTTTCAGCAGCCACGGCGTCAAAGCCAGCGTTTGTAAACTGGGATAACAAAGCTGACCCTGAGTGACCAGATCTGGAAACAGGGGCAACCTGTACTGATCGACCGCCAGCCGCACGACGTCTGCGAACCACACCTGTCTTGGCCACCTTGGAGCCACCAGAATTGCTGGCACATCCTCTTGAACCAGCTTGCGCACCACCCTGCCTACCATGGAGAAAGGGGGAAAAAAATACAGGAAACCCAGATCCCGCCAGGCAAGGGACATGGCATCCACTGCCAGAGCCAGAGGATCCTGAAAAAGAGACACAAAGGTAGGGAGCTTGTGGTTGTGACAGGAGGCAAAGAGATCCACCTCCGGGAACCCCCATTTGTGACAAATGGATAGAAATACCTTGTTGTTGAGGGACCACTCCCCTCGGCGGGAGGACCCCCTGCTCAGAGAGTCCGCTTCCACATTCTCCACCCCTGGAATGTACACCGCCGAGATGCATGGAACATTACTCTCAGCCCATGCAAGAATCAGAAACACCTCCCCGAGGGCACTCCTGCTGCGAGTCCCTCCCTGGTGATTGATGTAAGCGACCGCAGTCCGATTGACCGAACCTGAACCGGCAAGCCTTGGAGGTGATGCGTCAAGTGCGACAGCACCAACCGAATAGCCCTCAGCTCCAAGACGTTGATGGGGGTGTGCACCTCCTGAGGACCCCCGACAGGTTGGCATCCGTGGTGACCGTCTCCCAACAAGGGGCCAGAAAAGATCTGGTTCCAGCCACCACTGAAGAGACCGCCGGACGAGGGGAGACGTTGCAAATGACTGATCCAATAACATAATGAGTTAAAGAGGCCTCATGTGAAACTGAGCAAAAGGAACTACCTCGAAGGAGGCCACCATCAATCCCACCAGCCTCATCCCTTGCCGGATGGACGGGCGAGGAATGGACAGAAGAAGACGTATCAGATCTTGAACCGTCTGCACCTTTGACTGAGGTAGGAACTCCCTGGTCTGAATGGTATCCAGAGTCATGCCCAGAAAGGAAACCTCCCTTGACGGGGAGAGGGAAAACTTGGGGTAGTTGATCACCCAACTGAACCTCTCCAGCGTTGACACCACCAACCTGGTGTCCAGCTCCGCTTGGCTGAGAGAAGATGCCGTGATGAGAAGGTCGTCCAGATACGGCACAATGCGAAAGTCCTGGCCTCTGAGAAGGACCATTATACCCGCCAACACCTTGGTGAACACCCTTGGTGCCGAAGTCATCCCAAAAGGAAGAGCCACAAACTGATAGTGCTGATCTCCCACCACCAATCTGAGAAACCGTTGGTGACCTGGGAAGATCAGCACATGAAGGTAAGCGTCCTTGATGCCTATGGACGTCATAAAATCACCTGGACGAAGAGAGTCCATGCGAAATTTCTTGGTTCAGATGAACCTGTTGAAAATCTTTAGATCCAGAATGGGTCTTATGGAGCTATCCTTTTTGGGCACTGTAAAAAGGTTGGAGTAATAGCCCCGGCCTCTCTCTGAGGAGGGCACCGGGCAGATGACCCCCATGTCCAGAAGGTTTTGTACTGCCAATAAAAACCCCTGCGTGGCCAGGGGGTCCGAACGAACCCGAGACTTGAGGAATCTGTGAGGAGGCCGGAAATCGAACTCCAGCTTGTACCCGGAAGAGACCACTTCCGGGATCCATTTGTCTGAGACCTCCCAGGTCCAGACCTGGGCGAAGTGCCGTAACCGCCCCCCCACCCGCGAGGGTGAGGGTGCACCCTCATTGCTGAGAGGGTTTGACAGCAGACTTGGGTTTGGAACCCCAGGTAGTTCCGGGATGGGCACAACCTCTGCCCCTGCCGCAGGAAGCACCTCTAAACGCTGAATGAGCAACTCCTCTGCTTGCTCGAGAGCCACGAAAGGAAGGATTAAAGAAGCCTGCGCTGTGGTAACCTTCCACCTTTCGCCACCGAGTCCAATTTATCACCAAAAAGGCGCATACCCAGGAAGGGTAGACCAGTAAGCGACTTCTTAGCCGCAATGTCAGCCGCCCACTGGCACAACCAAACCGACCAGCGTATAGCCACAAGCAAAGCCGAGGTTCTACTGCACATACATATTGTATCATCCAATGGCGACAAGATAGAGGATATGAACAAATCGCACCGCGTAAGTGCAGCAAATTCATCACTAGCGGGGTCAAGATGGGGACCATCCAGCAACCCCTAATTACCGACCTGGAAGCCACAGCCATGAGAGCTGAAGCACAAACAAGATGCAAGGCCGAACCCACACTGGCAAAGGCATGAGATGCCATATGATCAAGGCGTCAGTCCTGACTATCCTTAAGCGTGGTAGCGTCTGAGTGCACAACTGATGTGTTGGACAAACTCAGAACAGGGGCGTCGACCTCGGGTGGTGACGACCAGCGCTTCACTGTGTCCACCGGAAAGGGATACTTCCTATGCCATCCTTGAGGAACACCGGGAAATCGGCTAAGCTTTTCCCATTCTTTAAGAATCAAATTGTCAAAATGCTTCTGATTTGGGAACTCCAGTCGAGGCTTAGAGGTCCCAAAAAAATCCCCCCCTCCGCTGAGGGGCCTTCGCAGGAGGAGAAATAGCCAGCACCTCAAAAATATGGGCCAGAAGCCTGGGGGTATCAACAGTATCCCCACGCTCCTGCCCAGCATCAGAATCCAGTCAAAGGAACCATATCCCTCAAAATCCAAACCCAGCGCAGCCAGTGATAAATGCGTTCTCTTAGCTGGGGTCTTTCTGGCCGCAGAGCTAGAAATCAATTTCTTGATGTTAGCCAATCTATTGCAGACATCAGAATGCGACTCCCCGCTAGTGACGGTGTCACTTGGGGTATGGATCAGGCGTGGTGGAGAAGGTGATGGGGCCGGCGGCGATGACCCAGACCCCTGGGACCCCGACTGCCGCGTTAAGGCCTGCTGTGCACATGGTATGCAAACCAGCACATTATCCCCCACAAGGGATGCCCCACAACCCACACACTGCCGGGATTGCCCCGGAGGGAGCCCGAGCCCGGTATCCTGGGAAGCCTCCATACAGTGATTTTTATAGTAGTCGCAATGACCAGAGGGAATCACGCTAGTAAGCTACCTGGGATGCCCCTTAAGTCCGTTAGTGGGAGGATTTGTAATGCCCCAAATTTAGCCAAGGGACCCTAGGGCCGGGAGAACCCCCCTTTTTTACGAAGCAGGGAGTCCTCCTAAAAGACATAAAGAAGGGGACCCCGTAAGCAAGGCACACTCTAACCATAAGACAAGCAATCATACATGGCAAAAAAATAAATATAAATAGATATATATATCTATATACACAAGATTAATGTGTATGCACAAGTAAGCACAATAAGCGTTAATGGCAGCCGCCGCGCTGGGTAAAGGCGTAGAAGCCCACTAACAGAGATATAAGACAAAAAAGGCCCCGCAGGGCACTCACAGTACTGCGTAATGCCGACTCTCAAGCCCGATGTGAAGGGAGAAAAAGAAGGGCAGGGGCCAGCGCGAATCGCGCGCCGCACCTGGCCCCGCCCCCTCCTCATCCTCACCGAGAAACGCGGTTCCCAGCCAATGGCTGGGCGCCGCAAAGGGCACCAGAGACGGGGGCGGGTCGCCACCAGCGCACCGAGCACCCAGCCCCTCCCCTGACAGAAATGAGGGGGAGAAGCTCTCCCCACCAAATGCGGAGCCAGCCAGAGCGGCTAGCTCCCAATGCGACCGCAACAAGGGCCCAGTGCACAAAAAAACACACCACACACACACACTCAGACACACAGCATAAAGAAGTGAAAACAACCACTAAGGGAGAAGGAACAGCCCCAACTACAGGAGTAGAAACGGGGGAAAACGGACAGGGCATCCCAAACCAGGGTCACCAACCTGGTATCCGCCTACCCCTTATTATGGGGTCTCACGGAGGAGCATGGCTCCTAGCAGTACACCTGCTAAGGTGTAACCTACCCTCACCTGGACCTACAGCCAAGGCTGGGAGGCATAGGGGTTTTAAAGTAACTCAAGTCCAGGCAGAAATAGGGCCGGATGTGAACCCGGCTTACCTGTAAGGAAGGAGACAGCCATCTTCTGACTTGCTCGCCGTCTGCAGAGACGATTACTGGGGAATGTGTGGGAGCTCCCAGGTATTTATGGACTGGGAGGGGATTCCTTTTTTTCTAGTCATATCTGCAGCAGTTCGCCCTCTACTTGACTATAACCCACGTGTTATTAATCATTCCGAAGCAGGGTGTGAGACATACTTGGAATAGAGAGGTGTCAGGATTTTGTAGGTAGCATTTTCTCAAACAGCCTGTCTCCTGAGCCATGCCTTCCAGCCAATCCTGGGCTACTAGTTTATTGCTATTGGAATTTATTGGGTTTATGTAGATGTTTTTACCTATTATGCAGTGGAGTAAATGTATCACAGGTGGCGAACTGATTGAGTTTTGAGAGCTTTTATCACTAAACAATGCACATGTAAGGAGGCAGTTCTAAAGGTAATGTGCAGACTGTTTCTAATTATGTAGATATTTTGTCTTAGCCCACAAGGTTGGGGACAAATGGCATAGGTTTTCAAAGTTTGGAAATAAAGGAAGCTCATGGGAAATTCAAACACCTTAAAAATTAACTAATTAGAAAACAGAGCAAAGGGGGTGGGAGTAGCTCCATCACTATTTATACAAAATTATTATCATTATTATTCAGGGCCTGGGAACCAATTTACCGCCCAGTTTAACCCTCTTATCATCCAAGTATTAAGCACCAAACATGTCTAGCTATGTGGAAAGACAGAGATTTGGTTGCACATATCTGCAGATACATGTGGAAGCCACACTGCCCCGGCAAGGCACTCTGTGTTTAGTGTGGTCCCTACTCTTATTTTTGAGTCCCCAAAGTTCGGACATGCAATGCAGCCAGAGCTACTCAACTGGGAAGCTGCCAGCCTCCCTTTAGAACACTCCATAGGGAGAGATCCATGGTGGCTGAATCCCTCCCTGTGTGTGTTCATGGCAATTTAAACGGAGCAAAGGGGGTGGGAGTAGCTCCATCACTATTTATACAAAATTATTATCATTATTATTCAGGCTCTGGCTCTGCCTAATTAGAAAACAACCTGTACCTCAGGTACAGGGGACACTTTCTCCACTTTATTGTGTACCAAGTGAGAAAAGCTTCAGCCATTTCAAACATTCCAGGGGCTCTTAAAATCACTGGATAACCCTCATTGTTGAGAAAATGGAAACATCCTCCTCAGTAGCTAGTGTCATTTAGCTGTCCAGATCTTTTGGTGTTGACAGGACACAGAAGACCTTGCTCCAGAAAGCTAGGATCGGCATGCTAAATTAAGGTCTATCTGGAGGGGGGCAGTGTGTGTTTCCATTGGACTCTGAAGCAATGAAAAATCTGTCCTTGTGCTTCACCATCTGCAGACTGATGGACAAATCTGGAACGAATGGTTACTATAGCATATACCACAGATATATTATTGTTTATTTATATAGCGCCATCTTCTAGCATGGCGCTGTACAAGGTATAATCACAGACAAGGTAAAACATACTGTACAGGGATTATTATAAACTAGATGTTACAAAGTTCAAACCAAATGTGATCAAGAGACAATAGAAACGTGAGCCCTGCCCTTGCAGGCTTACAATTTAAAGGATGGGGGAGAGACAAAAAGGGGAGGGATCCCAAGTGGTAGAGTTTGCCAGCATGTGCCCAGTGAAGGTAGTGCTTAAGCAAGGTTATATGCAGTTCTGAAGAGGTGAGTTTTGAGGGTACTTTTAAGAGGCACGGGAGAAGTTTTGAAGGTGGGAGTGCGAGGAGGTGACCAAGAAGATGGATAGAACAATGTCTGAGGCTGAGCTGAGGTTGCATCTGGGTTGGTATCACTGGATTAAGATATAGATGAGATGTAGGGAGGGGCCTGCTTGGAGAGAGCTTCGTAGGTTAATGTTAGAAGTTTGAACTGAACTCTCTGAGAGACAGGTAGCCAGTGGAGGAATTGACCAAAGGTGGCAGCACTGGAGAAGCAGTAGTAAAGTCAGGATATGACCAGGGCGTGCACTAACATTTTGGTGGTATCAGGTGAAAATAAGGGACGGATGCAGGAGATGTTTTAAGGTTAGAGACGGCAGGAGATGACTAGGGAGGGAATTCGAGTTGTGAAAGAGAGAGAGAGGAGTCCAGAATGACGCCCAGGCATTTAACTTGAGGAGTTTGAGCAGTTTTTGTAAGATTATTTACAGAGATTGTGGTGTTAGAGAGGGGAGAGGAGTGAGATGGTGGGAAGATGACCAATTCAGTTTGGTCAATGTTCCGTTTAAGGGAGTTAGAAGACATGAAGGAGGAAATGGCTGTTAGACAGTCAAGAAGGCAAGAGAGATTTGAGTCAGAGAGGTAGATCTGGGTGTCATCTGTGTGTGATATTGGAAGCCCAGTGAGGGCTTAGTGAGGGATTAGCCAATACCATAAGTGTATATTGAAAAATATAATTCTGTGATCACTTACCTGTAGAATTGGTATTATATGTATACAGCACATCCTGTTCCAGAAGATATTCCTTATCGTGCTGTATACATATAATACCAATTCTACAGGTGAGTAATCACAGAATTGTATTATTCTAAGTATACAGCAGGTCCTGTTCCAGAAGATATTCCTTACACTTGGGACATCCAATAGCAGTGTCCGTATGGTAGAGTGGGATCCCCAAAAGTACAAGCAGACAGCATCCGCTGAGGCCCGCACATCAACCTTGTAAAACTTGGAAAAAGTATGAACAGAAGACCAAGTAGCGGCCTTTCAAACTTGTTCAACAGAAGCTTGGTGCTGAAAAGCCCAAGGAGGCACCAATAGCACGAGTAGAATGAGCAGTAAGGCGGAAGGGAGGCTCCTTCCCCTTAGCAGAGTAGGCCTGTAAAACACAGCCTGACGTATCCACTTGCTGATAGTGGACTTACCCGGAGCCAGAACTTTCTTAGGTCCAGACGGAAGCACAAAAAGAGCATCAGTCTTCCTGAAGGACTCAGTAGCCACCAAATAGAACTTCAGAGTTCTGACTACGTCCAAAGAATGCAAAACCCTTTCCTTAGGGTTACTAGGATTAGGACACAGAGAAGGTAAAACAATGTCCTGATTGAGATGAAAGGCAGAAACAACCTTTGGCAGAAAGCCTGGCTTAAAACGAAACACCGCCTTCTCCTGGTGTCTCTCAAAATAAGGGGGCTTAATGGAAAGCGCCGCCAACTCAGAAACACGCCTAACAGAAGTGATAGCCACCCAAAAGACCACCTTTAGCGTGTGAATGGACAAAGGAGCCCCTTGCAAGGGCTCAAAGGGAGACCCCTGCAGGGCAGATAAGACCAAGTTCAAGTCCCAGACTGGTAACATAGGCTTACGTGGGGGACGCACGTGAGTAACTCCCTGGAAAAAGGTCTTGACCAGGGGATGCTGAGCAAAGGATCTTTGGAAAAAAATAGCCAAAGCAGACACATGGCATTTCAGAGTACTGAGTTGAAGACCCAGATCCAAACCATGTTGGAGAAACTCCAGAATCCTAGGAATAGAAAACACACGACAGGTAAGCAAGTTGGACTCGCACCAGTCAATGTAAGTATGCCAAACCCTGTAATAGATGGAAGAAGAGGACCTCTTCCTAGCCCTGATCATGGTATTTGCAACTGAGGCAGGCAGCTCTTTTTCCATCAAGACGGAGGTTTCAAAAGCCAGGCCGTCAAAGCCAGTGTTTGTAAATTGGGGTGGCGTAGGTGTCCCTGAGTGAGCAGATCTGGAACCCTTGGCAGGGCGTACTGATCTACTGCCAACTGCACGATGTCTGCGAACCACACTCTTCTTGGCCAACAGGGGGCCACCAGGATGGTTGGCACCCCTTCCTGAACTATCTTGCGCAGCACCCTTCCCAGCAGTGGAAACGGGGGAAAAACATACAGGAGCTGGAACCTTGTCCAAGACATTGCCAGGGCATCCGTGGCCAAGGCAAGAGGATCCTGGCACAGAGAGACAAATACTGGAAGCTTGTGATTGTGCCGGGACGCAAACAGATCCACATCCGGCTGACCCCAGCGGTGGCACAGGGAGCCCTGCTGCTGAGGGACCACTCTCCCAGACGAGAGGTCCTCCTGCTCAGAAAGTCTGCCTCCAGATTCTCCACCCCCGGGATGTACACAGCTGAGATGCAGGGAACATTTTCCTCCGCCCAGGACAGTATCAGTGACACTTCCTTTAGGCCCCTCTTGCTCCGGGTCCCTCCCTGATGATTGATGTAGGCAACCGCCGTCTGGTTGTCCGAGCGGACCTGAACAGCCCGACCCACGAAGGTGTGGGGTTAAGTGGGCGAGAACCAACCTGACTGCCCTCAATTCCAGAATGTTGATAGGGGTATGGGCCTCCTGAGGGCCCCACTGACCCTGGAACTTCAGGGACTTCCAGAATCCCCCCCAACCTGTCAGACTGGCATCCGTGGCGACAGTCTCCCAGCACGGGGCCAGAAGGGACCTGCCCCCCAGCAGGTTCCTTGAGTCCAGCCACCACACTAGAGACCGCCTGACCTGAGGGGACAAGACAAACTCCTGATCCAGGGACACAGGGTCCCGATCCCATACTGACAAGAGGTGAAGCTGAAGAGGCCTTATGTGGAACTGAGAATATGGAACCGCCTCGAAGTAGGACACCATCAGGCCTACCAGCTGCATTCCCTGTCTGATGGATAGATGAGGACAAGACAGCAGGAGCTGAACATTCTCCTGAAGTACCTCCAACTTCTGTTGAGGAAGAAATATCTTGACCTGAGCTGAATCCAGAGCCATTCCCAGAAAAGTCTTCACCATAGAAGGAGACAGGGAAGATTTGGGGTAATTGATCACCCAGCCGAATGATTCCAGTGTGGATACCACCCTCTTAGTGTCCAGCTCTGCCTGATGGAAAGACTGAGAAGCGATAAGCATGTCGTCCAGGTAGGGAAGAATGCGAATCCCTGAGATCTCAGCAGGACCATCACTCCTGCCAGCACCTTGGTGAATACCCTGGGGGCCGAGGTGATGCCGAAGGCTAAGGCCACAAATTGGTAGTGCTGATCCTCCAGAGCGAACCTGAGGAATCTCTGATGACCTGGAAAGATAGGAACATGAAGGTAAGCATCCTTGATGTCTACAGAGGTCATGAAGTCCCCTGGGCGTAGGAAAGTCACAGCTGAGCGCAGAGTCTCCATGCGAAAGTGTCTGAATCTGACAAACTTGTTGAGAAGCTTTAAGTCCAGGATAGGTCTGATGGACCCATCCTTTTTGGGCACAATGAAAAGATTGGAATAATAGTCTTTGCCCCTTTCCTTCAAGGGCACCCGGCAGATGACACCTAGGTCTAGAAGGCCTTTGACAGCCAGGGAAAAACACTGAGCTGACAAGGGGTTTTGAGCTAACCGCGATTTGATGAATCTTGGGGGCGGCCAGGCTGCAAACTCTATCCACCGGTCTGAGACATGACGCCTCCAGACGTGAGCCAAAAGCCGAAGCCGTCCCCCCACCCGGATGGGTGAGGGCGCCCCTTCATGTCTGAGGGGACTTGGGGGCGGCCACGTCCTCTGCCCCTGCCCCCAAAAATCTCCACGGGCTCCAGCAAAGGAAGCTCCCCGTCCAAATCTGGAGCCCCTGAAGGAAGGAGAAAAGGCACCTGAGCCCCAAAAGGATCGGGGCTGCCTTCTACGCTGAGGTAACTTGCTACCTTTAGCAAACAAGTCCAAACATTCCCCAAAGAGGTGCAGCCCCTTGAAGGGAAACCCAGTGAAAGCCTTTTTGGCAGGATTGTCAGCCACCCACTGGCGCAGCCAGACCGAGCGGCGTATCGCCACCAACAAGGCTGATGCCCTGCCACACATTCTAATGGTATCATCCAGGGCAGAGAGAACATACGCAACAAATTCTTCACAAAGCAGAAGAGCTCTATACTCTTCACTGCCAGCATCATCAAGGACCCCATCTAAGAGACCCCTGAGCAGGCTTTTAATAGCAACAGCCGTGATAGCAGAGGCACAGACCGGACAGAGCGTGGTCCCAACACAGGCAAAGGCATGGCAAGCCAGCTGATCCAGCCGCCTGTCCTCCCCATCCCTCAGTGTAGTAGAGTCAGGGGAATGCATGACAGATGTGTTAGACAACCCCAGAACTGGTGCATCCACCTCTGGAGGACATGACCAACGTTTAACCACCTCAGCAGGAAAGGGATACCTCTTATCCCAACTCTTAGGTACCCTGGGAAGCCGTCTAGGCCTTTCCCACTCCTTGAGAATGAGATTATTAAAGTGAGTATGTTCAGGAAACTCCAAACGTGGCTTAACAGTATGAAACAGCTCCCCCTGCTGCCACGGGGCCATGACAGTAGGAGAAATACATAGCACTTCAAAAATGCGAGCCAACAGTCTGTCAGTATCATCTGAAGCCCATGGGTCAGACCCAGACTCAGCATAACCCCTAGGCTGATCCTCAGATGATTCTGAATCAGAGAATAATTCCCCTTCTTCCAGGGGGGTATATCCAGTAATATCAAAAAACTCCTCAGCTTCCACAGGAAAGAGAGTAACACCGGGTGCCAGATGCCACCGCTTAGCAGGAGCCTTACGCGGACCAGACCCATCAATATGCCTTTTAATACTGGCTACCCGGGCAGCCAAATCAGGTTGAGACTCCCCACTGGTATGCACCTCACTGGGAGTCAGATGTAAGCGTGGGGGGGTAGGTGAAGTCAGAGGGGGCTCAGCACTAGGCACAGCTGCAGGCAACACAGACTGCAACGCAAGTACCTGCTGGGCGCAGGGTACACACACCATGACATCATCACTTATAGGGGATACCCCACACGCGACACACAGCCGGGCTTGTCCCGAAGGAACCCCGAGCACATTATCCTGAGAAGCCTCCATATGGTGATTATCACGGCACAACAGGCCAATAGGGATTGACGCTAATAATAGCAACCCAGGATGCCCCAATAACCCGCTAGGGAAGTGGGAGTAATGAAATATAATAGCCCTCCAATAAGAGTTAACACTAAATAGAGAGGATAGGACCGGGAGAAACCGCAAAGTTTGACCCGCCTGCAAGACATAAGCAAAACATCCCATAAGCAATAAGCAATACAGAGAAATATATAAATAAATCAGCCCGCAGGGGCACTTACGGACCGTGATAGGGAGACGCCAGGCACACACAGCAGAGAACTAAAATGGCACCCGCATATACCTCGAGGGGTGGGCCGCGGAGACAGTGATGCAGAACACGTCAGCCGCAAGGCCCGCCCCCCATGAAGAGTGCGAAAAAGCGCCCACCTGACAAGGCCAGCCAATGATGGCGCAGCAACGCCTGAGGCAATGTTGCCGCCGACCGCGGAGCGTAGTACAAGCGTGTAGTGGCGGCAAAAGAAACCAGTGCAATCAATTCATAAGGGATCAAACACAACACACTACATAGTAAAGACTTGCACCCCCCCCCCCCCCACGAGATCTACAAGGGAGAGCGAAGGGGAGTGACGGCCAGCCTAAAGGGAGCCAACTGCGGGGACAGGGGGCAAGGGGCATAAAATGCGGGAGGGGCATCCTATAAGGCTCACCATGGGCCTATACCGCCTACCCTTTGGTGGGGGACTGCGGTTGGAGCAGCACTCCTTAGCACCTGACAGCGGTGCTGCCTACCTTCACCTGAACCAGCGCAGCCTGAGCTGGGAGGCAGTAAAAGGAAATGGCTGGGAATAGACCTGCGAGTAGAGAGAGCCATCTTCTAGTCATCGCAGCCCAGACTGCAGAGAAGAACTGGGGATTTTGTGGGAGGTCCCTGGTATATATGGGGCCGGGATGAGCCACTTTTCTGTCTCTGCAGTCCAGCGCAATCTACTGGATGTATCCCAAGTGTAAGGAATATCTTCTGGAACAGGACGTGCTGTATACTTAGAATAAAGGGTCCTAGGACTGAGCCTTGTGGTACACCAATAGACAGAGAACGGGGAGAGGAAATTGTGTTTGCGTAAGACACACTAAATGTGCAAACAGAGAGATAGGAGGAGAGCCAAGAGAGTTTGAGACCCTGGATACCTAGAGAAGAAAGAATATTGAGAAGCAGAGCATAGTCGACCATGTCAAAAGCAGATGATAGGTCAAGACAAATGAGAACAGAGTAGTGGCAGTTAATAGATCACTGGTCACTTTGGTGAGGGCAGTTTCAGTGGAATGACTGGAGGGGACCTACTAGGGAGTTTGTACACAGATGTTGACATGTTGTACAAGAAGCTTGAATGAGAAAATCAGCAGCAAAATTGAGTTATAACAGCATGCTTATAGGAGGAAGGAAAGGTACCAATGAAGAGGGAGAGGTTAAATAGAGATGCTAAGGCTGGAATGACAGATGGAGGCAGTTTAGGGATAATGTGGGATGGAATAGGATCAAGGAAGCAGGTGGTCCGGTGGGCCCTTAAACCAAGAAACGAGAGTCCTTGTACAGATAGCTAAGTGAAATTAGTTATTGAGTGGGTCAGGGGGGAGTTGGGAGGAAAGAGGTATTCTGAGGGGTGAAACCACTTTGAATCTTGTTTATTTTATCTTTAAAGTATGTGACAAATTGCTCAGCTGTTATCTGGGAGGATAGAGGAGTTGGTGGTGGGCGGAGTAGAGTGTTGAAGGTGTTAAATAGCTGTTTTGGATTCTGGGCCTGTGCTGATAGACATGATGCAAAGTATTCCTGTTTAGCAGATGAAATGGCAGTACTGAGTTCTTGAAGTTATATAACAGGAAGTCCTCCTTGGTTTTGGATTTCCTCCATAGGTGTTCAGCAACTTGAGAATTTCGCTTCAATGTTACAGTGCTGGTGTTAAGCCAGGTTGTCTTTTTTGGGGCTGAGGGCGACTATAGATTAGGGGAGCAACAGAGTCAAGGGCAGAGGTTAGTGTATTATGCTAGTGTGAAGCTGCAGTGTCTACAATGGTGAATGATGGCAGGGTATGAAGGGGAGAGAGTTAGAAAGAGATTGAAGGTCTAAGTTTCATGGGTCACTGCACAAGGTTGAAGGTTTGTGTAGTGGTGAGGGAAGAGAGTGTTAGTAGGTTGTGATCAGAGAGGGGAAGTGGGAATGAAGGGACACTGGATACAGAACAGAGGTGAGTGAAGAGTAGGTCAAGCATGTGTCTGTCTTTGTGGGTGGGGCTAGCAAACCATTGTTGGAGCCCAAAAGAGGTGGTGAGTGACATTAATCTGGTGATAATATATATTTTATGATGGTTTGCAGTAAACAACAATCTGATTATATATATGTTTTACCAAATGCCTTTATAATACTAAGAAAGTTCAAAGTTTGTTATGTACGAACATTTACTTCTTTTAATTTTCAGTCAGTAAGTAGCTATAGCCTCGTGGTTGGTGCCTCAGACTTGAATGGAGCTGCTGGTGGACTATCTGGAGAGTGTGGTGCTAACATTAACATTCTAGATGTGAATGACAACTTCCCTGTTCTTGAATTTGATTCTGTAAGTAGTTGTGGGGATTTTTGTAAAAGATTAAACTAAGTTAGATTATTTTTAAAGGAATTGTGTATTGTTATTTCTTTGGCTTGTCCAGGAAGAACATTTCTTACACCGCAGGTAGATTACTTGAAGTGTACCAACAGTCAAAAATTGCTTAAACCGGACAAGCACAACAAGCAGTGCTCATACGTATCCCTTGCCAGGGCAATTTAGATTGCTGCACATAAAAAATAATTTACCTTTTTCTAACTCCTGCTGTAGTGAATCTTAAAAACAAAATAGTGACTCATGGATCCGCAGGCTGCCTGCAAAGAGGAAGTGCTGCTGGGTTTCCTGTTACTGTGCATCGTCAGTTGAATCCCAGATGCTTGTGAGTTATGTCATTTGAATCCCAGATGCTCGTGAGTTATGTCAGTTGAATCCCAGATGCTAGCCCAAAAGGCTCCAAAATGGCTGCTACTGCAGAAAATTGGTGAGGAGGCGTTTGAGCTTTGAGTGGATACAGGAGCAAATGTAAGTGCTGACAATGCTTCAGTATCTTTTGTGCAAGTGGGGCAAGTGAGTTTTGGGGCGTTTTCTTTTCCAACTGTGCCAGGCTGTTGGTCCGGTTTAAGGTAAATTTTTCCCCTAGTGAGATGTATCAATAGATATTTTTAAATTACTGTATTATAAGTTGTAAGCCCAACTGATTTATTCTCATTTCTTGACCCCTCAAGTATGGCAGCTGCCATAGAGAATCTTTTGATGTGGATTATCAGGTACATGAGCATATAGAAACAGTTGATGGCCTGCAGACACTGAAACGCCTTTAGGAGAATATCAGTGTTTTTCTGTGGCTAAAATCCTACTTAAATATTTGCATAATTGAGGAAATGCAAAATGGGCTTGGAGCTAGGGTATGTGCCAAACTGGGATGCCCTCCATGGTGGGACTAAGCAGACCATTAGGCATTTTTAACAGTGGTCTGGTTTAAAGGGAAAGTCCATCCTCCTCATCAAGTGGTGGTCGGGGCTAAGAGGCTTTCCTGCTCACCTTTTACCTGCTCCCATGCCGATGATTGCTCACTCACCTATTATTATCGGCAAAAGCTTGAGGGGCAACAGTGGTGCAATCTTCTGATCTCATGGGCCCAATTAATTCTGGCAGCTTATCAAGGATGAATGTTCTCATGAAAATGCTAATTGCCTGCCAGGCAGAAGTAGGACAGGAGGAGTCTGGGTGATCCAACACCCGTATTTTAGAAAATGGGTGTTGGTCTCCCATCTGCTAGACACAGGGCATCCAGATTGCTAGCGCCCCTCCACCACCAGTCCCCCCACAAACCCCAGTGTCACTTTGCACTCTGGGCAAAATCCATCCCCGCAATAGGCCACCAGTCATGGGGTCCACAGTCTCTTCCTTGATTTCGGATGCTGAAAAAGCTCTAGACTATGTGAATGCCTCCTACTTTACAATTAGGACACATATCTTTCACCATTCAACGTTTTAAAATATATAGGCCATAAGCATTGACGTTTAATTTGCATTATATTTACACAATCAAACAAAAATAAAAGCATAGTAACATTCACTTTAAATAGTTTACTCATGTTCTGGTAGACATGTATAATAACTAGAATGTGTCTGTAAGCCTGTCAACCCAGGCAGACAAGAGAACATTAGGATACTAAGTATTGTATGAACTTCTCTTTCTCAACAGTACTCTGTACAAATTTTGGAAAACATGGTTGGTTTTAGTGATCTAAGGATGAAAGTGTTTGATGCTGATGAGATGTACTCTGATAACTGGATTGCGATGTTTGAGATTGTGTCAGGCAACGAAGGAGGATGGTTTGAGATTGAAACAGATTCTCATACTAATGAAGGAATGTTGAGAATTGTTAAGGTAAGCACATTATCAAATCATTATACATTGTCTATGCTGCTTTGCTTTACAGTTGTCCCAGCTTCCCTCCTTTCACAAATTCTAGTAATTACTACTATTGGCTGCCTGTTTTTCCTTTGTCTATTGGGTATTGGGTATATGTATAGCTGGACCCCTACACCTAAAGCCAATTTATATGTCTCCGTATATTTTTTTAACTGTTTTAGTAATTTTCAACACAGTTTAGGTTGAGAAGCAACAGCAGGTCACACAATCTCTCACCCTCTGCACTGAAGGGGTTACACAAAGCATTTACAAGCTGAGCTGTTTTTGGTATGATAGGGAAACACATATGACATTTATAGCCCTCCCTTATGCTAATGTAAGGGCTCTAGTCCTTCCTATGTGGCCACAACTACCTTCCAGGATGTGCACAAAGTAAAAGTTAGTTTTCTTAGCTTGGGGGGGGGGGGGGGGGGGGGAATATTACTGGGAATATTAAAAACTTTAGGGTAATCTGATAATCTAATGTATTTACCTGCCTAGACAATGTCTTTAACAATAAAACTATATTAACCTTAACCACCACTACTAAGAAATTATCACTAAATGATATTATAATAGCATAGATCTCCAGGCTGTGCATTTGCACCCAGCCCATGAGGGAGTAGTAGGAAGGAAACAGAGTGTCTGTGCTAGTAGGTTGTGGTCAGAGAGGGTAAGTGGAGAAAAATACAATTCTGTGATTACTCACCTGTAGAATTGATATTATTGGTGTACATCCCGTCCCGTTCCGGAAGATATCCTTACTCATGGGTTATTCATCTTCAGATGTCACGTGACTGCAGAGCAGAAAAAGTGACCCCTCCCGGCCTATATATACCGAGGCTCCTCCCACAAGACCCCAGTATTTAAAAAGCAGTTAACAAAAGCCGGGAGAAATAATCAACAATCACCATAAAGAGGTAACAAGAACAACAAGTGTGGGGCGGAACGGGACGGGATGTACACCAATAATATCAATTCTACAGGTGAGTAATCACAGAATTGTATTATTCTTTGTGTACATCCTGTCCCGTTCCGGAAGATATCCTTACTCATGGTACATCCAATAGCAGTGTCCGTAAGGTAGGGTGGGATCCCCAAAGGCGGCAACAAACAGTCTAAGCCACTGCTGCCTGAAGAACTTTGCGGTCAAAAGCAGCATCAGCTGAGGCCCTAACATCAACCGTGTAAAACTTAGCAAAAGAATGAACAGAAGACCAAGTTGCGGCCTTGCAAACTTGTTCAACAGAGGCTTTGTGCTGAAAAGCCCAAGAGGCACCAATATCACGAGTAGAATGAGCAGTAAGGCGGAAAGGAGGTTTCTTTCCATTGGCAGAATAAGCCTGAAAAACAGCCTGACAGATCCACTTACTGATAGTGGATTTAGCAGGAGCCTGGCCCTTCTTAGGACCAGACGGAACCACAAAGAGAGCATCAGTCTTCCTGAAGGGTTCAGTAGCCATCGAATAAATCTTCACAGCCCTAACAACATCAAGAGAATGTAAAACCCTTTCCTGGGGGTTACTAGGATTAGGGCACAAAGAAGGCAACACAATGTCCTGATTGAGATGAAAAGCAGACACAACCTTAGGCAGAAAGTCAGTGGCGCTGCCAATTCAGAAACACGCCTGACTGAGGCAATAGCCACCAAAAAGGCTACCTTGACCGTGAGAGAGGATAAAGCCGCCTCCTGCAAAGGTTCAAAGGGAGACCCCTGCATGGCAGACAAAACCAAGTTCAAATCCCAAACAGGTAACATGGGCTTGCGTGGAGGACGCACATGAGTAACATCTTGAAAGAAGGTCTTAACCAGATGATGCTGAGCAAAAGACCTTTGGAAAAACACAGCAAGAGCAGAGACATGGCCCTTCAGAGTACTAAGCTGAAAACCCATATCCAAACCATTTTGTAAGAACTCCAAAATCCTGGGAATTGAGAAACCCGGTAGTAAATGGTGGAAGAAGACTTTTTCCTAGCTCTGATCATGGTATTAACTACAGAGGCCGGCAACCCCTTATCCATCAGGATGGAGGTTTCAGCAGCCAGGCCATCAAAGCCAGCGTTTGTAAATTGGGGTGGAGCCGCCCTTGAGTGAGCAGGTCCGGCACCAGGGGCAGTACGAACTGATCTACCACCAACTGAAGGATTTCTGCGAACCAAATTCTTCTTGGCCAACACGGGGCCACCAGAATGGCTGGCACTCACTCCTGGGCTATTTTGCCCAGTACTCTGCCCAGCAGAGGAAATGGAGGAAAAACATAAAGGAGCTGAAAGCTCTTCCAAGACATTGTCAGAGTATCCACTGACAGGGCCAGGGGATCCTGTGACAGGGATACAAAAATTGGGAGCTTGTGATTGCGACGTGAAGCAAAGAGATCCACATCCGGCTGACCCCAGCAGAGACACAGAGAATGAAACACCCTGTTACTGAGGGACCATTCTCCCATGCGGTAGGCCCCCCTGCTCAGAGAGTCTGCTCCCAGATTCTCCACTCCCAGAATGTACACTGCCGTGATACAGGGAACATTGTCCTCTGCCCAGGACAGAAACAGGAAAACTTCCCTGAGAGCCCTCTTGCTCCTGGTTCCTCCCTGATGATTGATGTAAGCCACCGCTGTCTTGTTGTCTTAGTGAATCTGAACTGCCAGACCCCGAAGGTGCAAGGTCAGCTGGTAAAGCACTAATCTTACTGCCCTCAGTTCCAGAATGTTGATTGGGGCATGGGCCTCTTGAGGACCCCACTGCCCCTGGAATTTCAGGGACCTCCAAACCCCCCCAACCTGTCAGGCTGGCATCCATGGTGACCACCTCCTAGCAGGGAGTCAGAAAAGATCTGCCCAGAAGCAGATTCCCTGGGTCCAGCCACCATGACAGCAACCGTCTGACCAGAGGGGGCAGAACAAAAACCTGGTCCAAAGATCCTGGGTCCCGATCCCACACAAGAGATGAACCTGGAGAGGCCTCATGTGAAACTGAGCGTATGGGACAGCCTCGAAGCTGGACACTATCAGACCCACCAGCTGCATAGCCTGTCTGAAGGACGGATGAGGACAAGACAGAAGAAGCTGTGTTTGCGCTTGAAGACCCTCTATCTTCAGCTGAGGGAGAAATACCTTGACTTGAGAGGTATCCAGAGTCATTCCCAGAAAAGTCTTTATCCTGGAAAGAGACAGGGAAGATTTGGCAAGATTGATCACCCATCCAAACTTTTCCAGAGTGGAGATGACCGTCCGAACATCAAACTCTGCTTGTTGTAAAGTCTGGGAAGCTACAACAATGTCGTCCAGATAAGGAAGAATGTGAATGCCCTGAGACCTCAGCAGAGCCATTACTCCCGCCAACACCTTGGTGAACACCCTGGGAGCCGAAGTAAGGCCGAATGGCAGAGCCACAAACTGGTAATGCAGATCTTCCACTGCAAACCTGAGAAATTTTTGATGGCCTGCAAAAATTTGTACGTGAAGGTAAGCATCCTTGATGTCTAAAGAGGCCAAGAAGTCCCCTGGGCGAAGGGAATTTATCGCAAATCGCAAATCTTGTAACCGGAGGAGACTACCTCCTGAATCCACCGGTCTGAGACAAGATGTCTCCAGATGTGAGCAAAAAACCGAAGCCGCCCCCCCACCCGGATGGGTGAGGGCGCCCCTTCATGCCTGCGGTGATTTGGGAGAGGATTTTGGCTTAGAACCCCAGGAAAGACCGGGCCTGCCACGTCCTCTGCCTCTGCCCCATGACTCACCACGGCCTCCCGCCGGGGGAGCTCCCCTTCCTCTTCTGGGGGAATAAAAGGGGGAGAGAGCAACTCTGACCCCCCGAAAGGGCCTGAGTGGCTTCTTGCGTTGAGGCAGCTTACCTTCCTTGGCAAACAGATCCAGACGTTCTTCCAAAAGGCGCAGTCCTTTAAAAGGGGCCCCGGTAAGAGCCTTTATAGCAGCAATATCAGCCATCCATTGGCGCAGCCAAACAGAACGGCGTAAGGCAACCAGCAAGGCAGAGGTTCTGGCACACATTCTAATGGCATCTTCTAGGGCAGCAAGAACATAAGAAGTAAATTCGTCACAATACATAAGCCAGTTAAATACATCTCTGCCTAATGACGCAGAACCACCATAATTTAGAGGTATCCAGGGGAAAGGGATACCTCTTGTCCCAGCTCTTAGGTACACCTGGAAGTCTGCTGGGCTTTTCCCATTCATGCAAAACAAGATTGTTAAAATGAGCCTGAGCAGGGAATTCCCAGCACGGTTTAGCAGCACAAAATAATTCTCCATGCTGCTGCGGGGGGGGGGGGGGGGGAGGCAACAGGGGGAGATATTTCAAGCACTTCAAATAAATGGGCAAGAAGCCTGTCAGTATCAGCTGCATCCCAAGGCTTGGACCCAGTCCTAGGCTCATTAAAAGACCTATTGTGATCCTCAGATTCAGACTCGGGGAAAAACCAACAATGTCTTCCAGAGCTTCAGAAGTCATAGGGCAAACATAGGAATTATCCATCAAATGCCGTGTCTTGCCAATAGCTTTGCGCGGCTCATAACTACCCATACGCCTCTCCAGATCAGCCAATTTAGTAGCGAATTCAGACTGGGCATCCCCAGAAGCATGAGCCACAACCGGAGCCGAATGCAAGAGAGAGGGAGCAGGCAAGGTCTCAGGGGAAGCTGCCCTCAGCATGGGCATCCCAGACAACCGCGCAACAGTCTGCTGGGCGCAGGAGAGACAGACCTTGAAGTCACCAGGTACAGGGGAAATCCCACAATCAGTACAGAACCGGCCTTGTCCCAAAGGAACCCCGGACTCGTTGTCTTGAGAAGCCTCCATATGGTGATTATTATGGCTCGCAAGGCCAAATGGGAGTAATGCCAAAGCAAACCCGGGATGCCCGCTATGCATCGCAAGGGAAGTGGGAGGATTTAGAATATAAGACAAACTCCCTTAATGAAAACTAAAGGCCAGGAGAAACCACTAGTTCTATAGGCCCAAAAGACAAGATAAAATCCCATAAGCACAAGAATGTAACATTAAAAGATAAAAAACAGCCCGCCAGGGCACTTACAGACCGCGCACGGGAGCGTCATTCACGCAGCACCGCCGAGACATACACCTCGAGGGGCGGGCCGCGGGGGAGTGATGCAAAATGCGTCACTCGCCCTGCCCACCTCCCTCCGAAGAGCGTGAAGGAACGAGCTCACATGGCTTGGACAGCCAATGGCTGTGCCGTTAGAATTCTGAGGTAAATGTCGCTGCCCTCAGCCCCGGCAGTGTACAGCAGCACAAAAATAGATACAGTTCTATCAAATTAAACGCAGAACACTGCCTATGCGCTCCAAATAAAAACAGAACATAAAACCCAAAGGTGCCACACAATATTGCAAGTAATAAATAAACACCCCCCCACTCTTCCCCAAGGAGATTAAGAGGAACGAGGGGAGACAACGGTAATGGAACCTCTAAAGATGGAAAGGGGGACAGGTACACAAAAGCGTGCAGGGCATCCCATAAGGCTCACCATAGCCTAAACCGTCTACCCTTTGGTGGGGGAGTTGCGGCGGAGCATAGCTCCTTGGCACCTAAAATGGTGCTGTCTACCATCACCCGAACGCTACAGCCAAGGCTGGGAGGCATTATAGTAATACAGAACGGGTGGGCAATAGCTCAACAGGTCCATAGGGCCAACGACCCCGCTCACCTGCCTCAAAAGAAAGAGCCACTTTCTCGCACTGGCAGTCCAAGACTGCAGAGAAAAACTGGGATCTTGTGGGAGGAGCCTCGGTATATATAGGGGCCACTTTTTCTGCTCTGCAGTCATGTGACATCTGAAGGTGAATAGCCCATGAGTAAGGATATCTTCCGTAACGGAACGGGATGTACACAAAGAATAATACAGATTGTCCTAATCAACAATTCTCAGGACCAGCCTTATGTTGGAAGGTGCCCTGTGCAGAACTACAGGGGCAAAACAGACAGTGTGCCCTTCAAAAAATAATCTGATGGAGGTAGGCTGCTCTCTTACCTCGATGAACCCTACTTACCCCCTAAATACAATCTGATTCAACGTTTAAGCTGAGCAGCTGGTACCCATTTCCCCTTTCCACATTCAGCCCAAAATGTTCCAGTCTATTTAGCAATCCCCCCCAGGATTTATGCTCTATGATTGTATTCATGTACTGGTGGTCTAAATTGTGTCATAGTTATATTGTTATTACATGAGGTTCAGAGCCATATACATACAGGCTTGCTGTGTTTCTTTATGCTTGCATCCATTGCTCAGGGGTCCACAAGTCTCTTATCTTGTATTGTTACATTATTACAGGCAGCATGATGTTGTCCGATAGTCCTTGTATCTGGTTTTAATATATTTTAAAGGAGTCTATTGTAGTGTAATAAAATTAATTTATGTTTATATATTTAAAGCGGTCCTTCGCTCTGTATAAGAGTCTATCTTATATGTTTCCCACACCCTGTACATACAGATTGCTCACAATAAAAATCATCCTACCTGCATCTACTGCATGTTATGAGCCTCTAAACATCCAAGATGGCAGCTCATAGAACGTCAGGCAGCCTGCAATCAGGAAGTGCCTTCTGACTGTGCTGCTCTGCATTCTGGGATTGCTGACCTTTTCCTGACCCCAGCTCTGCTCTGTCTGAGCAAAGCACAGCTATAACCCATCCCCCTGTATTTTTTCCCACTCTCCTCTCCTCAGTAAGTGTGATGTTTCTGAGTCAAGATGGCGGCGCCCGTATCCTAAAGTCCTGGACAGAGTTTAAGCTCAGTGGGGGAAAGAATAATAAGTAAGTGACTAAAAACTTAAAATATATTAATTTTAGATGCTTGGGAATCGTTTTTTAAGGGTTTGGGCTTTTCAATAAATTATGGTGAAGGTCCGGTTTAAGTAGTTAGTGGTGTTGTCAGTTTCTGACTAATTGGTTACCCCCCTGCCACCCCCCACAGTAATGTCAAGTAAGTGTTGCAAGTCTGGGTGAGTTGAAGCTTGTATGGAAAGTATTTCTGCAACCTGAAAGGGGCAGGAGAACAGCTCAGTGTAAAGAGCAAGATGAATATAGCTTTTTTTTTGTAAGACTCCCCCGCACACAGATGGGGATGGGAATTTTAGTTTTAGCTACTGTTGTAGAACTTATATCCCAACTTGGCTCTAGATTTTTAAATATTACACATAGAGGCATTTAGAGTGGAATGACGGAAGAAATCCCCACTACATCCCGCCTCCACTGATAACAGACCCAGTTCTCTGCCAAGCATTTAGGGGTGGGAGAGACCAGTAAAACTACTGACCCATCCTTATAGCAGCTGCACAATATACAGCCATCTATAGACAAGTAGCAGACCCCTATTTTGGGGAGCACCCTGCCATCCAGCTAGTTGTGATTAAAGCAAGAGGTGGAGTACAAGTAAGGGTGGAGATGGGCTCCATCTACCATCTACATCTGGATTGTAATTCCTAAAGTATTTGTTTGGTATGGGGATTTGAAGTGTTATAGATGCAGCTTTTTTAAAAGTGAGTATGCTGTTCCACTAGCACACCACCAAAATCACAATTTTTGACAATGAGCTAGCATGGGCGAACCGGAGCACAGTTTTCTTATTTTCAAGAAGGCTGCATCTGTATTCTACATTCCTGTTCAGTAATAAACTTAAAGCAGGCAAGCCTTTATGTATATTTAACCCTCATATCTTGGGGTTCCCCCCAATTTTAAGTTTGCTAGGAAGAAAAAAACAGTGCGATTACTATCCCAGTCTGCACACCCATCCTCCTTTCCTGGTGCTCACATGCTGCACAAGACCTCCAAAGGCCAGTGAAGTTTGCCAGGTGCGTGTGTTCATTGCCATAGGGTAACCCCACACTAAAGGCAGAAAGCCTAAATGAAGTTGCCTTGTTTTTACAAATGCTCTAAGACATAGGTAATGAAAGAAACATATATTTTAGAAAATTGTTTTGCATTAACAATTTAGGCAAGTGGAATAGTACTGAACTGAAAGTCTTCTTTAACTTTGAGTTATCTCTCTGATTTTTGTAGGCACTTGATTATGAAGCAATGCAAGCAGCCAACCTCGCTATTCTAGTTACCAACAGGGCTGCTTTCCATTATTCTGTGATGTCTGAATATCAAGCCAAACTGACAAGCATTAATGTCAAAGTCCAAAATGAGGTTGAAGCCCCTGTATTCGTTCCCAGTACTATAAACATTAACATACCATCTGGTTTAAGCCAAGAAGCCCTATTGCAGTTCATATTGGCCAAGGTTTCGGCTATGAATTCAGAAACTGGACAAGCTGCAACTAATGTTGTGTAAGTCACATTGTGTAAGGAAATATGAGATCAGGTTGATTGCGACTGTTGGCAGAATGGTACATTGCAAAGTGCTGTAATGTGGCTCTGACTGCAAGTTTGAAGAAAAAGCACTTCTCTTACTTTATATTTTGAACTGAGGTTTTTGCTATGTATATGTAGACAGATCAAGAGATCCATAATGATTTGTATATAAAGAGGGGCAACTTAAATCGGACCAACAGCCTGGCACAGTTGGAAAAGAAAGGTAGCAGCCAGGGGCAGACTGGCCATAGGGAGACCCAGGACAATGCCCGGTGGGCCGCACTGCTTTGCAGCCAGTTGGGATGCTGCTTTTTCCACCCACATTCAATCCCTGCCCCTTAGTCTCCCTCTCAGCCCCCTGTACCCAGTCCCACTGTACTCACAAGCCAAGAAACCCCAGCCCCCAATGCTATAGCCCCGGCATCATGGTTGGGGGCCTCAGCACTAATGTCCTGGGGCCAGCCAGGGGCTGGTAAAATCCAGGGCTGATTTCTGGCCCCAGCCCGCCACTGGTAGCGGCCATTTTGAAGCTTCCTTTTCCAAGTGACATAACTGAAATGCACTGTAACAGGAAGCCCAGATGACTTGTTTGCAGGTGGCCTGCAAGCCCATGAGCGGCCATCTTTTAAAAAAAAAATTACCTCAGCAGGTGTTAGAAATAATATAATAATATAATAATAATATAATTCTGTGATTACTCACGTGTAGAATTGGTATTATGAGTATACAGTACGTCCTGTTTCAGATATAATACTTACAATCAGGTATTACTCCGCCAGATGGCGCTGGACTGCAAAGACATCGAAAATAGGCTCCTCCCGGCCCCTCAAATACCCAGGGACCTCCCACAAATCCCCAGCATTGAAAAGCAGTTAACGAGAAGCCAGGTGAATTAAAACAACCCAAACTAGCAAATATAACAAAGATAACAATCACCATGCAGGGGATCCAAGATAATGCAAAACCAAGGGTGGGGTGGAGCAGAATGTACTGTATACTCATAATACCAGTTCTACAGGTGAGTAATCACAAAATTGTATTATTCTTAGTATACAGTACGTCCTGCTCCAGATATAATCCAATAGCAGTGTCCATAAAATACGGTGGGATCCCCAAAAAAGGTAACAGCAGACAGTTTAAACCACTGCCGCCTACAAAACCTTGCGGCCAAAAACAGCATCAGCTGAGGCCCTAACATCAACCTTGTAAAACTTTGAAAAGGTATGAACAGAAGACCAAGTAGCGGCCTTGCAAACTTGTTCAACAGAAGCCTGGTGCTGAAGAGCCCAAGAGGCACCAATAGCACGAGTAGAATGAGCAGTAAGGCGGAAGGGAGGATTCTTCCCTTAGCAGAGTAGGCCTGAATCACAGCCTGACGGATCCATTTGCTGATAGTAGACTTGGCAGGAGCCAAACCTTTCCTAGGACCAGAAGGGACCACAAAAAGAGCATCAGTTTTTCTGAAAGGTACAGTAGCCACCAGATAGTACTTCAGACACCTAGTCACATCCAAAGAATGCAAAACCCTCTCCTTAGCATTACTAGGATTAGGGCACAATGAAGGAAGAACAATGTCCTGATTCAAATGAAAGGCAGACACAACTTTAGGCAGAAAATCTGGCTTGAATCGAAACACCACGTTGTCCTGGTGTCTCTCATAGTAGGGGGGCTGAATGGAAAGCGCCGCCAACTCAGACACACGCCTAACAGAGGTGATAGCCACCAGAAAGACAACTTTGAGAGTTAGAATGGCCAGGGTAGCATCCTGCACAGGTTCAAAGGGAGCACCCTGCAAGGCTGACAAAACCAAATTTAAATCCCAAACAGGTACCATAGGCTTACGTGGGGGACGCACATGAGTCACCCCCTGGAAAAAAGTCCTGATCAGAGGATGCTGAGCAAAGGACTTCTGGAAGAAAACAGCCAGAGTACTAAGTTGAAGCCCCATCTCCAACCCATGCTGTAGGAACTCCAGAATCCTGGGAATAGAGAACACACGACAGGGAAAAGACCTAGACTCACACCAGTCAATGTAGGCACGCCAAACCCTGTAATAAATGGAAGAAGAAGACTTCTTCCTAGCCTTTATCATGGTATCAACAACCAAGGTAGACAGCCCCTTCTCCATCAAGATGGAGGTTTCAGCAGCCAGGCCGTCAAAGCCAGAGTTTGTAAATTGGGATGGCGTAGGGAGACCTGAGTGAGTAGATCTGGCACCACGGCCAGAGTGTACTGATCTACTGCCAGCTGCACCAAGTCTGCGAACCACACTCTTCTTGGCCACCTGGGGGCCACCAGAATTGCTGGCACCCCCTCCAGAGCAATCTTGCGCAGAACCCTGCCCAGCAGGGGGAATGGAGGGAAGACATACAGAAACTGAAAGTCCTGCCATGACATTGCTAGAGCATCCGTGGTCAAAGCCAGAGGATCCTGGGACAGGGAGACAAAGGCCAGTAGCTTGTGATTGTGAAGGGACGCAAACAGATCCACATCTGGTTGGCCCCAACGGTGACACAGAGATTGGAACACCCTGCTGCATAGGGACCATTCTCCCTGGCGAGAGGTTCCCCTGCTCAGAGAGTCTGCCAGCAGATTTTCCACCCCCGGGATGTACACAGCTGATATGCAGGGAACATTGGCCTCTGCCCAGGTCAGGATTAGAGACACTTCCTGGAGGGCCCTCTTGCTCCGGTCCCTTCCTGATGATTGATGTAGGCAACCGCCATCTGGTTGTCCGAGCGCACCTCAACAGGCAGGTCCCGAAGGTGAGGAGTCAACTGAGCCAAAACTAACCTGATCGCCTGCAGCTCCAAGACGTTGATAGGTGTGTGGGCCTCCTGAGGGCCCCACCTCCCCTGGAACCGCAGGGACTTCCAGAAACCCCCCAAACCTGACAGACTGGCATCCGTGGTGACCGTCTCCCAGGAAGGGGTAAGAAAAGATCTGCCCCCCAACAGGTTCCTTCAGTCCATCCACCACGAGAGGGACCTCCTGACCAGGGGGAAAGGCACTCAGACCCTGTCCAGGGACGCTGGATCCTTGTCCCATACTGACAAGAGGTGGAGTTGCAGAGGCCTCAAGTGGAACTGAGCATAAGGGACCGCCTCGAAGCACGCCACCATCAGGCCCACCAGCTGCATTCCCTGCCTGATGGAGGGATGAGGACAAGATAGCAGGAACTGGACCTGTGCAGTCAGACTGTCCACCTTCTGTTGAGGAAGGAAAATCCTTGCCTGAACTGTATCCAGATTCATTCCTAGGAATGGAGTCACCAAGGAGGGGGACAGAGAAGATTTGAGGTGGTTGATCACCCATCCAAATGACTCCAGTGTGGACACCAACAGCTGGGTATCCAATTCTGCCTGATGTAGAGATTGGGAGGTGATGAGAATGTCGTCCAGATAAGGCAGCACACGGACGCCCTGAGCAGAGACATCACGCCAGCCAGTACCTTGGTGAACACCCTGGGAGCTGAGGTGAGACCAAAGGGCAATACCACAAACTGGTAGAGTTGATCCTCCAGAGCGAACCTGAGGAACCTTTGATGACCCGGAAATACAGGAATATGAAGATAAGCATCTTTGATGTCCACAGAAGTCATGAAATCCCCTGGGCGCAGGGAACTGATGGCAGAGCACAGAGTTTCCATGCGAAAGCGTCTGCTCCTGACAAATTTGTTGAGAATCTTCAAGTCCAGAATGGGCTTGAGTGACCCATCTCTTTTTGGTACTGTGAATAGGTTGGAATAGAAGCCCCTGCCTTTTTATCTTAAAGGGACCTTGCAGATGACCCCCAGCTCCAGGAGGCCTTGCACTGCCTGCACTAGCTCCTGAGCTGACACAGGGTCCTGAGGAATCCGGGATCTGATGAATCTTGGGGGCGGCCAGGCAGCAAACTCTATCTTGTAACCGGAGGACACTACCTCCTGAATCCACCGGTCTGAGACATGAAGCCTCCAGACGTGAGCAAAGTGCTGAAGCCGTCCAACCACCCGGATGGGTGAGAGCGCCCCATCATGCCTGGGGGGGCTTGGGAGAGGACTTAAGCTTGGGGCCACAGGAGGAGCCAGGATGTCCACGTCCTCTGCCCCTACCCCAGAAGTCTCCCCGGGCCCCAGTAAAGGAAACCCCCCTCCCTTGTCCACGGTAGGGGGAGTAGAAGGAGCCCTGCCCCCGAAAGAGCCGAGACTGCCGCCTGTGCTGGGGTAACCTGCCTCCCTTAGCAAAAAGGTCCAGGTGGTCCCCAAACGTAGTCCTTTGAAGGGAAAACCAGTGAGGGCCTTCTTGGCAGCGTTGTCAACAGCCCACTGGCGTAGCCAAACCGAGCGGCGTATAGCCACCACAAGGGCAGATGTCCTGGCACACATTCTGATGGTGTCATCCAAGGCAGAGAGGACAAAATTTACAAAAACATCACAACTGGAGAGTGCATTAAACACCTCATAAGGCAAATCATCAGGGGCACTATCAAGAATTCTTCTTAGCAGGGTCCTAATGGCCACAGCAGTAATGGCCGAGGCACAGACCGGGCGCAGCGCCGTCCCCATACATGCAAAGGCGTGGGACGCCAGCTGGTCAATGCGCCAGTCCTCAACATCCCGCAGGGTAGTAGAGTCAGGGGAGTGCATGACAGAGGTGTTAGATAACCCTAGAACCGGGGCATCCACTTCGGGAGGGGATGACCAACACTTTACCACATCAGCAGCAAAGGGATACTTCCTATCCCAACTCTTAGGTACGCCGGGAAGTCTACTGGGACGCTCCCATTCCTTAAGCACAAGGTTATTGAAATGTGCTTGCTCAGGAAATTCCAAGCGTGACTTAGCAGTATGGAACAGTTCCCCCCCTTTGCCTGGGAGCCGCAACAGGGGGAGAAATGGACAGAACCTCAAAAATCTGGGTCAGCAATCTATCAGTATCATCCGGGGCCCAGGGGTCAGAGCCAGAATCGTCATGACCCCTGGGCCTCTCATCAGATGACCCTGAGTCGGAGAATAGCTCCCCTTCGTCCGAAGGGGGTATAGCCACAAAGATGCCAAAACTCATCATTTTCCATAGGGAAAAGAGTGACATTAGGCGTTAAGTGCCACTTTTTAGCAGGGGTCTTACGCGCCAAGGTATTAGCAATTAACTTCTCAACACTAGCCAGTCTAGCAGACACATCAGGCTGAGAATCCCACTTGTATGCAACTCAGTAGGAGTGAGATTTAAGCTTGGGGGGGTAGGTGAAGTAAAACGAGGTGCAGGCCCAACCACTGGAAGGCCAGATTGCAGCGCGAGCACCTGCTCATCACAGGGTACACAGACCCGTGCCTTGTTAGGAATTAACGCTATACAGCAACCCGGGATGCCCCAATAACCCGCTAGGGAAGTGGGAGTAATTACACTAGACCTCACAAGTTAACCAACTAATAGAGGGCCGGGAGAAGCCAATGGATTCGCCCATCTGAAAGACACAATCAAATGAGCCGTAAGCAGACAGCAATAAAAAGGTGAAATAAAGCCGCCCGCGAAGGCACTTACGGACCGCGATAGGTAGAGGTCCGCCACGCAGAAGCCGACCAAGCAGACAAAATGGCGTCGGTATACCTCGAGGGGCGGGCCCGCACTAGCATGACGCGGAACGCGCCAGAGACAGGCCCCGCCCCCCCGAAGAGCGCAAAGCCAACACGTGACAAGCAGCCAATGACGGCGCGCCGGCGCCTGCCAAGCAGGCGGCGGCAATTTTAAGTATAGAAACAGTAAAACAAGTCAGCGCGGCAGCTGACACAAAACATAATGTAATAAAGCACAAAGTCAATACACGTAAATACATACATACACACACACACCCCTCTTTCCCCCCGAAGGCTACAAAGAGAGTGAGGGAGGACAGCGGCTACTTAACATAGGGCCCACCGATAGACAGGGGCAAGGGGCAATAGTGCGGGAGGGGCATCCCATAGAGGCTCACCATAAGCCTAAGCCGCCTACCCTTTGGTGGGGGATTGCGGTGGAGCAGCGCTCCTAAGAGTGGTGCTGCCTACCATGGAATGGGTGGGAATAGTACAGGGCCGCAGGCTAATAGCCCCGCTCACCTGCGAGTAGAGAGAGCCATTTCTTGTCCTTCGCAGTCCAGACTGCAGAGAAAATCTGGGGATTTGTGGGAGGTCCCTGGGTATTTGAGGGGCCGGGAGGAGCCTATTTTCGATGTCTCTGCAGTCCAGCGCCATCTGGCGGAGTAATACCCGATAGTAAGTATTATATCTGGAGCAGGACGTACTGTATACTAAGAATAGTTAAGTTATTATTCCAAGTATACAGCACGTCCTGTTCCAGAATAATCCTTACACATGGGTTATACATCCACAAGATGGCGCTGGACTGCAGAAAAAGACTTGTGGCCACCCCCGGCCCCTTAAATAGCCAGGAACCTCCCACTAATTCCCAGAGTCTTTCTGCAGTCTGGACTGCGAAGATGAAGATGGCTCTCTTCTGCGCAGGAAGTGGGCTTTGCCTAGGGCCCTGCAGGCTTATTTCCACCCATTCTGGACCCACTGCCTCCCAGCCACGGCTGACGGTTCGGGTGAAGGTAGGACAGCACTAGGGTCAGGTGGTGAAGGAGCGTTGCTCCGGGCCGCAAGACCCTGTACCAAAGGGTAGTCGGCGACAGGCTTTTTATGGTGAGCCTCATTGGGATGCCCCCAGCCCCTTTATCCCTCCTTCACCCCCTCCCTTTTCACGCTGTGGTTGTGCAGGACCCCCACATTGCATTCCGCGTGATCGGCAGGGGACGCCCGGGGAGTACACTCTGGTGTTTTTACTAATGTGTTTTTTGTTACTTGTGTTTGGTGTGTGTGGAGGCCGTTGTACGGCGCTCCGCGGTGGTCGGTGCTTTTACTGTGTTTTTTTGTTTAACTGTCATGGCGCCGGGGCGTCACATATTCTTGTTTTCGCGCTCTTTGGGGGGGGCAGGTACCGCGGTTGACGCGTTCCACATCATGCGCCCGCGGCCCGCCCCTCTAGGTACTGCTGTCGGCGCCATTTTGTGGCCCTTCCATTGTGGTGCTGCGACGCGGCTGGTGATCGGCTTATCTGGGCGCTTGCCGGCTTGGTCCGTGAGTCCCTTACGGGGTTTTTTATCTTTGGTTATTATTGTATGGCTAGGGATGCTAATGGTGTACATTATTGTGTCTTGCAGGCGGGTCCCTTGACTGTGGTTCTCTCAGCCCTGCCTATTGCCAATCTCCCACTTCCCCTAGCGGGTTTTTGGGGGCATCCCAAATAGGGTGGCTGTTTAGCTGTGTCCCTGTTCTGATTATTGTGCATACCTTTGTTAAAATTAGCATATGGAGGCTTCTGGGTATAATGTGCTTGGGGTTCCTTCGGGACAAGCCCGGCTGTGTGTTGCGTGTGGGGTTTCCCCTATAAGTCAAGATGTCAGGGTATGTGTAATATCTGCGCCCAGCAGGTACTTGCGCTGCAGTCTGGGTCGCCTGCTACGAGCCCTGGTGCTGAGCCCCCTCTGGCTTCACCTACTCCCCCACGCTTGCATTTGACCTCCAGCGAGGGGGATACTAGCGGTGAGTCTCATCGGATTTGGCTGCACGGGTGGCCAGCATTGAAAAGCATATTGCTGGGTCAGGCCCGCGTAAGGCTTCTGCCAAGAAGCGGCATCTATCCCCCGCTGTTTCCCTCTTCCCTGTTGAGGCCGAGGAATTTTTTGACATCTCAGGTTATGGTCCCCTTGAGAAGGGGGAACTGTTCTCTGATTCAGAATCATCTGAGGAACAACCTAGGGTGTATGGTGATACCGGGTCTCCTTTTGGGGAAGACCAATGGTCCTCAGACGACACTGATAGGTTGTTGTCTCACATTTTTGAAGTGCTTTGTCTTTCCCCCCTGCCGTGGCTCCGCAGCAGCAGGGTGAGCTTTTTCATACAGTGAAGCCACTGAGCAGACTAACTTTAATAATCTGGTGCTCAAGGAATGGGAACGGCCTAGGAAGCTACCTGGGGTGCCCAAGAGTTGGGACAAGAGGTATCCCTTTCCTGCTGATGTGATTAAGCGTTGGTCATGTCCTCCCGAGGTGGACGCGCCCATTCTGGGGTTGTCAAATACATCTGTCATGCATTCTCCTGACACTACTACCCTGTGGGATGGTGAGGACCGGTGCATGGACCAGTTGGCTTGTCATGCCTTTGCCTGTGTGGGGACTGTGCTGCGCCCGTTTTTTGCCTCTGCCATTACAGCTATTGCTATTAAAGGGCTGCTTAAAAGTCTCTTAGATGGGGCTTCTGGTGTTGTGGGAGGAGTGGAGTATAGATCTCTCCTGCTTTGCTATGAATTTGTTTCATATGTTCTATCTGCTTTGGATGATGCCATTAGAATGTGCGGGAGGACGTCTGCTCTGTTAGTGGCTATACGTCGCTCTGTCTGGCTGTGTAAGTGGGTAGCTGAAAACGCTGCTAAGAAGGCTCTCACCGTTTTTCCCTTAAGGGGCTGCGCCTCTTTGGTGAACGCTTGGACTTGTTTGCCAGGGGTGGTAGGTTACCTCAACATAGGAGGCCTTCTCAGCCCTTTTGGGGGACTGGTGCCCCTCTCCCCTCCTTCCGTGCTTCCAGGGCTGGTCAGGGAGCTTCCTTTGCTGGAGCATGTGGAGATTATTGGGGCAGGGGCAGAGGATGTGGCCACCCCGGCCTCCACTGGGGTCCCAAGCCCAAATCCTCCCCTAAGCCCCCTCAGGCATGAGTAGGCGCCCTCACCCATCCGGGTGGGGGGATGGCTTCGGCTCTTTGCTCACGTCTGGAGGCGATGTGTAGCAGACAAATGGATCCAGGAGGTGGTTTCCTCCGGTTACAAGATAGAGTTTGCAGCCTGGCCGCCCCCAAGATTTGAGGGTCATCTGCCCTGTACCTTTCAGGGAAAGGGGCAGAGGCTTCTATTCCAATCTCTTCACGGCCCCCAAAAAGGATGGGTCCCTCAGGCCCATCTTGGATTTAAAATGTCTCAACAAGTTTGTCAGATTCAAGCATTTTCGCATGGAGACCCTGCGCTCAGCAGTCAATTCACTGCGCCCAGGCGACTTCATGACCTCAGTAGAGATCGAGGACGCTTAACTTCATGTACCAATCTTTCCAGGTCATCAGAAATTCCTCAGGTTTGCTCTGGGAGATCAGCATTATCAATTTGTGGCACTGCCTTTCGGTATAACCTCGGTCCCCAGGGTATTCACAACGGTGCTGGCGGGCGTGATGCCTCTGCTGAGAGCTCAGGGTATTAGCATTTTCCCTTATTTGGACGACATTCTGATCTCGTTCCAGTCCTTCCATCAGGCAGGGCTGGATACCCAGGTGGTGGTGACCACACTAGAGTCATTCGGCTGGGTGATCAACCATCCCAAGTCTTCTCTGTTCCCGTCTCTGGTGAGGTCCTTCTTGGGCATGACTCTGGATACATCTCAGGTCAAGGTTTTTCTCCCCCAACAGAAGGTGGAGAGTCTTCAAGCTCAGGCCCAGTTTCTTCTTTCTTGTCCTCATCCCTCCATCCGGCAGGGGATGCAACTGGTGTGCCTGATGGTGTCTTGCTTCGAGGCGGTACCCTATGCTCAGTTTCACATGAGACCTCTGCAGCTACATCTCTTATCAGTGTGGGATGGGGACCCTGTGTCCCTGGATCAGGTGTTTGCTCTGTCCCCCCTGGCCAGACGGTCCCTCTCGTGGTGGCTGGATTCTTGGTGGGCAGAACCTTTCTGTCCCCTTGCTGGGAGACTGTAACCACAGATGCCAGTCTGACAGGTTGGGGGGGTTTCTGGAAGTCCTTGAAATTCCAGGGTCAGTGGGGCCACCAGGAGGCCCATACTCCTATCAACATTCTGGAACTGAGGGCGGTAAGGTTGGTTCTCGCCCAATTGACCCCTCACCTTCGGGGTCGGGCTGTTCAGATCCGCTCGGACAACCAGACGGTGGTTGCCTACATCAATTATCAGGGAGGGACCCGGAGCAAGAGGGCCCTTTTAAGGAAGTGTCTCTGATACTGTCATGGGCGGAGGAGAATGTTCCCTGCATCTGTACATCCCGGGGGTGGAAAATCTGGAGGCGGACTCCCTGAGCAGGGGGACTTCTCGTCTGGGAGAATGGTCCCTCAGCAGCAGGGTGTTTCGCTTTCTGTGCCACCGCTGGGGTCAGCCGGATGTGGATCTGTTTGCGTCCCGTCACAATTACAAACTTCCAGTCTTTGTCTCTCTGTCCCAGGACCCTCTGGCCTTGGCCATGGACGCACTAGCATTGTCTTGCAAGAGCTTTCAGCTCCTCTATGTGTTCCCTCCGTTTCCTCTGCTAGGCAGGGTGCTGCGCAAGAAAGCCCAGGAGGGGGTGGCAACCATCCTGGTGGCCCCGTTAGCCAAGAAGGGTGTGGTTCGCAGACATCGTGCAGTTGGCAGTAGATCAGTACGTCCTGCCCAAGGACCCAGATCTGCTCACTCAGGGGCAGCTGCGCCATCCCAATTTACAAACGCTGGCTTTGATGGCTTGGCTGCTGAAACCTCCATCTTGATGGAAAAGGAGTTGCCTGCCTCAGTGGTTGTCATCATGATTAGGGCTAGGAAGAAGTCCTCGTCCTTTATCTATTACAGGGTCTGGCATGCTTACATTGCATGGTGTGAGTCTAAGTCTTTTTCCTGTAGGGTGTTTTCTGTTCCCAGGGTTCTGGAATTCTTGCAGCATGGTTTGGATTTGGCCCTTCAACTTAGTATCCTTAAGGGCCATGTTTCAGCCTTGGCCATTTTCTTTCAAAGGTCTTTTGCCAACCACCGTTTGGTTAAGACTTTTTTCCAGGGGGTTACTCACGTGCGCCTGCCACGTAAGCTTTTGTTTCCAGTCTGGGATTTGAATTTGGTTTTATCTGCCATGCAGGGTTCTCCTTTTGAGCCTATTCGTGAGGCTGCCTTGCCTATTTTGACTCTTAAGGTAGTCTTTTTGGTGGCTATCACTTCTGTTAGGCGTGTTTCTGAGTTGGTGGTGCTTTCCATCAAACCTCCTTACTTTGAAAGACACCAGGACAAGGTGGTGTTTCGGTTCAAGCCAGATTTCTTGCCTAAGGTTGTGTCTGCATTTCATCTCAATCAGGACATTAGGCTCGATTCAGAGAGACAAAAAAAAACTTCAGTTTTAGTGCTGATCTGTTTTTTTTGTGAAATGTTTCCGTTCTCGTACGAGTGATTCTGTGCATGCATTACAATCCTTCTGTAAAGTTTCCGTCCGTTCGTACGGCAGATTACGAATACGAGTATGTCATTTTCCAGCGTGACTTTTCCGTTTCATTTTCACATGTTACAACGTAGGCTTTCGTTTTTGCCCTTTTCCCATCGTATCCTCCAACGAATCCTTTACGTTTCCCGTTAGATTCTGTTTCCTTTTCAATAAATATTCGTCCAGATGGAAATCCTTACGATCTAGCGCCTGCGCACTACAAACTTAACTCATTAAAGTGCTTGCCTACATATTTGTCACCCTCACTTCTACTACTCAGCTAAATCACTTAGCACTATCCTCCATCTTCCCTTTTGGACCCTTAAAGCTCACCCAAACCACTTAGCACTATCCTCCATCTTCCCTTTTGGACCCTTAAAGCTCACCCAAACCACTTAGCACTATCCTCCATCTTCCCTTTTGGACCCTTAAAGCTCACCCAAACCACTTAGCACTATCCTCCATCATCCCTTTTGGACCCTTAAAGCTCACCCAAACCACTTAGCACTATCCTCCATCTTCCCTTTTGGACCCTTAAAGCTCACCCAAACCACTTCGCGGTTAGGTTCTTCTTCCATTTTAGCCCCCTAAAACTTACCCAAATCACTTCTCGGTCATGTGAATATTCATCTTTAAATATTTCTGGGCCCATTAGTTTTGTGTTAATGTATTTCTTTTGTGTTAATGCACATTCTTACAACTATAAAAAACAAAATAGCAATGGCAGGCCACAGAACATTATTCTTTATCTGTGGTCCCCAACGAGTTGCACAGCTCCTGCATCTCGCCCACCAACTGAAGGACCCTGACACTCAGTTGTGCCACCCTGTTAAAAAACTTAAATTAAAATATTGGTATAACCTTGTTGGGGTTATACTGCAGTGCCCCCCCCCCATATGGTCCAAACACCTAAATCTGGACTTCAAAAGCCCTACCTTACGGACACTGCTATTGGATGTCCCATGTGTAAAATTTATTCTGGAACAGGACATGCTGTGTACTTGGAATAATACAATTCTGTGAGTACTCACCTGTAGAATTGGTATTATACGTATACAGCATGTCCTGTTCCACCCTGCCCTTTGTTATCATTGTTTTTGGTTACCTCTGTATGGTGATTGTTCTTTATGGATTCTTATTCATTTTTGATTCTCCCGGCTTCTTGTTAACTGCTTGTCAATACTGGGAATTAGTGGGAGGTTCCTGGCTATTTAAGGGGCCGGGAGTGGCCACAAGTCTTTTTCTGCAGTCCAGTGCCATCTTGTGGATGTATCACCCATGTGTAAGGATTATTCTGGAACAGGACGTGCTGTATACTTATAATACCAATTCTACAGGTGAGTACTCACAGAATTGTATTTTTTATGTGCAGCAATCTAAATTGTCCTGGAAAGGGATGCATATGAGCACTGTTTGTTGTGTTGGTCTGAATAAATAATTTTTTGCCTGTTGGTCCGCTTTAATGGGAACAAAACCTTTTTCTAATGATCCTGGGTTTTGTGCCGTGACTCCAGAGCATCCAAATTGTGTGTAAACTCCCAGCATAGAACGCTGAATGGATGCAGCAGGATTCCTTTGTGGCCACCTCCTTCTGGCTGTGCATACCTGTGTTAGGCATTTGGATATGCTTGGCATGGCTGTGTGCAGCAGCTAGAGAAATACATGGGTAGCATTAATCTTCAGCACCTCATTCAACAAAAGTAACAGCCAACTGGGCACAGGGCAGGACTGACATCAGAGCTGACTGGCCTGTCACACCCCCTATGCCTCCGAGGCCCTTTGGGGACTATAATAGAGCTATAGCTGTCCTGCCTTGAGGGTAGCCCTGTTACAGCCACTTTATCTTCTATTGGTGTGCATTACAGGCGCAACATACCCAAAACTCAGCATGTACTTTTGAACCAAACCTCAAAGATGAACTGAGCACCTTAAAATTAAGGGAAGGAGTTTTTTGTAGCTTGGGGGGTGGGGGGGTGGTAAGTACTGCGCTGTAATGCAAACCAAACTGGATGGTGTGAATAGGCTGGAGTCCTTGTGATAGACTGGTGTAGCATGGAGCAAATTACATAAAAACAGCTTAGGAGGCATAGCCTCCTAATTTGGATCATTTATTCAGTGCTATGTCAACCAAACACCAATGCTTACTTCCCTGTAAACAGGTATTCAATGGACGCAACATCAAGTAAATGGTTTGTAATAGATTCTCGAACTGGTGAGATCAAAGTCACGTACCAATATATACGAGATGGTGGTCCAATAGGTTCCGGACAGCCCAACGGTACCTACACCGGTTTAATTTTCGCTGAACCTGACGGTAAGGAGACAAACTGTGCCTATCCCCCCCCCCCCCCCCCCAATCAGGGTTATTTACTGAAGTGTGTAGAATTTTTCCATTTCAGTTGTGAAGCTTCTCTATCTCCATCGCCCAATCAGATGCAAACTATTTACATTTCTTAATTTCTTGTGCGTCTATTTGAAGCGGAATTCTAGTCAGAATGTAAACCCCCACCACCCTTCCCTGGCGCTGATGCAGGAGGGGTGTTACAAAGAAAAAAAATCCTTACCTGACCCGCAGTCCAGCACCGCTCTCTGGGACTTGGGAGGCAGCCACAGAAAAGACACAATGCTGCATCCCCAGGCTTCACTTAAATGGGTGGACGGGAGCATGCACAGAGCCAGGGATACGACTCTGTGCTTTCAGCCAAGATGCAGCGGCCAGCACCCGGAGAATGGTGCTGGCCATAGGTTTTTTTCTCTTTGTAACCCCCTCATGCTGCCTCCAGGGAAGGGTGGCAGGGAGGGGATGTTATTGACTGGGGGTTACTGACTGGAATTCTGCTTTAAAGTGGACCAACACCCAGGGGTGATCGGCCCGGGAATCTATAAGATTCCCGGGCCGATCAGCTCACTCACCGCGGGACATCCGAGATCGGGATGTCCCGCGGGGTGAAACCCCCCCAAAAAAACCCAAACTCCTTACCTGACCCGCCGCCGCTTCCGCCTCCCGCGCGTCCCTCTAGACGTGTGCGCACCCGCGCCGACCGTCTGTGAATGGCCGACGCGGGCGCGCGCACGCCGAGAGTGCCGCGCGGGAGGCGGCGGCGGACGCGCTGTCTTGGACGCAGCTGTCACCCGCTTGGACGTCGGCGGGGATTGGACGGCGCGGTCACGTGGGAGCGGTGAGTTTTTGGGGGTTTCTGGGGGGTTTCAGAGAGCGAGACACCCCCGATCGGGGTGCCCCGCCGAAGTGGACCAAAACCCAGGATAGTCAAAATCCTGGGTGTTGGTCCACTTTAATGTGGAAGGAGAAGAAGCCCTGCAAAAAAGGGGGTCATGCTAATTATTTGGTAAACCAAGATGCACTTTCATTGTGAATTACAACCAGAATCTGAGTGAGCCCTATCAAAAGTTACAGGTGATGTTTTTGGGTGGGGGGGGATTTTATTGTGTGTTAAAATGAAAAAGCTCACTCAGATGCAGTTTGACCCATCATGTGTCCTAAATTAGTAATATTATTTGTAATTAGCTTATTGACCTTGATTCAGTAAGAGTTGAAAAAAATTCTCATGGTAGTAAAAAAAAAAAAGCCTGAGAATTTCACTGTTGCTGAATGACCAGATAGGAAGACAATGTAAGTCAATGGTACTTTTTACTACAGTGTAAAAAGAGTAGAAGGTTCTCTTCTTTTGAGTAAAATAACATTGACTTTCATTGTTTTTCTAGTGGGTCATTCAGTAACAGTGAAATTCTCATGCTTTTTCTTATAAAATGAATTTACTACCATGAGAACTTTTTTCAACTCTTAATGAATCCATGCCATTGTGTCTACAATCTATTGTTAGGCTTAACTTTTTTGAATTGAGCGGGGCTTCATCAGCACTTTTGTGGGCTATTCAAGACCCTTTTGAAACATTTGACAGTGCTCCCCTTTTTTTGTCAATGACCATCAATACTTAGTTTAACTTTTTGTTTGGAGAAAGGGAAAGTAAGGTCTAAAAGGCTTTATTTCTCCTAATACAGTACTTGTAACATGGGGACATCCCTACTCCCTGCAGTGCTGACTTTGTCCAATACCAGGGCATGTCAGTACGCCGCACTTCCGTGTTCTAATGATGACAGTAGAACATCAGGTTCGCCAGGTGCGCTGCACATCAATGTGTTGTCAAAGGTCTCTTAATCAACTCCTATAGCTGGTAATTTGCTGTGTGCCTATTATTGCAAATAACAGACGGGAGTGCGCAGGGGAAGCAAAGTCCTTTAGACTTTAGCAGGAAAATACCATTCCTGCGTGGGCCCAATATGTACACTTTTATTGCATATACCAATTTGGGGTGAGTAGGAAGGGGGGAATGGGAGTAGGGATTTTAAAAATCAGACATTCGAACCTACGAGATACGCTTCTTTTATTGGCTGGCAAAATGAATTCATAACTGTTAAAAGAAAATGAGCAGGAATTCTATTATGATGACTGCTATTTTATCCTTTTTTTACATTTTTAGATGATCCTACTCGAACAGGAACAGCCACAGTGGTTATAAATGCTGACGGAACAGGTGGAACAGGTGGTACAGGTGGAACAGGTGGTACAGGTGGAACAGGCGGTACAGGTGGAACAGGCGGTACAGGTGGAACAGGCGGTACAGGTGGAACAGGCACTGCCGGATGTCCAGTGATATCAACAGAGACTAAAGTTTTATGTCTGGACAAAAGGACAGCGATTATTGCTGCCAGTCAAGCAGCACCAAGTTTTCCACCATACAGAATAACTATGGTACCACAGCCTGATTGGTATCTTTTGCCCTTTAATGGTAAGTTGCATTTTATACATCAGAAAATTGGAGACTAGATAAAAAATGATAGGGAGACTGATAGGGAGACTCCCCTGTAGCTGATTAAGCTGAGTTGGGGGCAGTAAGTACAGTAAAAGGATACATGCTTGTCTGTGGGGGTTTTGAAGCTTCAGCGTGTCAATAATAGTAAAGAAACGCCTGATCAAACAGGGCTGCAGTAGAAGAACTAGATTCATTGGAAATATATATATATATATTTGTACTAGAGTTACACATCATAAAGCAATGTTAAACAGCATGGGAAAGCATGTGTAATAAAATAATATTATTACTTGACTTGCCATTAGATTACTAGATTGTGTGGTAGGGTTAGTAAATATTGTATTATGCTTTTGGCTGTGACCATACTTGTAGTAATAGCCAAACAGGAAGTTTATCCAACAGAGAATGCACGGTCAGTGTCTAATTAACCAGATGGATAGTGTGCTAGTCACTGCCTTTCAGGACGTTAACTATACGTTTTCTGTTAAAAATAACTTCCTGTGTCTAATGATTGCACAGGAAATGAAGTCACTAAAATCAAAGTCAGCAAAATGGTTAAACAAATGTAAGTAAAACCTGTCAGCATGGAAGCTCTGGATGACAGCTAGAGGCTTCCGTGCATGGGCAGCAGGTTGTAATTGGAATCCATCGATTGATTGATTGGACAATCGGCTGCGCATGCGTCGTAGGACCCGGAAGAGGTGATTTTTTCAGGCAACCAGGGGGGTTTCACACAGTGGAGCTCCCAGATCAGAATTCAGTCATGCCCCAGCGGGGAACCCTCTGATCACACGTTTTCTTCCTTACCACTAGGCCACGACTGCTCCTGCCCCATCATTTCAAAATAATAAATGCAGAAATAGTAACTGTGCTCTAGGAGATTTATATACCCTTTTTTTTTGGGTGGTGATAGCGGTACAGTCAGTTAATATAAATGAAATAACTTAAATACCAGTTCTTTGATAACCACATCTATTAGCAAATGCGGAACTTCCAAGTTTTCTATATAACTTTGGACCAGGGAGGGTCCTGGTTCACAAGGACTCTAAACTAACCTAACCCACCTGTTATGCCATTAGTGAGCCCTGGATTAGAGAACTACTCCCCCTTTTCCTAGAAGAACTCCGTCCGTTGGGGAACATAAAAATTTAGCACACATGTGGGAGCTTTACCTCCTCCTATAGGAAACACTTTCTTGCTTGGGGACCCAAGAACTTCAGATTATGTGTGTGTGACTACGTCCATGTTCGAGTTCAGTGTCCAGCTGGCACTAGAAGTGTCCTCACTTATGAGAGCCAGCCCCATCATTCTGGGCCAAGCTCAAATGCCGCCGCCATTCACCAGGTATAGGATAGTGGCCGATGCCAAGTCATAGCAGCACTTCCTGCTGCATGCTTTGTGATCGCCCCCCACCACAGCCAACCCCCAAAGTTCGGGTCCCCATTGATTTCAATGGGGACCACGTTCGGGCTTAAAGCTCACATGAACTTTGGGGGGTTTGCTCATCCCAAGTTTCTGTACTTCTCTTTTTTACGTGTGCCCTTTATCTTTCTCTTTCCTTATACTTTCTTTTTCATCTCTTTGCCACAAGCCACCCCTCTCTTTCTAACTTCCAGTTTTCTTCCTCCTTCATTTTCCCCTTCTCCTTTTTACCTTCTTTTTAAATTTTTATCACTTTTGCACCATCACCTACACTTTATACCTGTCTATGGTTTCCTATGTTTTCACCATCCTCTTCCTGCACATCGTTTTCCACATTTCCTTGGTCATTTTCTCTTTTCCACATTTCTTACTTCTTTGTTTCACATTTACTCATTCTCTTCCTCCCTTTTTTTTTCTTTCCCTCCTCTTGCTTTTCCACCATCCTCTTTCTTTTTATCCCCTCCTTTTTCCTCCCTCTTTTGTGCTCCAACCACCTCTCTGTCTGCCTTTATTCCAACCTCTTTCCCTATCTTTTCTGTGTTCTCTCTATGTTCAGAATTCTCTCCATTTCCCCCTCTCCTTTGCCTCCAACTTTCTTTCTCACATTCTTTCCATCTTTTTATCATGTACCTTCTATCATGTTTCTCCCCCTTCCCCTCCATGTGTCCCTGTCAGCCAGGTGTGAATGTGTGTGTGTGTTTGATAGGATTTATCCTAAGGCCGGCCCTGATATAGAATGTAATGATTTCCTGCTTTTGTATTTTTAGATACGGCCCAGAGTTTGGTTGCTGGCCCAACAGTGGGTGTTCGGAATTACACCTTCCAATTTTATGTTACGGACAGAAATAATCTCACGTGTCCAAGTCCTTTCTCAGTCCCTGTCCTGACCTGTGACTGCAGTAGTGCTACTGGAACTTGTGATGCTTCAAAAATGACTGGAAAAAGTGTATCTCTTGGTCCCGCTGCAATTGGGCTCATAGTTTTAGGCTTCTTAACACTTTTGGGTAAGTAATTATTATTAATTAATTATTATAGTAATTTGTTCATTTTCTATTTGCACCTGATGCTGAATCAATCCCAATTTAAACAATGAATGTGAAGGGCAGTTTTATCTCCCCAAAAAGATACAGAATTGTTTTTACTTGGTGCTGAAACTGCCATTCATTTTGTATCACTTGATCACAGATGTAACACTTCTATTTTATTTTCACCTTTAGAGAACTTTTTCATCTTCTGCTTAATTGACTCCTATATGGCTAACCTTAAAACCAGCTCCAGGCAAATAAAAACAATATACATATATACAAAAAGTAATCTCTGACTTTAAAGGTATCAACATGCTCAGCCATGTGGGAAGAACCTCCAAGGAAGTAATCACAAAGGGGGTCTCCAGTAGCTGTATCTATGTTCTATACACCCAAAATGTTATGTAATTATGAATTGCAGAAGCACAGCATCTGGTGGACAAAACCTTAAAACCTGAACAAAGTGTTTCCCCTCCTTTCATACTGTAGATTGCACAAGCAGGCTCTTACACTGCTAATTAATTATTATTAAGCAAGACATCTTGTAAGCAACCATGCAGGATGTTTTTGTTTGTCCTTCTTGGCATAAGTTAAACTGTATAAAATGAATAATTGATTAAATGTATGACTGCAATCAATAAGTGCTGGATATTATTGTGTTATGTACAGTTAATATATTACAGCTAATTTTACTGCCCTCCTCTCTTAACAGCGGCTCTTCTGTTACTACCGCTATGTGTATGTGGAGCTGCTGCTGGGCCAAAGTTTATTCCTGTTGCTGCCGGCTATGAAGGGGTCTGTCACCCTGGAGTATTTGAGGGGGCAAAACCAGAAGATGTGGTTAGTTGTTAATTAATGTTTTTGTATAATACATTTAACTAATATGGAGCTAAAGTGATGTTATGCAGCTTCAGATTAAGTTTGGTGTTAGCAGTAAATACAGTTAATGATCTTTTTTGTGGGGGCCCACTATGACTGTTGCTATAGGGCCTAGTGAATGCTATGTACACTCCTGACACCCAACAACATCTTTTTTCAACTGGTAATTGACCCATGTTTGACCTTTGTCAGTCAGAACCATTTTAACCCTTTAAGTGCCAGCCTACCTGGAGTTTTTGTCACACTCTGTTGCCAGACCATTTTGCACTATTTTGCACTCCCCATGTTCAAATGTGATTTTTGAAGGGATTTCCAGGGATTTCCCAGGAAAATGATATATTGTTTTTTTCAGCAGAGTCTGAGCTTTAACATGAAATGTCTTGTTTGTCATTTTTTAGGTGTATTCTCAATATTTTTTGGCGAAATATGTGCAAAGAAATTAAAAAAATCATTTTTTTACAATTTGTAGTGTTTTTTTGTAATAAAAAATGTAAGTTTGTCAATAAAATCTTATTGCGTGTGAAACCCCAATTTCTCACAGTTACAGCGGTACCACATATGTATAGGTAGACACCCTTTCCTGCCCAGGAGACTCCCCCAAACTGAAACAGAGCTTTAGGGGATTTTCAGAAAAAATACAACTGTGATATGTGCTATGCGCACCTTGCAGTTTTTCCAGAAAAACAACCCTTTACATTTGAAATACCCCCCACAAACTATATATTCTCTGGAAGTACACACCTCAGGCTTTCTAGGCGTACCAGGCTTGTTGATGTGGCCACAGTTTTCTAGAAGTAATCCCTCAATGTATTCTTTGGTTGCAAAGAGTTTCCCTAAAAAAAGGATAAAAAAGCAGAATCAAAGCCACATTTTCCTAAAAAACTATATACAAACAAGAAAAAACAAGTATAATCTGAAAAAGCAACATCCCCCGAACAGAACGATACCCAACATGCATAGGTTCTGTCAAGGGAAGAGTTGCCAAACACCCCAAAGTAAAGCATGAGCATAACGGTAATTTTTCTTGAAAATTTCAGCTCTGCAGACAAAGTGCGCACCTTGCGATTTTTCAACCAAAAGAACCCTTTACATTTGGAATATCCCCCATAAACCATATATTCCCTGAAAGTACACATGTTAAGCTTTCTAAGCGTACCCAGCTTGTTGTAGTGGGCTCATCTTTCTGGAATTAATCCCTCAAAAAACTCTTTGGTTGCGCAGAGTTTCCCTAAAAAATGTATAAAAAAGCAGAATAAAAAACACCTTTTCCTAAAATATAAATATGCAAACAAGAAAAAACAAGCTAAGTCTGAAAGTGCAAGGTCCCCCGAACAGAACAATACCCAACATGCAGAGGTACTATTAACCCTTTTAATTGCCAGCCTACTTGAGATTTTGTCACCCTCTGTTGACAGGTCATTTTTCCCCATTTTGCGCCATGTTTTGCGCCATTTTTGCTGGAATTTTCAGGAAAATTATATATATATTTTTTGCAGCAGAGTTTAGGCTTTAACATGAAATGTCTTGTTTGTAAATTTTATTTATTATTAATTTTATTTATTATTAAGTAAAAAAAAATAAATAAATAAAAAATTTTTTTAGAAAATTGCCTCCTTTATTTTAAATAAAAAAATGTATTTGATTAGGGAAAACCATATTGCATGTGAAAGCCCCATTTCTACCGATTAGAACGGTACCACATATTTATCGGTAGCCCCCTGTTCCTGCCCAGGAGACCCCTCTAACTGAAACAAGTAATTTTTAACATTTACAAATAAAATACAACTACCATCCACACTACAAAGGGTTAAATCGAGAGAAAAAAATGACATAGGGTCCCCCCTCCCGGGAGGGGGGGGGGGCATTTTTTGGGGGGAATTTTTAAGGGTTAAAAATCCTTAAAAAAAAAAAAAAAAAATGACATGGGCCCCCCCTTACCCAAAGTAACCAGCCCGGGACCAGCTATGTAGGGCTTGTAGGAACGGGGCGCAGGGGCCAGCTTTTGTGGCCCCTGGCCCTGCAGGCTACAAGCCCACATAGCCAGTGGGCCCGGGCTCTTCTGCCCCCCCCCCCCGGGCTTTGGGGAGGCAGGTAATGGGGGTGCCGGGGGTTAATGGCAAGTCACCGGCTAGCGCAGGTGACTTGCCACCTCCCCCAGCCTTGTGAACTGGTATAGGGGTCATGGACCCCTTACCAGTTCACAAGGGGTTAAATGTAAAAAAAAAACACAGACACACAAAGAGAAAAAATATTTTATTATTATTTTTTTTTTTTTTAATACTTACCTCCCATCCATAGTGGAGCACTCTTTCAGCCTTTTATAGCTGCTGGATGACAGAAAACAAAAGGGTTAATAAAAAAAAAAATGACATAGGGTTCCCCCTCCTAGGGGGGGGGGACCCCATTTTTTTTTGGAATTTTAAGGGTTAAAAACCCTTAAAAATCCCCCCAAAAAATGACGTAGGGTCCCCCCTACCCAGCATTACCGACCCGGGCCAGCTATGGGGGCTTGTAGAACAGGGCGCAGGGGCCAGCGTTGGTGGCCCCTGGCCCTGCAGGCTACTAGCCCACATAGCCACTAAGTGGCCCGGGCCCTTCTGCCCCCCCCGGCCGTTGGGGAGGCAGGTAATGGGGGGCTGGGGGTTATGGCAAGTCACCCGCTTGCCGCAGGTGACCTGCCATACCCAGAGCCTTGTGAACTGGTATAAGGGGTCTCATGGACCCCTTACCAGTTCACAAAGGGTTAAATAAAAAAAACACCACACAAAAGTATTTTATTTAAAAAAAAAAATTTTTTTTTACTGTACTTACCTCCGATTGTAAGCTCCTTTGTCCCGCGCCGCTCTGCTGACAGATGCCAGTGATCGGCCAAGGGGGCGGGGCTTAGCGGCAAGATGGCGGCCGCCATCGAGGAGGAGAGAGCCTCCCGGGCTCTCTCCTGAAGATCGGTAAGTCCTGGGGGGCGATCGGAGGCCCCCCAGGTGAAGAGGAGGGACAGCGGGAGCCAGCGCACACACAGGTAAGTGAATGTCATTTTTTTTTTTTTACAGTTAGCAGCTGCTGCTGCAGAAGCGGGGGGGGGGCGGCCTATTCCGGGGGCTCTCCTGGAGCCATCCGACCCCCCACGGGGGATCGGATGGCACCAAATTAAAGAGGAGACCCGGCCGGATCCAACGAGGGGTCAGGTGAGTAATTTTTTTTTTTTTTTTGCCCACTAGCAGGGGTAAATGCCAGGCACGTAAATTTTACGTGGCTGGCACTTAAGTGACGGAGAGGCAACCACGTAAATTTTACGTGGCTGGCATTTAAAGGGTTAATGGTTGTGCCCATTCTAACAAAATATAATATAAACATGGTGCAAATGATAAACTATTTATACATTAATGCATTCTATTATTATATTTTTTCACACAGGACATGTCAAATATGCTTATGACTACATCAGGACAAGGATCAGGTAAGTGTAATTTAAATGAAGTTAACACTGAAGGATGAAAATTCTGAAATTGAAAAGCTATAACACTATAGATTTTTTTATATTTGCAATCATCCAGATGACTTTGTAATATTGATACATTGGATATTTTAGTAGCTTAAAAAAGACTACTTATACCCTTGGCTGTTTTTCAGAGATTCACACAAGCAATATCATGGGTGTAGGAGCAGGAGGAAGCACAGCAGGAGGAGTAGGATTAGGTGGTATCGGTGGTATTGGTGGGATCGGTGGCATCAGTGGCACCGGAAGAGAAGCTTCTACTAACGGCGCATTTGAAGTTAACACCCTTTTAACAGAGGGAGGAAGGTTTGGTGGAGATGGAGACTTTAACGGTTCAGTCATGGGACCACCATATACCAAAAGCAGCACAATGAACATGGCCTATGTCGAAAATTACTTTGCTGATGTAAGTTGAAAATTATTTAGTGTTATTAAGCATATTAAACACCACTTCCGCCATTAACTTTGACATTATATTCATACCATTAATTTAGAAAGCAGAAGCTTTTGCCAATGAGGAGGAGAGTCGCCCAGCAAATGACTGTCTTCTCATCTATGACAATGAAGGAGTTGGAAGCCCAGCTGGATCTGTTGGGTGCTGCAGTTTTATTGCAGATGATCTTGATGATGCTTTCTTGGATACACTGGGACCAAAATTTAAAACCCTTGCAGAAATATGTATCGGTTCAGAAATTGCACCCATGGCAACATTTGATGAGCCAAGATCACGTGCCAACATTCCTGTTATTGAAACTGATACCAGTGTTCTAGTAGATGAAGCTAGCTTGAATGTGTATGGTAGCCGCTCTGTACCATATAACAGTTCTACTTATGTCAATGAAAGCTCATATTCATCAACTAACCTTCAACCTGCTAGGCTTGTACCAGAACCTATCATTCCAAGTAATGTTCTTGTAACAGAAACATACACAACCACTGAAAATCCCAGAAGAGCAGTTGTCCGTACTGTGGAGCCACCTGCTTCAACCAGCCTTCTAGTCACTGAAAGAGTAGTTGGATCTACCTCTACACCACGTACTGTGTTTACAGATATACCAGAAGGTAATGTCATTGTAACAGAGAGGGTAGTCCGTCCAGCATCTGGAGTGCACGATTTTCTAGAATTACCAAGTATGACACGCCTAGCAGATGCCTCCAATGTTGTTCTCAGAGAACGAGTTGTAGCACCAAGCACCTCAAGGCTATCTGGAGCATTCAACTTCCCAGACATAGGGGATAGTCAGAATGTTGTGGTCACTGAGAGGGTAATACAGCCAATGTCAAATGTCACTGAGAGGGTAAAACAACCAATGTCAAATGTCACTGAGAGGGTAATACAACCAATCTCAAATTTCACTGAGAGGGTAATACCACCAATCACAAATGTCACTGAAAGAGTTATACAGCCAATGTCAAATGCTCAAGGGGGTTTAAGTATTCGTCCTGAAATGGGTAGTTCTCAAAATATATATGTAACAGAGAAAACGGTAGTGTCTGGCCCATCTGTAACAACCCATATGCTAAGTGCAGAACCTTTGCTCACACAAACAGTAGGCTCAACTTCTCCTAGAGTTACCCGCAGCTCACATACTAAGTACAGCACAGTCCAGTATACTAAAAAATAAAAACATGTTTCATGTACCCCTCATGTTCCATTTTGAAATTTGAAAATGGTCCACTGAACAGAATGACTAGAAAATACAAACCCTGCCTCCCTACCCTGCACTTCCAGATAGTTCACAACTGACTGTAAATGTGGTAGTTGGGCTGCAATCCACCAAAACATTACAAGAGCACAATTCAGACAATGGTAATAATGAGACCTTTCCAGAGCATCTCCATTTCCAGCAGTGTGCTGTAGATGCTGTAATAGGGCTCCAAAGTTTGCCTTTCCTTTCTGTTCCTCCATGACCATCTTAAAATGTGGTCGCACAGCTACATCTATCCCTCAGCGCTCCCAGCAGAGCTGACCTTTGGGGTTTGTGAAGTGTGATGCCACACACAGCGTTTGACTAGAGGGGCGCCATCTTAGGCATTTATAAATAGTTTTATGTTTCTTTATCCCCTGGGGGCCGCATGCCACTCACCCCCAATGCAATAACTGTCAGCAGCGCACCTGCAATGCCCCATGTTGCTATGCAACCATTTCCCACCAATGATGATCAACTACACCCATTTTAGCAACATGATGATTTGGGGGAAGCCCCCCCCCCCCCCACACACACACACACACACACCATTTGATGAAACATTGATGTTTAGAAGTTAATATGTTTTTTTTTTAGTGAATGTCAGACTTATGGCTCATTTGACTATAGGGGAGCCCACGCACTAGATGCCCAGGTCTGGGGGTGCCACCCAGTAGTCCGGCACAGGGCACCTTTTAACGTAAGGCCAGCAATGGCTCCCAATATGAGCAAGCCTAGGAAGGCTGCACTTGCCAGGCATGCTCGCCCTGCGAACACTGAGGGACCGGGGCAGCCATGCAAAAACATTTGGAGAGTTGCTGTGGAAAATTGTAAGAAAGGAGGGGCAAACTTTGGAGACCTGCAACAGCACACCTCAGAAAATGGAGAAGAGGCACATGGGGCAGGCTTCAAGTCAGCTGCTTGCTGTCTTATTATTGCTATTGCCTGGACTGTCTCTTTTAGAAGTAGGCATAAATATATGTGTGTTTATAAAGGACATTCCAAATGGAAGGAAAGTTCTTGTCAGGGTAAATGTAAAAAAACTATATTACATTGTATTACATTGTACATCATTTAATTTATAAATGTCCTATAACATAGTTCACCTAAAGATATGCAGCCAACATTAGTGTAAGATATGTACATTTTAACTGTGGTGTGTATATAATTCTAAAGTTCTTAGGGGGTTTGCACAGTCATTCACAGTCATTCACATTGACCAAAAGGGAATTCCTGCTACATGGGTATAAATGATGCATAAATATTAAATCCCTCGAGCAAAAGCCGAGATGAAAACCACAAACTATATCCTTTCACTTGAAACTTACCACACATGGTACAGATTATCTCCCCTTGACACCCAATGTTAGAAAGTGACTTTCTAGAATTACATTAATTAATACGTGCATATCAGAAGTAAGCAATGCAGTGGCAACTATTATATATGTTTTACAGCCCCCCCCCCCCCCCCCCAAGATCAGGCTGACATGCTTTTCTAAAGAGTATAGCTTGTGTAAGTCCGCTTTGCTGCACTTATACGTAACCGCTAAAGTCCTGCTCACTGTTCTCTTTAGTCAGGCCTGAGGATGTTGACCACCATTGCTTTAAAGTGAACTTCCAGTAAAAAAAAAAGCTGAGTAAATTGCTTCCTCTCTTATGATCAGTGGCATAAGCAGTTTGAGAGGGCTTAACCGCATGCAGATGTTGTGGAATGGCATAAAGATTAATCACTGAATTACTTGGGGGTGGCCATCTTGCCACACACCTGATAGTCCTTCTTACACATGAAAATTAGTGGGGTGCTGTGCCAGCGGCAATTCATGTTGAACTAAGAGAGATCTATGCCTCAAAAATAAGGAGAATCTGACTGTCATTTTTCACACAGGCAAGCACTAAATAAACAGCTAATGTAGCAATAGATATCTGTGTAAGGAAAGTTGTTACAATGTATCTCTATGACGCTAGTGGCCAGTCAGGGGATACATTGTATTTTATTCAATGATGAGTCAGTATAGCAGAAGGCTTACTTCTTCTGGCTAGAAATAACACATGATTGCACAGAGCAATGAGGCAATTTAGACTCAGCTCCTTCGTGTGTGCGGCAAGATGGTAGCTTCCACACATGTTTAAGAGTGCAAAATCTGCCTGGCATTCCAAGCATCTGCATGGAGTTAATCACTCTGAATACGCTTATGTCACAGATTGCCACACACGGGCTTTAGGGGAGCAATGTACCAAGCTTTGATTTTTTTGAATGGAGGTCCGCTTTAAGTATACTGTGTTTTAATTGCATTGTCATTGACGCTTTCAGTATAGCTTTAGGTAACTGGGCTGTAACCTTCCCAATAGGTTAAAGTAACTGTAAATATTTATTTTTTAAACAACTCCATAGCTATTTTTTTAAGAATTAAAAATGCAGTTTCCTGTTGTATACAGTACACACTTGTTGCATTTTGTTAATTGGTAATTAATGTTAAAATGGTAATTAATGTAATATGTTAATTCAACAGAAAACAGGGTTTAAGTACCTCCGTTTGCTGTCTATGAGTTCAGAGCAGAGGACATAATAGTCAGAAAAGCCCAAACCTGTCCTACCTGTTTTGGCAGATACTGAATCCCCCTACTGCTAAAGGTTCTAACTGCTAGACCAGACTTTCTATTCAAAATAGATATTCCACCTTTTACCTTTAGTGTTTAAATGTAATATCAAAATGTATTACCTAAAATGTCATTATACCACTTGGTTGTTGGGCATATACTTGTCTGAACCTCAAGCAGGCTTAATCCCCCTCAGCCCTGTATCCTTTATATTTGCCACTTTAAACCCTTAAAACCCAGAGGACTAAATCATACAGTAACTGTTGTATATTTGTTGAATAATGAGTTTCTTTATCTTGTTTTTAAGTATAATAAAGTATTCAAAGGGACATTCATGACAAAGAGTTAAATGCCTGCTCTTTGCTTGCCCATGCTGGCTGACAGGGCGGCATCTTTCATTCACTAGCACATTGCATTTCCTGATAAACTCTATAGAACCTGATTGCTTCTGCTAACTCATCATCTCAGCCCCCTAAATGAATTCACTTACAGTATGACATGCATGGAAAAGTCATCCCATGCAGAGTGATGAAAGCTGTTATATAAAAACCTACAATATACATTGGGGCAGTGGAAATCTGTTCATATAATTAATAATGTACTGTAAAAGTCTATACAAAAATACATTTTACACAACAGAATGTTGGTACAATATAACAGATGTATAATTTGTATTTGTATCATCTGTGTCAATGAGCAAGAACATTAAGGTTGTATTTGTGTAGCGAGGGAGGAATGGGAGCTAAATAATAGATACAAACTGTTTTTAAATTACATTTCTCCTTATAGAAATAGGTAGAAATTAAAGGGCATCAGTAGGAAGATAAAGGTAAAATAAAAAGACACTTTAAGCCCCATATAGCTGCGCTCCACGGGTATTTTTTTAAATAAAAACCTACCTATGTTTTAAATCATGGCACCAGTCTTCAGCCTTAGAGCAGAGCTGGGAGCATGGCTTACCCCGTAATGGGGGGATGTTTCCAGCCACAGACTCAGAGCTAGTCCTTCTGTTTGGGACAGCAGATGAGGAGCCACATTTTTAAACTGTGGACCTTATATCAGAGGCATGGGATTTTTTTTTATTTTTTAACTGTCTACAGATTCCCTTTAAATGCACAACATTCATATTTACCCTTAATGTGCTTTAATATGGTCATTTTTTTATCTTTTATTATTTAAAATGAGATTTGCACCTTATTACAAATTACTCATCAATTTAAGTAACATACATAAAGTGCAGGCATTTAAAGGTAGAAGGCTCATGGTAGGTAAAAGAGAAACGAATATATCTACCCCCCACCAAAATCTTCTACCCAGATCCAGATTTCCAATATAAACTTAGAATTAATCCAAACGAGAAGCAGCCAGAGCTTTTCTCAATTAGCACACAATAAAGTGAAATTTAAAATATTTTTCTTCTATTTAAAAAAATCTAAATTATCCGCAAGTGCGTTTGGGCAATCATACAATGCAATCATACAATATAACTTACATGCCAAAGCTAAACGGGTCCCAGACAACAAAGAAAGGAAGGGTGAAAACAAGTATACGCTCCATCAGCCACTCCGTCTAGTAAATAATGTCCAGATACGTTACAGAATAACAGCAGCCTATGGGAAATTCAAACAGTTTTTGTGAAGCTAAATTTTAATGTGTTTGGATTTCCCATAGGCTGCTGTTATTTTGAATATCTACACCATTAAAAATAACTTGAACCAATCACAGGTGCAGGCGAGTTTGATTTTTAAAATAGAAGAAACTATTTTTATTTAACTTTCTGTTCTAAGCGATGAAAAGTCTCTCCAATCTCAGCCTCTCCATAAAATCCAAACTCATCCAGATAATCTCCCAAGTGCTGGGATCTATAGCTGCAGATGAAAAAAAGAGAATGTATCTCTATGTCACTGTGTGCATGGGGGGGTGCACTAATTCAGCACATTCTCCTTTCTGAGGCAGACCTGGGGCCCCACACTTAGATCTTTAGAACTGTTAGACCCAGAGAGGTGTACTTTGGGATTCAGTTGTGAGTGTCCCCCATTTGTTTGCCACAGTTGGCCTTTACCGAAGTGTTGCCCGCTATTTAACTACAGATTGAATGCCCCTGCATTTTTATGAACAAATTGTATGCAATATTTTTGTATTTCCAGTAAATGTTAATAAAGCACTTTTAAATAACTTTATGCTTTTGTTTTTTTTTTTTTAATCTTTTTAACACTCTTATATATTACATTATATTTAAGGTAGGTCGATATTACAGACTGAAGATTTACAATGATTAATATTAGCCTTCGCTCACTGGCCATAAATAAAGAAGCAGAACAATTGGCTCTGTAGGGCTTCTTCATTAAAAATCTTAGGATTCAGATGCCTTCCAAAGCTTTATGTCTGCTATTGTGTAATGCTACACCATCGGAGTGAGCTTGTAGGCTGACATTCTAATATAATACAGGGTACCCTATTGAAGCCCACTTTGTTTAAAGCAATGTCTTCTAATTTATATGGTAAGCCTTAATTTAGAAAAAAAAATATTTCTAAGATCTTGCTGCAATCAAATTTGCCACTCTGTGCAAATTTCAGCAGATGTGATGATCGGCCAGTGGGGGCTCACAGAACATAGAGGGTGGACATGCCACTGCAGAGTGGGGCACTGTGCTCAATACTGCTTTGACCGCTGTGAGTTCCCAGAAATAGACAATTATGCTGCACGGGCCAGGGGTTTGCCTAGCAGATTTTTGGTCTGCTTTAGGGTTGCTCTGCTCTGCGACTCAACTCCCCACAGCCAAACCTTATCAGTTTAAAGCGAAACCAAAATCTTTCCCTGATCCACACCCCCGCTCCATTGGCAACCAATAAAGTTTGCAGGGCAGTATGTAAATCCAGACTCACTGCTTCAAATGAGTTGAGAGGCAGGGCTTTATCCCAGCTATCCTGTTTTCCACAGATGGGTCAGAGCAACTGTTAGTGGTGCCAGGCCCCCAATGTCCCCATATTGGGCTCAGTCATAGACAGGGGCACAACCTGCTGCTAAAGAGGAGGCAGAGCATGGCACATACTAGTATGAGATAGCACCAGCACCATGGGTGATGAGGGGGCCAGAGAACTATTTCACCTAGAAACTGCCCTAGGCAAACCTCATATGCAACTGTAGTATTTAATGACAGATATTGAAGATATAGATGGCACAAAATAAATAATACACAAAAAAAATATTAGAACCAAAAAAATTTGACTTGTTCTATATTTTTTCTGCCTGTTCTATAGGTTTGCTTCACAAAGGGATATCAGTGACCAGAATGTTTGTAGACATGACTGAGACAACTACAAGGTGTACACATGTATTTAAAATATGAATGTAGAGATTTAGTTAGTTTTAACAAATGTTTAGAAAAAAATATATATTCTGTGCTAAATTCCTTCCCTTTGTGTTTACTGATAAACTCAATTCATCTAAGACAATGCTCCCTCTAGTGGCTAAAATCAGGCCAGAAACAGTGCTCCCTCAAGTGGCTGAAATCAGATCATAGTTTAAAGCACTCAACTGCAGAGTGGCCTAGATTCAGTTCCTAATGGTTAGGAAGAATATATGTTCATGCCCAAACACACAGTATTTTGGGGGTTAGTTTGTTATATTTAGTTAGAAGAGGGAGGTTGTGATGCCGCTGTATAGAGCCCTGGTGAGGCCACAGCTAGAATACTGTGTGCAGTTCCGGAGACCTCACCTGCAAAAATACATTATTCAAATAGAACGTGTCCAAAGGCGGGCAACGAAAATGGTGGAAGGACTTAAACTTAAAACTTATCAGGAGAGACTTAAAGAACTTAATTTGTACAGTCTGGAGGAAAGAAGGGAGAGGGGGGACATGATTGGGACCTTTAAATATGTGAAAGGATTGAATAAGGTTCAGGAGGGAAGTGTTTTTAAGAAGAAACTTAATGATAGAACACGGGGGCACAACCTGAAGCTAGTCGGGGGGAAGATCAGGAGCAATGTTAGAAAATATTATTTTACAGAAAGAGTAGTAGATGCTTGGAACAAACTTCCAGCAGAGGTAGTTGAAAAATCAACAGTCACTGAATTTAAACATGCCTGGGATAAGCACACATCTATCCTAAGATAAAGAGTACATACAGTATACACATAAGGGCAGACTAGATGGACCGTATGGTCTCCTTCTGCCGTCAACCTTCTATGTAGTTTATTATTATTAGTGGCTAGTTTAATATTTATTACCACAATGCAATTTGGGTACAAAATTAATTTAATATGAGCTGTAATTTTAATCCACAAGCAGCCACCACTAGCTAAAACAGCAAAAGAAATAATTAGGAAAACAAAAGCCATTCTTTTGTATTGAGCCAGAAATGAGAGATGATTCAGTGTAGCTTCCTCACGACTGGGTGAGTATATTGATATCTGAGATGTTGATTTTACATCTGCTTGTTTTTTACAATATCATTCCATGATTATTGTTTTATGTTATTTTTTTAAGGGATTTTGATTTAATGCAGTCTCTATTACTCCATATTTGACTACAAAGCTTGGGAATCAGATGCCACCCCCCCAACAACCACATTTTTTGTTGGTACACTAAAACTCTACTAATTATTAATGTACCTCTGGCAGGTGTATCAGTTTTCAACTGGGATGTATTTAGCGTTCAGAACAAAGAACAATTGATTTGTCTGTAAAAACAGAAGCAGCATAAAGGTACGTCAACTTAAAAAAAAATATATTAGATTTTAATAATGGCCTAATAACAAATGTATTGTTCCAACAGGTACACGGCTCGAGTAGATCAAGGCTACGAACCTGGTAAGACAATTTTAATGCAGTTTTGAATTTGAGTGACTGTCATACTCACCTTTAGTCCCCCGCATCTTCTTCTGGTTCAGTACCATTTGCTGCTTTCCAAGAAGAGTCCTACAGTGTCCATGGTCGTCCGCTGCTCACTGGTGGCACAAGGTACCAATGGGCAAAGCCTTGTGCCAGTCACAATTCCACAAGCACTCTTACTCCATTCACTGCATTGCAGTGGAATGGGAGGTCAATGGCTGATGGTTGTGAAGGACGCCAGTAAGCAGGCGCACCAGGGGAACTGATCTCAGAAGTCAGGATAAACCAACTGCAGGGGACGGAGGAGTATGACTTTGTTTTATTTGTATCTGGATTCTGGATGAGGTCTTTAATTATATACTTTTTTTTTCCTATTTCCAGACAATTTTACCACAACATTGTTGTATAGGAATTTTAATCAATCAGGCTTTTGAAACCGAGTGTATAGTGTGGTTAATTAAGGGTTAATTCAGCACTGTATTTTTTTTTTCTCACTTTTTTTTGGAGAAAAAAAAACGCCTTTTCTCATGATTTTTTTCCCTCGATGCAATTCAGCGCTATATTTAGCTGTGAAGATTTTTTTTTAATTGCAAGCTAAATATGCTGCTGAATTGTACTGAGGACAAAAATCGTGACAAAAAGTGTTTTTTTTCTCCAAAGGCGCTGAATTAACCCTTATGTGTTTTTCTGTCATGAAAAAAAAAAACGGTTCAGAATCAGCCCTATAGTGGGAGATGTCACAAATACCCTCCCAACGAAACTCACTCACTGCTGGTAGTGATGTGACGTGTTAGAGTTTGCGTTCCAATATTTTCTATATTCTCTTGTCTGTTGGGCATCCCAATTCAGGATGTCCAGTTGGTGGGGGTTAATTGATAGGTGGCAGATGAGAGATAATTACATTTTTCTAATGAGGTCCCCATAAATAGAAATACCCTATGGAATATTCAATTACGAGGCAGAAAGCACCAAATCTCTTGGGTGACCAGCCAATCGGTGGCTTAGACTTCATCTAAAGGGATCATGGGAAATAGTGCACCCTGTTAGCTTGGAAGTGGGCCAGGGCTGTGTAAATTACAAAAACATTGTGGCTGCCACCCCACCCAACCACCAGGGCATCTCGATCAGAAAAGCTCATGCGCATTAAAACTTTTTTGTACCTTAAAGAGGAGCTATCTCCTCCTTCGAGTTTATAACACTTGTGGGTGGTTGGTCTTCTTTATGGGGTATCCCAAATTGGAATGCTCCATTGTGTAAAAAGATCACCTGATCCACACACCTATTCCAGAAGACTGCATCTCACTGCTTTACGCTAAAGCTAGCCGCTCATCCACACCAGGGCTTTATGAATGGTCATTGCAGGCACGCCCACAGCTAGAGGCAAGCAGGGATGTGGCTGCCACAAGAGCCGCTGATTGGCTGAGCGGGGCGCACACACACTGTGGGATTGAAGAAAAGTTGAGTCCCAGGGTGACACCGACAAAGAGGAGAAAAACCCAAGGAAGTCGAATTATTGCATGTTGTTCCCCAATTGATCACCGATCTGTGCAGTGGAATCCACCATATGCAGGAGCCGTTGAAGCTCTGCTGGCAATCCCCATTGGCTGCCGGCAGCCACGTGTGACTCAGTGACCATTGCATGTGCCGTGTGTTACCGTGGTCAAAAAGACTTGAGGTCAGATTGCATCACTCAGGGAATTCTGAGTTAAACCGGACCTTCAGCATGATTTATTGAAAAGCCCAAATCCTTATATTCATTTTAGATGCTGGGGAATAGTTTTATATTTTAAATTTTTAGTCACTTATTATTCTTTCCCCCACTGGGCTGCAACTCTGTTCAGGACTTTAGAATATGGGTACTGCCATCTTGACTCAGAAGCATCACACATACCGAGGAGAGGAGAGCAGGATAAAGTGCAGGGGCAAGGTTATAGCTGTGCTTTGCACAGACAGAGCAGAGCTGGGGTCAGGAAACGTCAGCAATCTCAGAATGCAGAGCAACACAGAAGACACTTCCTGTTTGCAGGCTGCCTGATGCTTCATGAGCCGCCATCTTGGATGTTTAAAGGCTCATAACATGCAGTAGATGCAGGTAGGATTATTTTTAATGTGAGTAATCTGTATGTTCAGGGTGTGGGAAAGATAAAAGATATGCTCTTATTCAGAGTGAAGGTCCGCTTTAAAGAGAGAAAGGAAGCTCAGGAAACAGAATCACTCAGTACGTGTTCGCACGACACTGCTCCATGTAGCCTACTGTAATAGGATGTAGGTCTGCTTTAAAGCCATTTTCAAAAATAACTGTTATTATAAACTTTGGTTTGCCCAAAGGTTAATTACCATTTGAGCAGTAATTAACATATATTTATTCTAGTTATAGGCAGAGGAAAGGCAAAGGCGGCGGGGCAATTTGCATTTTTAGAGCAAGTTCAGGAGTGGCAGCAAGAGCCTGTATTCTGCTGATGGCAGGTTTCTTTTAGTTGGGTGTGTCTGCGCTTATGCTAGTGTCCTCACAAAGCAAAAGGAATGACTGCAGATCCTGACAATACATTCTACATGTTTAGACATATTTAATTTTAGAGGTGTGGATGTGCTTTTTAACTATTTAGATCTCAAATGTGCGAGACATAGCATCAGGGATTAGGACTCCACCCTACACCTAAGGCACATTTCCATCAAAGCACTTGCTTTATATACAAAAAAAAAAACTGTCACTGCAGCCAAGTTTCAAGAATCCAGACCTAGCTGCTGCAAGTTCTGCAGAGCAATGCTGGTGAAACCTGATCATCTGGGACACAAGCATTTGCTCCTTTAGTTTTACATTTTGGAATTCCACGGTTGTGTTACTTGGGTCAGTTTATTCTTTCTCTTTGCTGCCTCCAGTGCCTCCCCCCTGATCCTGACCACAAATTGAATCCGGAGGCTTCTGTCATGTTGACACTTTCTCTGTAGGCTAGAATGGAGCTCTTCACATGGCCACTCAATGGACGCAGTGTGCTTGCCTCACTCAGCCCTGCCACTACCATCATAGAGAACATGAGGCAAAAGTTTATTTTCTAGTTACTCTAGCAATATTGCTTCTTTCCACAACACAATGGGAATACTTTTGTGTGTTTCTGGACATGACTGAGTGTGACAAGTGTCTCTCCCTAAGATGACTTGCTCCTGTCATGGTGCTCCCGAATCTCACCCCTCCCTATATAGCCAGTAACTTAGGGTTGCACAGGTATCTACTATTCAAGTGTTGCTCACCCATCAAACTTTAAACCGGACCAACAGCCTGGCACAGTTGGAAAAGAAAGGTAGCGGCCATTTTTTAGCTTCCTCTCCCAGCATCTCAGCCATTCTGCTGCCTGGATTCAACTGATAAAACTGACAATGCACAGTAACAGGAAGCCCAGCAGCACTTCCTGTTTGCAGGTGGCCTGCAAATGAATGAGCCTCCATTTTGTTTCTAAAAATTACTGCAGCAGGAATTAAAAAAAGGTAAATTAATTTTTATGTGCAGCAATCTAAATTGCCCTGGGGAGCGGTTCATATGAGCCCTGTTTGTTGCCTTGGTCTGGTTTAAGCCATTTTTGACTGTTGGTCCACTTTAAGTGCTTGGCATAGCAAAGAGAGGCATAAAAAGATGATTGGCATGGCTCCACCTACTCACCTGAAGTGACATGTTATCCTGTGTTTTGGGCTGTATGTGCCAGGTAAATACATTCTGAAGGAAATGGCTGTTTCCTTAAAGTGGACCAACACCCCTTTTCCACCAAATTGGTGTTGATCCATGCTGGGGGGGGGGGCACCCTGATTACTGATTCCCCCCCTATGCCTCTACACAGATACTGCCACCAGCCTGTTATTTTATTACCTGCCAGGCACTTCCCACTTGCTGTTTGGTTCAGTGATTGGCCGCTTGCAGTCACGTCCATTTGTCAGCGTTTAACTTCCGCCCATTGAAGGCCCATGTGATCATTAGGGGGCCAATTGTGAGGCATAATTTTGTAGGGGAAGTGTGGAGAATAGTAAGAAAACCAGACTTGCAGGGGGCAAGAGCATGGGGGGGGGGGGGGCATTTGTCCCAGGTGCAGCAGGTCAGGGGGTGCCAAAGGAGAGCCTGAGAACAGGTAGGGGCGCCATTTTGAATCTTTGCCCTGGGTGCCAGGAGGCCTAGCTAGTCCTCTGGGCAAGAGTAATTGCTCAGTCCACAACACCCATTTTGTAGAATATTGGTGCTATTCTGGTAAAAACACACAATATTAGTAATAAATAAATTTGGGAAGTATGTGTCTATTGCACTACATAACCAAGACAAAACGGACTTTTGGAAGCTAGAATTGACTTTAAAATTTGGACTCTTCATAGCATCTACCCTCCATGGCAGCTCTACATACTCTTGTTCAGGCTGGTGGACCCCTGTATTAGCAGCCAAAGTGGTTGCTTAATATGATTTGCAAATTAATATCAGTAGCTTACCTTTAAATCAGTGGTTTGAGCATTGTGCTTCCTCCTCTGTCTATCTTCTTGGTTAGGAAAATCAGTTCCTCATTCAGCTTTCAGTCCCCATCCCGCTGACCTGGTCCATCAATCAACATTCAGTGGACCGAGAACTGAAACACCCCCCACTCTCTGCCCAGAAGCCCTGATTGGCCGCCTCTCTCTGCAGCTCTAAAACCCCGCCCTCCTCTTACACTTATCACAGTGTACTTACATCACATCGCTGTTGCCACACCCACCGTTTCTCTAAATTTTTTCTATGAATCTTCAATGCTCTAATACTTAACTTAGGAGCTACTGGGTCTTTTCGAAAACGGATTGAAGTTTAGGACAGTGCAACGTGTAGCCTGAGACAATGGGACAACAATCGGGTGCTCGCCTTTGATATAACTTTAATTTTAGCCCTGTACTCAATCACTACTAAACAGATGCCACACCTTGTGGGCGGATGACACCCTTAGTGATAATGATGATTACCCTGTTTTTATGATAGGAGCGGCAAGAAAGACTGAATCTCTGTATTCTACAGTGGGAAACATGGCTCATTCACTTTTGGTAGGAATTGAAGTGCTGTCAGTTATTGTAATAATATGTTAGCGGGCTGTAACTTGAGGGGCTCCAGGAGGTGCGATCGCACTGGGGCCCATCATTGCTGCTCTTCCATCTTATTTGTGCTTACTTGGCATCTTTTGAAAAAGAAAGCATCATTTGTCTCTGCTGTTTCAATCATAGTTGTCTAGCTGCATCCAATTGAGTTAAAAGACAGAAAAAAAAGTTTACTGTACGAGCCAGGGGAGGGCTCCGTTTAATGTTCGCACCAGGGCCCCATCACCACTGTAAGGAAGTATTGTATAAAGTTGATCTTGCACTGTTGTGTTTGTTATCATTGTTATTTATATAGCAGCACTACCCTATGTATAGGTTGTACAGTTTGGCATACTGGGGCCCCCAGAGTCAGTTCCATTGGTAAGCCCTAGAAACCCAAGTCAGCCACTGCTCTTGTAAAATGAGGGGCTGCTGTCCACACTCATGTTCTGATCTTTTCTTTGGTGCTTCACAGTGAGAGTAATCAGAATATAGTCCTGTATCTCCATTTTCTGTCTGGGACAGACTGACCATATGGAGCACAAGGAGAATTCCCAGTGGGCTTTACTGCTTTGGGGCCAATTGGGGGTGAACATGGACGCCTATTCACTCATTTCTCTTCCTAGATTTTTCTCTCTCTCTACCAAGTCTCAACCCCAACCTCTACCCCCACCCCTGAAATGCTTTGGGGGGGGGGGGGGGGGGGGCAAATCTACCCCACTGCCAGCATTTGTCACACAATACTAAGGCTTTAGTACCATCCCTTTAAAAATGTCCCAATCTACCACTGCCCATGATCTGTCTGTGCAAAGTTTGACAGACTGAAGCACATTGGGGTCAGGGGTCAGTGGCTCGGGGGCCAGTAAAATCCTGGGCTTATTTTTGGCCCCAGTGCTCCGAAGATACCTGTAAATAGTTTCAGCATACCCTTGGGGTACTACTATTTGACCAGCAATTTATATAGAATCTGGGATGTTAAACCAGAACAAAACCAGGGAATTTGACTTTTCCTGGTTTTGTTCCATATTGGCATGTGCCACTGTGTGAAACGCCCCAGAAAGCTTCCTAAAACTCGCCTTTCACCAATCCAACAGAGCACGCAAGGGGCTCTTGTTCAACCATTGCTCTTTGCCCCGACTACGTCATTCGGCAAAGGGCTCTAATTGAAATGAATGGCTGGGGCAGGACGGTAACATGTGCACGCAATGCTGCACAGTTTATATTGGGGATGCCTGCACACTGTATTGGGGACGCCTGCACACTGTATTGGGGATGCCTGCACACTGTCTGTATTGGGGATGCCTGCACATGCACATTGTATTGGGGATGCCTGCACATGCACATTGTATTGGGGATGCCCGCACACTGCCTGTATTGGGGATGCCCGCACACTGCCTGTATTGGGGATGCCCGCACACTGCCTATATTGGGGATGCCCGCACACTGCCTATATTGGGGATGCCCGCACACTGCCTGTATTGGGGATGCCCGCATATTGCCTGTATTGGGGATGCCCACACACTGCCTGTATTGGGGATGCCCGCACACTGCCTGTATTGGGGATGCCCGCACACTGCCTGTATTGGGGATGCCCGCACACTGCCTGTATTGGGGATGCCCGCACACTGCCTATATTGGGGATGCCCGCACACTGCTTGTATTGGGGATGCCCGCACACTGCCTGTATTGGGGATGCCCGCACACTGCCTATATTGGGGATGCCCGCACACTGCCTATATTGGGGATGCCCGCACACTGCCTGTATTGGGGATGCCCGCACACTGCCTGAATTGGGGATGCCCGCACACTGCCTATATTGGGGATGCCCGCACACTGCCTGTATTGGGGATGCCCGCACACTGCCTGTATTGGGGATGCCCGCACACTGCCTGTATTGGGGATGCCCGCACACTGCCTGTATTGGTAATGCCCGCACACTGCCTGTATTGGGGATGCCCGCACACTGCCTGTATTGGGGATGCCCGCACACTGCCTGTATTGGGGATGCCCGCACACTGCCTGTATTGGGGATGCCCGCACACTGCCTGTATTGGGGATGCCCGCACACTGCCTGTATTGGGGATGCCCGCACACTGCCTGTATTGGGGATGCCCGCACACTGCCTATATTGGGGATGCCCGCACACTGCCTATATTGGGGATGCCCGCACACTGCCTGTATTGGGGATGCCCGCACACTGCCTGTATTGGGGATGCCCGCACACTGCCTATATTGGGGATGCCCGCACACTGCCTGTATTGGGGATGCCCGCACACTGCCTGTATTGGGGATGCCCGCACACTGCCTGTATTGGGGATGCCCGCACACTGTCTGTATTGGGGATGCCCGCACACTGCCTGTATTGGGGATGCCCGCACACTGCCTGTATTGGGGATGCCCGCACACTGCCTGTATTGGGGATGCCCGCACACTGCCTGTATTGGGGATGCCCGCACACTGCCTGTATTGGGGATGCCCGCACACTGCCTGTATTGGGGATGCCCGCACACTGCCTGTATTGGGGATGCCAGCACACTGTCTGTATTGGGGATGCCCGCACACTGCCTGTATTGGGGATGCCCGCACACTGCCTGTATTGGGGATGCCCGCACACTGCCTGTATTGGGGATGCCCGCACACTGCCTGTATTGGGGATGCCCGCACACTGCCTGTATTGGGGATGCCCGCACACTGCCTGTATTGAGGATGCCCGCACACTGCCTGTATTGGGGATGCCCGCACACTGCCTGTATTGAGGATGCCCGCACACTGTCTGTATTGGGGATGCCTGCACACTGCCTTTTATGTGGAGTACTGCTTACTGCCTGTAATGTGGGGTCTGTAATGGTGTGTTCGGGGGGAATTCTGCACATTGTCTATAATGGGGTGATTGGTAGGGGATATTTTAGCACATCATTTGGTTCAGAATATTTTTCAATTTTTTTCTTCCAAATCCAGGGTGTATCTTATAGGCAGGTGTATCTTATATGGCGAAAAATACGGTATATTTATTTTACACACATACATGCATACAGACACACAATATATTTGTTTTTTCCTTCAAAATACCTTTATTGAAGGATACATAGGAGAGATAGGTTTAACAGTTACAGCAATATAAACAATATGAATAGGCAAATGAATCATTTATTGATGATCTGCGTGTTATACCCCCAAAAAGGGACAAATGAGAACAAAGAGGGACAGGGGGACACAGGACTGAAAAGAGTGACAGTCCCTGCAAGTGAGGAACCGTTGGGAGGTATGCTTCAGGCACTTTCAGTCATGGGGATATTTATTTGGCTGTCCATGACATGAGAAATGAACGATGACCCAGAGAAATGGGCACAATGTTCCCAGCACGTCTGGCTCATAACTTGCTGCAGCAACTGACTAAACCGGCCGAATAGCTTGTAAGGGCTTGTCGTCTTTTATCGTTCAGACAGCAGGGCGTGTCAGTATCAGCTCGCTTCTATAATGCTTCTTATGCCTGCTTTGACATTTAATAATGTATACATGCTGATTACACCAATAGCATTAAACCGGACCTTCAGCAACATTTAATGAAAAGTCCAAACCTTTAAAAACTATGCCCCAGCATCTAAAATTAATACATTTTACATTTTTAGTCACTTATTATTCTTTCCCCTACTAGGCTGCAACTCTGTTCAGGACTCTAGGATACGGGCGCCGCCATCTTGCCGCAGAAGCATCACATACTGAGGAGAGGAGAGTGGGATAAAGTACAGGGGGTGGGTTATAGATGTGCTTTGCTCATACAGAGCAGAGCTGGGATCAGGAAAAGGTCAGCAATCCCAGAATGCAGAGCGACACAGTCAGAAGACACTCCCTGTCTGCAGGCAGCCTGAGGCTCCACGGGCCACCATCTTGGATGTTTTAAGGCTCAGAAAATGCAGTAGATGCAGGTAGGATGATTTTTAATGTGGGCAATCTGTATGTACAATGTGTGGGAAACATATAAGATGTGCTCTTATTCAGGGTGAAGGTCCGGTTTAAAATGTATGACATCAATGCAACAAGTTTTTCATATCCATGCAAACTATACAGACTCTTTATAACTGCAATTGCTCCCCCCTCCCCTTCCCCAGCACTCCAGTATGTGCCTGCACAAATTGCCTGGGCTGTGGGCATGGCGGTCTGTATAGCATTGCTGCATCCCCCGCCTGAGGCACTGAGGCAATAAGCTGATGTCAGTCGCCATGCTCTCCGGTAACATTCATTTTACAGCAGTTACCTTCAATACATTCACCAGGAAGACCTCTGGCAGCCAAATTGTGACCCCAGGGTCTAAGGAACAGGTAAGTTAGGGGTGCCCGTTATTGGGCGTGCAGGCAGGTATGCACACCCAGGCATCCCAATTTCAAAAGACTCCATGCTGCAGGCTGCTTCATTACAGAATGGTTAGTCTGGTTTTAAAGTGGGCCAACACCCAGGATTTTGACTCTCCTGGGTCTTGGTCCACTTCGGTGGGGCACCCCCGATCGGGGTGCCCCGCTGTGTGAAACCCCCCCGAACCCCCCGAACAACTCACCTCTCCCCGCGCCGACGGACAAGCCGCGGACAAGCGGCTCCTCCGCCGCGTCCCTCTTGACGCGCGCGTGCCTGCGCCGGCCATTCACAGACGGCCGCCGCCGAAGATAGGGTAAGGAGTTTGGGGTGTTTGGGGGGGGTTTCACCCCGCGGGACATCCCGATCTCGGATGTCCTGCGGGGAGGGAGGTGATCGGCCCGGGATCGTGGGTGTTGGTCCACTTTAATACTGCAGATACATTCAGTAATTCTTAGTAAAAAATATTTTAAAAGGACAAAGGGATGAATTAGCTTGTTTCTGCTGGCCCAGTGCTGAGTGTCAGGGGGGCATGTTTCAAATTCACCAGCCATTTGCATTCCCTGATAAACCCTATAGTATTTGCTGCCTTTTGTTGACTTAGGGGTTTATTCATTAAGGGGTAGAGGCAGGCAGCGTCTGTGAACGCTGGGCACTGTACGCAATATCACATTTATGAATGCAATTCTGGTGAGCGCCATGTAGGATCTGATTCATCATTACACACGGCTCAGCGTATAGTACCGGCTCTCTAGCTTCCAGAGCGCCAGGTATTACCTTTCTCCCATACATTTCAATGGACTTTCGTTCCATTTCTTCTGTTTAAACAGGGTTTTTTGTTTAATTTTTTTTCTCTCAAATAATTGTGTCACCTCTCCTGGCCTAGAAAGATTTTTATATTTTTATGCAGAATTGTCATTAATGTCACAACGTTACAACAATGTAATTCCATGTGTTTTCGCTTTGTTACTGGTGGATATGTGTTCAAAAACAGACTTTAATCACACAATGTCTGCTGCTCTATGCTATAGATTACTACAGAGACTGAGGTACTCTGTTACAACGCCCGATAGCCGATCACAGCGTATACTAGCGGTCGCTCTTAGCGCCTCTGTACAGATGCTCATCTGCTGATAGCTGTCGCTAGTAATGAATCAGCCAGCCCGTTAGTTATTAGATCTCCCCTCAGGCATCTTTTTTCTAAACTAAATAAGCCTATGTATAAATATATTTGGGTCAATGCAAAGATCTGTCCCACAATCTATTTATACCCCGGAGTGTAACCATAACCCGAGGGCATCCACTAAGGTTAGAGGAAAGGTGTTTTCTCCACTGACATAGGAGGGGATTCTTCTCTGTAAGAGCAGTGAGACTATGGAACTCGCTGCCAGAGGAGGAAGTAATGATGGATACAGTAAAATCATTCAAAAGTGGCCTTGATGCCTTCCTGGCATGTAATAACATTTCAAGCTATGGCTACTAGACCACTGGAAGGAGATTAACAGGCTGAACTGGATGGACTAAAGTCTTTATTCAGCCTTACATACTATGTTACTATGTATTTTTCAGAGTCCAAAAATGAAGTGACTTCTGAAGCACCCTCACATTGGAAACATAGAGTCATCATCTCCTGCTGAGAAGCAGGGTGGAGAGAGTTAACTGGAAGTTATTGATAAAGATAAAGCAGGTTGAATGATGGCTGGGGGAAAGATGCAGCCCTCGACAACCAGCAGAAGCAGGCTGATTTAACCCTGCTGCAATACCCCTTTAAAGAGGAACAAAACCCAGGATTCTGACTTTCCTGAATTTAGTTCCATTCCCCAGGCGCATCCCAATTTTGGATGCCGCGCTGTGTTAAAACCCCCCAGTTCACCTAGTTAAACTCACCTCTCTACAGTCCAATGGCGCAAGAACCAGTGCTCAGCCAATGACAGCCGTTTGCTATGTTTATGTCCTTTGGCAAATGGCTCTCACTGACTATAATGGGGAGAATGCGCGGTCGCATCCCCATGCCCACATTCCTGTCCCAGTCTGCCGCCCGTTTGCCTCCCGAATTCTATCCGTTCTCAGCGCATGTGCTGTTGAACCGGGAAAGGTGAGCGTGAGGTGAACGGGCACCCTGGGGAGTTTCACATCAAATTCAGGATGCTCCAGGGGAAAGCCAGCTGCCGGCCATGGATTATTTTAGATTTCAGGCCAGCCACTGGTGGGTTTTGTTCCACTTTAAGTAGTTTATGAGTTTTTCCTTTGGTGCATTTCAGCATCATATTTAGCTGTGAAAAGGTTTAAAAAACTTACATAGCTAAATGTGATGCTGAATTGCACCTAGAAAAGAAACTCATGAGAAAAGGTGTTTGCTCACAAAAAAAGTGAGTAAAAAAAAAAGTTCTGCTGAATCCACCCTATTATGGCATTAGACAGCTGCACCCGAGGTCTGACCATGAATACTAAGTCTTCACCATGTAAAGCAGAGATTTCACTCACATTTGTGTGAAATAGTTTTCTGGTTACAGAGGCCTCTCCCAGATTTAGCAGCGAGCTGTAAATATGCCGGAGCAAGTCGATTCAAAACTATCTATACCTAGCTTCTACGCTTATTACGGCTGAACTCCAGGTAAATACATCAAGACCCTGTTCAATACAGTCACATAGTTATAAAACAAAACATGCTTGCAGCATCTGCATTGTGACATTTAATGTGCATAAAATGCTAGTTAAAGTGGACCTTCACGCTGCATAAGAGCATATCTTATATCTTTACCACACCCTGTACATACAGTTTGCTCACATTAAAAATCATCCTACTGCATGTTATGAGCCTTTAAACATCCAAGATGGCGGCTCATGGAGCATCAGGGAGCCTGCAAACAGGAAGTGTCTTCTGTGTTGCTCTGCATTCTGGGATTGCTGTCCTTTCCCTGACCCCAGCTCTGCTCTGTCTGTGCAAAGCACAGCTATAACCCCACCCCCTTGTACTTTATTCCGCTCTCCTTTCCTCAATATGTGATGCTTCTGAGGCAAGATGGCGGTATCCTAGAGTCCTGAATAGAGTTGTAGCCCAGTGGGGGAAAGAATAATAAATGACTAAAAAGCTGAGGAATAGTTTTTAAGGGTTTGGTCTTTTCATTAAATCATGCTGAAGGTCCGGTTTAATATCAGCTTCTAGTAGTTTCTTTTTAGGCTGGGTTAACACCAGGGCATTAGTGTTTGCACCGGCAATTTCCTATGCAATTGTTAGGTATTTCCTATGCGTATTTGCAGCAATTGCAATAGCCACTCAATGGAGTGGGATCGCAGGTGCAGCTTTGGTATGTACATATGGCCATAGGCTTCTATAGGCAGCTCCTGCAAGGCAATTGCACCACTATCGCCATTAACCTCTGTGGTGTGAATGGGGATTTAAAAAAGGCCGGGTTGACAGGAGGCACAGTCAGCAAATCAGGCTACTCTGCATTTTTAGAGCTCTGTTTTTGCTCACTGGGGGCTGCTTACAGGACACAAGAGGCAAAACGTTCAGAACTTCTCCATTTATAGGGCAAGCTCTAGACCTCATTTCAACTATTCTCCACAATCTAGTGGCCCCTCAGTCTAAAGAAACCATTAAATGATGTACTCTGCAGATTGGGGCAGTCACTAGCAATGGCATGGTAATGGTGGGAATAACTAAGTTGCAGACGTATCCACTGAAACCTCTGTATGTTACAATCAAGAAGGAAAACAGTACTACTACTTTTTTGTTAAGAGTATTTAAAAAGGACCAAAGCCCACTAAACCCAGCCCTAGTGTCCAAAGAATCTAGGACCAGGCTAAAGTTCTCCCCAGATGCATCCGGATTTTGATGCTCTGTAGTATGAAACACCTTGGATCGCCTGGTAACTCCCTTGTCCCGTTTACCAGGCTGAAATAAATGGATGGTGGCTGCTACATGCAGCCAGTAGGGATGCACCAGCAATTTATAAATTCAGCATTCATTCCTGAGCATAAAAGCCTTTTATCCCTAACCAAGTGCCCTAAAACAACCCGTGTTTCATTTTTTACAAAAGCCTTTTAAAGCCTAATATTGATAACAAAAAAAAGACTAACAGGAAGTAGTAGTATTGTAAATAGCAGCTATATGCTTATTAGTTCAGTTACAACTAAACTGTCAGAAAATGGTAATTAGGTTGAAGTGTGCCCCATTGCTAAGCTGTGTGTAACTGAATGCATCATTCTGGGGGTGGGGCTGCCCAGCCAAGCAGCAATATGGCCGACTGCATCCAGCTCATGTTGTTATAAATATTGGGCAAAGGCTTTATTAAAAGAAGAAACACAGCCTGTGTTGGGGCACTGGACCGGGTATGGAAGGTGATGGCATAAACTTCCCCCTGAGTATAGGTGCACTTTAATAAGCACAGCAATAAATGGTGATTGAATGAGGATCAAGGTGAGTTACCAGGTGAACCAAGGAGGGCAGGTCACACAAAAATGCCCAAGTAAGTAGATCAAAACTTGGTATTGCTGAAGATCTTGGGTTTTGCTTTAATAGATCAAATAGCACAAATAAATTAAATAGGAGGGGACCTTTGATTTTGCTCACCCTTCAATTTCCAGCCAGAAGTATCTGTTGGGTGCTGGGTACATCTAAATGTCTCTGGATGGATATTGGAGGTAGGGAAGGAAAATGCTTGTACTAAATTCATTTGCAGACCTTTGTCCATACAGCCATTCTTGTGCCCACCAGGGGTAAACACCGACACTCCCAGGGCATTCTGACACTATTAAATGTTCCCTGTGAAGCCAGAAAACAAGCTCAGTGAAAATGAGTTTGACACCCCTGATCTAGTGGATTGAACAGGAAGTGAAATTAATGGACCTGTTGAGAACACCCTCTACAGGGCAAAAAAAAAAAAGTATTGTTCTTTACATGTGCTTTTAATGTTCATTTGAATGTGGTGTAAACTTGCTTTTAAGTCTATAAACTATACATAGGATATAATCAGATCAGTTGTTTAAAATGATACTGTACAGAAATAAAGTTTAAAACAGTTTTGTAATACTTTTTTTTATTTTTCCCTTTAGCTGCTAAGCAAAGAGTATGAAAAAAAATAAACCGTTTCCATGGGAACGCAGTGACTCACTGCCACACCTGTGATTAAAGTACCTTCAGGTCAGTGCAATGCCTCTAACTCCAGTCATTCGTCGCTTTATATTGCAGTACAAAGGTTCTTTTAACTACTCTTTGTGTACTCGGTGCTTTGTTGCATCAATATAACCACTAAACTACCAACAAAAAAAAATTTGGCAATCTGAAAATAAAAGCAATACATAAACATTAACTGGAATATGGGAAGGTATAAGCAAAAGCCACAATGCCCTGAAAGTAGTCATTTATAATAAGCAGGAAATGTCTTCTTTTTTTTTAAATTGTAGTCATAAGCATGGTTGGGAATAGACCCTTGTTAGGCAGCATAGGGAGAGACCAACAAGCCCTCACATAAAGGCAAGGATGGAAATAGTTACCCCATTATCCCTTGCCGTAGGTGGACATATGCAAATTATCTCTTTACACCTCTTAAAGCTATTCCTACAGCTCCTTGTCATGCGTTTGTATAGCAGATAAGAATTATGTCACCTTTCACTTCTAGTTGTGGACACGTGTTTCGGGTTTTGTTTAAATGTATAACACCAGAGAAAACATGAAGTGTGGGAAGTGTTCTGCCACATTAGTGGTATTGTTTGTATATGTCTTTTGGCTGAAATTGTTAAAGGTTTTTGGGATAAGGCAGGCCCCTGAATCTAAATAATAATACAAATTTAGATGTGTTTTCTGTTTTTTGGAAAGCAACTGAAGTAGCCAAAAGCCCTGAAATTACACAGCATCCCTTCTGATAATGCACCCGCACATAAACCACTGCCAGACCAAGATATTCTTACCTGGTCCTTGTTCCCAATGCAAAATGCAGTCCCGTGATTGACCATATGCAGTCATATGGTCCAGACTATTGGTGGCTGCAGTGCGGACCACATGACTGCCGACCATGGCGTAAGAGTTAGCTGTGGGAACAAGGAGCAGTTAAAGCGGACCTTCACTCTGAATAAGAGCATATCTTATATTGTTCCCACACCCTGTACATACAGATTGCTCACTAAAAACCTACCTGCATCTACTGCATGTTATGAGCCTTTAAACATCCAAGATGGCGGCTCATCGAGCATCAGGCAGCCTGCAAACAGGAAGTGTCTTCTGACTGTGTCGCTCTGCATTCTGGGATTGCTGTCCTTTCCCTGACCCCAGCTCTGCTCTGTCTGTGCAAAGCACAGCTATAACCTGCCCCCTGTACTTTATTCCACTCTCCTCTCCTCAGTATGTGTGGTGCTTCAAAATCAAGATGGCGGCGCCTGTATCCTAGAGTCCTGAACAGAGTTGCAGCCCGGTGGGGGAAAGAATAAGTAGTGACAAAAAACGTAAAAATATATTAATTTTAGATGCTGGGGAATAGTTTGGGCTTTTCATTAAATCATGCTGAAGGTCCGATTTAAGAATATATCAGGCTAGTGTATGCACGTGGGGCGGGCAACACCCGTTGGTCTAAAATGAGTGTTGGTCCCCTAAAAGAAACGAAAATGTGTACTGTGGTTGGGTGTACTGCGAAAAGCCAAGGGTGTTAGCAAGAACAGAGGGGTGATACAAAAAAGTCATTAATGGGTGCAGAGCAGAGTCAGTTTAGTAAATGTTTTTTAAGTACTATTTTTTTTTTTTTTACCCAAAAATATTTTAATATTGACATAGTGGTGAAAGGAGATGTTGTCAAAAATCGCCTCCAACGACACTCGAATTAATGTCCCGCGTTGTCTTGCTCTGGGGGCGTCATCCCCGATTCAAAAGGACATTTGGCTGGGGCATGTGCCGGTGGGAGAACATGGCCATCGGGGATGCCATCTGCGTTCTTGTTAAGTCCCGGCTGCCAGAGCTACGTTTCCCTAGTCTGGCCAATGAGCCACAGGGACAAGTTAACCCCTGCTGTGCTAAGGGATTCAACTTGCATGAGTCGCTCAGGTAAATGCTCGAATAATACTGTCCCCAGCACTTGGTCAGTGCATGTGATAGCCATTTGCTAGGGTGTGATTGAAGTTGTTATTGTGAACCTGTTTCTGAACCATTTTGTTCCCTTACAAGTTTGTCACTCGCATCGACCTTGGCTTGATCTAACTTTAAATACATCTTTGACTCTTGGTACTGCTTTGCTTTGACTCCACGGCTTTGACTCTTGGCTTGTCCACAGACTTCTTATTCATGGTTACCGCAATACCTTCTGGCTTCCAACCCTTGGGTTACGTCTTGCCCCATCCTTCAACGTGTCATCTTCTGGCTTCAGCTGGTAGCAGCAAATGCTGTCCCGTCCTATACGTGCTGTGCCCTGGGAGTTCATTGGCCTTCAATCATCAGATAACACCCTTTGTGCTAAGACCTGGGGTCAATCAGGTCTGGGTAGGCGTGTATAGCGTCCCAGCAAAGCGGGCTTGTCTAGGTAAAAGCAGCGGTGAAGATTGGGAGTTGTGGTTCGACAGAAGGCCAAAGTTCTTTTGGGTATTTACAGTTTTCTTACTAGCTGTTTTTTCTGTAGCTGCTGCCATTCTTACAGTTTCCCCGAAAATATTGATTTTTCTTTTACTTTCACTGATGCATGAAATATAAGCCCTGTCCCAAAATGAATCCTTAGTAATATTTCATAAATTAGCTGCTGGGGGAGTGTTTTCAGGGCAGTCAGGTCAATCCGTTGTTATTTGTAGCTTAACTTAGCCTTAGGTGTACAAGGGCAATGATCACTGTTACAGTGGCCACAACCATGCAGGCTAGGAAGGGCCCAGCCCCAGATCCTGCCTCAGGATCAACTTTTTTAGGTGGCGAAATGCAGCAAGATTTGGAAAAAGTGAGCTTAACTCTTACATGGTTCAATTGGATTGAACTTGCAAATAAAGATATACAGCAAAAGCATTTTCCAGAGGCTTTTGGGCATAACCAAGAAGTATAAGAAGATTTATTAGCATGGCTCTGCCTACTGCAGGTATCTTAGAAGAAATTATATTATCCTTTGTGGCAAGCATCATCTAAATATTTCCTGTTTCAAGAAAGCTCTCCTTGCTTTTTAAATAAAGCTTTTTCAATATCTGTAATCCCTTTATACTGCCTAACATGCACTCCTCAAATTCATTCCTCACACAGCTATCCATCTCCAGCCTTGTGTCAATGAGGACCAAATGTCCAAAACACATGTCTACAAGTGAAGTGGATTAGCTTTAGCTAAACTAAAGCTTTGCACATAGTGTTTTTTTCAGGAGATTTTTGACATAGCCAAGAAGTTATTTGCCTGGCTCCACCTACTTTTAAGGATCTTGGGAAAATGGTTATTAACCTTTGTTTTCTGTTTAAAAAAAAAACCACTCACTACCTTGTAAGCTAAACACAGATATAGACTTCACAGCAGGCATCCGCCATGGTAATAAAAACTTAAGTTAGGTACCTGGTAACTTTTTTTCTAAACATCCGAAAGGGCAGCATACGCCTGAGACCTTCGGGCTCCTCCCACCAAGGAGAACACATGACCACCAGCCAAAATAAAGTCTTGGCTCCTCCCTCTCTTGGCTCCTCCCCAGTTGTTGTAGAGATCTGAAAGAGAGAAAAGATACAGACCCACAACTCCACATAACCTAATACATAATCCAACTCCACAACTCCACATAACCTAATACATAATCCAACTCCACATAAAAAATAAGGGAGGGAAGCCAGTGTATGCTGCCCTCGGATGTTAAGGAAAAAAGTTACCAGGTACCTAACTTAAGTTTTCTCAAAACATCCTTCGGGCAGCATATGCCTGAGAGATAGGCGAGGACTACCTCATTGGGTGGGAAGAACTGCACGAAGGACACTTCTGCCAAATGACTGGTCCTTTTGAGACAGGAGATCCAAGCGATAATGCCTTGCAAAGGTTTTAGCTGAAGACCAGGTGGCCGCTTTACAGATCTGTTCCATGGAGACCCCAGCTTGCTCTGCCCAAAATGTAGATACAGGTGGAGCCGTGACTCCACCTGGCACATTGACATTTTGATAAGCCATCTTAATGGTATCTTTCATCCATCTTGCCAACGTTGTCTTGGATACTCTTAGACCCTTCCTAGGGCCTGAAAAGGAGATAAATAAGCCATCAGCTTTCCTGAAATCCTTGGTCTGTTGAAGATATTGCAACAGCTGAGATCTGACATCCAAGGCAATAAGGTCAGAATCTTCCTGAGTGATAGAAGGGATAATGATTTCCTGAGATCTATGAAAATCCGAAGCAACCTTAGGGAGGTAAAAAGGATCCACTTTCATCACTATGCGATCCGGAAATACCTGAAGGAAAGGATGACGACACGATAAGGCCTGTATATCACTAATTCTGTGAGCCGAAGTAATGGCTACCAAAAACAAGACTTTCCAGGTGAGTAATTTAATGTCCAAACTTTTGTTGGGAAAAAAAGGGGGAAACTTAGCATGGATAAAACAAGTCCCATTGCGGGACTACCTTGGATGGCGCTGGCTTAGAGCGTTTAACTGCCAGCAGGAACCGCTTGATAACAGAAATGGATGCCAATTGAACTTTCAAAGTATTTACACCGAGTCCCATATCGACTCCATGCTGTAAAAAATCCAATATCACTGGTATCTTGAATGATAATTTCCCATTTTCAATTCTCCAAGATTTAAAAGTCTTCCAGACTTTAAGATAGATCTTCCTGGTTACAATCTTCCTGCTTGAAAGTAGAGTCTCTATGACATGTCCAGAATATCCTTTCTTCTGAAGTAAGGAGACCTCAGGGTCCATACTGTCAATTTCCACCATTGCAGGTTCAGACAAAATACTGGACCTTGGGATAACAGTCGAGGGATCACAGGGATCACCCAAGGATCCTGAACAGAAAGTTCCACAAGAGCCGAGAACCAAGGCCTCTTGGGCCACCATGGAGCCACCAGGAGAATTGTAGCTGGTTCCCTGATGAGCTTCTTCAATAGGCATAGGCTAGATCGAATTGCCAAGGCATCCACTCCCAACGCCTGATCCCTTGGATTCAATGAGAAATAATTGTCCACTTTGTGGTTCTTCACTGAAGCAAACAGATCCACTTCTGGGATCCCCCTCAGGTCACACATTTTCTTGAATACTTCCGGATCTAGAGACCAATCCGATTCTCTTATCTGCGAGCGACTCAGAAAATCCGCCACCTGATTTAAGGTCCCTTTTAGGTGAACCGCTGTCAAGGATTTCAAGTTCTCTTCTGACCACAGCAAGATCTCTGCTGCTACGGTCATCAATCTTGAGGATCTTGTGCCTCCTTGATGATTTATGTATGCTACTGACGTAGCATTGTCTGACCTGATCTGCACATGCTTCCCCTGCAGGTGTGACTTCAGTGCCCATAATGTTTCTTTCATTGCAATTAAGTCTCTCAGATTCGAAGAAGACTGACTCAAGGCCTTGGACCACTTCCCCTGAGCCGTCCAAGTCTCGCAATGGGCTCCCCAGCCCCAGGCTGAAGGATCCGTAGTTACTATTACTTCTTTGGGATCTCCCCAAGGCAATCCCTGCGAGAACCAACTCTCTTCCAGCCACCAAATCTTTCACTTCTTCTGGAATAGGCAAATCTTGTTCGAACCCGTCCTGGGTTCCAGTTCCTTAAAACATGCCCCTGGAGGAATCTGGAGTGAAGCTGACCCCATCTTACTGCCGGGAATGACGAGGTCAACAGACCGAGAACTCTCATCGCTTGCTGAAGCCTTCCGTAACTCCTTTTACAATGAATGGGGAATCCAACCGGTCTTGCCAGGCTGCGCAAAAACCCCTTAGCCTGGCGCCAATCAAAGTATTGGCGTCATTGCTTCTTGGGCTTCGCCTGGTAGGTTCCAAACAAAGTGGAACCTCTAAGGTTTCCTTTCCTTGAACCCGCGGAAGAGGAAGAACCACCTCTGGATCTTTTAGGGGCAACCTTGTTAAGAAAGGGGCGCCTAAAAGAATTCCTTGGAAAAAATCTTTTATTAGCCAGAGCTTTAGGACGAGGCGGAAAACATTTATTCCTATCCACCGTCATATCCAAAACTTTACCTAGATCTGAACCAAACAGACACTCACCCCTGAAGGGCATGGCATAAAGTCTCATCTTTGAACCAATATCTCCAGACCAGGTCCTCAGCCAAAGGGTCCTGCGCACGGAATTGGTTACAGCCATATTTTGTGCCGAAAATCTGATCGATTCAGCCATGGCATCCGTCACAAAAGCCGTAGCTGAAAAAAGGATTGGTAAAGCTTTCAAAATTTTCTCCAGACTAGTTCTTTCTAAAAGATAGTCTTTCAATTGTTGGAGCCAGAAACCTAAATTTCTGATCACACAATCGGATGCCAAAATTGGCCTTAAGACATTAGATTCCACCTGCCAGGCCTTTTGAGCAGTGAATCCATCTTTTTATCCAAAGGATCACTAAGAACCCCAAAATCCTCAAAAGCTAATCCTGCTCCTTTAGAGATTTTGGCAAAAGGGGCATCCAACTTGGGACCCTTTTCCCACAGATGAGAATCCTCCTCCGAAAAAGGATATCTGCGCTTAAAGTGGACCAACACCCAGGATTTTGACTATCCTGGGTTTTGGTCCACTTCGGCGGGGCACCCCGATCGGGGGTGCCCCGCTGTGTGAAACCCCCCAGAAAGCCCCAAAATCTTACCTGTCCCCGCTCCCACGTGACTGGATGGTCCAATCCCCGCCAACGTCCAGGCGGGGATCAGGAACGTCCAAGCGGCTGCCGCCGCCGCTGCCTCCCTCGCGTCACTTTCGGCGTGCGCGCGCCCCCGCCGGCCATTCGCAGACGGCCGGCGCAGGCGCGAGCAGGCCTACAGGGGCGCGGGGGAGGCGGCGGCGGCCGGCCGCCGCCGAAGATCAGGTAAGGTGTTTGGGGGTTTTTTGGGGGGTTTCACCCCGCGGGACATCCCGATCTCGGATGTCCCGCGGGGTGGGAGGTGATCGGCCCGGGAATCTTATAGATTTCCGGGCCGATCACCTCTCGGTGTTGGTCCACTTTAAGACCCCGTGACTTAAACACCTTTTTAGGCGGATCGTTCCACTCTTCCAAAATCATGTCCTTCAAATAATCATGAAAAGGAAATGAATAGGAAGAATCTGGAGCCAAATCCGGATAAAAGCCATCATGCTTCGACCTGCAACCTTTTCCTCTATACCCATAGATAGGTAAATCATGTGTAAGACGAAAGGTAAGTCTCCCAGGGGAAACAAATACCTTGTTTTGGTCGAAGTTGAAGAACCAGAGGCCTGATCGTCCTCCTCCTCTGGGGAAGAGATTTCTCCTTCCTCAGATTCTTCATCGGGGATAAATGATTCCTTGAGTGGCGAAAAAAGGTTTTCCCAACTGACCAGAAAACAGGGAAGCATCAAAGGGACCTGTTGTTGGATGTGAAAATACTACCTGGTTCCCCGCACTCTCTGGGGCCCTTTGGGTCATAGGTGAGGAAGAAATCTGGTCTTCCTTCATCATCCTCATCAGATCCTCATTATGTTCCTTATTAACCACCTTATCCGTGCAAGTTTGACAAAAGGGGTTTTACGTAGGAATCTGATAACTAAGTATCACACAAAGGGCATCTTCTACTCTTTTTACTGGATTTAGATCTGGGAGAAGAGGATTTAGGTACACTTTTGGAAGCTTTATCCGGGGTCTTAGACTAAAAGACATAAGCAAAAAAATAGGGAGGTGAGCTACAGTATATCCCTTCCTAATACTAAATATGCCCAAAAAGACACTAAGAAGGTGACTTATCGGGGCAGAGCTGGGCCTCCTCCTCCCAGAATTGGCAGCTGGCGGAATACTGGAAGAATCCTGGTCCACATAAGTTATTTCTGTGGAAGAATCTTCAATAGGATCCATATAACAGTCCTGTGCCTGTTCTGCCATGCTTCTGGATAGAGGCACCAAAAGATTTGCTTCCTGAGTCTGCCTAAATAGGGCAGGAGCCAAATCCCATACCTATATATTAACCCTTCACACCAAATTCAGAAGGGGAGGCCATAATACAGATATGCCCAAAACACTGTGCTGCCCCTTTAAGGCAAACACGTGTTGTGGGAAAGCAGGAAAATTCACCGGGCGCCAGGATGTGACGTCAGCAACCCGGGAGGAAGAAGCCTTGGATCTAGTTTCCTGTAAGGATACTACAAAAAAAAACACCAAGCGCGCGTGGTACCTGTCATGCCTGGAAGGAGGAAGAGAACCCGCTCGTCGGTCCCGCACCGCCGCCGCTGGCAGCAGGAAGAAGGATCCGGAAGCCAGGATCCATGCCCGTGCCCGCCGGAAGCCTCCCGGAGAGGAAGAATCCAAAGACTCTGTTCCCCCCTCCCCCCGCTGCCTGTCAGTAGCAGCGAGCTAAGCAGAGCGCGAATGCGGAAGCTATGGCCAGGCGGGGAAGAGAGTACGCGTCATTCTCCTCTCTTCCCCGCCTCTTAAAGGTACATAGCCCTTAAAATTCTCAAATGTAAAAGAATGTAAAAAATGTTCGAAAAAAAGAACCTAGAGTAACCAAATCCTCAAGGAACTTCCCGATTGCCTGAAATTTTTTTAATTAGATCCAAAAAAAATATGGGGTCCGGTCACCCCGGCTTCTTCCACGAATTCATCCTCAGTAAGAGGGAAAAAAAATTTACTTACCCCCCTTTGAATAAATCAAAGAATGGGATCTGGCCAAAAATCCCATAGGGTATCCCGGGCCCCAGGTAAGGAGAAATAGCCTTCGGGACTGAGAAATGGACCCCCTGCTAGAACAGGCCCATAGTACCGGAAATAATACTTACCTAAACCAACCGGTCCAGGAGCTAGTGGTCTGGCTCCTCCTCACGGAGGAACACGAAACCAACTGGGGAAGAGAGGGAGGAGTCTAGACTTTATTTTGGCTGGTGGTCACGTGTTCCCCTTGGTGGGAGGAGCCCGGAGGTCTCAGGCGTATGCTGCCCGAAGGATATTTTGAGAAAATGTAAGCTCTAGTCCCCAGGGTTTTCTGGCGCAGACTGTGCAGCAGTAACCATGCTGCTCTAACTTACCTCAGCCCGATCCTCAGCAGAGGCACTTGTTCGAATTTGGCCCCAGCCGGGGCTACAAAAAGACCACTCAGCAGCCCATCAACCAGCTTTTCTGTGTTTGGGCCGGACCTCGAACTTGAACACGGACCTCTGGCTGAAGTCTGCGTTTGGGTTTGGCAGACCAAACTCGAAAAGTTTGGTATGAACCCGAACTTTGCAGTTCAGGTTCGTCCAGCTCTACTTCAACACTCTGAGCCCCATCAATGCTTGAAGTAGAGAGGCCTAAGTCCCTGCTACATCTCCTCGGCACAATTTGCTTCACACTGATTAAAGGCATCATAGGCTGCTTTAAAAGGTAGAGAGGCCTAAGATCCTACTAAGGGTAAAAAAAATCTAATCTGCGGTTCTCCCGAGCCTGTGCTGCCAGCACACAGACACAAAGCAGCATCCCCCACACAATTGAATACGCAGATGGAAGTGTGCACGGAGCCAAGGGAAGCAGTGCTTTCTCCCATGATGGTGGCATCCCAGGTCCCCAGAGAACCAGAGAATGGTGCTGGACCACGGCAAGGTAAGGGTTTTTTTTTTTACTTTGTAACCCTCTGCCCTGCCTCAGTGCCAGGAGAGGGTGGCCGGGTGCTTAAGAAGGCAGTTGGAGAGCTCACCTGTTCTCTGGGCCTAAGTTTGCCCTCTGGTTCACTTTTGTGACTATTTGAGGTGTTGAGCATCAATGTTGCATATGGTCACGGTTTTGTTGTCAGGGAATCGTCACATCTCCCTTTTGCACTCCCCCGTTTATACTTGACATTGTCTAGCAGAGGTGACTGCACATATTGACCAAACCTGCTCTTTCCCCCTTGGCTATTCCTTCTTTTCAGCAAATGATTTCTCCATCATATTTTTAGACTGTTGGTTCGCATTTGTTTAACATTCTAATAAGAGCACCATGAGTATCAAAAATCAAAGTAATTAAGGTAAGATTTAATGAGACTCTGATCAGGATAGACAGGAGCAAGCTATTTTAGAAAATAGTATTTTAAAGATTAACAGTCCAGCACTCATATAACAAGCAAAGATTTCAATCATGAAGGGTAGTCAGGTGCTGCATCCTTAATAGGGATATTCATCACCATCCCACCTAGTACCAGAATGAATTAAATTAAACTGCGCACACCAATATTATATCAAAAAGAATTAATTTTTATTACATACACAAAAGCAAAAAATGTTGTTTTTTTTTAAATTAATGAATATACAGTCTTTGATGCACCATACATATATAAACTTATAATGACAAAAACACAATTAACTTAATTCTGAGTAATGCAATGGGCTAAATTGTGTGCAAAATTGTGCAATTCATATATTTTCAGCAGCACTTCATATATTCATAAGCAATCAGAACATTATAGTCCATTAATAGTATTTTAGAATTAGTAATTAAAGGATATTTAGGTAAATATGTAATATACTGTAATATGTGTATAATTCTATATCTAAATCGTTCATTCAGACAATCTATTAAAAACCCCTACAGAGCCTTGAAAAACATTTCATGCTCCTTAAACTTTTCCACATTTTTAAATGTTAGCCACTTAACTTAGCGAAACAAAATCCTCAAGACACATTCTTTAGATTCCAGGTCCAGCCGCTGGCCTTGCTCTGGCGCATCCCCAAGCAGGATGCCCCACTGTGCGACAACCCCCAGCCCCCCCCCACCCCCGGGGCACTGCGACACTCCAGGCTCCCTCACCGGTGCACCAGCAGGCGCATCCCCAGGATCTTTGGGCTGTGTGCGCATCCCATGTCTAGTCAATCAGATAGGCTGCAGGGGATGTGCCCACTCTCATTCTGATAAACTCTCATAACCAAGAGCCATTTGCTGAACATTTAATATGCAAGGCAAACTTCTATGATTGGACAAGAGCCTGCATATACGTCGTAGGACTAGGAAGAGGTGAGTTTTACTGGGTGATCTGGGGGGGGGGGGGGGGGGGTTCACACAGTGGGGCATCTAAATTCAGGATGCCCCCGTAGCAGGGATAGTCAAAATCGTAGGTTTTGTTCTGCTTTAAATTTATTTGAGATTTTAGGGCAATAGAGCAATATAAAGCAGCAAGTATTTGTGAAATGTAAAGAGAATGATACAAGCTTTATCAAATTAAATCCAATTAAATACTGAAAGTGTGGTCTGTATAAGTATTCAGCCTCCGAGTCAATACTTTGTAGGACCACCTTTAGCTGCAATTACTGTTGCAAGTATCTTGGAGTATGTGTTTACCAGCCTTGCACATCTAAAGGCTGAAATGTTTGCCCATTCTTTTTGCAAAATAGCTCTAGCGGTCATATTGGATGGAGAATATTTGTAAACAGTCATTTTAAAGTCATGCCACAGATTCTCAATTAGATTTAGGTGTGGACTCTAACTGGGTCATTCCAATACATGAATATGCTTTGATGATTAAAACCATTCCATTGTAGCTTTAGCTGTATGTAAGCAGTCTGCAGCCTCTTAACAGGTTTTCCTCCAGACTTGTATTTAGCTTAATCCATCTTCCCTTCAATTTTGACCAGCTTGATGCTCCCCACAGCATGATGCTTCTAGCACTAAGTTTTATGGTGGGGACGGTGTGTTCAGGGTAATACAAAGTGTAAGTTTTCCTCCACACATAGAGTTTGGCATTTTTGGAGGCCATAAGTTTCAAATTTGGTCTCATCTGACCAGATCACTTTCTTCCACATGTCCCGTCCATAGCATGAGACTGTAAACGCACGCGCTTATGACTTGCTTTGAAAAATAGCTTTGTTTTCTTGAAACACTTCCACAAAGGTCAGCAGCGCGAGCAGCGGCCGCATCCCCTCTATCCCTTTAGCAGGGCGCTAAATGGATTCCGGGGATGCGGCCACCAGTGCACTCCGATCCACTCACCTTAGAGGAGCTCTTGGCAAAGGGGTGGGAATGCATCCGAGCGAGCTGACTGGAGGAAAGCCTGCACATGCACTGAGGAAGGGCGAGTGTGATCGGGTGACCTGGGGGGTTTAACACATCGGGGCATCCCCAATCGGTGTGCCCGGGGGAGAAGACCAAAACCCAGGATTTTGTCTATGCTTTTATTTACCTGTCTGGTTGCCACTATCACTGTTTTCAGCCACAGACTAGATTTGCAGTTTCTATAGATGAGTCACAAACGAGGAATGTCTCTATGAGCTGCCGCTGACATCACACAAGATTTCAGACAGAAATCTGATCAGAAGGTGACTTGCCCAGGAGGCAACCTGCTGACGCAGCACAGTCATCACTAAGGCAATGTTTGGGAAACACCAGTATCCCATACAATCTACAGCTGTGAGATTGTCATTTTTTTATTGAAACTGCTAACTTCTTGCCTATGACACTGCTCCTCCAGAGTTACTGACCTGGACAAAATGTGTATTATATATGTATAGCAGGCAGGGCCGGACTGGCCATAGGGAGACCCAGGAGAATTCCTGGTGGGCTGCCCTGCGTTGATGCTGGCAGGGCTGCTGTTTTTAACATACTCATTCAGTTCCCTCCTCCCTAGTCTACACCAAGCTCCCTGTATCTGACTCAACTGTATACTTCTAGCCAAGAAACCCCAGCCCATGTTCTGTCCCCCAAAGACATCAGCATCATTGCTGTGGGGAGCTATAGTCACCCTGCCACATGATCTGCCCCTGCAATAGTAAAGCTTCAATTCTATCAAGTTAGCCATATCCACGCCATGCTCATGACCTGTCCCTGATATGCTCTAGACTTGGGGGGGATTTGGGCTCAGGAGGGATATTATAGGGTTGGCCATGGGCTAGCCAGCCAGGTAAAATCCAGGGCTGGTTCCAGTGCGGGCCACTTATGCGATTTAGTAACTGGTTATGGGCTATGATAAAATGGTTTAGAATTTTGACCTTTTTTTATTTTGAATCTGTAAGATTTTAATGAATCTAGATACCTACTTAATACCGCCATGCCAGAACACTAGCCTTTAGGTCCGGGATCCTCCAGTGGTGAACATTTGGCTCTTCCATAGCTACCCGGCTGTTGGGGATGCTAGTAACTGTGTGGTGGTAATGGCTAGTCACCTGCCACTATGCCAGCCCCCCACCATTTGAATTAGCATTACTATGCACAGCCGGCATTACTCTTCTCCATTCTCGGCAGTGCACGGCCTCGGCCACCACAACTGAATGGCTTTGCGTGGCCGCATACTGTCTGAGGGAGGAAGCTATGCCGCGCACCGCTCATAAGTGCAGCTAGGGATTTAATTCAGCTTCTCTATCAGCACATTAATATGCACAGTGGGAGACGCTGCGACTGCACTATGGGTTCAAAGAGAGGTGAATGAACTCAGCATTCTGAAGGGTGTCCGACAGCAGGGCATCCCAAACTGCGGTGGCCCAGGGGGAAGAACCAAATCCATCATAGCTAAAAATACAATTCTGTGATTACTCACCTGTAGAATTGGTATTATGAGTATACAGTACGTCCTGCTCCAGATAGATTACTTACACTTGGGAATTACTCCGCCAGATGGCACTGGACTGCAGAGACATCGAAAATAGGCTCCTCCCGGCCCCTCAAATACCCAGGGACCTCCCACAATCCCCAGCATTGAAAAACAGTTAATGAGAAGCCGGGAGAATTAAAACAAAACCAAACTGGTAACTATAACAATGATAACAATCACCATACAGGGGATCCAAGATAATGCAAAACCAAGGATGGGGTGTGAGTAATCACAGAATTGTATTATTCTTAGTATACAGCACGTCCTGCTCCAGATAGATTACTTACACTTGGGACATCCAATAGCAGTGTCCATAAAGTAGGGTGGGATCCCCAAAAGTAACAACAGACAGGTCAGACCACTGCCGCCGGCAGAACCTTACGGCCAAAAGCAGCATCAGCTGAGGCCCTAACACCAACCTTGTAAAACTTTGAAAAGGTATGAACAGAAGACCAAGTAGCGGCCTTGCAAACTTGTTCAACAGAAGCCTGGTGCTGAAAAGCCCAAGAGGCACCAATAGCACGAGTAGAATGAGCAGTAAGGCGGAAGGGAGGATTCTTCCCCTTAGCAGAATAGGCCTGAATCACAGCCTGATGGATCCATTTGCTGATAGTAGACTTGGCAGGAGCCAAACCCTTCCTAGGACCAGAAGGGACCACAAAAAGAGCATCAGTTTTTCTGAAAGGTGCAGTAGCCAACAGATAGTACTTCAGACACCTAACCACATCCAAGGAATGCAAGACCCTCTCCTTAGCATTACTAGGCATAGGGCACAATGACGGAAGAACAATGTCCTGATTCAAATGTAAGGCAGACACAACCTTAGGCAGACACACGCCTAACAGAGGTGATAGCCACCAAAAAGACAACTTTGAGAGTAAGAATGGCCAAGGCAGCATCCTGCATAGGTTCAAAGGGAGCACCCAAGGCTGACAAAACCAAGTTCAAATCCCAAACAGGCAACATAGGCTTACGTGGGGGACGCACATGAGTAACCCCCTGGAAAAAAAGTCCTGATCAGGGAATGGACTTCTGGAAGAAAACAGCCAGGGCAGAAACCTGAACCCTTCAGAGTACTGAGCTGGAGCCCCATCTCCAACCCATGCTCATGAACTCCAGGATCCTGGGAATAGAGAACACACGACAGGGAAGAGACTGAGACTCACACCAGTCAATGTAAGCACGCCAAACCCTGTAATAAATGGAAGAAGAAGACTTCTTCCTAGCCTTAATCATGTTATCAACAACCGAGGTAGACAGCCCCTTCTCAATCAAGATGGAGGTTTCTGCAGCCAGGCCGTCAAAGCCAGAGTTTGTAAATTGGGATGGCGTAAGGGGCCCTGAGTGAGCAGTTCTGGCACCCTGGGCAGAACGTACTGATCTACTGCCAGCTGCACCACGTCTGCGAACCACACTCTAGTTGGCCACCTGGGGGCCACCAGAATTGCTGGCACCCCCTCCAGAGCAATCTTGCGCAGAACCCTGCCCAGCAGGGGGAATGGAGGAAAGACATACAGGAGCTAAAAGTCCTGCCATGACATTGCTAGGGCATCCGTGGTCAAGGCCAGAGGATCCTGGGACAGGGAGACAAAGGCCGGGAACTTGTGATTGTGACGGGACGCAAACAGATCCACATCTGGTTGGCCCTAACGGTGACACAGAGATTGAAACACCCTGTTGCAGAGGGACCATTCTCCCTGGCGAGAGGTCCCCATGCTCAGAGAGTCTGCCTGCAAATTTTCCACCCCCGGATCAGGATCAGAAACACTTCCTGGAGGGCCCTCCTGCTCTGGGTCCCTCCCTGATGATTGATGTAGGCAACTGCCGTCTGGTTGTCCAAACGCACCTGAACAGGCAGGCCCCAAAGGTGAAGAGTCAACTGAGCCAGAACCAACCTGATCGCCCACAGCTCCAAGACGTTGATAGGAGTGTGGGCCTCCTGAGGGCCCCACCTCCCCTGGAACTGCAAGGACTTCCAGAAACCCCCCCAACCTGACAGACTGGCATCCGTGGTGACCATCTCCCAGGAGGGGGTCAGAAAGGATCTGCCCCCCAACAGGTTCCTGGAGTCCAGCCACCACGAGAGGGACCGCCTGACCAGGGGGGAAAGTGCAAAGACCCGTACCAGGGACGCTGGGTCCTTGTCCCATACTGACAATAGGTGGAGTTGCAGAGGCCTTAAGTGGAACTGAGTATAAGGGACCGCCTCGAAGCATGCCACCATCAGGCCCACCAGCTCCATTCCCTGCCTGATGGAGGGATGATGACAAGATAGCAGGAACTGGACCTGCACAATCAGACTGTCCACCTTCTGCTGAGGAAGAAAAATCCTTGCCTGAACTGTATCCAGATTTATTCCCAGGAATGAAGTCACCAAGGAGGGAGACAGAAAAGACTTGGGGTGGTTGATCACCCAGCCAAATGACTCCAAAGTGGACACTACCTGCTGAGTATACAACTCTGCCTGATGAAGAGACTGGGAAGTGATGAGAATGTCGTCCAGGTAGGGCAGCACGCGGATGCCCTGAAACCTGAGCAGAGACATCACTCCTGCCAGCACCTTGGTGAACACCCTGGGAGCTGAAGTGAGACCGAAAGGCAATGCCACAAACTGGTAGTGTTGATCCTCCAGAGCGAACCTGAGGAACCTTTGATGACCTGGAAACACAGGAATATGAAGGTAAGCATCTTTGATGTCCACAGACGTCGTGAAATCCCCTGGGCGCAGGGAACTGATGGCAGAGCGCAGAGTTTCCATGCGAAAGCGCCTGCACCTGACAAATTTGTTGAGGATCTTCAAGTCTAGGATGGGCCTGACTGATCCATCTTTTTTGGGCACTGTGAAGAGGTTGGAATAGAAGCCCTTGCCCCTTTCTCTTAAAGGGACCTTGCAGATGACCCCCAGCTCCAGAAGGCTTTGCACCGCCTGCACTAGATCCTGAGCCGACACAGGGTCCTGAGGGATCCGGGATCTGATGAACCTTGGGGGAGCAGGCAGCAAACCCTATCTTGTAACCGGAGGACACTACCTCCTGCATCCACCGGTCTGAGACATGAAGCCTCCAGACGTGAGCAAAGTGCTGAAGCCGTCCCTCCACCTGGATGGGTGAGGGCGCCCTATCATGCCAGAGGGGGCTTGGGAGAGGACTTAAGCTTGGAGCCCCAGGAGGAGCCAGGACGTCCACGTCCTCTGCCCCTACCCCAGAAGTCCCCTCGGGCCCCAGTAAAGGAAACCCCCCTCCCTCGTCTAGCACCACGGTAGGGGGAGGAAAAGGAGCCCTGACCCTGAAAGGGCCGAGACTGCCACCTGCGCTGGGGTAACCTGCCTCCCTTAGCAAACAGGTCCAGGCCGTCCCCAAACAGGCGTAGTCCTTTGAAGGGAAAACCAGTGAGGGCTTTCTAGGCAGCGTTGTCAGCAGCCCACTGGCGCAGCCAAACTGAGCGGCGTATAGCCACCACAAGGGCACAGGTTCTGCCACACATTCTAATGGTGTCATCCAAGGCAGAGCGGACATAGGTCACAAAAACATCACAACGAGAGAGTGCATTAAACTCCTCCCTAGACACATCATCAGGGGCACCTTCAAGGATACTTCTGAGCAGGGTCCTGATAGCCACAGCCGTAATGGCATAGGCACAGACCAGGCGCAGCGCCGTCCCCACACACGCAAAGGCATGGGACGCCAGCTGACCAATGCGCCGGTCCTCAGCATCCCGCAGGGTAGTAGAGTCAGGGGAATGCATGACAGGGGTGTAAGATAACCCTAGGACTGGGGCATCCACTTCAGGAGGGGATGACAAACACTTCACCACATCAGCAGGAAAGGGATACTTCCTATCCCAACCCTTAGGTACACCGGGAAGCCTGCTGAGCACAAGGTTATTAAAATGGGCTTGCTCAGGAAATTCCAAGCGTGACTTAGCAGTATGAAACAGTTCCCCCTGTTGCCTGGGGGCCGCAACAGGGGGCGAAATAGACAGAACCTCAAAAATCTGAGCCAACAGTCTATCAGTATCATCTGGGGCCCAGGGGTCAGAGCCAGAATGACCCCTGGGCCTCTCATCAGATGACATTGAGTCAGAGAATAGCTCCCCTTCCTCCAGAGGGGTATAGCCAGAAAGTTCCAAAAACTCATCAGCTTCCATAGGGAAAAGAGTGACATCAGGCGTTAAGTGCCGCTTTTTTGCAGAGGCCTTACACGTCAAGGTATTAGCAATCAACTTCTCAACACTAGCCAGTCTGGAAGACACATCAGGCTGAGAATCCCCACTTGTATGCAACTCAGTGGGAGTGAGATTTAAGCTTGGGGGAGTAGGTGAAGTGATACGAGGCGCAGGTCCAGGCACTGGAAAACCAGGCTGCAGCGCAAGCACCTGCTGGGCACAAGGTACACAGACCCGCACATTGTCAGCGCTAATAGGGGACACCCCACAAGCTACACACAGCCGGGCTTGTCCTGAAGGAACCCCAAGCACATTATCCTGAGACGCCTCCATATGGTGATTATAGCGGCACAATAGGCCCATAGGGATTGACGCTATAAAAGCAAACAGGGATGCCCCAATAACCCGCTAGGGAAGTGGGAGTAATTTACACACTAGGCCTCACAAGATTAATAATTAAATAGAGGGAGTAGGGCTGGGAGAAACCAATAGAGTTCGACCCGTCTGAAAGACATAAGCAAAGGGGAGCCGTGACGAGTAAATAACGACGGTAAATAAAGCCGCCCGCGAGGGCACTCACGGACCGTGGTAGGTAGAAGCCCGTCACGTAGCAGCCGGAACCAAGAAAAAATGGCGTCGGGTATGCCTCGAGGGGCGGGCCGCAGGGACAGTGTCAGCGCGGCGACTGACACCAAGCATAATAAAATAATACAGTGAAGCACAAGGCCAATACACATACATACACACCCCCCCTCCCTCCCCCGAGGGCTACAAGGGAGAGCGAGGGAGTACAGCGGCCACTTAACAGGACCCACCGATAGACAGGGGCAAGGGGCGGGAGGGGCATACCATAGAGGCTCACCATATGCCTATACCACCTACCCTTTGGTGGGGGATTGCGGTGGAGCAGCGCTCCTAAGCACCTGACAGCGGTGCTGCCTACCATCACCCGACCAGCGCAGCCAAGGCTGGGAGGCACATTACTAATGGAACGGGTGGGAATAGTCCTACAGGGCCGCAGGCTAATAGCCCCGCTCACCTGCGAGTAGAGAGAGCCATCTTCTTGTCCTTCGCAGTCCAGACTGCAGAGAAGATCTGGGGATTGTGGGAGGTCCCTGGGTATTTGAGGGGCCGGGAGGAGCCTATTTTCGATGTCTCTGCAGTCCAGCGCCATCTGGCGGAGTAATACCCAAGTGTAAGTAATCTATCTGGAGCAGGACGTACTGTATACTAAGAATATCCAGTATTTTGTTCCACATTAAGGAGTAGCAGACTCAAATTAACTGGTATTCTGACATGGCCTCCGAGCCATGGAGATCACAGTTCCATGCCTGTTGTGCCAGCTGGTAGCCTTGATAAGGGGGGTCCCCGTGTCTTTTTTCATTGCATGACAAATGGCTCTGATTGTGCCATTGGACCGGGAAAAGCAGAAAGTGATAGGGCTGAGCAGCTTGACGGAGGGAAGGGAGCAACATTTGTGCCTGCTCACAAAACATTGAAGCACAGGGCAAAGTTTTTAGACAAGGACTTGTGATTTGTGTGTCTATGGAAACAGCACAGCACAAGGAGGATGTCCCGCTTTGTCTAACCCTTCAGTTTACTTAACCAAAGGGAATCCCCTGCATGCTCCCCGCATCAGCCATATTGGAACAGCTGGTGGCAGGTGTGAGGGAGCCCACATGCACCTCATGAAATTGTGGATTCGATCCCTTGTAATGGGTTAAACGGTGGGTTTCACACACAAGGGCATCCCAAACCAGGATGCCTGTGTGCAGGGTGGGTTTAAAGTTTCAGGTTATGGTCTGCTTTAGGATAGACTGGAGGTCGGCTTCGAGAACTTTTACATCCTTCTACATGGCTGGGGGGACAGGTTTGGTATATCATAAACAAGCGTGATCCAATGTTATTTTTCATTAGAGGGGTTATAATTTAGTGGTCTGTGACCCCATTACTCACCCAACCCAACAATAGGGTGTGTTAAGGACAGAAAAGCCATGGGAGTCACAGGGCCCAGGGGGTCTGACACCAGCACATGATGCCACCCATTGATTTTCTGTTAAAAAGACTTTTGTTTTCTGGTGCCCAAAGGCTTTATGAGAGTTAGTGATGAGCGGACCCGTAGAAGTTTGGACCGAGACTTGATGGCTCAAAAATGGCTGTAAAATGGGGGTAGCATGTGCTAGAGGGCTGCAAATGGGGGGGGGGGGGGGGGGCACAGGGACGATCGCCCTGCACAAAATGGGGTATGGAAAGTAATCTAAAAAAAAAACATAGAAATTAAAATTTAAAAAAAATGTAATTTTTTTGTTTACAGGTGTCCGAGAGCAAATTGGGGGTAACGCCACAGTGATTGCCTTGCACATAATGGGGGTAGGGACAGTACTGAAATATATCCTTTATTTAAAAAAAATAACCCTGTAATAAGCTGTGTGACAGAATCCCCCCCCCCCCCCATCATCCCCATAGCAGACTGTGTGACAGAATCCCCGTCATCCCCATAGCAGACTGTGTGGCAGAATCCCCTCATCATCCCTATAGCAGACTGTGTGGCAGAACAACCCCCATGATCTTTATGGCAGGCTATGTGACAGAATCCCCGATCATCCCTATGACTGTGTGGCAGAACAACCCCCAGCATCCCTATAGCAGACTGTGTGGCATAACCCCCCATCATCTTCATAGCAGATTGTGTGGAATACCCCCCCCCCATCATCCCCATAGCAGACTGTGTGGCAGAACAACCCCCATCATTCCTATGGCAGGCTATGTGACAGAATCCCCCATCATTCCTATATCAGACTGTGTGGCAGAACAACCCCCATCATCCCCATAGCAGACTGTGTGGCATAACCCCCCATCATCTTCATAGCAGATTGTGTGGAATAACCCCCCCCCCCCCCCCCCCCCCATCATCCCCATAGCAGACTGTGTGGCAGAACAACCCCCATCATTCCTATGGCAGGCTATGTGACAGAATCCCCCATCATTCCTATATCAGATTGTGTGGCATAACCCCCCCATCATCCCCATAGCAGATTGTGTGGCATAAGCCCCCCCATCATCCCCAAAGAAGATTGTGTGTCATAACCCCCCATCATCCCCATAGCAGACTGTGTGGCATAACCCCCCATCATCCCCATAGCAGACTGTGTGGCAGAATCCCCCCATCATCCCCATAGCAGACTGTATGGCATAATCCCCCTAATCATCCCCATAGCAGACTGTGTGGCATAATCCCCCTCATCATCCCCATAGCAGACTGTGTGGCAGAATCCCCCCATCATCCCTATAGCAAACTGTGTGGCAGAATCCCCCCCCCCCATAGCAGACTGGGTGGCAGAACAACCCCCATCATCCCCATAGCAGACTGCGTGGCAGAATCCCCCCATCATCCCCATAGCAGACTGTGTGGCAGAATCCCCCCATCATCCCCATAGCAGACTGTGCGGCAGAATCCCCCCATCATCCCCATAGCAGATTGTGTGGCATAACCCCCATCATCCCCATAGCAGACTGTGTGGCATAACCCCCCCCCCCCCCATCATCCCCATAGACTGTGTGGCAGAATCCCCCCATCATCCCCATAGCAGATTGTGTGGCATAACCCCCCATCATCCCCATAGCAGACTGTGTGGCAGAATCCCCCCATCATCCCCATAGCAGACTGTATGGCAGAATCCCCCCATCATCCCCATAGCAGACTGTATGGCATAATCCCCCTAATCATCCCCATAGCAGACTGTGTGGCATAATCCCCCTCATCATCCCCATAGCAGACTGTGTGGCAGAATCCCCCCATCATCCCTATAGCAAACTGTGTGGCAGAATCCCCCCCCCCCATCATCCCCATAGCAGACTGGGTGGCAGAACAACCCCCATCATCCCCATAGCAGACTGCGTGGCAGAATCCCCCCATCATCCCCATAGCAGACTGTGTGGCAGAATCCCCCCATCATCCCCATAGCAGACTGTGTGGCAGAATCCCCCCCATCATCCCCATAGCAGACTGTGCGGCAGAATCCCCCCATCATCCCCATAGCAGACTGTGTGGCATAATCCCCCCATCATCCCCATAGCAGATTGTGTGGCATAACCCCCATCATCCCCATAGCAGACTGTGTGGCATAACCCCCCCCCCCCCCCCCATCATCCCCATAGACTGTGTGGCAGAATCCCCCCATCATCCCCATAGCAGATTGTGTGGCATAACCCCCCCCCCCCCATCATCATCATCCCCATAGCAGACTGTGTGGCAGAACAACCCCCATCCTCCCTATAGCAGACTGTGTGGCAGAACAACCCCCTTCATCCCCATAGCAGACTGTGTGGCAGAACAACCCCCATCATCCCCATAGCAGACTGTGTGGCAGAACAACCCCCATCATCCCCATAGCAGACTGTGTGGCAGAACAACCCCCATCATCCCCATAGCAGATTGTGTGGCAGAACAACCCCCATCATCCCTATAGCAGACTGTGTAGCACAACCCATCAACCAGTTTTTCAGGGTTTGCCTGAGACCAGCCAGTGGCATCCCTGCTGATTCCTGGCTGCTCATCCAGTGTGCTCCAAGACTGAAGCGGGCAAGCTGATTCATTACTAACGCCAGGTAGCAAAAGATGAGCGTCTGTAGAGCGGATTTCAGAGCGCCCACTAGTAGTCTCTGTGCTTGGCCATGGATCATTGTTTCAGAGCGCCTCAGTTGCTGTCCGGCATGAATAAATATGATGTGTGAGTCGCAGTACTACGCTGTATGGGGCCAAACGGTAGCGCCAGCTCAGTGCGACTGACTCACACCACATTCATCAAAAAAACAGCCTCTAACCCCACCGGTGCTAAATCATGTAGTTGTAGCCCATAGCGCCAGAGGCTGTGTGATTAAAGTCTGTTTATGAACATGTATCCACTAGTAACAAATCAAAAACATATGGAATTACATTGTTATAACATGAACACTTTAATGCCAGACTGTAAGAACAATTCTGCATAAAAATATGCAAAATCAAAAAAGTTTTCTAAAATGTCATTTTCTTGCCCAGGATACATGTCAGAAGTTTTGTTTGTTTTTTTTAAGAAAAAAAAAAATTGGGATCAGGAAAGGGATTTAAAGTGGACCAACACCCAGGATTTTGACTATCCTGGGTGTTGGTCCACTTAGGTGGGGCACCCCGATCGGGGGTGCCCCGCTGTGTAAAACCCCCCCGATCGCCGCAAAAACTCACCTCTCCCCGCTCCCACGTGACCTCGTCCGGCCAATGACAGCGCTCAGAGCCACTCTGGTATGCGCGTCCAAAGCCGCTTGGACGCGCATACCAGAGTGCTGTCATTGGCTGCGTCTCTCGCTTCCCTCTAACAGGGAGCGCGCCTGCCATTCACAAAACGGCCGGCGCGGGAGCGCGCCCTGCTAGAGGGAAGCGAGAGACGCGGCCGCGTCTCGCGCATGCGCCGTTGGATCGCCGGTAAGGTAAGGATTGTGGGCCTCCTGGGGGGTTCCTCCCCGCGGGACATCCCGATTTCGGATGCCCCGCGGGGAGGGATCTGATCGGTCCGGGAATCTTATAGATTCCCGGGCCGATCCCCCCTGGGTGTTGGTCCACTTTAAAGTGGTCCTTCACTCTGAATAAGAGTCTATCTTATATGTTTCCCACACCGTGTACATACTGATTGCTCACATTAAAAATCATCCTACCTGCATCTACTGCATGTTATGAGACATTAAAGTGGACCAACACCCTCCCATGATTGGCCCGGGAATCTATAAGATAGAAATGTATAGGAGAGCGCCAGGTAGCGAGAGGTAAGACGTGACGCTGTGCAAGGCTGTACGCTAAGCCTGGGATAATGATGAATCGGACGCTACATGGCATTGTTCTCGTCGCTCACCAGATTCGGCTGGGATTGCGTGCCATGTCCGGCATTCACCTGCCGCTGTACAGACTCTACCTGGCACTATCCCTTCATGAATAAGGCCCTAAATTATTAGGGCGAGGACATGGGCTGGAGTTGGTGAAGGAGATGGATGGCTGGGATTGGATGGGAGTATCAGTAAAGGTAGCAACTCAGACTTCCCCAAAGCAGTGTGTCCCACTGAGGATTTGCCTGGGTCTCCCTATGGCCAATCCGCCCCTGCCTGTGTGTAACTGTATGTATATATATATATATATATATATATATATAGACACACAGACAGACACACACGCGCAGCCATAGCGGTGGCCCGTCGGTGTGACACACCCGGGGCTGCACACACATGACATCAGGGTGAGCAGGGCTGGGCTGGGCAGAGCAGGTAGCCCGAGGGCGGCCATTATTTACCTGCACAGTAACGAGCGATACCACAGAGAGAAAGTCCGGCCTCCTCCTGAGTGAGTGTGTATGTGCGCCCCTCCCTCCAGTCTGTACACCTTTCTCTCCCCTCACACGCCCCGTTTCCTGCTCTGTGCTGTGCCCTCAGCAAGTCTCACCCGGGCGGCCGCTCACTCACCTGCCTATAACCCACCTCTCTCTGGAGTGACCCGGACCCCGCTCTTTCTGGCTGCATCGCTGGTAACTTTGTGCGGTTCTGAGGAGACGACTGTGCGGCTGTGGGATTCACTATGCGGCGGAGCCATGCGAGTGGGGGACTAGTAGCCGCGCTACTGCTGCTGGTAAGCTTGTTTTCCCATAATGCATTTGTGTGTGTGTAATAAACCCCTTGTTATGCTGGCTGGCCCACCTGTAATACCAGCGAGCCCTGTAACCAGCACACATATACTCCTGCCTATGGAGGTGTCCTATAGAGGAGCTGTCATAACAGAAATGCTGTGTCTCCCCCTCCACTTGTGTGTCATGCTCACTCCCTGGCTGGCCAGTGACCTGGAACCTGTATCAGGAGTGCTAACTGCCCTGTCCCCTGTTCTAGTGAGCCCTGTAACCAGCACACACATACTCCTGCCTATGGAGGTGTCCTATAGAGGAGCTGTCATACGGTAACAGAAATGCTGCGTATCCCCCTCCACTTGTGTGTCATGCTCACTCCCTGGCTGGCCAGTGACCTGGAACCGGTATCAGGAGTGCTAACTGCCCTGTCCCCTGTTCCAGGAAAGATTAGGAATATTACAGAAGGAATTCCACAATGTTTTTTCCCATGATGGGGTCATTGTAAGGGTCACGTCACAGTGATGACACAACTCAGGGGTCACCCATCCTGGCATTGTGGGTGCCCCGGCCTTGCCCACGCTGTGGCATTTTGTATATACCCTGCAATGTTACAGGGAGGATGAGATCCTGTGACAGGCAGGCTGTGGCAGTGTGCTCACCTCACCCCCCTCCCTTCCTCAGCCCCTGAGGGCGAGCTGCCTCTGGAGGCCTTCCAAAACCTGAAATATCAGTCCTGGGTGGGCTGTCCTGTTGCAGTAACCTCAGGTGTATTTTTTTTTTTATTTTAAATTTTCAGTTACTTTTAAACAATAGCGTGTAAAATTGTGTTTTCTGAATAAAGTGGACTCCAATCAGTATTGACCCAGTATATGCCCAAGAGATGCTGATGCATTGCAGATCCTTAGGAAGCACCATTTGTCTCGGTTGTTCCAGTCTAGCTGCCTGCAGTTCTGTGTAAGAGGACCAAAACCCACCCTGGAGTCTGAGACTCCAGGGCAGGCATATTTGCTCCCCCGGGACACCCTGATCAGGGGTACCCCACTATGTGAAACCCCCCCCCCCCCCCCCCAGGTCGCCCAAAAACGTCTCCTTCTTTTCCGGTCCAACGGCGAATGCACGAGTGGCGACCGCATCCCTGCTATCGCTTTAGCAGGGCCCTTGCCAGGCATCTGTTAGGCGGTAGTGGGGGATGAGCCCCCCAGCGCTCGGAGTGGACGAGCCACCATGCATGTGCCGTAGGACCGGAAAGAGGTAAGTCTGTTGGGGTGACCTGGGGGGTTTCACACAGCCCCCCCCCCCCCCCGATCGGGGTGCCCTGGGGGCAAGGACTAAAACCCAGTATAGTCAAAATCCTGGGTTTTGGTCCACTTTAAGACAAGCAAAATGAAAGGGCCCCATTTAACATTCGCACCAGGGCCCGTCACATTTAGTTATGGCACTGGACGCTCGGATACTAAAAGTGAGTATCTGGCCTGATTGTCTGAGGGGTTAGGTTAGTTTTTGTCCCTGTGCACAGGACCATCATTGCACAGGGAGTTACATTTTTCCCATGTTTTGTTCCTCTCAGAGGGGCATCTTGAATTGGGATGCCCAGCTGTGAGTATCCCTGCAGGTTGCCATAAAAACTCGCCTCTCTGTCACTCACGGCCTCAGCCAATCAGTGCGCTCTATTTCACTCACCTTCCTTTGGCTCTGACCATGGCAGCCAAGCAGAGGTGAGTGTGCTGCTGGCTGCATCCCTTGCTCTGCTTCTAGCTGTGGCGTGCCTGCACAGCTAAAGGTGAGCGAAGACACAGTGAGGGCTCTGGTAGCAGGTGAGTGGAATTATGGATCTGGGGGTTTCACACAGCAGGGCATCCCAATTCAGAATACCCCAAGCAGTGGAACTCGGGGGGGGGCCTCAAAGTTCCTCTTTAAATTGGACCTATCGCAAGCAAGGCCAGCTCTGTAGTCTTTTAGACTTCAGGGCTGGCTGCCTGCCCATGGGGCATCCTAATTCAGGATACTCCTGTGCAAGCTGGGCATTCACTTACCTTTCGAACAGTCCCAGGGCCGCAGCCACATTCTGGCATCCCTGAAGCTGAGGTGCTCTCTGCACCCAGCCATTCAAAAGGGCTGGGGGTGGGTGCGCGCTGTAGACTGCAGGGAAACCAGGGATGGGACCACTTCCTATGCTTGCACTTTGTTCAAAACAACGCTTTATGCCGTGTATTAGCATAAAGCACTGACTGGATGCAAGTGCACACAACATGGGAACAGCAGAAAGGTAAGTGCAGTGGGCGATCTGGGGGGGGTTATACACGGCGGGCATCCCAAATTGGGATGCCTCAGGTAAAGGGACCTTTCACCACCCTGATTGGATGGAGTTTTGGTAGACAAAGGTGCATCTTTGTAATGTATGGGCATCTGGTGGAATGTGGTTGAATTAGGTTAGTTTAGTGTCCCTGTGAACTATGATCCCCCCCCTGGCACAGAGCTTGCATGGAAGGCTTGTCATTGCCTGTCCCATGATGTACATGGTTTATCTGCATTCTTCTTCCACCAGGAAACCTGCCTGACCGGAAGTGTTCCCATGGGAGGCAGAAACACATTCAGTTGTCTATTGATCCACCCCCTACATGAACTGAACAGCAGGATAACCTGCTGAGAGCACCTGAAGCACTACAGGACCCTTCCTACTGTACATAGGTTGCTAATGAATTGGCTATTACTTTACCAGTTTCCCCCGAACAGTTTGGGGCCATGTTTTGACCCTTTTCGCTTTAATCGAGTCTAATTGAAAAGGGAATGATTGGTCAGTCACAATGTATAATTGTGCAGAGGACAACTAATGGATCAAATACTTGTAGTAGTGTTCCCATCTGCATTTCAAATGATCTGTGTTGCTACTGGTTACCCAGCTTAAACCGGACCTTCAGCATGATTTAATGAAAAGCCCAAACCCTTAAAAAAAACTATTCCCCGGCATCTAAAATTAATATATTTTACGTTTTTAGTCACGTAATTATTATTCTTTCCCCCAACGGGCTGCAACTCTATTCAGGACTCTAGGGTACGGGTGCCGCCATCTTGACTCAGAAGCATCACATACTGAAGAGTAAAGAGCAGGATAAAGGGGGATACAGGGGGCGGGGTTATAGCTGTGCTTTGCACCTGATGCTCCATGAGCCGCCATCTTGAATATTTAAAGGCTAATAACATGCAGTAGATGCAGGTAGGATGATTTTTAATGTGATTAATGTGAGCACAGGGTGGGGGAAATATATATATTATGGGTGAAGGTCCGCTTTAAAGTCAATGTCCAGGCAGGTAAAAAGAAATAATGCACACTATCTTTGGTTTCAGCCTGAGCAAGGCTGGGGAAGAATTGGGGTGTGGCATCATAGCTGACAGCACTGAACCTGGAAGAAAAATATATAAGCCCACAGGACTTATATATATTTTTTACAGGATATATTTTCATTATCTTGGGTTTTGTTCCTTTTGCTGGGGGCATCCCAGTTTGGGGGGTTTGCGTATCCCCGGGATTGCCCTTGAGCTCAGAGGAAAGGTGAATGTATCCGGCGATCACAAGGTTTCCCATAGCAGGGCGTCCCAATTCGGGGTGCCCCATAAATAGTGAGACTGCTGCTCATAGTCTAATAGACTATAGGGGTGTGGTTGTTGCTCTTTATGGGATTGAGCCTGCAGGCTGGTAGGTAAGTGCCAGGTGCTGTAAGCTCTTCTTCTGCAAAGATTGTGACTGACTGCTTAGTCAGCAAATCACTGCAAATGCTGCCATTGAGAGGATGATTTTGCCAAACGTCAAGTGCATGTATGTGAGTTGCCCATTTAAGTAATAGTGTGGTGATGCAAAGAAAGTTGATAGGTATGAATAGAACATAACTTTTTTTTTTCTTGGTTTTAAACCCACGAGTCACAGGCAAAATGAGGGGAATGGTGCTAAGTTTAGATTTACATTGGATGACCACTTTTTAAAGAGGTCTTTTAGGATCTGCAAGTAAGTAAAGGTACCTCTCCTGCTATCCCTCATTTGGCATTAAACTAAGCTCAGTTTGCTGAAGGATGCCAAGCCTTTTATGCGCTTTTCAGGGCATCATAGATGGTTTTGTCACCCAGTCACTGCAGCAGCCAGTCCATGGCAGGGAAAGACAAAATCTCCTGAAGGGACAGACCAGGCAAAGGCAATTGTGGGGCAGCAAGAAGCTCACCTAAAGCCCGTCCCATGTGCCTCTTTTCCCCCAGTGCACTCTAGATGCTGTAGCAGGTCTTCAAAGTTTGTTCTATTTTGTAATTCCATGACCATGTTCCAAATGTGGTCACCTGGACACCGCAGCTGTGAGCTGGAAACCCATATAGTTTGTGGTCATAAAAAGGAGGTACAAAGCTTGGAGACCTGCTACAGCATCTACAGGGTGCTGCATATAATAGAGGAGAGGCAAATGGAACAGGCTCTGGAAGAGTATCTTGCTGCCTTTTTATTGTCATTGCCTAAACTTAAAGTGGACCAAGACCCACGGTCCGAGGGGCCTGGAATCTATAAGAATTGGGATCCCCCATTCACTGTGTGACCCCCCCCCCCCCCCCCCCAGGTCGTGGAACAAAATCCTGCTTTTGTTTTGCTTTAAAGCAGATAGAAACCCAGAAATGAGTCCACCACATATCCGCTGGGTTCAGGTCCAGGTTCGTACCGAATTTTGTGAGTTCGGTACGAACCCAAACACCGACTTCAGCCAGAAGTCTGTGTTCAAGTCCGGCTGCACATAGAAAAACCGGTTGATGAACCAGCCTCGCCCAAGGTTGCAGCAGCAAAAGCGCTGCTTTAACTTACCTGAACCCCAATCCTCTTCTGTCAGCAGCTGCGTTCCAAACTGGCCCCAGCCAGGGCTATGAAAAGATGGTCCCCGACTTCCATGAGTGAGAACATTCCTACTGCTGGCCCTCACTTTATGGGAGCCGGCGGCCATCTTTTTGCAGCCCTGGCTGGGGATAGTTCAGAATGGGGCTGCCGCAGAATTTCCACTGCACATGCAGTCCCATAGAAGCCTTTGGGAATGCAATGCAAACTCAAGTAAAACGCAATACACTGCATTTGAAATGCGTGTTTGTTTGCATTATTGTTTTATTTGAAAAGTAAAAAAAAAAAATTATACTTGTCCATACGTTTCCACTGTCTGTTTCCACCACAATGCAGTGGAAATGCACAATGCAGAGCAGTACACAATTATGTGCTGCGTTGTGCCTCCATTTTTAGAAGAAGGGGATTCTGTGGGCATAGAAATGCTTAATGTTTGGGCATAGGCTTCCATCATCTGTTTTAATGTAGCTTCATAACAGAGCTAATGAGAATCTGAAAATGAAATTTGTCAAATTGATTACTAGCTTTACTAAACCATAGACGCTAGAGAGTGCCAAGTCATAAATCCATCTGCCTCCAGGTGAGTCAGGTGTCCAGACCTATAGACACTTTTTCTTCAACTCCAGGTCATGAAATCTTGCTTTCTGTCATGTCATGACATTTGTTATGTAATGGACTTGTACACGTGAAGTGTGCGACCAATGCGGTTGCACAGTGCAGCATACTACTCTTTTTCTGAAGGAGGCGTCAGGAGAGAACATGCTGGTCAGTGTTGAATTCCCCAGAATTATTGAGTACCAACATGCATATTTTGTTCTCTGCCTTGGATTCTCATTTTCCAGCTTAATCCCAACTCTGCCTAATCAGACTTTATCCATCCTGCTCTGCTTGACTTGCTTTCCTCCAGAGAGATACGCTCCATTGTAAATTTGTAGATGTGTACCAGTGATTTGGTGTAACACATAAGTGGCCTCTTACAACTTGTGAGCATGGAATTTTGGTGTAACATGTAGGTATTGTATGTTTGAAGTGGGACGTCAGCTTGAGATCTTGCATAGAACACAGTGTCGCCAAACCTGAGGATGGGCCTGGTTACACACACTCAGACTCACTCCCTTAGGTGGCCTGCGATTGCCTGGCAAGCTTTTGTAAGTTGAGCCAAATGCCCTGAGCCCCCATGCTGGTGGCAGGTGGGCTACATGGGTTGTAGAACCCTAATATTTAGATTGTGGAAGAGCCTAGGAACATTAATTACTGTTGCTATGGATTGTGCTGGTCCTTGGTTGTTTGATGGGAAATACTGCCCATAACCTAATGTGCTTACAACCAGACTGCATAAAGAAATTACCTCCCCCCCCCCCATAAAACTACTGCAACTATTGCTCTGTCACAGCTTTGATAAACAAGTGAGGGATTTCCTACTTCTACTCTGGCACTCACTGGCTGTTTCTGTGTTTTATTTCCATGTGTCAGTATTGTCAAATAATCAATAAGAAATGAATACTTGCCTTCTCTTAGCTATAGATTTAACATGCCTGCGCCAGGCAGGGATATGCAACGCTCGGCTTCATTCTGCCCTCAGTCGGCGAGACTGCTTGGCGGCTCAAGAAGCCGTATGGAGCAGAGTGTGCTGATTGGCTGGTTCGGCGTCCGTGGTCAGGTACCTTTTACTGGGGATATTGCAGGTTTAACAAATCCGATTTGAAAGACCCAGGGGCCAAGAACCAAAACCAGGGTTAGTCTATGTCGTGGGTTTTGTTCCACTTTATTGTGGCTGGATAGGATATTTAAAGTGAATGCGGATCCAATGCAACCCTACACATTGAAATGCTCCTTTTATTCTGCTAATAACGTTCTTCGTAGCTGACTTCTGTGTGCTCCCATGCTTCCAGTCACAAGGGAGCATACTCACTTACTGGTTGGATGGAGGGGTATTTTTTTTAGGGGCATCGGTGGCCATTGTATGCTTGAACACACATAGGAATTTTTCCTCCACATTTAACCCATCTTTGCATTGAATATACACATCCCCGGAGCGGTGGGCTGCAGTAATTGTAGTGCCCAGGGAACAGTTGTGGGGTTAGGTTCCCTGCTCAAGAGCACTTTATTCATGCTCCATGGCTGGGATTTGAATCTGCCGCCCTCAGGTTAGCAAGGTCACTTCCTTACCTCTAGGCCACAAATGCCCCCTAAAAAGGCGGGAATATATGGCCTCAACATGTAGTTTAACATTATGCAGATAAGTATAGCCTTTTTGAAAGGGAAGTACACTTTATATGGACTTTGTTATCAGGCCTCCAGTCAGAGGAGTCGCTTACCTTATCTGAATCCAGGTACTGCATTTCATCTTGGGCCTCCCATAGGTGTACATTGTGGTCCAATCAGTATGAGGCACCGATGGAGAGTAATGGGTGCCTGCAGAGGCCCACCTACAAGCTGAGAGCCAGAAGTGCAGCACCCGGCTTCAGATACCAGGGCTGCCGGAGCAGGTGAAACGTAAGAAGGGGACCATCATGCCTCTATGGCACCGCTGATGTAAGATCTATAAGAAAGTCCACAGAAGTGGCTTTGCCTTTTAATAATTCACCTGACAAACCCTTTAAAAAAATAATAATCTAGTAACCAAAGCAAAATAAAACCTCATGTCAGGAGAGGTGTCTGCGCCTGTGGCTCTGCACTATGTCATTAGACAAGTCCATGAACCTTGGCTGGACCATTGATAAGGGTTTCATTATTCTTCTCCTGAAAAATGTGAGGAATGCCAGGAAACAAAAGCATCGGCTCCTTGTACCATTCAGCACAAGTGTCCTCCTGGGTTGTTAGCGCGCGCACTGACACAAACATTTCTCATTTTTGTTTTCCTTTCTTGACAAAAGGATCTCTGTCTGGAATTTGGGGGGGGGGGGGTAGCCCTTTTTTAATGCTGCTGTCTAAAATTTAGCCTTCGTTCTCTTCAGTCACCAGGAAAGATGAAACAAATGCTTCTCTACCAGTGGCTCCCATGGATTTTATTTTACGTTTCTGCTTTTGATGCAGAGCTAAACCATTTCAAATGGGCAATGAAAATGCCATTTATAGTTTCTCTATTTTTTTCTTTATTTTAATAATGCTTTGTGGTGCTGTACACTGAAGGAAATACAGACAAGCTAAAGTGAATAATATGTATATGGTACAAGTCAGATGTGAATGAAATGCAACAAATATAGATGTAGAAACCCTGAGGTCCTCCATGCAAATCCATCCCTCTCCTATTGCATAGACTAAATTTTCATCCTGGTGATAGGTCCTCTTACCTAGTGCATCCCGATTTGAGATGCTGCTCTGTGTAAAACCCCCATAGATCTCGCCTTTCCGCTGTTCCCACTGTGCATGCGTGAGCTCTAATCCAATCAGCACTTTATGCCATGCATACTTACGTTTGGAACTGAGCGTCGGCATAGCCTACATTCCCTACATTTCTCATGCCCGGCATATATGAATAGCTGGGCCAGGAAGCATAGAAAGATAAGGATGTGGGCGGTCTGGGGTGGGGGCTGACACAGTGGGGCATCCCAAATTGGGATGATCCAGTCGGCTTGCTCTGGAGTCTTTTAGATCCCTGGGGCTGGCTTCTTACGTGATTGGTCTGCTTTAATAACAAAAAGATATTCGCCTGCCATGTTTGTTTTGTAAACTTCTGGTCAACAGAAGTTCCCAATGTGTCCTTTCTTTGTGTTCTCTTTGAGAACCATATTGGAACTACAGGTTTACCTTAAGCCAGACCTTCAGCATGATTTCATGAAAAGCCCAAACCCTTAAAAAAAATATTCCCCAGCACCTAAAATGAATATATTTTAAGTTTTTAGCCACTTATTTTTCTTTCCCCCACTGGGCTGCAACTCTGTTCAGGACGATACGGGCGCCACCATCTTGCCTCAGAAGCAACATATACTGAGGAGAGGAGAGTGGGATAAAGAACAGGGGGCGGGGTTATAGCTGTGCTTTGCACAGTCAGAGCAAAGCTGGGGTCAGGGAAAGGATAGCAATCCCAGAATGCAGAGCGTCACAGTCAAACACTTCCTGTTTGCAGGCTGCCTGATGCTCCATGAGCCGCCATCCTGGATGTTTAAAGGCTCATAACATGCAGTAGATGCAGGTAGGATGATTTTTAATGTGAGTAATCTGTATGTACAGGATGGGGGGGGATATGCTCTTATTCAGGGTGAAGGTCCACTTTAAAGCCCAACTCTTGGCAACTTATGTTTCGGGTTTCTATGTAGATAAAAGGCTTTGTTTATGTTTTTGTCATGTTGGGCCTATGAGTGCTAACTTCACTTTCTCTATAGTTGCGGGAGAAAGCCCATCCATTTAACAGGAAATCATTGGCTTTTATTTGGATCAAAGGAGGGTAACAGCCAAAAATATGAGGTTTATGTGTCAGAGACAGGTGTGATGCCTACATAAGGCCACCAAGGTTTTATTAACCAACCTAAGCCTCGACTTCTGAATGTGTTCTTGTGATATTTTCTGGTAAATGGCTGAGGTGTGCTTTTGAAAAATAACAGCTGAGGGATTCCTTTTGCTGTTCGTGCAGCTTTGTTGGAGCCGCTGAGGACATGCCTGTAGGGAAGGCCGGGGAGAAATGCTGCCACGCCTTGTCATCCCGGAAGGCTGCTTAGTCACTGTCTCACACGCTGTCATGGCTGCCTCGCACACCTACTGTATGCGCTCTTCCATTAGTGCTGGTGGTATTTACATGCCGTGTATTAGGATTACAGCTTGTCTATATAATGATTGTGTAATTTAAGTCATTTCTTTTACTGCTTTATGAATGAGGGAGAAAAACTGGCAGCCTGACCTTTTCAAATTAACCTCTTACTCTGTGTTGTTGTCAAACAATAGAAAAGTACCAAACGTCCAGTCTTTTCTGTGTGTCATTAAGCAAACAATCCTGTAAGCAGATATTGCTGCCATTATACTGATTTATATAGCGCTTGTATAATATGAGGCACATAAGCAAGCAATCGTTTGTTAGCACTGCACTTGTCTCGTTGCTTTGTCCTGGAGTTTTTAAATATATGCAACTGATGGCAGGAATGATCATTAAAAGTAGACCTACACTCTTCTCGTTCAGAAGCCATTTCAGGTCTTATGGCAGACCTACACCCATCATTGGAAGTCTGTCTGTGCAGTGTAATCCCAGGAAAGGGACTGGTTATTGCATACAACACCGTGGATAAACCAAAGCTGTAGGTAGTGTTGGAGAAGTTGCTGAAATTGATGTGAAACATGGGTACTAGTCCCTCCTTTATTGCCTGGATACAAATAACGTTAGATACAAAGAATGTAGAAGCTTACGGTAAGGACCCTTCAATAGGTCATGACCTAATAAGACAAGGGATCAGCTTGTCTTTGTATCTATGGGGGGACTAGCATCCAGGGCTGGACTGTAGCACCTTCTGCCCACTAGAGGAATTCTTGGGAGCCAACAGAGGAAATCGTCCTGATGTTTGACCAATAAAATACAAATGCTACTTACTCAAGAAATATTAAACTGAAATAACACTTCAGGCAAGAGAAACACTGTTACAGTCTTGGATCTCTTGTACTGCCCTGATGGTGGCCCTCCCTCCTTCCCCACCCAGCCTCCTTCTAGCAAGCTCTCTCGCTCCCAGCACCACCCCACCTACTATGCTGATTATTATGCAGCTGCACCGCTCCAAAGGCCACGCCCACTTGCATCAGGAGAAAAATCATGAGATTGAACTATAAACCTTGATATCTCGGCCATTTATTCTTCAATTTAAAAATGGAAAACGGTTTAGGACCGTGCCAAATGCAGCCCCACGCAGTGGCCTAATGATAGTCTATGCCTAAAATATCATTACAGTCTTAGAGAAATAATGACACTGCCCCTGCTGCCAACTCTGTGCTAACAAGGATCTGGTCCACAGGGACATTAATTCAGTTACAATATGATCCCCTGTCCTGCCACCCTACCCTGGTACTGAGGCGGGGGGGGTTACAAAGAAAAAAATAAAAACCTTACCTGATTCTCGGGCCAGTGCCATTCCTCCTGAGCCCGTAGAGCGGCCACAGGAAAAGACACAAAGCGCCATCCCCGGGTCAATGTAGGCTCTTGCCGCCCCTTTAGTTGAATGGGCAGACAGGAGCACGCACGGAGCCTGGGAATGCGGCTTTGTGCTTTCGGCCAGGATTCGTAGAGGCGCTGGGCCCAGGGTAAGTAAGGTTTTTTTTTTTTTTTTTTCTGTGTAAACCCCTCCCTTGTCCTGCCTCAGCGCCAGGGTAGGGTGGCAGGGCCTTGGTGTTATATTGTGAATGGAATTCTGCTTTAAACGAACCTAACCTACCCCCTTACGCAGTCCATTAACCATTCAGTCTAGAGCTGCAACCCTTTAACCAGAGGAGCTATGTCGCATGTGGAGACATGAAACAGTTGCACACAGATGTGGTAGCTGCACCTCCTTCAGTGCGCCATGCATAAGAGGTGAGGGCTCACAGCAGCAAGCTTAGGTGGGTTAGGGTCCTTGCTAACCTGGACCTTGCAGTGGCATGTCTGCATACCGTAGAAGGATACGGGAAGAGCTTACAAGCGCTGGTGCACAGTGGAGCATCCTGCTTGGAACCATCCATGGTAAAATTGGCAGGAATGTTAAAAGTTCTGCATCCAGAACATACTGCCTGTTCATGAAGGATGTTAGCCTTCAACATCTTTGGTGCTGTGTCATTGTGCATTTAACTTGTGTTCTTTTCATAGATAAACATATGACTAACCATTGTTTGCATTTACCTTCATATTTGGAAATGTTTTCCTCGATGAGCTATGCAAGTGAGCCTATTGGATGTTGTTAAGTAATGCTGAGCAGGCTGGGACATGGCGGGATCAGTCTGGAGAGAAGTACACACAGGAAGGCCTAATGGAAAGAGGCTGGGGGGCATATTTTCATCACTGCTTTCATAGTCTGTGTCTGTGCTCATAAGCAGTTAAAAGAAGACATTGGAATGGAGCAGATCACCCCTGGAAAAGTGGAATGGTACGAATAAAATCCAGGCCTGGCAAGGTTTTGAGCATAATTGTAGAAAACCACACGCCTTCCCCTATTCTAAGTATTTTACTTGTCTTACTCCCCGGTAATTTCTACCTTGTGCAGTGCTACTGACTATGATGACGCTTTTATAAATAAAAAACAATAATAATTGGGAACGGAATAAGCCTTTCAAAAGCATTTCTGTTAACTGTTTTTGTTGTGCCTCTGATGCCGAAGTAATAGGGAGTGCAGCAGGCTGTCATCACCCAACTGCCCACCCATAAGATATGAGCAGTGCTGTTCAGCCTGAGGTCACCCTGGGAGGGAGAGAGGGAGGGGCTGAGAGTGGGGGGCTGTCATCCAGGACGTGGAACACAATTTGGAGGCCGATTGGCTGTGCGAGGCAGGTTAAGGATTGCAAAACGATGCCCAGCCAGGGGTAGGAGCTATGGGGAAAAATTTAACACTAGGCTGGACAATGCCTTAATAATTGTAAGAACTCGTCTGCCCCTGCTTTAGTGGGTTATTTTCTTTAGTGCAAACCTAGTTATACACTGATTTTTGTGGAGGCCATACACGGTTTGGGTTTCAGCAGGTAATTTCTGGTCTCCCCTCACTCAGGGATCACTATTTTTCTTCAGATTGGAACTGATAACTTTTGATGGTCTCCAGAGAGCGCATTTACAATGATCTCTGGTAGTTTGAACAGACAAAAGGTCTATTAAACCATATCCCACCCTCCACCTGTAATGGACAAACTTAAATCAGAATAAGACCCAGGAATCTGACTTTCCTGGGTTTTGTTCAGGGCATCCTGAATGGGAAAGCCCCACTGTGTTAAACTCCCCAGTTCTCCTATGAAAACTCACCTTTCCACGCTCCAACAGTACATGTGCGGGCTCTCATCCAGAGAGCCATCTGCTTTGACCAGGTCATTCGGCAGACTGCTCTCACTGTCTTGAATAGGGGAGCGCAGCCGCCTTCCTGGCCGTGTGAACGATCCCGCCCCAGCCTATCTGAATGTGAGTCACCTGCCGAATGACGTCGTCACAGCCGATGGCTCTCATTGTACGAGAGCCCACACATGCACCGATGGAACGTGAAAAGGTGAATTTTTATGGGCGAACTGGGTGCTTTCACACAGCGGGGAATCCCGATCCGGGATGCCCCAGAGAAAAGCCAGCGGCCATCCCTAGAATATTTTACATTCTTTTAGATTCCAGGTCAGCTAGCGGGTTCTGTTCAGCTATAAGTCTTTAACCAATTTCTTATTTTAATTCCCTTGGCTCAATCACCTCCCAGCCCATGTAAACCAAATGAATGGGGGTGCCATCTCTGGTCACATGCCAAATTGCAATCTTCCCTCCAATTATGAATGAACTGCCAGGGAACCCCTCCCTACCTCCCAACTACAAATAATTTCAATGATTGCCCTTGTAGTGCAGTTTAACATGTTCTACTACTGGATTACATGTAGCAGCATTTTGTGCATGGTTTGCTCTAAAAAAAAAAATAAATAAATAATGCATCGGTGAGGTGGGTTTGAGGAGGTTTTTTTTCCCTCTGCTTCCTACTTTGGTACAAAGGTCACGGGCCACAAAAACTAATCCAATTCCCCCCTCCCCCAAATAGCATCTTTTCTGGCAAAAACAGGATGCCAGGCCTTGTAGCACATAGGGCCAGATACCCCTAAAAATTGTATAATCTGTAGATTCTCACCATTCCAGGTTTTAATTAGTCCTCCTGGGGCACTCCGGTTAGGGCTGGCCCACAGGCGAGTACAGCCATGCTGCCAAATTAGCCAAAGATAAGTAGAGATGGAGGCAATAGTACCTGTTTATTGCCTGTCTTTCTCTGCCAGATTTTCTACCAGCATTAAACCAAGACAGCTAATCTGTTAAAGTGGACCAACACCCAGAATTTTCACTATCCTGGTGTTGGTCCACTTCCGCAGGGCCCCCCGATAGGGGGTACCCCGCTGTGTGAAACCCCCCATAAAGCCCCTAAAATCTTACCTTTTAGGCGACGGACAAGCGACGGATAAGCCACCGCCGCCTCTCGCGCGTCCCTCTTACAGGGCGTGCGCCCGCCATTCAAAAACGGCCAGCGCGGGAGGCGGCGGCGACAGATTATCCGTCGCCTAAAAGGCAAGATTTTAGGGGCTTTCTGGGGGGTTTCACACGGCGATTTCGGATGCCCCGCGGGGAGGGAGCTGATCGGCCCGGGAATCTTATAGATTCCCGGACCGATCAGGGGTGGGTGTTGGTCCACTGGAAAGGCTGTCTGAGCAGTAAAAGTTCTGTTAAATTGCAGTACTTGGCCATTTATGACAGGGGAATGCTCAGACTGCCTAAAAGAAAAAAAAACAAAAAAAACTCTTGGCTAGTGTTTAACTTTTCTGCATGCTCTATGCTGGTCTACTATTATACGTACTGGTTTTAAAAGAATGTGAGCAATTGCCTTTGGGGTAAAAGTGAGAGCAGCAAGGAGGTGGAATATCCTCCCTTCCAAGTACAAAAAGTGAGGCCAGACCGGATAGAATAAAGCTGCGTTGTGTCAGAAGAGCAATGACAATCTGGGGGCTCCTTGTCTGATATTCTTAGTATACAGTACGTCCTGCTCCAGATAAGAATCATTACACTTGGATGTTACTCCTCCAGATGGCGCTGGACTGCAGAGACCGCGAAATTGGCTCCTCCCGGCCCCTCAAATACCCGGGACCTCCCACAAATCCCCAGAATTTTTCTGCAATCTGGACTGCGAAGGACAAGAAGATGGCTCTCTCTTCTCGCAGGTGAGTGGGGCTATTAGCCTGCGGCCCTGTAGGACTATTCCCACCCGTTCCATTTTTAATGTGCCTCCCAGCCTTGGCTGTGCTGGTCCGGGTGATGGTAGACAGCACCACTGTCAGGTGCTTAGGACTGCAATCCCCCACCAGAGGGTAGGCGGTATAGGCATATGGTGAGCCTCTGTGGGATGCCCCTCCCGCCCTATTGCCCCTTTCTATCGGTGGGCCCGGGTGTGTGTATATGCCTTGGTGCTTCACTGTATTTTGTGCTTCTGGTTGGTGTCAGTCTTCGTGCTGACTTGGTTGCACTGGTTGCGTTTTTGAATATGCCGCCGCGCGCGCTTCCACTGTGTTCCGCGGTTGGCGGCGGCATTACCTCGGGTGCTGGTGCGCTGTTATTGGCTGCTTGTCACGTGTGCTACTTCGCGCTCTTCGGGGGGGGGCGCGGATGGCGCGTTCCGCGTCACTGTCTCCGCGGCCCGCCCCTCGAGGTATATCCGCCGCCATTTTTTCTCTGGATTCGGCTGTTGCGTGGCTTGCATCTACCTACCGCGGTCCGTGAGTGCCCTCGCGGGCGGCTTTATTTACCCTATGTCATTATACAAGTCACTTATGAGGTTCTCTTCACTTATGACTTTCAGACGGGTCGAACTCTATTGGTTTCTCCTGGCTCTACTCCCTCTATTTAGTTATTAATCTTGTGAGGCCTAGTGTGTAAATTACTCCCACTTCCCTAGCGGGCTATTGGGGCATCCCGGGTTGCTTTTATAGTGTGAATCCCTATCTGCCTATTGTGCCGCTATAATCACCATATGAAGGCGTCTCAGGATAATGTGCTCGGGGTTCCTTCGGGACAAGCCCGGCTGTGTGCAGCTTGTGGGGTGTCCCCTACTAGTGCTGACAATGTGCGGGTCTATACACCTTGTGCCCAGCAGGTGCGTGCGCTGCAGCCTGGTTTACCAGTAGCTGGGCCTGCGCCACGTATGACGTCACCTACTCCCCCGAGCTTAAATTTGACTCTCGTTGAGTTGCATACCAGTGGGGATTCTCAGCCTGATGTGTCTTCCAGACTGGCTAGTGTTGAGAAATTGCTTGCTAATACCTTGGGGAAAAGTGACACCTGATGTCACTCTTTTCCCTATGGAGACTGATGAGTTCTTGGGAACTGTCTGGTTATACCCCTTTGGAAGAAGGGGAGTTATTCTCTGACTCGGAGTCATCTGATGAGAGGCCCAGGGGTCATGATGATTCTGACTCTGACCCCTGGGCTCCAGATGATACTGATAGGCTGTTGGCTCAGATTTTTGAGGTACTGTCTATCTCTCCCCCGGTTGCGGCCCCTAGGCAGCAGGGGGAATTGTTTCATACTGCTAAGCCATGTTTTAGAGTCCTTAAGAGTTGGGATAAGAGGTATCCCTTTCCTGCTGATGTGGTGAAGCGTTGGTCATCCCCTCCAGAGGTGGATGCCCGGTCCTAGGGTTATCTAACACCTCTGTCATGCATTCCCCTGACTCTACTACGCTGTGGGATGGTGAGGACCAGCGTATTGATCAGCTGGCGTCCCATGCCTTTGCCTGTGTGGGGACGGCACTGCGCCCGGTCTGTGCCTCTGCCATTACGGCTGTGGCTATTAGGACCCTGCTTAGAAGTGTCCTAGATGGTGCTCCTGATGATGTCTAGTGAGGAGTTTAAAGTGGACCAACAACCACCCCTGATCAGCTCCCTCCCCGCGGGGCATCCGAAATCGGGATGCCCCGCTGTTGGAAACCCCCTAAAAACGTACCTTATCGGCGACGGATAAGCCGCCGCCTCCCGCGCGTCCCTCTAGCAGGATGCGCACCCGCCGTTTGTGAATGGCCGGCGCGCCCTGTAAGAAGGACGCGCGAGAGGCGGCGGCTTGTCCTGCGCTTGTCCGTTGCCAATAAGGTAAGATTTTGGGGGCTTTCCTGGGGGGTTTCACACAGCGGGGCGTGCCCCGCGGAAGTGGACCAACACTCAGGATAGTGAAAATCCTGGGTGTTGGTCCACTTTAATGCACTCTCTCGTTGTGAGGTGTTTGTGACTTATGTCCTCGCTGCCTTGGATGATACCATTAGGATGTGTGGCAGAGCCTCTGCCCTTGTGGTGGCTATACGCCGATCGGTTTGGCTGCTCCAGTGGGCTGCTGACAACGCTGCCAAGAAAGCTCTCACTGGGTTTCCCTTCAAAGGACTACGCCTGTTTGGGGCCTGCCTGGACCTGTTTGCTAAGGGAGGCAGGTTAACCCAGCGCAGGCGGCATTCTCGGCCCTTTCGGGGGCAGGGCTCCTTTTCTTCCGCCAGACAGGGGAGAGGGGTCTCCCTTACCGGGGCCCGAGGAGATTTCTGGGGTAGGGGCAGAGGGCGTGGATGCCCTGGCTCATCCTGGGGCTCCAAGCCTAAGTCTTCTCCCAAGCCCCCTCAGGCATGAAGGGGCGCCCTCACCCATCCGGGTGGGGGGACGGCTTCAGCATTTTGCTCACGTCTGGAGGCTTCATGTCTCAGACCAGTGGATTCAGGAGGTAGTGTCCTCCGGTTACAAGATAGGGTTTGCTGCCTGCTCCCCCAAGATTCATCAGATCCTGGATCTCTCAGGACCCTATGTCAGTTTAGGCTCTAGTTCTGGCAGTGCAAAGCCTTCTGGAGCTGGGGGTCATCTGTCAGGTCCCCTTACGAGAAAGGGGCAAGGGTTTCTATTCCAACCTTTTCACCGTGCCCAAAAGAGATGGGTCAGTCAGGCCCATCAGATCCTCAACAAATTTGTCAGGTGCAGGCGCTTTCACATGGAAACTTTGCGCTCTGCCATCAGTTCCCTGCGTCCAGGGGACTTCATGACCTCTGTGGACATCAAGGATGCTTACCTTCATATTCCTGTTTTTCCAGGCCATCAAAGAGAAAGATTCCTCAGGTTCGCTCTGGAGGATCAGCACTACCAATTTGTGGCATTGCCCTTCGGTCTCGCTTCGGCTCCCAGAGTGTTCACCAAGGTGCTGGCAGGAGTGATGTCTCTGCTCAGGTCTCAGGGCATCCGTGTGCTGCCCGGTTTGGACGACATTCTCATCACTTCCCTCTAACAGGCAGAGCTGGATACTCAGCTAGTAGTGTCCCATCTGGAGTCATTTGGCTGGGTGATCAACCATCCCAAATCTTCCCTGTCTCCCTCCTTGGTGACACCCTTCCTGGGAATGAATCTGGATACAGTTCATTTTTCTTCCTCTGCAGAAGGTGGACAGTCTGCTAGCGCAGGTTCAGTTCCTGCTATCTTGCCCTCATCCCTCCATCAGGCAGGGAATGCAGCTGGTGGGCCTGATGGTGTCGTGCTTCGAGGCGGTCCCTTATGCCCAGTACCACATGAGGCCTCTGCAACTCCACCTCTTGTCAGTATGGGACAAGGATCCTGCGTCCCTGGACCAGGTCCTTGTGCTGTCCCCCCTAGTCAGGCGGTCCCTCTCGTGGTGGCTGGACTCCAGGAACCTGTTGGTGGGCAGATCCTTTCTGGCCCCCTGCTGGGAGACAGTCACCACGGATGCCAGTCTGACAGGTTGGGGGGGGGTTTCTGGAAGTCCCTGCAGTTCCAAGGGTGGTGGGGCCCTCAGGAGGCCCACACACCTATCAACATTCTGGAACTGAGGGCGATCAGGTAGGTTCTGGCTCACTTGACCCAACAACTTTGGGGCCGGCCTGTTCAGGTATGCTCGGACAACCAGACGGCGGTTGCCTACATCAATCATCAGGGAGGGACCCGGAGCAAGGGGGCCCTCAAGGAAGTGTCTCTGAATCTGGCCTGGGTGGAGGACAATGTTGCCTGCATATCAGCTGTGTACATTCCGGGGGGGGGGGGGGGTGAATTTGCAGGCAGACTCTCTGAGCAGGGGGACCTCTCGCCTTGGAGAATGGTCCCTCTGTGACGGGGTGTTTCTATCTCTGTGTCACCGTTGGGGCCAACCAGATGTGGATCTGTTTGCGTCCCATCACAATCACAAGCTCCCGGCCTTTGTCTCCCTGTCCCTGGATCCTCTGGCCTTGGTCACGGATGCCCTAGCAATGTCATAGCAGGACTTTCAGCTCCTGTATGTCTTTCCCCCATTCCCCCTGTTGGGCAGGGTTCTGCGCAAGATAGCTCTGGAAGGGGTGCCAGCAATTCTGGTGGCCCCCAGGTGGCCAAGAAGAGTGTGGTTCGCAGACGTGGTGCAGCTGGCAGTAGATCAGTACGCTCTGCCCAGGGTGCCAGACCTACTCACTCAGGGTCACTTACGCCAATTTACAAACTCTGGCTTTGACGGACTGGCTGCTGAAACCTCCATCTTGATGGAGAAGGGGCTGTCTGCCTCTGTTGTTGATACCATGATAAAGGCTAGGAAGAAGTCTTTTCTTCCATTTACTATAGGGTTTGGCGTGCCTACATTGACTGGTGTGAGTCTAGGTCTCTTCCCTGTCGTGTGTTCTCTATTCCCAGGATCCTGAAGTTCCTGCAGCATGGGTTGGAGCTGGGGCTCCAACTCAGTACTCTGAAAGGTCATGTCTCTGCCCTGGCTGTTTTCTTCCAGAGGTCCTTTGCCCAGCATTCTCTGATCAGGATTTTTTTCCCAGGGGGTTACTCATGTGCGTCCCCCACGTAAGCCTATGTTGGCTGTTTGGGATTTGAGCTTGGTCTTGTCTGCCTTGCAGGGTGCTCCCTTTGAACCTGTGCAGGAGGCTGCCCTGGTCATTCTTACTCTCAAGGTTGTCTTTTTGGTGGCTATCACCTCTGTTAGGCGTGTTTCTGAGTTGGCGGCGCTTTCCATCCAGCCCCCCTACTTTGAGTGACACCAGGACAAGGTGGTGTTTCGCTTCAAGACAGATTTTCTGCCTAAGGTCGTGTCTGCCTTTCATCTGAATCAGGACATTGTTCTTCCTTCCTTGTGCCCTAATCCTAGTAACGCTAAGGAGAGGGTCTTGCATTCCTTGGATGTGGTTAGGTGTCTGAAGTACTATCTGGTGGCTACTGCGCCATTCAGAAAAACTGATGCTCTTTATGTGGTCCCTTCTGGTCCTAGGAAGGGTCTGGCTAAATCTACTATCAGCAAATGGATCCGTCAGGCTGTGATTCAGGCCTACTCTGCTAAGGGGAAGAATCCTCCCTTCCGCCTTACTGCTCATTCTACTCGTGCTATTGGTGCCTCTTGGGCTTTTCAGCACCAGACTTCTGTTGAACAAGTTTGCAAGGCCGCTACTTGGTCTTCTGTTCATACTTTTCAAAGTTTTACAAGGTTGATGTTATAGCCTCAGCTGATGCAGCTTTTGGCCGCAAGGTTCTGCAGGCCACAGTGGTCTGACCTGTCTGTTGTTACCTTTGGTAACACCCTACTTTATGGACACTGCTATTGGATGTCCCAAGTGTAATGATTCTTATCTGGAGCAGGACGTACTGTATACTAAGAATAATACAATTCTGTGATTACTCACCTGTAGAATTGTTATTATGAGTATACAGTACATCCTGCTCCACCCCACCCTTGGTTTTGCATTATCCTAGGATCCCATCCCCTGTATGGTGATTGGTATAATTGTTATAGTTACTAGTTATGTTTAATTCTCCCAGCTTCTCGTTAACTGCTTTTCAATGCTGGAGATTTGTGGGAGGTCCCGGGTATTTGAGGGGTCGGGAGGAGCCAATTTCGCGGTCTCTGCAGCCCAGCGCCATCTGATGGAGTAATACCCAAGTGTAATGATTCTTATCTGGAGCAGGACGTACTGTATACTCATAATAACAATTCTACAGGTGAGTAATCACAGAATTGTATTTTTATAGACCTTTTTTTCTAGAGGTATATAGATAAAAGTTTTACATCCTATTTTATACTTTTATATACCTGTTTTTATGCTTTGTTTTTTTGCTTTAGCAAGATTAGGTTGCTAATATGCTAATGCATTTTGAGTTTTTTTTTTTTTGGGGGGGGGGGGGGGGGTTTACTCCTTGTCTGTTTTAGTACAACATGCAGGTGAAAGAAACCTATTTAGGGAGTTTTTATTGGACCCTTACAGGGTGTCCCTTATTTGCCCCGTCTGTAACATTCAAACAAACAAGACTCTGCATGTATGCTTGTGATATTTTTTTCCTTCCCTTGGCATCATATTACAATTTGTTTCTTTGCTAGATCTACAAATATCTTTTATTCTAAGTATGTCACACACCCCACTTCAGATACTTATTATTATTACACTTGGGTAACTCACCGCTAGGTGGCGCACTTGCAGAGATCTCCAAAAGCTTCAGCAAGCCCCTCCCGGTCTATATATACCTGGTACCTCTCACCAATTCCCCAGTGTTGGTCTCTGCAAGATGGCGACAAGACAGAAGAGAGAAGTCTCCTGCTTGCAGGTAGCCGGGGTATCACCCCGGCCCCCCCCCCCCAATGGTCTATTTCTGCCCGGCTCTGTTTTGTGTTTATCCCCTTATTCTATGGCAGCCTCCCAGCTCAGGCTGGAGGCCGGGCACGGGTAGATGGCACTCTAGGTGCCTAGGAGATTAGCTCCTCCGCTCGACCCTATATTATGGGGCATAGCGGTGATCCGGTTTTTGGTGATCCGGACGTGGGATGCCCCAGCCCTCATGCCCCTCATTAGGTTTTCCCCTATCTTTTATCTCCCATGCTGGAGTGTGTGTGTGTTCACTTGTGTACTAGCGTGTTTTGGGGCAGAGGCAGGGACAGGCGGCCTGGGTGGCGTTGGTGTGTTTGGGGACTCCTGTGTGCCTTTACGTGTGGCGGGGAGTCCATCATCCGCCGCCCGGGGCGGTGGGCGGGCGCCATGTTAGGGCGCCCGTCTTTGTTAAGTGCTCTCCTCAGAATGGTTTCGGTGGGCGGGGCCGAGCGGCGCGCTGCGCCGCCGGCCCGCCTGGGTGCCAGGGCGCAGTGGTTCCGTGGCGCCCCGCTTGTTAGCCGTTAGGCGGGCGGGACCGGGCGGCTTGCGGCCGCCGGTCCGCCCGACATGTTTTCTGCGGGCGTCTTTACTATGCGGCGCCCGCCGCTCGCTATGCGGCTTTAGGTGGGCGGGCCGCGTATGGCGCGGCCTGCGCTGTGTCTGGCGGTTAGGGAGGGGCGGGGCTACAGCGGTCCCGCGCTTCTGGCGGGCCCGCCCCTCGTCTCCGCCTCTGGTTCTCCGTCGCTGATGTGCTCTGGCTGGTGTCATTTTCTCGCGGGGCTTCAGGTAGGCTGCCCCCCCTCCTTCCTTGTTTTGTGTTTGTTCACTGCTATTATATCGACACCGAATGCTAATTCAAGTGTGGCTGAGACTGGGGTGAGCTTTTGATTAAGGGGGGTAACAGTGCCTTCTTTAGTGCTAACTTAGGCTAACTGTCTTTAAATTAGGACATGGTCTGTGCCTCCCTCTCCTCCCCTCCCCCTCTCGTGGGGGCAACGGCAGGGTGCTTCAGACGGGTTTTGGTTATGCTGGCTGGAGGTGTCTTGGCTATTTATTATTTTTTGGCCTGTAGTTCTGTGCCTTGTTGTGTGTGCCTGGATTGATTGTTTCCTTTCCCTTCCAGTTCCCGGGGTTCCATCAGTCATGGGCTATCCCGGTCTTGTATTCCTGGCTAGGGGGTTGGCTTAGTGTCCCTTGGGCCTATATTCCCCGGTCAGGGCTGTTGTAATATTTCATATATAGATATATTTTTCTATTGAAATCTGAGAGGGGCATCCCGGGTCGCTTATTGCGTAAATCCCTTGGGTCTGCGAATGCCTTAAAATTCACCTTATGGAGGCTGCCAAAAGATACCGGACACGGTCCTTCGGGACAATCCAGGTTGTGTGGGGATTGCGGGACTACGCTCCCAGGGGATGATGTCATTATTGTGCACAGCGGAACATTGAGCGCCAGTCCGGCACCCCGGTGCCCGGTCCTTCCTCGGCCGCGCCATCTCCCTCCCCTCCTCGCCGGTTCCGGACCCCGTGTGACGTTGTCATTGGGGGTGATTCGCAATCCGAGGTTTGCGCCCGATTGGCCAGCCTCGAGAAGTTGTTTTCCGCTGTGGTCGCTCAGAAGGCTCAGGCTAATCGGAAACACTTGTCCCCGCCTCCGTCGGACTCAGATGATGAGGTTGTTGAGGCTTTGGTTTGGTCAGATCGTCCCCTTGAAGAGGGTGAGCTTATTGAGGATTTAGATGATCCTAAGGTTCAGCAGCTGCTGGGTGCTGAGGTTGACCAGGCCACGGGGTTGGTCCCCGACACGTCTTCCATTCTGGCCTAAATGTTTGAGGTTTTGGATTGGACCTTCCCGAGGTTGCTCCTCGGCCTAGGGGTCAGCTTTTTGGGGGCTCCAAGCAGTGTTTGGAATTCCCCAGTCAACAGCCTTTCGGGGACGTTGTCCTTAAACAGTGGGAGCTTCCTACACGGCTCGTCGGGGTACCGCCTAGCTGGGATAAGAAATATCCCTTTCCGGCGGATTTGCTGAAGCGTTGGTCTGTCCCTCCCGAGGTGGATGCTTCGGTTTTGGGGCTGTCTAATACGGCGGCTGTTCATTTTCCTGACACTTCTTATCTTAAGGATGGCGAGGATCGCCGGATTGATCAGCTGGCCCGCCATGGTTTCGTCTATGCGGGTTCGGTTTGAGGCCTGTTTGTGCTTCGGCTCTTTTGACTTTGGCGGTTAGGTCTTTGGTCAGGGATTTATGTGTGGACCTTGATCCCTCTGGTGATGAGTTTCTTGCGCTTAAGCGTTGTGACTCTTTTTTGTCATTTGTTCTGGCCGCCCAGGATGATGCCATGTTGATGTGTGGCAGAGCTTCTGCTCTGTTGGTGGCTATTCGTCGCTCTGTGTGGTTGCGACAGTGGACAGCTGACCTTAATTCTAAAAGTCTTTCACGGCCCTTCCTTTTTTGGGGTCGAGGCTTTTTGGTGAAAAGCTGGATTCTGTTGCCAAGGGAGGCAGGTTGCCTCAGCGCAAGAGGTTGCGCCGTTCCTTTCGGGGGGCGGCCTCCTTCAATCCGTCCTTTAGGGGAGCCAAAGCCGGCAGAGGTGCGGGCGTCTCGGTTTCCAGGGGCACGGGTTGGAACAGGGGTAGAGGCCGTGGCCGCCCCGTTCACGCTTGGGGCGCCAAGCCCAAGTCAGTTGCCAAGCCCGCTCAGCAATGAGGGGGCGCCTTCACCCGTACGGGTGGGGGGACGGTTTCGGTGCTTCTCCCGGGTATGGGACCTGGAGGTATCGGACAGGTGGTTCCGGGAGGTAGTGTCGACCGGTTACAAGCTGGAGTTCGAGTCCCGCCCTCCTCCAAGGTTTCTCAGGTCTCGGGTGCCTCTCGATCCTGTGGCCGCGCAGGGGCTCCTGGCGGCAGTAAGGAATCTTCCTATGTTGGCAGTCATCTGCCCGGTTCCTCCTTCGGAGGTGGGAAGAGGTTATTACTCCAATCTCTTCACTGTTCCCAAGAAGGACGGGTCCTTCCGTCCGATCTTGGATTTGAAGTGTCTCAACAGGTTTATTCGTTCCCGGAAGTTTCGCATGGAGACCTTGCGGTCGGCGATCGGCTCGCTTCGGCAGGGGGACTTCATGACGTCCATAGACATCTAGGACGCGTATCTTCACATTCCTATCTTTCCGCCACATCAGCGGTTTCTTCGCTTTGTGGTGGAGGATCGTCATTTTCAGTTTGTGGCTCTCCCATTCGGCCTCACTTCGGCCCCGAGAGTGTTCACAAAGGTGTTGGCAGGGGTGATGGCCCTGCTCAGAGCTCAGGGGATTCGCATTGTTCCTTACCTGGACGATCTTCTCATCATGGCTCGTTCCCTCGGTCAAGCGGAAGGGGATACCAGCACGGTGGTGTCCATGTTGGAGAGTTTCGGCTGGGTGATCAATTACCCCAAGTCCTCTCTGGTTCCGGCCAGGGTGGTGACTTTTCTGGGGATGTCCTTGGACTCTTGTCAGCACAAAGTGTTTCTTCCTCAGGACAAGGTTCTTTTGATTCAGGAATTGGCTCAGCGTCTTCTCTCCATTCCCCGCCCGTCCATTCGGCTAGGGATGAGACTGGTGGGGTTGATGGTGGCCTCGTTCGAGGCGGTTCCCTTCGCACAGTTTCACACGAGGACGCTGCAGCTTCATCTTTTGGCGTCTTGGGACAGGCGCCCGCGGTCGTTGGATCGGTCCTTCCAGATTTCTCCTCGGGTTCGGCGGTCTCTTCGGTGGTGGTTGTTTCCGGACAATCTTCTGAAGGGCAGGTCGTTTCTGACTCCGCGGTGGGTGACTGTCACCACGGATGCCAGCTTGTCAGGATGGGGAGGTTTTCTGGAAGGATCTTCAGTTTCAGGGGCTGTGGGATCCTCAGGAGGCTCACTTGCCCATCAATGTTCTGGAATTGCGAGCCATCAGGTTGGTTCTGTCTCGCTTGACGCATCGGTTACAGGGCCTGCCTGTTCAGGTTCGATCGGACAATCAGACGGCTGTTGCTTACATCAATCACCAAGGAGGGTCTCGCAGTCTGGGTGCCCTCAGGGAAGTGTCTCTGATTCTGGTCTGGGCAGAGACGTATGTTCCTTGCTTTTCGGCGGTGTATATTCCAGGAGTGGAGAACACGGAGGCGGACTTTCTTGAGCCGGTGCTCGTCCCGCCGGGGGGAATGGTCTCTCCATCCCCATGTGTTTCGGTCCTTGTGCCTTCGGTGGGGAACGCCGGAGGTGGATCTGTTTGCCTCTCGTCACAATCACAAGCTTCCGACATTCGTGTCACTGTCTCGGGACCCTCTGGCACTGGCGACGGCTGCCATGTCTTTGAGCTGGAAGGATCTGGGGTTCCTGTATCTGTTTCCTCCGATTCCCATGCTAGGCAGGGTGCTGCGAAAGCTAGTTCAGGAAGGAGTTCCCGTCATTCTCGTGGCTCCAAGGTGGCCAAGGCGGGTGTGGTTCGCAGACATCGTTCGTCTGGCAGTGGATCAGTTCGATCTGCCTCTTCGGCCAGATCTGCTCACTCAGGGACAACTGTGTTACCCCAGTTTACCAACGCTGGCTTTAACGGCTTGGCTGCTGAAACCTCCATCTTGTAGGAGGAGGGCCTTTCGGACTCGGTCATTCAGACTCTTGTTAGTGCTAGGAAGAGGTCTTCCTCTTCCATCTATTATAGGGTCTGGAGATCTTATATTGATTGGTGTGAGACTAGATCTTTGCCATGCCGGGTTTTTTCTATTTCTCGGATTTTGGATTTTCTTCAATCTGGTTTGGATTCTGGTCTTCAGCTGAGTACCTTGAAGGGGCAGGTGTCTGCCTTGTCAATTTTTTTCCAGAAGTCTTTTGCTAGCCATTCCTTGGTCAAGACTTTTTTCCAGGGGGTTTCGCATCTGAGGCCTCCTAGGAAGCCATTGCTCCCAGTGTGGGATTTGAATTTGGTGCTTTCTGTGTTACAGGCTCCTCCTTTTGAGCCTTTGCAGGGTATTGCTTTATCCACTCTGACTCAGAAGGTTGTTTTTTTTTTTTTTTTGGTGGCCATCACTTCGGTTCGGCGTGTTTCGGAGTTGGCAGCCTTGTCGATTCAGGCTCCTTATTTTGAGAAACATCAGGACAAAGTGGTCTTTTGTTTCAAGTCAGATTTTCTTCCTAAGGTGGTGTCTGCTTTTCATCTTAATCAGGACATTGTTCTTCCTTCCTTGTGCCCTAGGCCTAGGAATGATAAGGAGAGTGCGTTGCACTGCTTGGGTGTGGTGCGATGTGTTAGGTACTATTTGCGTGTCACGTCTTCTTTTCGAAGGACTGATGCTTTGTTTGTAGTGCCTTGTGGTCCTAGGAAGGGTTTGGCTCCGGCCAAGTCTTCCATTAGTAAGTGGATTCGCCAGGCGATTATTGCTGCCTATTTTGCCAAGGGGAAGGACCCCCCTTTTCGTGTTACTGCACTTTCTACTCGTGAGATCGGTGCTTCCTGGGCTTTTCAGCACCAGGCTTCAGTTGAACAAGTTTGTAAGGCTGCTACCTGGTCTTCAGTTCACACCTTTTCCAAGTTTTACAAGGTTGATGTTCGGGCCTCGGCGGATGCTGTTTTTGGCCGTAAGGTTCTGCAGGCTGCAGTGGTTTGAGTTTATCTGCGTTATTGCCTGGTTTGGATACCCGCCCTCTTTTGGACACTGCTGTTGGATGTCCCAAGTGTAATAATAATAAGTATCTGAAGTGGGGTGTGTGACATACTTAGAATAATACCATTTTGTGATTACTCACCTGTAAAATGGGTATTATAAGTATGTCACACACCCCACTTCACCCGCCCTTTTTTTGGTATCCTGGTTCTTTATATGGTGAAGTTTTGTTATTTACGGTTGAGGGTTAAATTTGTTTAGTTCTGGTACCTTGTCTTACTGCTTTTTGAACACTGGGGAATTGGTGAGAGGTACCAGGTATATATAGACCGGGAGGGGCTTGCTGAAGCTTTTGGAGATCTCTGCAAGTGCGCCACCTAGCGGTGAGTTACCCAAGTGTAATAATAATAAGTATCTGAAGTGGGGTGTGTGACATACTTATAATACCCATTTTACAGGTGAGTAATCACAAAATGGTATTATTTTTCCTCCAATTCTGTAGTTTTGTAGCTAGTAGTTTTGTAGCTAGTAGTTTTGTAGCTAGTAGTTTTGTAGCTAGTAGTTTTGTAGCTAGCAGTTTTGTAGCTAGCAGTTTTGTAGCTAGCAGTTTTGTATCAATGACTGTAGCAAATGTTACATCTCTGTAATGGTTTCATTCATCTTTTAAGCATTCATGTAGACGCGTTTCGCAGATTACCGCGTGTCTGAGATATATATTGTAATGGTTAATTTACTATATGAATATACTTTGCATTTTATGTTTCAAAATGATTATAGTTTAATATGTGCACTTACTAATGGAAATGAAGAAGGACCGTGGTTGTCACGATTAAATGTTATCAAGTGAACACCTGTATTTGTTAATAATTGGTTCTGATTTCTATTCTTTTAATTGTTATATAATTTGTAGTGCTTAGTATGGAGCATGAATCTAGTAACATTTACCTTATTTGTCTGCCGGTTTCGGGGTTCCCCAATCCTACAGTTTTATGCATAGTATGGTTACTTACTAGTGATGGAATGAGGCAGGAAAGTGGCACCCATTCTAAAATCTGGCAGGTGGTCTTGTCATTCCTTTGCGTGCTGTAAGGGTTTGTTTACCTGTCCACCGAAAACAAACTTTTTTTATTTAGCTGGAATGCAAGGGGAGGTGACGTCACTGGGGGCCGCTGAGCTGAGGTAGGAGTCTATTGGCTCCTAACCCGGCTTCTGCCCCAGGTTTTGTCGAATGGGTGGAGGAGGGGAGCAGTCTGCGTAAAGCGGGCATTTGGCCGGCATCTCCCTTGGCGGCCCCTTCCGTTACCTTTCTCCTTGGGTATCGCTATAAGGCGCCATTTTGTTGGTTATTAACAGTATATAACCAACGGACGCCATTACTGGCATTACTGAAAAAAGTATACCTAGTTTGCATGTGGCATGATCAATTCCCACTTAACTGAGTTCTTCTGTCTGCCCTGATGCTTACATTGTACTTCAAGTCCTTTTGAGTATCCCCTGCTGATAATCCTCTCTGCAATGGATAGTCATGCAATTGGCAATGGAGTCAGACATTCACAGAAGGTAATATTTAAGCATTGCAGAAGATTGAAAAGTTGAAAAAAGTAATGTGCAGTTCCATGAGCATATTGGCATGAACTGCACTGTGCTTAAAGTGGACCAACACCCAGGATTTTGACTATCCTGGGTTTTAGTCCACTTCCGCGGGGCACCCCGATCAACCCCGATGTCCTGAACAGAGTTGCAGCCTGGCTGGGGAAAGAATAATAAGTTAGTGACTAAAAACATATTAATTTTAGATGCTGGGGAATAGTTTTTTTAAGGGTTTGGACTTTTCATTAAATCATGCTGAAGGTCCGGTTTAAGAGTTCCTTCCACATGTTCCAATCCCATCCATGTAATCTATACCATAGAATACTGGCTCTGTCAGTGCATAACAACCAGCACAAAGACAATGGCTGATCCTGACTAGCAATGTGTAAACAATGAAGCTAGCTGAGCCTTATAACTTGATGGGCAGGATTAGTTGCAGACGTGTAGAATTACTTTCGGTAGCTGGTGTGGTCATGTTACTCGATGTTGGTGTCTACACTAGGGAGAATATGCTTTGTTAAAGGAGTGATTTAATAGAGTTTCTAGTAACTTGCTGAGCATCTGCTATGTCTGTGCCAGCTAAGGAACCTTCTCAAAGCTAAACCATTTACAGTCACAACCGCCTTCCAGTATTTTTTTTTTCTCAAAACATCCTTCAGGCAGCATACGCCTGAGACCTCCGGGCTCCTCCCAGCAAGGGGAACACGTGACCACCAGAATAAAGTCTTGACTCCTTCCTCCAGTTGTTGACCACTAGCTCCTGGACCGGTTGGTTTAGGTAAGTATATTTCTGGTACTATGGGCCTATTCTAGCAGGGGGTCCATTTCTCGGTCCCGAAGGGTTTTCCTTTTGCCTGGGACCCGAGATACCCTGTGGGATTTTTGGCCAGAACCCATTCTATGATTTTATCAAAGGGGGGTAAGAAGATTTTTCCCCTTTACTGAGGATGAATTTTGGGAAGAAGCCGGGGTGACCGGACCCCATACTTTTAAATTTTGGGATCTAATGTTAATTAATTTTTTAGGGCAATCAGGAAATTCCCTCACGATTTGGTTGCTCTGGATTCTTTTTTTTCTTTTCTTAACATTTTGGAATTTTTAATGTCAAGTACCTTTTAAGAGGCGGGGAAGAGAGGGTAATGACGCATTCTCTCTCTCTCTCTCTCTCTCTCTCTTCCTCGCCTGGCCGTTACTTCCGCATTCTAGCTTACCTCGCTGTGCTGACAGGTGGCGGGGGGGGGGGAGGGATATCGGCATCTCCGAGGTGTTCCTCTCCGGGAGTCCGGCGGGTGGGGGAACCTTCTCGGCGGCATGAGTCTAGGAGCGGGTTCCTTCCTCTTGCGGCCGGTAGCGACTCGGGCGGCGCCACTGCAGGTCCGACGAACGTCCTCCTCATGGCATAAGGTACCGCATGCGTGCCTGGCATTTTTTTATATTATCCTTACAGGAAATTAGATCCCAGGCTTCTTCCTCCCGGGCTGCTGACGTCACATCCTGGCACCCGGTGGAATTTCCTGCTTTCCCACAACACGTGTTTTTTGTCTTAAAAGGACAGCACAGTGTTTTGGGCAATTCTGTATTTTGGCCTCCCCTTCTAAATTTAGTATGAAGGGTTAATATTTAATTATCGGATTTGGCTCCTGCCCTATTTAGGCAGACTCAGGAAGCAAATCTTTTGGTGCCTCTATCCAGAAGCATGGCAGAACAGGATCAGGACTGTTTTTTGGATCCTATTGAAGATTCTTCCACAGAAATAAATTATGGGGACCAGGATTCTTACAGTATTCCATTGTCTGCCGATTCTGGAAGGAGGAGGCCCAGCTTTGCCCAGTAAGTCACTTTTATTTATTAATAGTGTCTATTTTGGGCATGTTAGTTAAATTTAAATATGGCTATCGACCCTTTTTTGCTTATGTCTCTTAATGTTTGACTCCAGTCTTAAGCTCACAGAAGTGTACCTAAATCCTCTTCTTCCGGACCTATTCCCCATAAGAAAAGTAGGAGTGTTCCCAAGGATAAACTGTGCTTTTTGGATTCCTATATGTAACTCCTCTGTCAGTCTTGCACAGACAAGATGGTTGATGAGTAGCGTAATTACGATCTTGTGCGGATCATAATAGACCAGATGACTTCCTCACCTTGGGGCCAGAAGGTTCTGGAGGATTCGGGTATTTATTCGGGCTTTAAACAGAGGAAGGCACTATTCCCTCCGGGACATTTACCTTGCCTTTCATATGATTTTCCTATCCTTGGGATAGAAGTAAAGGATTCAGGCCCAAAATGTAATCATGTTGGGCTTTTTCCAGATTTGACGCCTGACTCTTCATGTTCATTCCTTCTCATTATTCTTGAAGAATATGATTATGAACGATTGGAAAGATCCATTTTGGGAAATAGATTTTCTTGACCCATGGTCAGGCCACCCTGAGTGCGGTTGCTCATTTGATCTCGGGAATTAAGCAATATCTGGCCCGGTCAATACTTGGACCCTAAATAGGGTCACGGGGTCTTTAACTTGCATATCCTTTTACGGAAGAGGATTCAGAGTTTTGGGAATATGCCCTAAGTTGGAGGTCTTTTGTGCCAAAGTCTCTAGGAGAGCAGGGTTAGCCTTTGAAGATTTTGGGTCCTTTGTGATCTCCTAGATAATAATAATATTGATTTTCTACTCTAAGAGGTCTGACAAGTGGAATCCAATATTTGGACATATTGGCTTCCATTTGTTTGTATTTGTGTTGGCCTTCTGCTTCAACAATGAAAGGACTGGTCTAGGGGGATTATGAAATCCCTTTTCAGCTATATCTTTTGGTGTCAAGTGCCGTTAGTTTTTTTTGGAACAAAGTACATGGCTGTAATGTATCCGTTAACAGCTTTCTCTGGTTGAGAACCCGGGTCTGATGAGTCTTGTGCAATATTCTTTTAGGAATATTTCTGTTCGGACGGATTCGGGTATACGACCGATAAGAACATATATATATTCTGCCCAGTCTGGGCTGCCTGTTGAAGGAAGTGCTCTTTTGCAGCTCCTTTGGTTAGATGCTCCTTTCATTCAGGGACGCTGCTAATGAACCAGGGGGTACCATCCTCCTCTACCTCTTCTGCTAGTAAGGAGAGTTTTAAAGGTTCCACTCGGTCTGGAACCTATTGACCCAAACCCGAGGAGCTATGATGCCATGTCTGGTTGGGGCCGGAAAACCTTGTGTTGCCCCTTTCCATTCCAGGGGCATAAAAGAGGGTTTCACGTGGAATTTACTGGTACCACACGGTTGGAAGAACGATCAAATATTCAGAAGTCGGCTAACCTTCGGAGCTAGACCATATCCTAGTTCCCCCTCACCAGCAAGGAAGGGGTTTATTCCTCTATCTTTCTGGTGGTGGAGGCTTTGGAGGGAGATTAATTCTGCCTTTTAGTATTTCAGTCTCTATGTTCCATAGGCATGCTTCCACCGGGTTGTTTTATGGTCTTAATAGATCTGGGGAATGCCTGGCGGGTTCCACCTCGGGCTTAGTCATTTTTCGGATTCGCAGTAAAGACAGAGCTGGATATTGCGCTTCCAATTTATTTCTTTCGGGCTGGGATCAGTCCAAGAATTCGACAAGGATTTTGGGGCTAAAACTGCGGGCATGTCAGGAGACTGAGAGGAGTCTGTGGCGGCTGACCTGGACGATCTGCTACTTTTTTTGTCCACTTCAAGATTAAGATGCCTTAGAGCCTCAGTTCAGGGTTAGAGCTGTGTTTCAGCTCGGTTGGATTCTAAGCCTTTAGGGTTCTAGTCTGGTTCCCTCTCAGATAATGATTTATTGGTCGGAAGTCAAGAACTTCCTGGACTCTTTCTCCTTCTCAAAGGGTTTGGCCCTTCAGGAAACCATTGATTCCTTTGTGCTAGTTCAGCATCTCCTATAACACTAGCCATGAGGGTGTTAGGACTGTTGACATACTGTTCCCGCAGTAAGGTGATGTCACTTGCTTTTAAGTACTACGAGGTACATGTCCTGAGCAGCTGGTACGGCTCCCGGAACTAGTGGGGAGATAAGGTTCCACGTCTCGATCAAGGGAGGCTATAGCTGGGACCCCAAAAGAGAAGTTGGTTACTGCAGATACCTCTGCTTGGGGTTAGGGAGCCAGGACGAAGAATGACAGATGAGGTTAGACTATACTATGACAGTAGCATACATTAACCATCAGAAGAGAACGAGGTTCATCGTTGAATGAGGGTTGTTTTTTTTTATCTAGGCTGTCTCTAGCTCTGGGGCGTCTCTAGCTCTGGGGCATCTCTAGCTCTGGGGCGTCTCTAGCTCTGGGGCGTCTCTAGCTCTGGGGCGTCTCTAGCTCTGGGGCGTCTCTAGCTCTGGGGCGTCTCTAGCTCTGGGGCGTCTCTAGCACCTAGGCTGCCTCTAGGCAATAAGGTTGTCTCTAGCCCTGGGCTGACTCTAGCCCTTGGCTAGTCCTTATTTTTACCCGAACAACTTTGGGGTTAACTTATTCATTCAGGATCAAGGGGTTCCCCTATGAGCCTTTTTTCCCAGATCCAGTATTCTGAGATTGGAGCTTTTGCTTTTTTAGTTCTCATCGGATTTTCCTAGATTCTAGGAATGTTCCTTCTGTCGGTTCTGAGGAGGAAGCTTCAATATGATATTCTTATACATATTTGGGAAGTACCTTTTTAGGGAGACCCAACTGTGGGTTCATGGATGGTGTAACTAAGGACAAAGAGTGTCTAGTCGACTTTTACAGGATTTGGCTTTTCTAGTTTATATCAGGCCTTATGGTATCACATCTCATTTGACAAGAGGTGATGCTACATCTTGGTCTGAGCAGGCGAGCAATTGCAGTCGCTTGGTCCTCAGCAAGGTATTATTTTGCTGGACGCTATGGGTTGGATCTTCTGTCCTAGAAGGATCAGTCTTGTGGCAGAGGTATTCTCCATTCTGTTCTTCCCACCCAACGAAGTAGTACTCGCCTATCTCTCAGGCGTATGCTGCCCATAGGATGTTTTGAGAAAACTTAAGTTGGGTACCTGGTAACTTTTTTTCTAAACATCGGAAAGGGCAGCATACGCCGGCTTCCCTCCCTTATTGTTTTCTGTGGAGTTGGGTTTATGTATGGATTATAGATTGGAGTTGTGGGTCTGTTTCTTTTCTCTTTCAGATCTCTACAACAACTGGGGAATGGAGGGAGAAGTCAAGACTTTATTCTGGCTGGTGGTCACGTGTTCCCCCTTGGTGGGAGGAGCCCGGAGGTCTCAGGTGTATGCTGCCCTTTTGGATGTTTAGAAAAAAAGTTACCGGTGGGGCGCATGACCAAGGAGCCGGCTGATGGACGTGCTCAGCTAGCACTAGCCTCAACACCATCCCTGAGAGAGGCCCCCACAGCGAAGGAAAGATGCCCCAATGTCATCTGGGGGCTCCCAGCGAAAGAGGCAGGGGAGAGATAGATCTCAGGCCTTGAAGAATCTGTCATCAGGCCTTCCAGAGCACGTCAGAGGGGGGACAAAAGGGCGCAAAAAATGAGGTTTCGGTGTCACACCTCTGGTCGTGTGGAGAGTTTAGTTTGGTTAACACTGTCTTTGGACGGTAAATGCTTGGTTATGCTAAGTTAAGTTTCTGTTTGATTCCAAGTTTTTTCATGTTAGTAGCTACCTGCTCTAGTGTGGACAGGTGGAGCTGCATTGTTATAAGCCCTACAGCGCTCGCCTAACTTGCCGGGCCCCGGTCTCCCCGCGACGGAGGGGCGTGGGGGGCACCGGGGGCTGCCCAGGCTGGTGCAATTTTGGATAATAGACGGCAACAGGAGTGATGCCCGGTGGGGCCTGTGGGTGGATAGGCGCAGCTTGGTGATGTGGGGCTGGGCCATTATAACAGCAGTTACAGTCACGGTTGTGATCATGATAATGGCTATAAGATTGTTGTGTTCAGCATTTAGGGTGGGATGGCCCTGGTGCCCGGGGGCCGAACCATGCTTACCCCCTGTCATTCTCCCAGTGGCGAAGGCCCTGGTAGAATGATACTAGTGGATGAGATCCACGTATTGCTATTTGAATGTTATATGTCTCATGCGACTTGTGTTTTGTTTTTTGGGATGTTCTCTCTCTTTCTTCTTTAATCTAGTTACTTCTATCTACCCTACCTGTCCTTTCCCTCACTTCTCACCCATGGGGCGGCGAAGGTGCTTGGGCTACTTGGTAAGCAAAGCGCTCATAATTGGGTTAATCTCATGTTATGGCTGTGAAGGTGATCTCACTGAACGTGCAAGGCCTTAACTCCCCTAATAAGCGATCGAGGGCATTTAAACTATTTAACTCTCTGAGAGCTGGAGTAGTATGCCTGCAAGAAACGCATTTCTCCTCGACCTCCTCACCGCGCTCATAGCTTTTCACAAAAACTCCCCATTTGTCTGCACTGAGCGGCTGGCAGATCCAGCGGGCAGATATTTGCTTCTCCAGGGAGTCCTGCATGATGTGCAGGTCACGCTGTGCAATTATTACGCGCCTAATGTGGGACAGGCTAAGTTCCTGTCCAGGATCTGTGAGCTGATTAAGGCACATGTACAGGGGACAGTAATCCTATGTGGGGACTCTAATGTCACCCTACATCATAGGCTAGATAGGTCCTCCCTGCCCTCCCCACAGCTTGAGGGAGAAGCTAAGGCCTTTACCAGTATAATCCAGGGGGCCCAATTGGTTGATACATGGCAGGAATTGAACCCAGGGAAAAGAGATTTTACCCATTACTCCCACCCTCACAAGCTGCATAGTAGAATTGACCATATATTTACCTTAAGGAGTTTTTTTACGCAAATCCTGCGTGCAGAGATAGTACCAGTACCTTGGTGTGATCATGATATGGTTACAATCACATGCTGCAGCTTGCTAACTAAAACGGTACCGGCCTCGTGGGTGTTAATTGACTCCCTATTATCTACGGAGGAGGCAGTACAGCAGGCGAAAAAAAACTGCCACAGAATATTTTGCGCACAATAAGGGCTCAGTGGACTCGCCCTCAATGTTGTGGGGAGCTTTTAAGGCTGTTATGAGGGGCCACTTCCTAGGGATGGCTTTGAGGCGGAAAAGGGAAAGGGAGCTGCAGGCTCGGGTACTGGAGAAGGAGTATGCAGAGGCTGTCAAGGAGTTTAAGGACTCAAAGGTGGGTAGCGGGGTGGCCAGACTGGAAAAAGCCAGGGTGGCTCTAAACCAGTTTCAAATCGTCAGGCAGAAACTAGATATAAATGATCGAGGCAGAAATACTATGCCTGCAGTAACAAACTCAACACCCTGCTGCCCAGCTCCGGTGTCAGGAAAATCCGGCCCCTCCAATAAGGCTGAAGGTGAAAGGCGGGGCACCCCCCAAAAAATATTGGAGGAATTTAGAGCAGGCCTGGCAAAGCTGTATGAGGCCCCCCCAACCAATGGATGGGAAAGTGGTTTCTGAGTTTTTTGAGGATATCTCACTCCCTAGGTTAACTGAGCCACAAAAACTAGCTATGGAGGCGGATTTTACAGCTGAGGAAGTGTCACAGGCTATTAAGGAACTTAAGCCAGCTAAAAGACCGGGCCCGGATGGACTAACCGCAACCTTCTATAAAAAGCTCAGCCAAGAGGTCACCCCCACTAGTTAACCTCTTTAACCATATAATGCGGGGTAATTTCTTTGAGGGTGAAATGTTAAAGGCAAACATTGTTATGATCCCAAAGCCAGGAAAGGATCATCAAAAATGGAGCAACTATAGACCCATTTCCCTCTTAAATATTGACCTTAAATTGTTTGCTAAAGTTTTTAGCCACTAGGGTAAATTGCTTTTTGGATTGCCTAATCCACAAGGACCAAGTGGGGTTTGTCCCATACCGTCAGGCGTATACTACAACTGATAGATTCAGTTAAGGGTACTGATCAGGAGTCCATGTAGCTGTCTTTGGATGTCGAGAAGGCATTTGACTCCATCTCCTGGCTGCTGGCGATGCGTTATATAACTTAGCAAAGCCCACCTTGAAATACGCGGGTGTAGCATCTCCCCCCTTCTCAATCTATAGAGGAACTATGCAGGGGTGCCCTCTGTCCCCCATCCTATTCATTTTGGCACTGGAGCCCGTGGCTATTAAGATCCGGAGCAATGGAGGCATCAGGGGGATTTCCGCAGCTTCAGGGGAAAATAAGTTATCGCTCTTCGTGGATGATATGCTCCTGATGGTTACAGGTCCACATATCTCTATTCCCAATATATTCAAAACCCTTTCTGTATTCGGGAGCTTTTCAGGCCTCCGGATAAATGACACTAAGTCCACAGCTCTGGATATTTCCTTGAAGCCTTCCACGAAGCAGGCCCTTTTGGCTAATTTCCCTTGGACCTGGACGCAGCAATTGCCGTATCTGGGGGTCAAAATTACCCCCACATATGAAACGCTGTTTAAGGCTAACTATTCACATATCCCGAAGCTGGTCGACTCAATGTTAAACCCTTAGTATAATCTAAAAATATTGTGGCTAGGTAGGCTAGCCGCAGTTAAAATGACCCTCCTGCTGAAGCTTTTATATTTATTCAGGGTGCTCCCAATTTCGATCCCCTTATCCTTTTTTAAGCCGCTGCAAAATAAGATATTAAAGTATATCTGGGGGCCAATCAAATCAAGGGTGAACAGGAAAACACTATACCACCACACCACCAGGGGAGGCCTGGGGGTGTCTCTGCTTCATAAATGCTACCTGGCGGCACAGGTTGCTCCTCTGCCGCTCCTCCATGCTAAACAGGAGGCCCCACTGTGGGTCCTGGAGGAGGCAAGAAGATCCTTGCCAATGGATGTAGAGACCCTACCGTGGGTCCCTAAGCGAGTGCGGCCTAAGACCATCTCCCCAATCCTGCGTTGCCTGTTGGACAAATGGGATCTTTGCAAGACCAGGCAAACCTGGAATCTAAACATTTGCTCTTGGTGAGGCTGTTTGATAACCCATTGTTTCTCCCAGGGGTCATGCATGCTCACAGCTTTGGATGGTGGAAGGCCAATGGCATTGTGACTATACACGATCTCAGTACCCCAAAAGGAGTGCTATCTTTTGAGGATCTTAAAAGCGCCAAACAGATCCCCTCCTCGGAAATCTTCAGATATTTGCAACTTTCGAATTTTGTCGGTAGCATTCTGAAGAGGGGATCTCCGCCATACAGGCTTACCCCACTGGAGCAAGCATCTCTTCTGCTTGGTGCAGTGGGCTGACCCCCCGCGACATGGATACATGGAGAGGTGGGAGGCGGAGCTGGGAGCCCCAATTGAAGGGGAGGATTGGAGGAAAATTTGGAACGATGTGCGGAAAACTTCGCTAAATGTGTTAAAGACTGAAAAACGCTTATAAAATAGTACTCCGTTGGTACTACACCCCGGCGAGACTCCATAAATGCTCCGCCTCACACTCCCCCAGATGCTACAGGGGATGTGGAGCAATTGGAGAGTACCTCCATGTTTGGTGGGGATGCCCAATGGTGCAGGGCTTATGGAATGAGGCGTACAAAGTGTTCTCTCACATCTTTGGTAGATCTCTTTTCCCGACTCCGCTTGAAGCTTTATTATCATTGAAGCAGCAGCCCTATACGAGGGATGAGTGGAGTCTAGTAAAGCATCTATTGGTTTGCCGACTAACAGTGGCAGCGAATTGGAAAGCCCCCAGACTATTATGGCAGGAGGTAGAGGCGAGGATGGTGAACATAATGGTGAATGAGCAAATGACAGCCTCCATTATGTCTAATAAGGAAAAGGCTGACTAAGTGTGGGAACCATGGAGAGAGTTCCAACGGAAAAAGTGTTAGGGGCTATTAGGTTTGATTGCCCTAGGGAATAGGGTTAAAGTGGACCAACACCCACTGCTGATCGACCCGGGAATCTATAAGATTCCCGGGCCAATCAGCTTGTGTGAAACCCCCCAGGACCCCCAAAAATCCTACCTTTTCCTCATTCCAACGGCGCATGCGCGGGCCGCCACCGCCTCTCGCGCTTCCCTCTGGCAGGGCACTCACCCGCGCCGGCCTTTTGTGAATGGCCGGCGCGGGTGCGCTCCCTGTTAGAGGGAAGCGCCAGAGGCGCCGGCGGGCACGCTTTTCTTGTCCGTTCCATATTCCAGCTTGTCAGTCCACGCTGATTGGCGGAGCACTCGCGCATGCGCCGTAGAAGCGGGGTGAGGTGAGTTTTCTTGGGCTTTCTGGGGGGTTTCACACAGCGGGGCACCTCTGATCGGAAGTGGACCAACACTTTAATGAGCACTGACTCGGCAGAAGGGGAGATGTTGCGTGCTCTGGGACACCCCTCTTCCTTCCATCCACCTTTATGGAGGGCCTAACGTCGCCACCCTTCCTTTGTTCCCCCCTCCCTCCACTTTTCCTCTCTTCCCTTTTCATTCTTTACCCTTTCTTAACTTCTCTTCCTTCCCTCTTCCCTTCTTTCTGCTTGCTTTATTTTGTTCTGTTTAAACAGGTAGTCCATTGAGGACGCCTTAAAATTGCTATGTGTGGTTTAATGTATAATGATTTTATAAATTAATTTGCATAACATCCTCTACCGCAGCTCCTCCCAAGAAGGTCTTCGGTAGAGCAAAAGCCCCCCCCCCCCGGGGCGGGTTCTGGTCACAGTGGTGCAGCCAGGCTGTTTAGAGTTAACAGAGACTCACATAGGATTTAATAGAACTTGCACTTTAATAATGATAAAGGCTGCAATTATCTGACATTTATAACGCTTAAATACCACCAGTATGCTGTATTATCTGTTTGACTGGAACATGCTGTGATTATATACCATGTTGTAAACTCTAAATTTGCTCAATAAAAATATTGTAAAAGAGAAAAAAAGTTACCAGGTACCTAACTTATGTTTTTTAATCTTTTTTCCTTTTCAAACAAAGAAGCAAACATGTTGGCCTCTGCACAGCAAGGGGGAGGTGGAGGCAGAGGCAGAGGAGGGGAGATTGCACTGCAGGTGGGGGGATTCCACAGTGCTGATGGCATGGGAAAATAGTCTACATCATGTACAGAAAAAAAGGGAGTGCTAGAGCTACAATTAATCTGATCATAACATCAGCGTGTCTTCTGAAAAATTGTAATCCTTATATTGGGTGTCCTTTTTAGTATATACCGGTGTATGTGTGTGTGTATGTATATATAATATATATATATATATATATATATATATTCTTAGCGGCTGCTCAACGTGCTGTAGCCTGAATATCTAACAGATTCATTGATAACGTATAGTAATGTAGCACAGAGCAGAAATATAAATTATTTCAACAAAAGTGTCCAAACAATTCCAACGTTGTCCCACAAGCGCATGCACAACTCCGAAGTGGCTATGGTCAATCCACATCAATCAAAACGCCATGTGCCCATCACCTTGTGAATTACACGCTTACCAAAGGGAAGTTTGGATATCAGCCTTATTTATAACTCCGTTGGGCTTCTCTTTAATGAAGTTACAATTCTCTGCCTGTCTAGAATTCTCTTTAATTATTAGGACACTTTTGTTGAAATAATTTTATATTTCTGCTCTGTGCTACATTACTATATGTCTTCTAGACTGGCTAGTGTTGAGAAGTTGGTTGCTAATACCCAAGCGCATAAGGCCTCTGCTAAAAAGCGGCACTGATGTCACTCTCTTCCCTATGGAAGCTGATGAGTTTTTGGAATTGTCTGGCTATACCCCTTTGGAAGAAGGAGAGTTATTCTCTGACTCGGAGTCATCTGATGAGAGGCCCAGGGGTCATGATGATTCTGGTTCTGACCCCTGGGCCCCAGCTGATACTGATAGGCTGTTGGCTCAGATTTTTGAGGTTTTGTCTATCCCCCCCCCCCTCGGTTGCTGCCCCCAGGCAACATGGGGAATTGATTCATACTGCTAAGCCACGTTTAGAATTTCCTGAGCAAGCCCATTTTAATAATCTTGTGCTCAGGGAATGGGAGCGTCCTAGCAGCCTCCCCGGTGTACCTAAGAGTTGGGATAAGAGGTATCCCTTTCCTGCTGATGTGGTGAAGTGTTGGTCATCCCCTCCTGAGGTGGATGCCCCGGTCCTAGGGTTATCTAACACCTGTCATGCACTCCCCTGACTACTACGTCTGCGGGATGCTGAGGATCGGCGCATTGTTCAGCTGGCGTCCCATGCCTTTGCATGTGTGGGGACGGCGCTGCGCCCGGTCTGTGCCTCTGCCATTACGGCTGTGGCTATTAGGACCCTGCTTAGAAGTGTCCTTGATGTTGCCCCTGATGATGTGTCTGGTGAGGAGTTTAATGCACTTTCTCGTTGTGAGGCTTTTGTGTCTTATGTCCTCTCTGCCTTGGATAATGCTATTAGAATGTGTGGCAGAACCTCTGCCCTTGTGGTGGCTATACACCGCTCGGTTTGGCTGCGCCAGTGGGGTGCTGACAACGCTGCCAAGAAAGCTCTCGCTGGTTTTCCCTTCAAAGGACTACGCCTGTTTGGGGACCGCCTGGACCTGTTTGCTAAGGGAGGCAGGTTACCCTAGCGCAGGCGGCAATCTCGGCCCTTTCGAGGTCAAGGCTTCTTTTCTTCCCCCTACCGTGGTGCCAGACAGGGGAGGGGGGTCTCCCTTACCGGGGCACGAGGAGATTTCTGGGGTAGGGGCAGAGGATGTGGTCGCCCTGGCTCATCCTGGGGCTCCAAGCCTAAGTCTTCTCCCAAGCCCCCTCAGGCATGAAGGGGCGCCCTCACCCATCCAGGTGGGGGGACGGCTTCAGCACTTTGCTCACGTCTGGAGGCTTCATGTCTCAGACCGGTGGATTCAGGAGGTAGTGTCCTCCGGTTACAAGATAAGGTTTGCTGCCTGCCCCCCCCCCAAGATTCATCAGATCCCGGATTTCTCAGGACCCTGTGTCGGCTCAGGCTCTAGTGCTGGCGGTGCAAAGCCTGTGGGAGCTGGGTGTCATCTGTCAGGTCCCTTTACGAGAAAGGGGCAAGGGCTTCTATTCCAACCTTTTCACCGTGCCCAAAAGAGATGGGTCAGTCAGGCCCATTCTGGACTTGAAGATCCTCAACAGATTTGTCAGGTGCAGGCGCTTTCGCATGGAAACTCTGCGCTCTGCCATCAGTTCCCTGTGCCCAGGGGACTTCATGACGTCTGGACATCAAGGATGCTTATCTTCATATTCCTGTGTTTCCAGGTCAACAAAGGTTCCTCAGGTTTGCTCTGGAGGATCAGCACTACCAATTTGTGGCATTGCCCTTTGGTCTCACTTCAGCTCCCAGAGTGTTCACCAAGGTGCTGGCAGGAGTGATGTCTCTGCTCAGGTCTCAGGGCATCCACGTGCTTCCCTACCTGGATGACATTCTCATCACTTCCCAGTCCCTACATCAGGCAGAGTTGTATACTCAGCAGGTAGTGTCCACTTTGGAGTCATTTGGCTGGGTGATCAACCATCCCAAGTCTTCTCTTTCCCCCTTCTTGGTGACTCCCTTCCTGGGAATAAATCTGGATACAGTTCAGGCAAGGATTTATCTTCCTCAGCAGAAGGTGGACAGTCTGATTGCACAGGTTCAGTTCCTGTTATCTTGTCCTTATCCCTCCATCAGGCAGGGAATGCAGCTGGTGGGCCTGATGGTGGCATGCTTCAAGGCGGTCCCTTATGCTCAGTTCCACATGAGGCCTCTGCAACTCCACCTCTTGTCAGTATGGGACAAGGTTCCTGCGTCCCTGGACCAGGTCTTTGTGCTCCCCCCCCCCCTCCTAGTCAGGCGGCCCCTCTCATGGTGGCTGGACTCCAGTAACCTGTTGGGGGGGGGGGGGCAGATCCTTTCTGGCCCCCTCCTGGGAGACGGTCACCACGGATGCCAGTCTGACAGGTTGGGGGGGTTTCTGAAAGTCCCTGCAGTTCCAAGGGCGGTGGGGCCCTCAGGAGGCCCACATACCTATCAACATTCTAGAACTGCGGGCAATCAGGTTGGTTCTGACTCAGTTGACTCATCACCTTCAGGGCCTGCCTGTTCAGGTACGCTCGGACAACAAGACGGCTGTTGCCTACATCAATCATCAGGGAGAGACCCGGAGCAAGAGGGCCCTCCAGGAAGTGTCTCTGATCCTGGCCTGGGCGGAGGCCAATGTTCCCTGCATATCAGCTGTGTACATCCCAGGGGTGGAGAATCTGCAGGCAGACTCTCTGAGCAGGGGGACCTCTCGCCTGGGAGAATGGTCCCTCTGCAACAGGGTGTTTAAATCTCTTTGTCACCCTTGGGGCCAACCAGATGTGGATCTGTTTGCGTCCCGTCACAATCACAATCTCCCGGCCTTTGTCTCCCTGTCCCAGGATCCTCTGGCCTTGGCCACGGATACTCTAGCAATATCATGGCTGGACTTTCAGCTCCTGTATGTCTTTCCTCCATTCCCCCTGTTGGGCAGGGTTCTGCGCAAGATAGCTCAGGAGGGGGTGCCAGCAATCCTGGTGACCCCCAGGTGGCCAAGAAGAGTGTGGTTCGCAGACGTGATGCAGCTGTCAGTAGATCAGTACGCTCTGCCCAGGGTGCCAGACCTGCTCACTCAGGGTCACTTACGCCATCCCAATTTACAAACTCTGGCTTTGATGGCCTGGCTGCTGAAACCTCCATCTTGATGGAAAAGGGGCTGTCTGTCTCTGTTGTTGATACCATGATAAAGGCTAGGAAGAAGTCTTTTTCTTCCATTTACTATAGGGTTTGGCGTGCCTACATTGACTGGTGTGAGTCTAGGTCTCTTCCCTGTCGTGTGTTCTCTATTCCCAGGATCCTGGAGTTCCTGCAGCATGGGTTGGAGATGGGTCTCCAACTCAGTACTCTGAAGGGTCATGTTTCTGCCCTGACTGTTTTCTTCCAGAAGTCCTTTGCCCAGCATTCTCTGATCAGGACTTTTTTCCAGGGGGTTACTCATGTGCGTCCCCCACGTAAGCCTATGTTGCCTGTTTGGGATTTGAACTTGGTCTTGTCTGCCTTGCAGGGTGCTCCCTTTGAACCTGTGCAGGAGGCTGCCCTGGCCATTCTTACTCTAAAGGTTGTCTTTTTGGTGGCTATCACCTCTGTTAGCCGTGTTTCTGAGTTGGCGGCGCTTTCCATCCAGCCCCCCTACTTTGAGTGACACCAGGACAAGGTGGTGTTTCGCTTCAAGCCAGATTTTCTGCCTAAGGTAGTGTCTGCCTTTCATTTGAATCAGGACATTGTTCTGCCTTCCTTGTGCCCTAATCCTAGTAATGCTAAGGAGAGGGTCTTGCATTCTTTGGATGTGGTTAAGTGTCTGAAGTACTATGTGGTGGCTACTGCACCTTTCAGGAAAACGGATGCCCTTTTTGTGGTCCCTTCTCCTTTTCAGCACCAGGCTTCTGTTGAACAAGTTTGCAAGGCCGCTACTTGGTCTTCTGTTCATACTTTTTAAAAGTTTTACAAAGTTGATGTTAGGGCCTCAGCTGATGCTGCTTTTGGCCGCAAGGTTCTGCAGGTGGCAGTGGTCTAACCTGTCTGTTGTTACCTTTGGGGATTCCACCCTACTTTATGGACACTGCTATTGGATGTTCCATGTGTTATGAATCTTATCTGGAGCAGGACATACTGTATACTAAGAATAATACAATTCTGTGATTACTCACCTGTAGAATTTATATTATTACTATACAGTACGTCCTGCTCCACCCTGCCCTTGGTTTTGCATTTTCCTGGACCATACAGGGGGTGATTGTTATTGTTATAGTTACCAGTTTGGTTCTGTTTAATTTTCCCGGCTTCTCGTTAATTGCTTTTTAATGCTGGGGATTTTGTGGGAGGTCCTTGGTATTTGAGGGGTCGGGAGGAGCCAATTTCTATGTCTCTGCAGTCCAGCGCCATCTGGCGGAGTAATATCCATGTGTTATGAATCTTATCTGGAGGAGGACGTACTGTATACTCATAATATCAATTCTACAGGTGAGTAATCACAGAATTTTATTTTTTTTTTTTAGTTTTTTTTTTTTTTTTGTGTGTGTATTTATAGCCTAGTGATATTTTGCTTTGCTTTTTTTAGCTAGTTGCTGCCAACTATGGTTTTACCTAACTAGTAATGGCTAGCCGTATCCAGAAGAAGATCTTTCAATTATCTGTTTGCATTGCCTACATTTACATTTTGCTGCTTTCAACTAAATGATACAGAAGGTGATCACTGGAAGTGATGGCAAGTATTTCATTGTAGGTCAGGGTGGCTCATTCTGAGTCCTCAATAGCTCTTGGTGGGATGGCATGTACCACTCTGAGGATCTCAAGCCCATTTAAGAGGATCTGATGCCCATTTGGGGAAGAAAGCACTTGAAAGTACCATCCTGAAGTTATGGCGACCTAGAGACTTCAACTAACTTGGAGAGCGTGGCCTCTCTTCTGCAACATACTGTTTGAAACCCCTAAGTACTCCAAAAAGAGGGATGTTTGTACGTTATCCTATAATCTATGCTATTATTTGCACTGCAGACTGTTCACCTTGTGAATTTAAGTGCTAAAACTAGAAGAAATCTTTAGACTGCACACTCGTGGTTGTGTGGATTTATGTAGAGAGGCACTTGCTCTCCAAAATGTATGTGGTCACTGATTATTGTTTAAACAGTAGACCCCTGGTTATGGTAAGATTTTGCATGTGCAAGGTTTCTAATAAGAAATCCCTTTTGATTCTCTTCAAACTGGTGCAATTGTTAAAGGCAGGCAGTATTAACAATATACATGCAACGGGGAAATGATTGCAATTATTGTGTGAGGTCCAGCTGAGTGTTGTAGTTAACTTTCTAGCCTACGTACCTGAAGGGTTTTCCCATCCTAACTTTTTTGCCTCTTCATTTTGAGAAATATTAATTCTGAGATCTGTGTATGCTGCTTTGTAGATCTAGTGTGTATGTGTGGTTTTCCTTTAATGAAATAAGTAACTAAATTTCTTATTTTTATGTTTTATAGGTCATCCTTGATTTTGGACATGGTCTCCATTTAGAGGTAAGCATAGGCTAGTTGGCATGATTAGCAGATGTCCAAGTGCTGGCCAAAGCTGCTGTGACTTTACCATTATATTTTCCACTTTCAATCCCAAGTAGTAGATCACTTAAGGTCTGTATGGCAAGTATCATTCTGTAGTTGAAGTACAAAGAAAAAGCATAGTTATTTCTAAGATTGTGGAGCCCAGTGGTGCTAGTGCCTTCTGATCTCATGGGGGGCCCCCATTTAAACATAAACTGTAGTAAGCGATTGAGGCTGTCTCAAATTTCTGCTCTAACAGAGAACTCAGTTTTTCTATTGGGCATTCCCACACCATCCAGGGTTTGATCATGAGGACTGGATTGATGGCGGGGCAGTGTCTCAACCAGCCATCAGTCACAGGCATGCTGCCACTCCCTCCCCATTAATTGCAATGGAGATGGTGTGCTAAGGCCTGACACGCCCCCCTCAATTCTAGTGAATGGAGAGGGCATAGCCACCACCCTCTGACTGATGGCAGAAGCACAGAGGAATGCAGTTAAGGCCTTTGGGTGATGCCAGAAGTGGCAGTAGCAGCACAGCTCGGATTTAGCAAACGGGTAAGTTGGTGATCATTGGCACCAATCAGTGGCTGGTGACAAAACCCCTTTTTTTTTTTTTTTTGGGATGCAACACTTCTTTATTACAACATGGCTCCCTCAGAAAGACTGGATGCCACACGTGCTAGAGTCTTCTCGGCAGCCGCAAACCTGGAAGAAGACTCTATGCCATCATCGAGGCCCTAGGGGGCATCAGCAGTCGGGCTACCTCCCTTGCACTGTAAACTTGTTTTACTGGACATCTGTGAATATATTTATAATTCTTTTGCTACCATTTAATGTAGTTTCTGTGTAATATCAATTGTGTTCTATAAAAATATAAAGAAAAAAGTGTCCCATCTTAATGGGACTGGCTGAGCTGTTTTGTCATTGGGGCTAGGAGAAAGTCCAAAAAAAAAACGTCATTTGATAAGCACAAGTACAGTAGCTGCAGGCCAGCCTGTCAGCTGTGTGCGCATCCTTCTTAATCTAGGCTCATATAGTTTTTTTTCTAGAAGCCTTGGAAATTGCATTGACCCTTTCGACTCCTCTTTCCTCTTTAAAAGTGTACATGTTGTGAAAATGCTCAGACACTGAGTTGTGGGACTCAGAGATTGTGAAGCTCCGGACATTCCAGGTGCTAAAAAGAAATCAGCCAGCGCCATCTGCTGACCAAAATGCAGCAATGCATTTTGCGTTTTTAGGTCCTTTCCTCTAAAACCACCCACACCACTAATCTAATTCCTATTTGGGTATTTATAAAAAAAAAAAAAATGTACCTGATGACCACTGACATTCACATTTTATATCAGCAACAGGGCATTGTATTTTCGATTCCTGCCACTGCCCACTGCTGCAGTGATTGGAGACTAACAATGCATATTTCCCTTCACTTGTTAACCCAAAAGCGAACAAACATTGCTATGGTCCTGCAGAGAACAGGACGGATTGCGGCAGACAGGTGAAGTTTTGTTTTTGTTTTTTACTGCCTAAATCGGGCTTGGCAGGAAAGGGATGGGGGAGAGCATTTTAACAAGTGGGTCAAAGCCCACTTTAATTTTTAATATACAGAGAAAAATATAGGGGCCAAAAGAAAGGATGCAGGAGTAGGTGGACTGGGAGATTACAACTTAGAAGGGCAAAATTATCACATGCTGTTCTGTGTTCCGTGGGGCATATTTAGATCAGCAAATTTTCAGGTGTGAAATAAAATACTGCTAATGTAGACGTAGCTTCCAAGTTGAAGAAAAATAGGCAAAAGGGACAGGGTGCTACAAAGGTGTAGTTTTTTCTAACTCCATTGCCAATCAGGTGTAATAGATATGAAGGAAATAAAATATTGTTCAGTTGAACTTACTCTGTATGAAGCCAAGCTGTCAAGAGGGATGTTACAGGCACAGGAACCCTTCATTGTTTAGGTTATTGGCTTTTCTGATAGCTAAAGCCAAATCTATTGTTTGTTTTTTTTAAAGGTTGTGAACAAGAAATCAAGCCTGCAGCCTGGAAACATACATTTGAGACAAAAACGAGAATGGATCATTCCACCGGTTGTAATTCCAGAAGAACAGGACAACTCTTACAAGAATCCTATAGCAAGAGTAAGAACTTGTAGGGTTTGACTGTTTGACTTGAATGGTAAGGGTTACTTTCAGAACCATAAAAAAATCATTAGGAATACTGCCCCCCCCCCCCCCCCCCCCCATCTTTCATCAGTGTAAACAATTTTGGGCATCAGAAATTCACAAATACCTTAATTGTATCCGTTTAGTTATTTAAAGCAGTGCTTCCCGCATATGGGGATATGTGACACTGCCCGGAATGACATTGCAGAGTAGGAAATTGTTTACTGCACTCCATTGGGGCAAGTAGACATTTGTCCTGTTTCTGCCTCTTGTAAAAGCAGGACCACCCAGAGTTTACATTGCAAAAAAATACTTAGACCAGCAAGGTGATTCCACACATACAGTTCCTTGAAAATGTATTCATTCCCCTTGTACCTTTCCACGTGTTTTAATCTTTACAGCCCCAAACTTGAGATTTTGTGACAGAGCAACTGCAAATTTGCAAGTATTCATGGAATAAAAACAAAGATAAATGCTTTTCCAAACAAGTGTAGCGTGCTTATGTGTTCAGCCCTTTTAAGTCACACACCTTTAGCTGCAATTCTGTTGGAGTTAAGTCTTTTCAAGCTTTACACATCTAAAGGCTGACTTTTTTGCACATTCTTCTTTGCAAAATGGCTGTAGCTCAGTCAGATAGAATGGAGAGTGTTTATCAAGTCGTGTCACATTTAGGTCTGGACTTTGGCCCATTCTAACATATAAATATGCTTTAAAGTAGACCAACCCCCTACCCCCCCTTCCTGCCGAACTGGAATGCCCCACTGTGTAAAACTCCCTCATACCCATGGGGTCGGCATGACTCACATCTCTTCTGTTAGCGGCCGCAGCCATCGTAACTGAATGGCTGGGTGTGGCTTCGCACAAACGAAGGGTTGCAAGTGATAGCACATGTCACCTGTGTGTGTGGCTGGGAATTCCAGCTGCACATTAAAGAGGAACACACCCAATTTTCACTTTTCGGGTGGTGTTCCCATCCGTGGGGGCATCCCGAATTGGGATGTGTGTATTTCCCCAGGTCGCCCCATTCACTCACCTTCCAGCCCTCCCACGGCGCAGACTGGGGGCACGGGAGAACGAGTGCACTGATTGGCTGAGTGGGCCGCTTAACCAATCACAGCTAAGCAGCCGAGCGGTGCCCAAGGGAGCTTATGTTCCTGTTTAACAAGCATGGCCGGCTTGGCTGCATACATGCTGTTGGACCAAGGTGAGTATATTTGGCGAATGGCTGGGTTTCACACAGCAGGGACTCCAAAACACAGGGTAGTGAAAATCTCAGGTTTTGGTCCACTTTAATTAAAAACTTTCCATTGTTGCTTTGGCTCTATATTTCCGAAATAAGTTCCGAAATGTATTTATAACCTAACCCTGCAATCCAATTTCTCAACAATTTCGTTTTTTTCTGGTCCCGGCTTCTGGCCGGGAGCGACGGGGGAGGGGCGGGCCCTCTCCTTTTCCTCTGCACACTATGCGCCTTCCACACCCTTCTGCCTGGTGTGCGGGACTCCGGAGGGGTGACAGTCGGGTGAGTGGCCTGTGGCCCATCAGTTTTACTTATTGCTTAGGCCCCTCCCTGGGGTTGCTGGGCAATGCTCTGTTATTAACTCTTTGGACATTTGCTATGCTGATCTGATGTGTGTTTGTTTGTGTGTTCCATGTGGACCATGGATCCTATTAAAGGGGGGTCCTCCCGGTCCTAGGGTCCCTGGCTAAATTTAGTTGGCTTCAAATTCCTCCCACTCGGGACTTAAAGTGGCATTACTGCGTAATTCCCTCAGGGCATTATATATATAATCCAGGCTGTGTTTGGGGTGTGGGGTATCCCTTTTGGGGGATGATGTATTTCTTTGTGTACCCTGTGCGCAACGGTCTATTAACGCGGCAGACCGGATCTCAGGCGTCTGGTTCTGCTCCGCCAGTCTCCTCTCCGCCTCCCCCTCGATTGGCACGTACCCCATGTGATGTGGTCATTGGCGGGGAGTCACAATCTGAGGTGTGTGCCAGATTGGCCAATCTTGAAAAATTGTTTTCCAGTGCCGTTGCTAAAAAGGCCACGGCAAAGCGAAAACATTTGTATACAGCCACGCAGGCCCTTGATATGGAGGAGTTTGTCTCCCTGGATTGGTCTGATTGTTCCCCGCGTGAGGAAGGGGAGCTGTATGAGGAGTCTAGGGCTCAGATGATCAGCAGTTTGTGGGCGCTGATACCGAGCAGGGCCAGGTGGATTCCTTGGATACCTCTAGGGTCCTGGCTCATATGTTTGAGGTCCTGGCTATTTCTCCCCCCAAGGCGGCCCCACCGCTGAAGGGGGAGTTCTTTGAGGTGACCAAGCCGCGCTTGGAATTTCCTTATCAAAAGCATTTTGATGGTATCATTCTCAAGGAATGGGAGAGGCCGACTAGGCTTCCGGGTGTCCCTCCGGGTTGGGACAAAAAATATCCCTTTCCGGCGGACGCGGTGAAGCACTGGTCGTCCCCACCCCGAAGTGGATGCTCCTGTTTTGGGGTTGTCCAGTTCCTGCATTCTCCGGAGTGCACTTCTCTCAAGGATGGTGAGGATAAACGCATTGACCAGATGGCTTGTCATGGTTTTGCCAGTGTTGGGTCGGCCTTGCGGCCGGTTTGTGCTTCTGCGCTTTTATTGGTAGCTGCCAGGTCGGTTGTTAGAGGACTGTTGACCTCTTCCGGGCTTGACCTGGCTAGTGAGGAGTTTGCCTACCTTAAGCGCTGTGAGTTATTTTTGTCCTTTGTGCTGTCCGCCTTGGACGACACATTGGTGATGTGTAGCAGAGCTTCGGCCTTACTTGTGGCTATCCGGCGGTCGGTTTGGTTACGCCAGTGGGCGGCTGATTTTGTGTCCAAAAAGTCGCTCATGGCCCTTCCCTTTGTGGGGTTGCTGCTCTTTGGAGAGAGATTGGATTCGGTGGCAAAGGGAGGTAAGTTACCTCAGCGTAAAAAGCAGCGTCGCCTCTTTCGGGGGGGCGGCTTCCTTCTCTGTCCTTTCGTGGGGCTAGAGTTGGCAGGGGTTCGACCTTCCCCTCGTCCAGAGGTGATTCCTGGACTAGGGGCAGGGGTCGGGCCCGTCCAGGACACAGTTGGGGCTGCAAGCCTAGAGCCGCTGCCAAGCTGGCTCAGCAATGAGGGGGCGCCCTCACCTTTGCGGGTGGGGGGACGGCTGCTACTCTTCTCCCGGGTCTGGGTCCAAGACGTCTCGGACAGGTGGATTCAGGAAGTGGTGTCTTCCGGTTACAAGCTGGAGTTCGAGTTCCGGCCTCCTCCCAGGTTCTTCAGTTCTCGGGTGCTGTCAGATCCTCTGGCCGCCCAGGGGCTGCGGGCAGCAGTAGCAGGTCTCTTGGACATGGCTGTCATCTGTCCAGTGCCCCACTCAGACCGGGGCCTGGGCTTCTAGTCTAATTTGTTCACGGTGCCCAAGAAGGACGGATCCGTTCGTCCCATTCTGGATCTGAAGTTGCTCAACAGGTTCGTTCGTCCCCGGAAGTTCTGTATGGAAACTCTGCGCTCAGCCATCCACTCACTTCGTCAGGGGGACTTCATGACGTCCATAGACATCAAGGATGCTTACCTGCATATTCCAATATTTCCGGCACACCAGAGATTCCTCAGGTTTGTCGTGGAAAATCGACATTTTCAGTTTGTGGCTCTTCCGTTTGGCCTTACCTCGGCTCCAAGGGTTTTTACCAAGGTGTTGGCAGGAGTGATGGCCATCCTCAGAGTCAGGGGTATCCGCATCGTGCCTTATCTGGACGATCTTCTCATCATGGCGTCTTCTCTCAGTCAAGCGCAGCTGGATACCAGGACCGTAGTGTCCACTCTGGAGAGTTTCGGTTGGGGGATCAACTATCCCAAGTCCTGCCTCACTCCCTCCCAGGGTGGTGGAGTTCCTGGGAATGTCTCTGGATGCTTCTCAGGCCAGGGTGTTCCTCCCCCGAGCCAAGGTTCTTCTGATTCAGCAATTGACACAGCGTCTACTATCCATCCCCCGCCCGTCCATCCGGCTAGGGATGCGACTGGTGGGATTGATGGTGGCATCGTTCGAGGCGGTTCCCTTTGCCCAGTTTCACACAAGGACGCTCCAGCTCCATCTCTTGGCGGCATGGGACGGGTCCCCGCTGTCATTGGATCAGTCCTTTCTGATGTCCCCCCGGGTGCGGCGTTCCCTTCGGTGGTGGCTGAAACCGAGCAATCTAACGAGGGGCAGGTCTTTTCTGACCCCTCGTTGGGAGACAGTCACCACGGATGCCAGCCTGTCAGGTTGGGGAGGATTTTGGAAGGATCTTCAGTTTCAGGGGCTGTGGGGGCCTCAGGAGGCTCACGATCCCATCAATGTTCTGGAGCTGAGAGCAATCGGTTCAAGTTCGGTCGGACAATCGGACGGCGGTCGCCTACATCAATCACCAGGGAGGGACTCGCAGCAGGCGTGCCCTCAGGGAAGTGTCTTTTTGATTCTGGATTGGGCATAGGGCCATGTCCCATGCATCTCGGCAGTGTACATTCCGGGAGTGGAGAATACGGAGGTGGACTCCCTGAGCAGGGGGTCATCTCGCCGGGGGGAATGGTCGCTCTGCCCCAAGATTTTTAGTTCGCTTTGCCACCGATGGGGGACTCCGGAGGTGGATCTCTTTGCCTCTCGTCACAATCACAAGCTTCCGGCATTTGTGTCTCTCTCGCGGGATCCGCTCGCTCTGGCAGCAGATGCCATGTCTCTGAACTGGAGGGATCTGGGGTTTCTATACCTGTTCCCTCCGTTTCCCATGGTGGGCAAAGTGGTGCGCAAGCTGGCTCTAGAGGGCGCGTCAGCAATCCTGGTGGCTCCAAGGTGGCCAAGACAGGTTTGGTTCGCAGACGTGGTAAGGTTGGCAGAGAATCAGTTGGTTCTGCCCCTTCTGGCGGATCTACTCACTCAGGGTCCACTGCTCTACCCCAATTTACCAACGCTGGCTTTGACGGCGTGGCTGCTGAAACCTCCATCTTGAAGGAGGAAGGTCTTTCTGATGCTGTCATTCAGACTCTGGTTAGGGCTAGAAAGAAGTCTTCCTCTGCCATCTACTATAGGATTTGGAGGTCTTATATTGATTGGTGTGAGGTCAGGGCCTTGCCTTGCAGGGCGTTTTCTATCCCTAGGGTCTTGGAATTTCTGAAACATGGTCTGGACCTAGGTTTGCAACTTAGTACGCTGAAAGGGCATGTTTCTGCCCTGGCGGTTTTCTTTCAAAAGTCTTTTGCTCTTCATCCTCTGGTTAAGACCTTTTTCCAGGGGGTTACGCATGTGCGGCCTCCTAGGAAGCCTTTGCTCCTAGTTTGGGATTTGAACTTGGTTCTTTCTGCCTTGCAGGGTCCTCCTATTGAACCTTTGCAAGATATTGTGCTTTCTGCGCTTACTCAGAAGGTTGTTTTTCTGGTTGCCATCACTTCTGTTCGGCGTGTTTCGGAGTTGGCAGCCTTGTCCATTAAGGCCCCTTACTTTGAGAGGCATCAGGACAAGGTTGTTTTCCGCTTCAAGCCAGATTTCCTTCCTAAGGTGGTCTCTGCTTTTCATCTTAATCGGGATATTGTTCTACCCTCCTTGTGTCCTAAGCCTAGCAATGACAAGGAGAGGGTTTTGCATTCCTTGGCTGTGGTTCGCTGTGTGAAGTAATATTTGGTGGCTACTTCCCCTTTTTGTAGGACTGACGCTCTTTTTGTGGTGCCCTCTGGGCCTAGGAAAGGTTTGGCTCCCGCCAAGTCTTCCATTAGTAAATGGATTCGCCAGGCCATTGTTGGGGACTATTCTGCTAAGCGAAAGATTCCCCCTTTTCGTGTTACTGCTCATTCTACTCGTGCTGTTGGGGCATCCTGGACCTTCCAGCACCAGGCTTCTGTTGAGCAGGTTTGTAAGGCTGCTACTTGGTCTTCGGTTCACACTTTTTCCAAGTTTTACAAAGTTGATGTGCGGGCCTCAGCGGATGCTGTTTTTGGCCGCAAATTTCTGCAAGCTGCAGTGGTTTAAGTTTGTGCCTTGTTGCCTTGTTTTTTGGATCCCCGCCCTTTATGGACACTGCTATTGGATGTCCCACATGTAATGAATGTCTTGAAGCGGGGTGTGTGACATACTTAGAATAATACCATTTTGTGAATACTCACCTGTAAAATGGGTATTATAAGTATGTCACACACCCCGCTTCACCCTGCCCTTTTGTATTCTGGATCCTTTATATGGTGAACCTTTGTTAGTTTTAATTGGCTTTCCTGGTCCCTTTACCTTACTGCTATCTTTATACTGGGGAATGAGTGGGAGTTCCCAGGTATTTATGGGCCGGGAGGGTCTTACCTTTTTTTATTGACATCTTTGCAAGATTGCCATCTACAGGTCAGTATACCCACATATAATGAATGTCTTGAAGCGGGGTGTGTGACATACTTATGATACCCATTTTATAGGTGAGTATTCACAAAATAGTATTTTTTCACTTTTTTAAAACTTTTGTTAAATGTTGTAAAAATGTACCATTTTCTTTACACGTCTCAAATACTAACTACTTTGTGTTGCTCTATTACATAAAATCTAAAATCAAAAAGACATTTAAAATGTGGAAAGGTTCAAGGGGTATGAATACTTTACTAGGTACTGTATCTCTTGTTGTTTTTTACAAGTAAGGAGTTTTTCTTGCTGTTCATATTAAGTTCATAGTAAAGATTATATTTTCAAATGTCCATGTCTCAAAGTTTAAACAAGGGTGGTAAATGTTTATATTGGTCCATGTGCTTTGTTTTCCTAGGTTGTGGACCAACATTTTTAGACCTTAGGACCAGCTCTGTGCTCCCAGTAGACCTCATAGTCTGCTGGTGGGTGGGCACAGAATGAAGAGCGGGGATGCTGCTGCAATTTGGAGCAGATATGACTGTTGCAGGATTCTGGGACTAGAGGAGTTCCAAACAGCAGGATATTGATTTGTGATGCACCATAGTGAACAATGTATGCCAGACGTATAGTCTAAAAGGTCCACTTTATTGTGTGTTCTGAAAGTATACTCCTTGCTCTGAGTGCCTTCCTAAGACTTTAAAATGTGTTATTTGTTTGGGATTTTATTCTTAGTATACAGTACGTCCTGCTCCAGATAAGATTCATAACACATGGGTATTACTCCGCCAGATGGCGCTGGACTGCAGAGACAAAGAAAACAGGCTCCTCCTGGCCCCCTCAAATACCCAGGGACCTCCCACAATCCCCAGATCTTCTCTGCAGTCTGGACTGCGAAGGACAAGATGTCTCTCTCTTCTCGCAGGTGAGTGGGGCTATTAGCCTGCGGCCCTGTAGGACTATTCCCACCCGTTCCATTATTAATTTGACTCCCAGCCTTGGCTGCGCTGGTCGGGTGATGGTAGGCAGCACCGCTGTCAGGTGCTTAGGAGCGTTGCTCCACCGCAATCCCCCACCAAAGGGTAGGCGGTATAGGCATATGGTGAGCCTCTATGGGATGCCCCTCCCGCCCTATTGCCCCTTGCCCCTGTCTATCGGTGGGTCCTGTTAAGTGGCCACTGTCCTCCCTCGCTCTCCCTTGTAACCCTTGGGGGGGGGTGTGTATGTGAATTTGCCTTGGGGCTTCACTGTATTATGTACTTATGGTTGGTGTCAGTCGCCGCGCTCACTTGGTTGCACTGGTTGCCTTTTTAAAATTGCCGCCGCCGCGCACGATTCCACTGTGCTCCGCGCTTGGCAGCGGCGTTACCTCAGACGCTGGTGCGCCGTTATTGGCTGCTTGTCACGTGTTCGGCTTCGTCACTGTCCCTGCGGCCCACCCCTCGAGGTATACCCGGCGCCATTTTCTCTTGGATCCGGCTGCTACGTGACTGGCATCTACCTACCGCGGTCTGTGAGTGCCCTCGCGGGCGGCTTTATTTACCATTTGTCATTCACATGTCACTTACGGTTCCCCTTCGCTTATGTCTTTCAGACGGGCCGAACCATATTGGCTTCTCCCAGCCCTACTCCCTCTATTTAGTTATTTAACTTGTGAGGCCTAGTGTGTAATTTACTCCCACTTCCCTAGCGGGTTATTGGGGCATCCCGGGTTGCTTTTTATAGCTTGAATCCCTATCGGCTTATTGTGCCGCTATAATCACCATATGGAGGCGTCTCAGGATAATGTGCTCGGGGTTCCTTCAGGACAAGCCCGGCTGTGTGTAGCTTGTGGGGTGTCCCCTATTAGAGCTGACAATGTGCGGGTCTGTGTACCTTGTGCCCAGCAGGTGCTTGCGCTGCAGCCTGGTTTACCAGTGGCTGGGCCTGCCCCTCATATGGCTTCACCTACTCCACCAAGTTTAAATCTCACTCCCATTGAGTTGCATACAAGTGGGGATTCTAGCCTGATGTGTCTTCCAGACTGGATAGTGTTGAGAAGCTTGCTAATACCTTGGCGCGTAAGGCCTCTGCAAAAAAGCGGCACTTAACTCCTGATGTCACTCTTTTCCCTATGGAAGCTGATGAGTTTTTGGAACTGTCTGGCTATACCCCTTTGGAAGAAGGGGTTATTCTCTGACTCAGAGTCATCTGATGAGAGGCCCAGGGGTCATGACAATTCTGGCTCTGACCCCTGGGCCCCAGATGATACTGATAGGCTGTTGGCTCAGATTTTTGAGGTTCTGTCTATTTCTCCCCCGGTTGCGGCTCCCAGGCAACAGGGGGAATTGTTTCATACTGCTAAGCCACGTTTGGAATTTCCTGAGCAAGCCCATTTTAATAATCTTGTGCTCAAGGAATGGAAGCGCCCCAGCAGGCTTCCCGGTGTACCTAAGATTTGGGATAAGAGGTATCCCTTTCCTGCTGATGTGATGAAGTGGAATTGGGTTTCATGCCAGGTCCTTTTACGAGAAAGGGGCAAGGGCTTCTATTCCAACCTCTTCACCGTGCCCAAAAGAGATGGGTCAGTCAGGCCCATCCTGGACTTGAAGATCCTCAACAAATTTGTCAGGTGCAGGCGCTTTCGCATGGAAACTCTGCGCTCTGCCATCAGTTCCCTGCGTCCAGGGGACTTCATGACGTCTGTGGACATCAAAGATGCTAATCTTCATATTCCTGTGTTTCCAGGTCATCAAAGGTTCCTCAGGTTCGCGCTGGAGGATCAGCACTACCAATTTGTGGCATTGCCCTTTGGTCTCCAGCTCCCAGAGTGTTCACCAAGGTGCTGGCAGGAGTGATGTCTCTGATCGGGTCTCAGGGCACCCGCGTGCTGCCCTACCTAGACGACATTCTCATCACTTCCCAGTCCCTACATCAGGCAGAGTTGAATACTCAGCTGGTAGTGTCCACTCTGGAGTCATTTGGCTGGGTGATCAACCATCCCAAGTCTTCTCTGTCTCCCTCCTTGGTGACTCCCTTCCTGGGAATGACTCTAGATACAGTTCAGGCTAGGATTTTTCTTCCTCAGCAGAAGGTGGACAGTCTGATTGGGCAGGTTCAGTTCCTGCTCTCTTGTCATCATCCATCCATCAGGCAGGGAATGCAGCTGGTGGTCCTGATGGTGGCGTGCTTCGAGGCAGTCCCTTATGCTCAGTCCCACTTGAGGCCTCTGCAACTCCACCTTCTGTGAGTTTGGGACAAGGATCCTGCGTCCCTGGACCAGGTCTTTGTGCTTTCCCCCCTGGTCAGGCGGTCCCTCTCGTGGTGGCTGGACTCCAGGAACCTGTTGGGGGGCAGATCTTTTCTGGCCCCCTTCTGGGAGACGGTCACCACGGATGCCAGTCTGACAGGTTTGGGGGGTTTATGGCAGTCCCTGCAGTTCCAAGGACGGTGGGGCCCTCAGGAGGCCCACACACCTATCAACATTCTGGAACTGGGGGCAATCAGGTTGGTTCCGACTCAGCTGACTCATCACCTCCGGGGCCTGCCTGTTCAGGTACGCTCGGACAACCAGACGGCAGTTGCCTACATCAATCATCAGGGAGGGACCCGGGGCAAGAGGTCCCTCCAGGAAGTGTCTCGTATCCTGGCCTGGGCGGAGGCCAATGTTCCCTGCTTATCAGCTGTGTACATCCCAGGGGTGGAGAATCTGCAGGCAGACTCTCTGAGCAAGGGGACCTCTCGCCTGGGAGAATGGTCCCTCTGCAACAGGGTGTTTCAATCTCTGTGTCACCGTTGGGGACAACCAGATGTGGATCTGTTTGCGTCCCGTCACAATCACAAGCTCCCGGCCTTTGTCTCCCTGTCCCAGGATCCTCTGGCCTTGGCCACGGATGCTCTAGCAATGTCATGGCAGGGCTTTCAGCTACTGTATGTCTTTCCTCCATTCCCCTGTTGGGCAGGGTTCTGCGCAAGATGGTTCTGGAGGGGGTGCCAGCAATCCTGGTGGCCCCCAAGTGGCCAAGAAGAGTGTGGTTCGCAGACGTGGAACAGCTGGCAGTAGATCAGTACGCTCTTCCCAGAGTGCCAGACCTGCTCACTCAGGGTCCCTTACGCCATCCCAATTTACAAACTCTGGCTTTGACGGCCTGGCTGCTGAAACCTCCATCTTGATTGAGAAGAGGCTGTCTGCCTCTGTTGTTGCCATGATAAAGGCTAGGAAGAAGTCCTCTTCTTCCATTTACTATAGGGTTTAGCGTGCCTACATTGACTGGTGTGAGTCTAGGTCTCTTCCCTGTCGTGTGTTTTTTATTCCCAGGATCCTGGAGTTCCTGCAGCATGGGTTGGAGATGGGGCTCCAACTCGGTACTCTGAAGGGCCATGTTTCTGCCCTGGCTGTTTTCTTCCAGAAGTCCTTTGCCCAGCATTCTCTGATCAGGACTTTTTTCCAGGGGGTTACTCATGTGCGTCCCCCACGTAAGCCTATGTTGCCTGTTTGGGATTTGAACTTGGTCTTGTCTGCCTTGCAGGGTGCTCCCTTTGAACCTGTGCAGGAGGCTGCCCTGGCCATTCTTACTCTCAAGGTTGTCTTTTTGGTGGCTATCACCTCTGTTAGGCGTGTTTCTGAGTTGGCGGCGCTTTCCAACCAGCCCCGCCTCTGATCAGGACTTTTTTTCCATGGGGTTACTCATGCGCGTCCCCCATGTAAGCCTATGTTGCCTGTTTGGGATTTGAACTTGGTCTTGTCTGCCTTGCAGGGTGCTCCCTTTGAACCTGTGCAGGAGGCTGCCCTGGCCATTCTTACTCTCAAGTTTGTCTTTTTGGTGGCTATCACCTCTGTTAGGCGTGTTTCTGAGTTGGCGGCGCTTTCCATCCAGCCCCCCTACTTTGAGAGACACCAGGACAAGGTGGTGTTTCGCTTCAAGCCAGATTTTGTGCCTAAGGTAGTGTCTGCCTTTCATTTGAATTAGGACATTGTTCTGCCTTCCTTGTGCCCTAATCCTAGTAATGCTAAGGAGAGGGTTTTGCATTCTTTGGATGTGGTTAAGTGTCTGAAGTACTATCTGGTGGCTACTGCACCTTTCAGGAAAACTGATGCTCTTTTTGTGGTCCTTCTGGTCCTAGGAAGGGTTTGGCACCTGCCAAGTCTACTATCAGCAAATGGATCCATCAGGCTGTGATTCAGGCCTATTCTGCTAATGGGAATAATCCTCCCTTCCACCCTACTGCTCATTCCACTCGTGCTATTGGTGCCTCTTGGGCTTTTCAGCACCAGGCTTCTGTTGAACAAGTTTGCAAGGCCGCTACTTGGTCTTCTGTTCATACTTTTTCAAAGTTTTACAAGGTTGATGTTAGGGCCTCAGCTGATGCTGCTTTTGGCCGCAAGGTTCTGCAGGCGGCAGTGCTCTGACCTGTCTGTTGTTACCTTTGGGGATCCCACCCTACTTTATGGACACTGCTATTGGATGTCCCATGTGTTATGAATCTTATCTGGAGCAGGACGTACTGTATACTAAGAATAATACAATTCTGTGATTACTCACCTGTAGAATTGGTATTATGAGTATACAGTACGTCCTGCTCCACCCCACCCTTTGTTTTGCATTATCTTGGATCACCTGTATGGTGATTGTTATCATTGTTATAGTTACCAGTTTGGTTCTGTTTTAATTCTCCCGGCTTCTCGTTAACTGCTTTTCAATGCTGGGGATTGTGGGAGGTCCCTGGGTATTTGAGGGCCCGGGAGGAGCCTTTTTTCTCTGCAGTCCAGCGCCATCTGGCTGAGTAATACCCATGTGTTATGAATCTTATCTGGAGCAGGACCTACTGTATACTCATAATACCAATTCTACAGGTGAGTAATCACAGAATTGTATTTTCTCAGTCTTTATAGCTCCCACTTGTCAATTACAGATCCAGTCGGATGTTAAGTTGGACCCAAGAATGAGAATTCGCTACAGTATAGTTGGCAGAGGAGTGACAGAGCCACCGCTTGGAATATTTGTTATTAATGAAAGGACTGGGGATCTCAATGTAACCGGAATTGTGGACCGAGAAGAAATTCCAATGTTCTTTGTAAGATTTTTTTTTTTTTTTTTTTTCTTTGTGTGATGTTACTTACATCCCCCAAATTCCAAAAAGCTTTCTACTAATTTGTCATTCTATAGTTGGTAGTAATAATACATATATCTTTATGTGCATTTGCATAAGGCATAAGGGGTGTGAATTGGCAAGAAACTGGCAATGCAATACGTATCCCGCTACACATATGACGATACCTGATTCTGTCTCAGACGATATATTGACATTTTTTTTTTTAATTTTAAAAAGTTAAGAAAATTAAAAATGAAACTTAAAAATCCCCCCCCCAAAAAAAATGTGAGGTCCCCCTTACCGGTGCGGGAACCGGCTATGGGGGCTTGTAGAACAGGGCGCAGGGGTCACCAAAGCTGGCCCCTGTGCCCTGTTCTACAAGTCCCCATAGCCGCATAGCTGCAGACTACAAGCCGGCATATGGGGGTAATGGGGGGGGGGGGGGCTCGGGGTTAATGGCAAGTCACTTGCTAGTCGCAGGTGACTTGCCAGGCTTAGAGTCTTGTAAACTGGTCTTATTGAACGCACACCATGCAACCAACGCAATTGTCGGTGCTTAAATGGAAATGAAGGGTGCCACCAACATCAAGTACAATAGGCAATCCACTGGCACACTGACCTAAATACGTCATTGTCCATTACATAGAAATGGAGCACAAGATTTTGGAGTTGTCTGGACCCCTTCTTCAGACACAACAAAAGCGACAACAGGCTTGAAGTACATAAAGTATAGGGGTTCAGGAAACCCTGAAACATTGGTACTCCATTCATTTGTAATAAGAATCTGCCTCTTATGTTGGTCTGCCTGTGGAATCCCTATTGTAATGCTCTGCGTGTCTCTGTTCTGCCACTATAGTGCAATGCTGGTCTTTTAAACAAATTGTTGCCACACAGTCCTTTTTAGTAGTGACCATTTAAATTTCCTCATGGCTAAAAATAATCTCGATTACATTTCTGGAATTCATCCTGAATGTAAACTTGGCCCATTTTTATTTTAAGTTCTCTATCAAAATGGACCAAAAGTCTTAATATACTACTGTGCCACTGACAATATTCCCGATTTGGGATGCCCCATAGTGGAAATCTCTGTGAAGCCCCTGCCTGTTCTATTTACATTCTTCCAAGATCCCATGTCAATCCTTATTGCTGCAGCACCCGGCAACCTCCCTGCTCCCTTCGCCCTATGAGCCCCCAGCAGCCACTTAAGGATGTTAGCCGTGGCAATCGCGCAGAGCCTGGATTCTGAGGCCAAGCTACACGTGCGCTGTAGGATTTTAAGCTTATGGCAAACCAGCAGGGTTTCACACTCTGTGGCATCCCAAATCCAAGAAACCTTTTTGTGTTTTAGTTCACTTTAAATATCAGTAATACTAGGTTTTTTTTAGAATGAGTGGGGTTTCTTTTGAATACAGAACGGACACCACATATAAACACAGTTTAATAGAGGCCATGGTTTATAGCAGATTAGAAAAATAAAAAGACAAAAAGGAAAACAAAAACAAAGCCACTTCATAATCTCACCAAAATAAGCTAAAGCATTAAAATGACCATGTTGCCAAAAAAAGCTGGGAGTCCCCCTGCACACAACCACAAACCCACCACAGACACACACACTAATATGAAGCCAGCATAAAAAACGCAAGAGAGTTCAATATGGAGCCAAATAATTCTAAACATGAAATACTCTCTCTATCTGAGTCAAAGTGAATCTCACATTCACAAAGACACAAGGTAGAAGGTGCAAAGTGTCTAGTAGTAAAAGTTCATAATGAAAGCAGCTGAGAAATGTCACATCCAGGACGTACATAACATGAGGCCAAGGCATGGCCTACCTAGTCTTTGGGACTGAGAATGCACAGACATCGTTGCTCTAAGTTTCACTCCTCGAGGTTCCCCACAGCCTCCGAATGGAGTGATGCCACAATAGGTTGATAGAAGAGAGTCAGGCTGTGGCTAAATGCTGCTGAAGCCACAATCCAGTATGCAGCTGAAAATTTGGGACAGGAAGAATCTGGGGCTGAAACAGAGTGTGCAGTGTGGTGGGTTTGACCTACCCACACACTAATGCATTTTGTCAGAGCGTTTCTTTTGAATGCACAGTCTTTTTCTTTCTAAAAGGAAGTTAGAGAACTGTAGAGAATTTAAAGTAATTTGAAAACTGCAACCGATACATTCTGAGCTGCCACCAATGATTTAATGCAATATTTATCCCTAATTTTATATTATTTTAGTTAAAAGGTTATGCCAGAAATGAAGCTGGAGAAGATGTGGAACCTCCTATAGATCTACGAGTGAGTGTTGAGGATATCAATGACAACAATCCCATTTTTACCCAGGAAATTTTTGCTGGCTCTGTTGAAGAGATGAGTGCTGCAAGTAAGTATTAATGTTTTTGAAGGAAAACCCCAATTTCATGCATCATTGCTCCGCCTACAGAGGGCACATGCTTTAGCACTTTATCCTCTGTATATAGAAGGGAATTCTCTATGCAGGACTGTTTTACCAATATGTCACCCCTCTATGAACTATCCTCCTGCCATCAGCCCGTTGCCCCATAACTTCTGGAAAGCACTGCGACCCATATTTACCCCTAGACAGTGAATTTGAACTAAAATGGAAGAATGCATAATGGTTTAGATGTTTAATGTGCTTTCATTAAAGGCACACTATTGCCAGCCATTAACATTCACATAAATATGCCATTGAATATGGGTGTGGCAGGCTTTGAACATACTCTTCTGCTTTTACAGCGTAAGCCACTCATCTAACACTAATGTCCCAGAAGGAAAAACCTCTAATTGCTTTTCATTTCATTTGATGTGTGTTGATACTTTTACCCAACATGCAATGCTTTGGGCAGATGTTAGTGCTAGTGTTCTCTTCCCACAGGCTGGCTCAGGATATAAGCAGTTAGAGATGAGTAGTTCTCAACTGTAAAAGTGGAATGGCATGCCCAGAAGCTTGTGACCCTGGGAATTAATTGCCATCAATAGAAGAAAACCACAAGCTTGGATATATGTTTTTTCTCCTCCTCTCAATATATAGCATAATGTATAGATTTTTAAAATATTAGCAAATGTTTCAATACAGCTCCTTTTAAAAGTGGATGTCCAGTGAATTTTGTATGGGTGAGCAGGGCTGTGCACAGTGTTTACTTCAGTTACTAAGAATAAATTCATTTGTAATAGTGCAAAAATAGTGGCCATTGGGTGCTAATGCACACATGGAATTTTCCCTCCAAATTTTCCTGTCTGTGCACTTGTGAACAACACATTTCTGTTAACACACCAGTGAATAAACACTATATTAGTAACTACATTGAGGGTAGGCAGCACCGCTGTTAGGTGCTTAGGAGCGCTGCTCCACCGCAATCCCCCACCAAAGGGTAGGCGGTTCAGGCTTATGGTGAGCCTCTATGGGATGCCCCTCCCGCACTATTGCCCCTTGCACCTGCCTATCAGTGGGCCCTATTTAAGTGGCCGCCGTCCTCCCTCATCCTCCTTGTAGTCTTCGGGGGAAAAGAGGGGGGAGGAGTGTGTATGTGTATAGATATGTATGTTATGCATTCTGTGCTTTACACTCTCTTTTCACATGCCTTTTATTCTTTTGTCAGCCGCCGCGCTGTCTTGTCTTTACTGCATTTTTAAATTTGCCGCCGCCGCGCGCTGACATGGTTCCGTGCTTGGCGGCGGCATTACGTCAGGCGCTGGTGCGCCATCACTGGCTGCTTGCCGTTCTGGCTTCGCACTCTTCGGGGGGGGGGGGGGGGGTGGCGTCGCCCGTCTTTGGCACGTTCCGCGTCATCGCTGTTACTGGCCCGCCCCTCGAGGTATACCAACGCCATCTTTCCTGCTTGGTTGGCCTATGCGCGACGGACTCCTACCTACCCCGGTCCGTCAGTGCTCTTGCAGGCGGCTTTATATCTTTCACTTTTGTTACGATGTACTTAAGGTCTTGTCTGCTTATGTCTTTCAGGCGGGACGAACCCTTCTTGGCTTCTCCCGGCCCTGTTTTAGTATATTACTTGTAGGCATCCAGGGTTGCTACATAGCGTTATTCCCTATCGGCGTATAGCGCCGCTATAATCACTATATGGAGGCATCCCAGGATAATGTGACCGGGGTCACTTTGGGACAAGAGCAGCTGTGTGTAGCGTGTGGGCAGCCTCATGCTGACGCTGACAAGGCGCGGGTCTGTGTACCCTGTGCTGAGCAGGTACTTGCATTGCAATCTGGCCTGCCAGTGGCTGCACCTCGTTTCACTTCGCCTACTCCCCCAAGCTTAAACCTCACTCCTACTGAGTTGCATACAAGTGGGGATTCTCAGCCTGATGTGTCTTCTAGACTGGCTACTGTTGAACAGTTGATTGCGAAGTCCTTAGCGCGTAAGGCCCCTGCTAATAAGCGGCACTTGACGCCTAATGTTACTGTTTTCCCTATGGGAACTGAGGAGTTTTTGAATCTGTGTGGCTATACCCCGTCTGATGAAGGGGAGACCAAGGGATCATGATGATTCTGGCTCTGACTCCTGGGCCCCAGATGACACTGACAGATTATTGACCCAGATTTTTGAGGTTCTGTCGATCTCTCTCCCTGTTGAGGCTCCCAGGCAAAGAGGGGAGTTTTCCATACAGCAAAATCACGTTTGGAATTTCCCGAGCAGGCACATTTCCTTAACCTTGTCCTCAAGGAATGGGAGCGCCCCAGTAAACTTCCCGGAGTTCCAAAAAGTTGAGATAGGAAGTATCCCTTTCCTGCTGAGGTGGTTAAATGTTGGTCATCTCCAGCCCCCCCCGAGGTGGATGCCCCAATCCTAGGGCTATTTAACACCTCTTTCATGCATTCCCCTGATTCTACTACCCTGCGGGATGCTGAAGACCAGCGTATTGATCAGCTGGCATCCCACGCCTTTGCATGTGCGGAGACGGCGCTGCGCCCGGTCTGTGCCTCTGCCATTACTGCTGTGGCCACTAGAACCCTTATCAGAAATATGCTTAATGGTGCCCCTGATGAGGTGTTTAATGCACTCTCCAGTTGTCATGTTTTTGTAAATTTTGTCCTATCAGCATTGGATGACACCATCAGAATGTGTGCCAGAACTTCTGCCCTCGTGGTGGCTATACGCCGCTCGGTTTGGCTGTGCCAGTGGGCTGCTGACAACGCTGCCAAGAAGGCCCTTACTGGGTTTCCCTTTAAAGGACTGCGCCTGTTTGGGGACTACCTGGACCTGTTTGCTAAGGGAGGCAGGTTACCCCAGCGCAAGCGGCAATCTCGGCCCTTTCGGGGTCAGGGTTCCTTCTCCTTCCCTTACCGTGGTGCAAGACAGGGAAGGGAGATTACTGGGGTAGAGGCAGAGGACGTGGACGTCCTGGCTCCTCCTCCTGGGGTCCCAAAGCTAAATCCTCTCCCAAGCCCCCTCAGACATGATGGGACGCCCTCACCCATCTGGGTGGGGGGACGGCTGCATCACTTCGTTCACGTCTAGAGGCTTCATGTCTCAGACCGGTGGATTCAGGAGGTAGTGTCCTCTGGTTACAAGTGAGTTTGCTGCCGATCCCCCTTCAAGATTCATCAGATCCCGGATTCCTCAGGACCCTGTGTCAGCTCAGGAGCTAGTGCAAGCAGTGCAAGGCCTCCTGGAGCTGGGGGTCATCTGCCAGGTCCCCTTAAGAGAAAAAGGCAAGGGCTTTTATTCCAACCTATTCACAGGCCCATCCTGGACCTGAAGATCCTCAACAAGTTTGTCAGGGGCAGGCGCTTTCGCATGGAAACTCTGCGCTCTGCCATCAGTTCCCTGCACCAAGGGGATTTCATGACTTCTGTGGATATCAAAGATGCTTACCTTCATATTCCTGTGTTCCCAGGTCATCAAAGGTTCCTCAGGTTCGCTCTGATGGATCAACACTACCAGTTTGTGGCCTTGCCCTTCGGTCTCACTTCAGCCCCCCAGGGTGTTCACCAAGGTGCTGGCTGGCGTGATGTCTCTGCTCAGATGTCAGGGCGTCCGCGTGCTTCCCTATCTGGACAACATCCTCATCACTTCCCAGTCTCTACATCAGGCAGAGTTGGATACTCAGCTGGTGGTGTCCACTCTGGAGTCATTTGGATGGGTGATCAACCACCCCAAGTCCTCACTGTCCCCGTAACTCCATTCCTAGGAATGAATCTGGATACAGTTCAGGCAAGGATCTTCCTTCCTCAGCAGAAGGTGGACAGTCTGATTGCACAGGCTCAGTTCCTCCTAGCTTGTCTCCATCCCTCCATCAGGCAGGGGATGCAGCTGGTGGGCCTGATGGTGGCGTGCTTCAAAGCGATCCCTTATGCTCAGTTCCACTTGAGGCCTCTGCAACTTCACCTATTGTCAGTATGGGACAAGAACCCAGCGTCCCTGGACAGGGTCTGTGTGCTCTCCCCCCTGGTCAGGAGGTCCCTCTTGTGGTGGATGGACCCAAGGAACCTGTTGGGGGGCAGATTCTTTCTTGCCCCTTCCTGGGAGACGGTCACCACGGATGCCAGTCTGTCAGGTTGGGGGGATTTCTGGAAGTCCCTGTGGTTCCAGGGGAGGTGGGGCCCTCAGGAGGCCCACACACCTATCAATGTCTTGGAGCTGCGGGCGATCAGGTTAGTTCTGGCTCGCTTGACTACTCATCTTCAGGGCCTGCCTGTTCAGGTGCACTCGGACAACCAGGCGGCAGTCGCCTACATCAATCATCAGGGAGAGACCCGGAGCAAGGGGGCCCTCCAGGAAGTGTCTCTGATCCTGACTTGGGCAGAGGCCAATGTCCCCTGCATATCAGCGGTGTACATCCCGGGGTTGGAAAATCACCTGGTGGACTCTCTGGGCAGGGGGACCTATCGCCAGGGAGAATGGTCCCTATGCAGCAGGGTGTTTCAATCCCTGTGTCACCGTTGGGGCCAACCAGATGTGGATCTGTTTGTTTCCCGCCACAATCACAAGCTCCCATTGCTCTGGAAAGGGTGCCAGCAATTCTGGTGGCCCCCAGGTGGCCAAGAAGAGTCTGGTTCGCAGACGTGGTACAGTAGGCGGTAGATCAGTACGCTCTGTGCTTGGTGCCAGATCTGCTCACTCAGGGCTCACTACGCCATCCCAATTTACAAACTCTGGCTTTGACGGCTTGGCTGCTGAAACCTCCATCTTGATGGAGAAGGGGCTGTCTTCCTCGGTTGTGGAAACTTTGATTAAAGCTAGGAAGAAGTCTTCCTCTTCCATTTATTACAGGGTTTGGCGTGCCTACATTGACTGGTGTGAATCTAAGTCTCTTCCCTGTCGTGTGTTCTCTATTCCCAGGATTCTGGAGTTCCTGCAGCATGGGTTGGAGATGGGGCTCCAACTCAGTACTCTGAAGGGTCAGGTTTCTTTCCTTTGCTCCCTCTGATCAGGACTTTTTTCCAGGGGGTCACTCATGTGCGCCCCCAACGTAAGCCTATGGTGCCTGTTTGGGATCTGAACTTGGTTCTGTCAGCCTTGCAGGGTGCTCCCTTTGAACCTGTGCAGGATGCTGCCTTGGCCATTCTTACGCTCAAGATTGTATTTCTGGTGGCTATCACTTCTGTCAGGCATATGTCTGAGTTGGCGGCGCTTTCCATTCAGCCCCCCTACTATGAGAGACACCAGGACAAGGTGGTGTTTTGTTTCAAACCTTACTTTCTGCCTAAGGTAGTGTCTGCTTTTCATTTGAATCAGGATATTGTTCTCCCTTCTTTGTGCCCTAATCCTAGCAATGCTAAGGAGAGGGTTTTGCACTCTTTGGATGTGGTTAGGTGTCTCAAGTACTATCTGGTGGCTACTGCACCTTTCAGGAAAACTGATGCTCTTTTTTGGTCCCTTCTGGTCCTAGGAAGGGTTTGGCTCCTGCCAAGTCTACTATCAGTAAGTGGATTCATCAGGCTGTGATTCAGGTCTACTCTGCTAAGGGGAAGACTCCTCCCTTCCGCCTTACTGCTCATTCCACTCGTGCTATTGGTGCCTCTTGGGCTTTTCAGCACCAGGCTTCTGTTGAACAAGTTTGCAAGGCCGCTACTTGGTCTTCTGTTCATAATTTTTCAAAGTTTTACAAGGTTGATGTTAGGGCCTCAGCTGATGCTGCTTTTGGCCGCAAGGTTCTGCAGGTGGCAGTGGTTTAAACTGTCTGCTGCTGATTTTTCTTGGGGATCCCACCCTACTTTATGGACACCGCTATCGGTTGTCCCAACTGTAAGTATTAGATTTGGAGCAGGACGTACTGTATACTATACTAAGAATAATACAATTCTGTGATTACTCACCTGTAGAATTGGTTTTATGAGTATACAGTACGTCCTGCTCCAACCCACCCTTGGTTGCATTTTCTTGGATCCCCTGTATGGTGATTGTAACCATTGTTATAGTTGATAGTTTGGGTTGTTTAATTCTCCCGGCTTCTCTTTAACTGCTTTTCTATGCTGGGTATTTGTGAGAGGTCCCCGGTTATTTGAGGGGCCGGGAGGAGCCTATTTTCGATGTCTCTGCAGTCCAGCGCCATCTGGCGGAGTATATCCCAACTGTAAGTATTAGATTTGGAGTAGGACTTACTGTATACTCATAATACCAATTCTACAGGTGAGTAATCACAGAATTGTATTTTTTTAATTCAAGGAGATTGTAACATGCACATGTCACTAGCAATGTAAAACATGATATGAACAGGAGAGCAAAAACAGCAAATGCACAAAAATAGATATTGTTGTATTCTAAGCTTCAAAATTGGGTGTTGGATGTACAAAGAACAAAAATAACACCACGGTAAGCTAAACTGAAAATATTGGGTGGGGAGGTTAAGGGGGGAAGTTTCTCAGATTCCAGCTACTTAAATTGACCCTTTGCTCAAATTGGACTTGAGGGGCCCTGAGTTAGGCTGCTGGGATGGGTCCACCATGATTTATACTGGCGCGGGAATCTCAATCCCGGGCCTGGGTACTCTCCTGCTTCTGCGTTCCCTGCAAGTTCATGGCCTCACATGACCACCATTGGCCAGTGAGGTTAAGGGGGCAGGCTTGCACAGTGCTGTGCATCCATTTGATGAACCTCACCGGTTGCTGGTGGTCACGTCGGCCCACAACATAGCAGGCGGATTGCAGAAGTAAGTGGGTAACAGGGATGGGGATTGGGATGCCCCTGCTGCCTAGTTTATGGACCCTCGTCTTATTTAATTGGAGGGTCACTTTAAACTATGAGTAGCAAACTGTCCAAACATAATTGGGATATGGTGAATTTAAACAATTCATTAAAATATTTATCTTACTAACAATTTCCCTGCCTTTTTGCAGATGTTCTTGTCATGGTCCTTAATGCCACTGATGCAGATCAGCCTAACACTATAAATTCAAAGCTTGCCTACAGAATTCTCTCTCAAGAACCAGGACAAAGCTCATTATTCATGGTAACAAAGAATGGAGAGGTCCTAACTACAGCAACTGTACTTGATAGAGAGGTAATGGCCAGTGCATACTTGGTATATTTGTGCTCAGACTACTCTAGGAACGTTTTTCCTACAAGTTTAGATTTTGATTACATTTCAGTGGTTGGCTGGACCAAGCCTTGCAGATAAATCCACCATTGGGGGAGTTAGTAAGATCTAAGTGCCTAGCTCCACTCCTGCAACTGTTACAAAGAGGATGTCATTTTGTGGTAGAAGTGCCTATTCAAAAAGGGGCTTTTCTGCACTTAGCACCTAGTATTTACCTTGCGGTCGGGTATACCAATAGACAATAAAAAAAAAAGACAAATCTGAAGTACAAGCTATCGTAAATTAACAAACTACCTGCAGGATGAAACCTAGACCCTGAAGGCTCAAAGACACTGGTACTGGGTTATAGAGAGCTTTCCAGGCAGACTCCAGGACCAGTTTGAGGTGAGGCCTACTGTATGCAAGTAATGTGCTGCAGGTCCAGCTCACCAAGTGTGATAAAACATAACATTTAATGTAACATTTTAAAATATAGCATGACCTGTGTGGAGTGGATATCCTGGGCTCCCCATTCAAAGGTAACGCGTTTCGGGGTTACCTCACCCCTTAATCCTACCTTAAAACAGATGGGGATCCATTGCTCCTTTTAAGAAAGATATCAGCATACTGAGCAGGTGGTGAAATAATGACACTTCCTGCTTAGATGCTGGAAACAAAGAAACCCCGCCCCCTGTCTGATGATTGGATGGAGGGTGGAGAAATAAAAAGAGAGGGAGAGGGAAAGGATAGCTAATGGCAAAAATTTAACCCTATCCCGCACAGTCACTAGATATACTTAATGCAGGTTTTTCTGTTGTGAACTGTAATATAATATAGTTGCACATTAATGAATTAGTACTATAAAGTGTTTGAATTATACTTATAATATTCATATAGAAAATATAGTTGTCTAATATTTAGACTATATGTATAGGGCAACACTATATTAATAAAGTTGACAAAACTGAACTATGGACTGGAAGCCAATTTACGGCATAGATCAAAAAGGTTATACCAATATTAAACAGCATGAAAATCAAAAATTAGAGTCATAAAAAATAATAGAATATAACCAAACAGATCATTGGGGATGGTAAAATTGAACTACTGTATCTTCCCTCTAGGTTCAGATTGTTTAATGATAAACCCTCTTTCTACTAAAAGGAGCAATGTGATAAAATTTATTGTGATGGTTAAAAACAAAATCCCAATAAAAATAATTGGTGGTGCCCTAATACACTCTATACAACCGGAGTCAAAAACATTTAGTTACTATTAGCTAGAGGAAATATAGAAGCCAATGGTTATCTATTAGTACACAATAATAAATCAAAGCGGTCATTAAGACCTTTAGGCATGCATGTGTCTAAGAGAAAAATCCATCGTGCTTCATTGCTTTCTAATTCCTTGCGGAGGTTGCCCCCTCTAGGACCTAAGGACACCTTCTGTACAACCTGAACTTTAAGGGGCAAAGTTTCCCCCGCGTGTTTATCCCTGCAGTGTCTTGCTACATTGGATTTAATATGTATGCTGCGTGCATTGTAAACATGCTCCATGAATCTTTGTTTGAGGGGGCGAGATGTACAGCCAACATATTGTAGATTACAAAATGTACATGTAATCAAATAAACCACCGCTTTGGAATTGCAATTATGAAAACCATAGGTACTGTATGCAAGTACAGGGTTCCTGGCAACCTGGGGGAATAGGATGCCAAAGAAGAGGCCTGCTAGACCACAGAAATGGCCTCCAGAAACAGGAACACTGGAAAAGGTCAGCTAGGCCACTGATGAGACCTAATGATTCTTAGCAGTCTTTTGGAATAATTCAAGAGGCCTGCATCTGAGTAAGGTGTAGCAAAAAACAAGCTAATAGCCAGGGCAGCCCCAGGACCCCTAACTGGTAGCCCCCGACATAGCAACTGTGTTGGAAGACAGCAGTGTCACTGGTGGGCTGCCCCATGGGACTACCCTAACTATTACAGAGAGAGATTGAGCGAACATGCTTAATATAAGTTAGGCTGCAATGGCATCCTCTGCAATTTTACTTTCTTTTTGTACTTCTCGATTTTAGGAACAAAGTAGCTACACTCTAGTGGTTGAAGTAAGGGATCGGGATGGAGATCTTAATGGAGGCCTCGCAGGAACTGCTAAGGTTAAAGTAAAAGTGCTAGATGTCAATGACAACATTCCAATCCTTGAAAAGGAACAGGTAAAGCCAATATAAAAGCTTAAAAAGAACTCCAGTGATTTTTCAATTTGTCAAACTGACCGGTGTGTGGTGAGTTCCATTGAAGTTTGTGGAAGTTGAGGAGGCTTATGAATATTTATTAAAGTTGTGACATCAACCTGAATTACGTTTTGTGAAACCAAAATATGTTTTTTATTATAAAGCTTCAATTCAAGAATAGGCAGGTGTTTTTACTATTCAATGAAGGGAAAAATCAGGTCATCGGTTCACATCCAGTTTGGTCCCCGTTTCCTCTTTCTGCTAATAATGCAGCAGAGTCTAGTACAAGAATTACCCAAAGTAGACCTAAACCCTCCCTGCTGAAGAAATGGTCCTGGTTGTATTAATCGATCCTAACTTACCTAACCACCATCAGTGAGCCTTGCATTTGAGAGATATTCTTCTTTTCCTGGTGGTGCACCATCCTGTGTTCCTCATTATATCATGCCTGAGGTTGGGCTTCCTAAAGATCTTTAAACTGGAACACCACCCATATTCTAAGTATACAGCACGTCCTGCTCCAGAGAGTAATTCCTTACGTTTGGGTTATACATCCACAAGATGGCACTGGACTGCAGAGACAGCTAAAAAGTGGCTCCTCCCGGCCCCTTATATTCCAGGGACCTCCCACAAAATCCCCTGTTCATCTTCGATGACAAGAAGATGGCGCTCTCTACTCGCAGGTGAGCGGAGGTATTAGCCTGCGGCCCTGTAGGACTATTCCTACCCGTTCCTCCTTTTCATGCCTCCCAGCTTTGGCTGCACTGGTCGGGTGACGGTAGGCAGCACCGTTGTCAGGTGCTTAAGGAGTGCTGCTCCGACCGCAATCCCCCCACCAAAGGGTAGACGGTATAGGCCCATAGTGAGCCTTATGTGATGCCCCTCCCGCGCTATCGCCCCTCGCCCCCTGTCCATCTGCGGGCTCCTGTTAGGTTGGCCGCTGCCCTCCCTCGCTCTCCCTGGTATTTCTCGGGGAGGGGGAGGTGTTGTGTGCGTGTTGTAGGTGTATTCTTCACTCTTATTGTTTCCGTGGTATAGCTTGGCTTTTGTTGCCGCGCGTGTGTTGGTTGCACTGGTTGCTTTTAATAATGCCGCCGCCGCCGCGTTCCGCGGTCGGTGGCGACTTTACCTCAGGTACTGCTGCGCCTTCAGTGGCTGACATGGTCACGTGGGAACCTTCGCGCTCTTCAGGAGGGGCGGGCCTTGCGGATAGCGTGGCCCGCCCCTCGAGATATCTGCGGGCGCCATTTTGCTTCTCGTGCTGCGTGGCTGGCTTCTACCTACCGCGCTCCGTAAGTGCCCCTGCGGGCTGGCTTATTTTTTATATATTGTTGTGTATGCATACCGCTTACAGGACTTTCTGTTTATGTCTTGCAGGCGGGTCAAACTTAATTGTGGTTTTTCCCGGCCTATCCCCTCTATTAGTTGCTATTAGAGGCCTACTCTGTCTTTACCTCCCACTTCCCTAGCGGGTTATTGGGGCATCCCAGGTGACTTTATTGTGTAAATCCCTATTGGCAGGTGGCGCGATAATCACCATATGGAGGCTTCTCAGGATAATGTGCTTGGGGTTCCTTCGGGACAAGCCCGACTGTGTGTGGCGTGTCCCCTACTAGTGATGACAATGTGCGGGTCTGTGTACCCTGTGCCCAGAGGGTGCTTGCACTGCAATCTGGGTTGCCTGTGGCTGGGCCTGCGCCCCGTGTGGCTTCGCCCACTCCCCCACGCTTATATCGGACTCCCAGTGAGGTGCATACCAGTGGGGAGTCTCAGCCTGATTTGACTACAAGGGTGGTTAGTATTGAGAAGCTGATTGCTAGCTCTACGGCGCGTAATGTCTCGGCTAAGAGGTGGCATCTGGCACCTGGCGTTAACCTCTTTCCTATGGAGGCTGAGGAATTTTTTGACCTGGCTGGCTATACCCCCCTGGAAGAGGGGGAATTGTTTTCTGATTCAGAATCATCTGATGAGCAGCCTAAGGGTTATGCTGATTCTGGCTCTGACCCATGGGCTCCAGATGATACTGACAGGCTTTTGGCTCACATTTTTGAAGTGCTTTCTATCTCTCCTCCTGCTGCGGCTCCTCGGCAGCAGGAGGAGTTGTTTCACATGGCTAAGCCACGTTTGGAGTTTCCTGAGCAAACTCACTTTAATAATCTTGTGTTCAAGTAGTGGGAGCGACCGAGCAGGCTCCCTGGGGTGCCTAAGAATTGGGATAAGAGGTACCCTTTTCCTGCTGAAATGGTTGGTCGTCCCCTCCGGAAGTGGATGCACCAATTCTGGGGTTGTCCAACACTTCTGTCATGCATTCCCCTGACTCTACTACACTGAGGGATGGTGAGGAGCGGTGCATTGATCAGCTGGCTTCCCATGCCTTTGCCTGTGCGGGGTCTGCGCTGTGCCCGGTTTGTGCCTCAGCCATTACAGCTGTGGCTATTAGGACTCTGCTCAGGAGTATTTTAGATGGGGCTCCTGATGAGGCAGCTAGTGCAGAGTATAGTGCCCTTCTGCATTGTGAGGAATTTGTTGCATATGTCCTCTCTGCCTTGGATGATACCATTAGAATGTGTGGCAGGGCTTCTGCCTTGGCGGTGGCTATACTCCGCTCAGTTTGGCTGCACCAGTGGGCAGCTGACAACGCTGCCAAGAAGGCTCTCACTGGGTTCCCCTTTAAAGGGCTGCGTCTATTTGGGGATCGCCTGGACCTGTTTGCTAAGGGAGGCAGTTTACCCCAGTGCAAGAGACAGTCTCGGCTCTTTCGGGGTTCAGGTTCCTTTCTTCCATCCTACCGTGGGTCCAAAATGGGAAGGGGAGCGTCATTTGCAGGGGCCCGGGGAGATTTCTGGGGCAGGGGTAGACGACGTGGCCACCCTGGACCCTCCTGGGGTTCCAAATCTAAGTCTTCCCCCATGCCCCCTCAGGCATGAAGGGGCGCCCTCACCCATCCGGGTGGGGGGGGGGGCGGCTTCGGCTCTTTGCTCACGTCTGGAGGCGTCATGTCTCAGCCCGGTGGATTTAGGAGGTAGTGTCCTCCGGTTACAAGATAGAGTTGGCAGCCTGGCCGCCCCCAAGATTCATCAGATCCCGGATGCCTCAAGACCCCCTGTCAGCTCAGGGCCTGTTGCTTGCTGTGCAGAATCTACTGGAGCTGGGGGTCATCTGCCAAGTGTCCTTAGGGGAAAGGGGCAAGGGCTACTATTCAAACCTTTTCACCTTTCCCAAAAGAGATGGGTCTGTCAGACCTATCCTGGACTTAAAACTTCTCAACAAGTTTGTCAGACCCAGAAGGTTTCGCATGGAGACTCTGTGCTCAGCTGTAAGTTCACTGCGCCCAGGGGACTTCATGACCTCTGTGGACATCAAGGATGCTTACCTCCATGCTCCAGTCTTTCCAGGTCATCAGAGATTCCTCAGGTTCGCTCTGGAGGATCAGCATTACCAGATTGTGGCTTTGCCCTTCGGTCTTACTTCATCTGCCAGGTTATTCACCAAGGTGCTGGCGGGCATTATGGCTCTGCTGAGAGCTCAGGGCATTCGCATTCTTCCCTATTTGGACGACATTCTTATCACTTCTCCTTCCTTCCAACAGGCAGAGCTGGATACTCAGCGGGTAGTGACCACACTGGAGTCATTCGGCTGGGTGATAAACCACTCCAAATCCTCCCTGTCTCCCTCTTTGGTAAAGCCATTTCTGGGCATGAATCTGGATACAGCTCGGGCCAGGATCTTTCTTCCTCAGCAGAAGGTGGACAGTCTGCAAGTGCATGCTCAGCTCCTTCTGTCCTGCCCTCATTCTTCCATCAGGCAGGGAATGCAGCTGGTGGGCCTGATGGTGTCCTGCTTCGAGGTGGTTCCTTATGCTTAGTTCCACATGAGGCCTCTTCAACTCCACCTCTTGTCTGTATGGGACAGGGACCCTGTGTCCCTGGATCATGTTTTTGTTCTGTCCCCCCTAGCCAGACGGTCCCTCTCGTGGTGGCTGGACTCAAGGAACCTGTTAGTGGGCAGATCCTTTCTAGCCCCTTGCTGGGAGACAGTCACCACGGATGCCAGTCTGACAGGTTGGGGGGGCTTCTGGAGATCCCTAACATTCCAGGGGCAGTGGGGCCCTCAGGAGGCCCACACCCCTATCAACATTCTGGAACTAAGGGCGATCAGGTTGGTTCTAGCCCGCTTGACCCCGCACCTTCGGGGTCGGCTGTTCAGGTCCACTCGGACAACCAGACGGCGGTTTCCTACATCAGTCATCAGGGAGGGACCCAGAAGTGTCTCTGACCCTGTCCTGGGCAGAGGACAATGTTCCCTGCATGTCAGCTGTGTACATTCCGGGGGTGGAGAATCTGGAGGCAGACTCTGAGCAGGTGGACTTCTTGCCTGGGGGAATGGTCCCTCAGCAACAGGGTGTTTCGCTCTCGGTGTCACCGTTGGGGTCAGCCAGATGTGGATCTGTTTGCGTCCCGTCACAATCAGAAGCTTCCAGTCTTTGTGTCTCTGTCTTAGGACCCTCTGGCCTTTGCCGTGGATGCTCTGACAATGCCCTGGCAGGGCTTTCAGCTACTGTATGTATTTCCCCCGTTTCCCCTGTTGGGCAGGGTTCTGCAAAAGATGGCTCAGGAAAGGGTGCCAGAAATCCTGGTGGCCCCCTGTTGGCCAAGAAGAGTGTGGTTCGCAGACATCGTGCAGCTGGCGGTAGATCAGTACGCCCTGCCCAAGGATCCAGACCTGCTCACTCAGGGGCGGCTAGGCTACCCCAATTTACAAACGCTGGCTTTAACAGCCTGGCTGCTGAAACCTCCATCTTAATGGAAAAGGGGCTGCCTGCCTCTGTTGTTAACACCATGATCAGGGCTAGGAAAAAGTCCTCTTCTTCCATCTACTATAGGGTTTGGCGTACCTACATTGACTGGTGTGAGGCTAAATCTCTTCCTTGTTGTGTGTTTTCTATTCCTAGGATTCTGGAATTTCTCCAACATGGTTTGGATCTGGAGCTTCAACTCGGCACTCTGAAGGGTCATGTGTCTGCCTTGGCTCTTTTCTTTCAGAGATCTTTTGCTCAGCATCATCTGGTCAGGACTTTTCCAGGGGGTTACTCATGTGCGCCCCCCATGTAAGCCTATGTTACCAGTCTGGGACCACTTGGTCCTATCTGCCTTGCAGGGGTCTCCTCGTGAGCCTGTGTATGAGGCTGCTTTGTCCATTCGTACGCTTAAGGTAGTCTTTTTGGTGGCTATCACTTCTATAAGGCGTGTTTCTGAGTTGGTGGCACTTTCCATCAAGCCCCCTTACTTTGGGAGACACCAGGACAAGGTGGTGTTTCTCTTTAAACCAGATTTTCTAATCATAGTAACCCAAAGGAGAGGGCTCTACATTCTTTGGATGTGGTCAGAAACCTGAAGTTCTATTTGATGGTTACTGAGCCCTTCAGGAAGACTGATGCTATTTTTGTGGTCCCATCTGGTACTAAGAAGGGTCTGGCTCCAGCTAAGTCTACCATCAGCAAGTGGATCCGTCATGCTGTTGTTCAGGCCTATTCTGCTAAAGGGATGGATCCTCCCTTCCACCTTACTGCTCATTCCACTCGTGCTATTGGTGCCTCTTGGGCTTTTCAGCACCAGGCTTCTGTTGAACAAGTTTGCAAGGCCGCTACTTGGTCTTCTGTTCATACTTTTTCTAAATTTTACAAGGTTGATGTTAGGGTCTCAGCTGATGCTGTTTTTGGCCGCAAAGTTCTGCAGGCGGCAGTGGTTTGATCTGCATGTTGTTGCTTTTGGGGATCCCACCCTACCTTACGGACACTGCTATTGGATGTCCCGGGACGTGCTGTATACTTAGAATAATACAATTCTGTGATTACTCACCTGTAGAATTGGTATTATACGTATACAGCATGTCCTGCTCCACCCCGCCCTTGTTTTCATTGTTCTTAGTGCCTCTGTATGGTGATTGTTATCATGGTTAAAATTGTTTGATTATGGTTATTCCAAGTGTGACATACACTCCGCTTCAACTCTTCATGACATTTGGGTTATTCTCCAGTAGAGGGCGAACTTCTGCAGAGATGAATGCAAAAAAGGAGCTCCTCCCAGTCCATAAATACCTGGGACCTCCCACCAATTACCAGTTTCTTCTCTGCAGGAAGGCGAGCAAGACAGAAGATGAAGACTTCTATTCCTTGCAGGTAAGCCATTTTTTACCTATTTCTGCCGGACCTTTGTTTCCTAGTACTGTATGAGCCTCCCAGCCTTGGCTGCAGGTCCTGGTGAGGGTAGGATACACCTCTTTAGGTGTGATAGGGAGCCTATGCTCCCCCGTGAGACCTCATTATGGGGTAGGCAGAATCCGGGTTCGTGATCCCCGTTGGGGATGCCCTGTCCCTTCTTCCCTTGTGCACCGTACGGTGTGCAGTATCTCCCCCCCTTCCAGGTCCCTCTTATTACCCGTCGGGGGGGGGGGGGGTCTTCCATTGTATGCATGTTGTGTGTGTTTTTTATTTTCCATTTCGAGTGTCTGTGTTTTACTTCATGCCTCCTTATGGAGGACTCTCTTGGGGCTGCGTCTGCCGGCCTCCGGCATCGCGGCCTCTGGGGAGCTTCTCCCCCTCAGTGCTCCGGTGAGGGGGCGGGCACTCGCACGCTGCCACGGCCCGCCCCCGCTATTGCCGCCTTGTCTGACCCGGCCTCTACAATCGCGTTCTCTTCTCCCCTAGCCGATGCGTTGCTTCTGCTTGCCGGGCGCCATCTTCTTTCCACGTGAGTGCCCCATTGGGGCCCACCTGTGTTCCTTACTGGTTGTGATAATGCCTTGATATTTTGGCAGCGCTGCCTGCCTTGGTGTACCTATGCATACTTTTATATATTTCAATATATATATATATGTTTTAATATATTCATTTTATGACATTGTTCCTGCCACATGTGTTTAATTGTGTGTGAGTGTGTGTGTGTGTACTTGTGCTTATGGGGTCCTCTTTGTTCATGTCTTTCCTGGGAATCCGTAGCATTAAAAGTTTACACTTCTATTTCAAAATCCTCCCACAGGGACTTTAAAGGGGCATCCCGGGGTTGCTTACTAGCATAATTCCCTAGGTCTTGCGACTATCCAAAAAATCACCATATGGAGGCTCCGCAGGATATTGGGCTCGGGCTCCCTTTGGGACAAACCCGGCCATGTGTAGGTTGGGGGATATCCCTTACGGGTGATATTGTGCTGATCTTAATACCATGTGCACAAAAGGCCATAACGCGGCAGTTGGGCCCCCAGGCGTCTGGGTCGGCACCTCCCGCTTCATCGCCTCCCCCTCTCGGCTTTATCCGTACCCCAAGTGACATGGTCGCTAGCGGGGAGTCGCACTCTGATGTTTGTACTAATTTGGCCAGCATCGAGAGATTTATTGCTAGTGCGGTGGGCAAGATGGCCCAGGCTAAAAAGAGTCATTTGTCGCCGGCCCAGGCGGCTTTGGATTTTGATGATGATTCCCTTGATTGGTCGGATTATTCCCCGTTAGAGAGGGGAATTGTTTGAGGTATCAGATGCTGATGAGGTGCATTTTTTGTGATACTGATGTTGGGCAGGCACTTGGGGATGCCGTTGACACTTCCAGGGTTTTGGCACATCTCTTGGAGGTTTTGTATATTGCCCCACCAGAGGCACCCCCTGTCAAAAAAGGGGAATTTTTAAGGTCCTCAAAGCCATGCTTGGAGTTTCCTACCCAAGGTCATTTTGAGGCATTGATCCTTAGGGAATGGGAGAAACAGAGCCGGCTTCCGGGTGTTCCTCAGGGATGGGATAAGAAGTATCCTTTTCCGGTGGAAGCGGTTAAGCGCTGGTCTTCTCCTTCCGAGGTCGATGCGCCAGTTTTTGGGATTGTCCAACACCCCAGACACCACTTCCCTTAAGGATGGCGAGGTTAAGCGCCTTGATTAGATGGCAGGTTATGCTTTTGCCAGTGTTGGTTCAGCCTTGCGACATGTGTGTGCATCTGCACTTGCTACGGTGGCTACTAGGTCTTTGGTTAGGGACTTGTTACTTGAAGCCCAATTTGACCCGGCCAGCGCCGAGTTCACTAACCTTAAAAGGTGCAAATTATTCATGGAATTTGTATTGACCGCTATGGAGGACACTATTGTCATGTGTAGGAGAACTTCGGCATTCTTGGTAGCCATGAGCCGATCGGTCTGGCTTCGCCAGTGGGTGGCGGACTTTGTGGCCAAGAAATCGCTCACAGCCCCTCCCTATTTGGGTACGCGGCTGTTTGGAGATAAGTTGGATGCGGTTGCTAAGGGAGGTAAGTTACCTCAGCGTTAGAAGCAGCGTCGCTCCTTTCGGGGGGCGAGCTCCTTCAACCGTCTTGTCTGGGTACAAACTGGAGTTCGAGTACTGGCCTCTTCCAAGATTTTTAAGGTCTCGGGTGCCCTCGGACCTTCGGGCTGTACAGGGGCTCCTGTTAGCAGTTTGGACATGGGAGTCATATGCCCGGTGCCTCCCTCAGAGAGAGGCAGGGGTTACTATTCCAATCTTTTCACGGTTCCCAAAAAGGATGGTTTCATAAGACCCATTCTGGTCCTGAAGATCCTCAACGGGTTCATCAGAACCAAGATGTTCTGCATGGAGACTCTGCGCTCGGCCATCAATTCCCTTAGTCAAGGGGACTTTATGACGTCCATAGACATCAAGGATGCGTATCGGCATGTTTAAATTTTTCCAGCGCATCAGAGATTCCTCAGGTTCGCGGTGTACGATCAATTTTTCCAGTTTTGTAGCCCTTCCCTTTGAGTTGACCTCAGCGCCGAGGGTCTTCACCAAGGTTCTGGCGGGCATAATGGCTCAGAGCTCAGGGCATTCGCATTGTGCCGTATCTGGACGGCCTACTGAATTCAGCTTTTTCCCTCCGTCAGGCGGAGCTGGACACCCACAAGGTGGTGTCGACTCTGGAGAGGTTCGGATGGGTGATCAACCGTCCCAAATTCTCTCTCTCTCTCTCCATCAAGGGAGTTTTCATTCCTGGGCCTGAATCTGGATACCATTAAAGTCAGAGTGTTTCTACCTCAGCCCAAGGTGCAGGGGGTTCAGGATCTGATCCGCCTTCTTCTGGACGATCCTTGCCCCTCTATCCGTCTGGGGATGAAACTGGTGGGATTGATGGTTGCTTCCTTCGATGCAGTCAGTTTGCTCAGTTTCACATGAGATCTCTCCAACTTCACCTATTGACGCATTGAGACAGATGTCCGTAGTCCTTGGATCAACTTTTCAGGGTTCAGCAGTCACTTCGGTGGTGGCTGGAGTCGAGCAACCTGATGAGGGGCAGATCCTTTCTGGCCCCTTGTTGGGAGACGGTTACCACGGATGCCAGCCTGTCGGGCTGGGGAGGTTTCTGGAAAAGTCATCAGTTCAGTGGGTTGTGGGGTCCTCAGGAGGCTCACGCCCCCATCAATGTCTTAGAGCTCAGAGCCATCCGGCTTGTTCTGGCACGGCTGACGTCGCACCTACAGGGCCTACCGGTTCAGGCTCGATCAGACAATCGGACGGCGGTAGCCTATATTAATCACCAAGGAGGGACTCGAAGCAGGAGTGCCCTCCGGGAAGTCTCTCTTATCCTGACTTGGGTGAAGAGCAATGTTACTTGCATTTCGGCAGTCTACATTCCGGGAGTGGAGAACACGGAGGCGGATTCCCTGAGCAGGGGGTTCTCTCGCCCGAGGGGAGTGGTCTCTCAAACTCTGAGTTTTGTTAGGTCCCTTTGTCACAAGTGGGGGACTCTGGTGGTGGATCTCTTTGCCTCACGGCACAATCACAAACTCCCATCCTTTGTGTCTTTATCTCAGGATCCACTAGCCCTGGCAGTGGACGCCTTGTCCCTTGCCTGGAAGGATCTGGGGTTCTTGTACCTGTTTCCTTTCTTCTCCAGGGTGGGCAAGGTAGTTCGCAAGCTGATTCTGGAAGGTGCACCAGCAATTCTGGTGGCCCCATGGTGGCCAGGACGGGTTTGGTACGCTGACGTCGTACGGCTGGCGGTAGTCCAGTACCGGCTGCCCATGTTTCTGGATTTGATATCTCAGGGTCAACTACTTTACCCCAATTTACAAATTCTGGCTTTGACGGCTTGGCTGCTGAAACCTTCATTCTGAAGGAGGAAGGTTTGTCGAGGCTGTTGTTCAGACCTTGATTAGAGCTAGGAAGCGGTCATTTACTATAGGACTTGGCGGTCCTATATTGACTGGTGTGAGGCTAGGGCCTTGCCTTGCAGGGTGTTTTCGATCCCTAGGATTTTGGAGTTTCTTCAGCACGGTCTGGATCTTGGGTTCCAGCTTAGTACCTTGAAAGGGCAGGTCTCTGCTCTGTTTTCTTCCAAAGATCTTTTGCCTTACACCCGCTGGTTAAGACTTTTTTCCAGGGGGTCACTCATGTTCTACCCCCTCGGAAGGCTTGGTTCTTTCGGCTCTCCAGGGTCCTCCTTTTGAGCCGTTACAGGATATTGCTCTTTCTGTTTTCACTCAGAAGGTTGCCTTCTTGGTGGCTATTACCTCTGTTCGGCGTGTCTCTGAGTTGGCGGCTCTGTCGATTCAGGCCCCTTACTTTGAAAGACACCAGGACAAGGTTGTCTTTCGCTTTAAGCCAGATTTCCTTCCTAAGGTTGTTTCTGCTTTCCATCTCAATAGGATATTGTTCTCCCTTCCTTGTGTCCTAAGCCTAGCAATGACAAGGAGAGGGTTTTGCACCATTTGGATGTGGTTCGCTGTGTGAAGTACTATTTGGTGACTACTTCTTCTTTCCGCAAGACGGATGCCTTTTTCGTGGTGCCCTGCGGGCCCAGGAAAGGTTTGGCGCCCGCCAAGTCTACCATTAGCAAATGGATTCGTCAGGCCATTGTTGGGGCCTATTCTGCTAAAGGGAAGAACTCCCCCTTTTAGGGTCACTGCGCATTCTACTCGTGCTGTTGGTGTGTCCTGGGCTTTTCAGCACCAGGTTTCTGTTGAACAAGTTTGTAAGACTGCTACTTGGTCTTCCGTTCATACTTTTTCCAAGTTTTACGAGGTTGATGTGCGGGCTTCAGCGGATGCCGTTTTTGGCCGCAAGGTTCTGCAAGCTGCAGTGGTTTAAGTTGGTTCATGCTTTACTGTTTATGGTTCCCACCCATGACGGACACTGCTATTGGATGTCCCAAATGTCATGAAGAGTTGAAGCGGAGTGTATGTCACACTTGGAATAATATCGTTTTGTGAGTACTCACCTTTAAAACGGATATTATAAGTGTGACATACACTCCGCTTCACCCACCCTTTTTGGTATTCCGGATCCTTTATATGGTGAACCATTGTTTCTTGGTTGTTAGTATTGTTATATTTGGTTCTTCCTGGTCCCCTTACTGCTAACTTACACTAGGGAATTGGTGGGAGGTTCCAGGTATTTATGGACTGGGAGGAGCTCCTTTTTTGCATTAATCTCTGCAGAAGTTCGCCCTCTACTGGAGAATAACCCAAATGTCATGAAGAGTTGAAGCGGAGTGTATGTCACACTTATAATATCCGTTTTAAAGGTGAGTACTCACAAAACGGTATTATTTTTCTCCCGGCTTCTTGCTAACTGCTTGTCAATAATGGGGATTTTGTGCGAGGTCCCTGGAATATAAGGGGCCCGGAGGAGCCACTTTTTTGCTGTCTCTGTAGTCCAGTACCATCTTGTGGATGTATAACCCAACCGTAAGGAATTACTCTCTGGAGCAGGACGTGCTGTATACGTATAATACCAATTCTACAGGTGAGTAATCACAGAATTGTATTTTTTCACAAAATGGTTGGTGTTGCGGGTGCAGAGGGGGGCATCACGATTACCGATGCACATTATCTAAGTTAAATGGAAGAATTCTTACCTTGGTCCCCTGGCCAAAAAATCCAGCACTGTCATTGGCAGTCGCATAGTTGCCGGAATTCGGCATCCAGCAACCATGTTATCGCAATGCTCGATTTCTGCCAAATCACTTAGTTAATGCACAGGAGGGCATTGGCACGCGGGATGCCTTCCTGCGTCCGGAACAACACCCACTTAGTGAAAAATTGGTTGTGTTCCGGTTTAGCTGGAAGTGGTGTCCCAAGTCAGCATGTCCCATGGGTAAATTTTAAAAGAGCTCTAAAGGGTTTTTTACATTTAGGTCTGCTTCAATACATTGTTAAATGTATGACCCAGCTGCCTGCCTACTACATATTACCCCCTTATAAAGAAACCTTGACTGATCTTTTACATACAGCTCTCCTATGCTTGTACAGTATTCCAGCGCTTTGGATGCAAAATAGATTCCATGTCTGGGCAGACCTTTGCTGAGGTCCAACTCTGCTGCCTTTTAGAGGGGAAGGCCAGGGGTTGTGTCTGGCACACACTCAGTCATTGCGATTATGCTTTCAAATGGTGGACAAGTGCCCAAGGAACCCCTGGGGCGAGCATGCCACAGCAACCCGTCTCAGGAACGGGTGACAATGAGACAGGCAGACCTAGAGAAAGGCATGAGAATTTGTTTTTATGTTTTCCTGAACTCTTAGGGGTTGTACTGCTAAACATGGTTTAAAGACATCGAGTTCATATCCTCTTTCTTTCACCCACACCCCCTGCCTCCAACATGTGTTCTGTTTTTGTTAATTTTTTTTTATATAGAAAAGTAGGTGGTTTAGGGTTGCTTTCTGACCTTTTTGGGACTCACTTCAGTTTGCTCAGTTTTTTTTCTTACATAAAATGGGCCTTCAGATCTCAACAGATGGTCACCATCACAGATAGGGGTGTGCTTGTGACATCCATGGATTTTCTGCTGTATGGTTACCACATAAAATTACAGCTTCATACCCACATTGCAGATGGCTATATAAACCTCTACCACTGTCCAAAACTGAAAACCTTTTTGCTGGAGTTGCTGTTAAAAATAAAACCTAATATTAATATATGTTTATAGACTTTTTCTGTGGTTGCACACACCTAGGTTAAATGTGAATGACATATTCCTATCTGTGCAGTGAGAACATACGTGCCCAGAGTGGTGGGCTGCCACAACAACAATGCCTGGGGCGCAGTTAGGTGCTTCAGTCATGTTCTGGTCACAAAATTGCTCCCTTGACCACTAGGCCATAACTGCCCTGGAAAACCTAGCTTTGCCAATCACCCTCTGATCCTGTCCTTGTGTAGGAAGGGACTCATTGATCTTAGTGGGAGTTCTTTGTGTAAGGGCTTTTATAATGATCTCTTCTATAAAGGCCTCCTTAAGAAAATTGTATAGTTTTAAACACTGCAATAGAAATACTAATTGTGTTTTTTTTGTTTTTTTAGTATGAAGGAGATGTTGAAGAAAATGTTGCAGGCGTGGAAATATTACGCATGAAAGTTTTTGATAATGATGAACAGTTTACAGATAATTGGTTTGCAAATTTTTCTATCATATCTGGCAATGAAGGCAATTTTTTTGAAATTGTACTTGATGAGGAAACAAATGAAGGCGTGCTGATGTTAGTGAAGGTAAAGCCACTACATCTGTATTGCAAATATTGTTTGAGATCCAACAACAAAGTAACCACGCTGCTCTAAAAAAGTGTTTTAGAATTTCTGTGGATTATCTATGTTTAGGTAGCATTGCTTTCTTTAAGATACAATGACATCACATTTTCATTGGGTTATGCTACTACTAACAGGAAGTTGGACAATAAGACATGTTCCACCTCTTGGTACATAATCCATGGCACTGGAAGTGCATCCACAAGAGAAAAATTATATGCTACATGCTAAGCATTTGTCCACCAATTTTGCTTGATTTGATCCTTTTCATTTTCCATACATTAGGAAGCAGGACTTGCGTAAAAGAGTCCAGGCCCCCATCTAGGCTGTTAGTAATACAGATCTCCCAAAAGAATCTGCAACAGGACTGGTGGTCATAGTTGCCAAGTCTTTAGCACTGGTGGTAATCGGGTATACACATGGGCCTTATGGGACATGGGATGCAAGCGGTCTCTGGTGCTCAGCTCCTTAGTTGGAGTTTAGAGCTCATTTGTTAATTAGGGAGGACTCTGGGGACAAAAGTACCGTGTTGCAGAAGTGATCCACGCCCCTTTTTTTTGCAGAAGGAAGCAAGATCAGTAGGGTTGATCAGGGATGTTTTTGCCCAGAATGTACCCTTTTAAATCACTCCCAGCTCATTTTGCTGCACATGGTGGTTATACTGGGTATTAGCTGGCTGTCATTATGTGATTTGACTGTCTTATCTGACTCTTAAAGAACATGGGTAACTTTCTTGGGCCATCCAGCAAAAGGCCAGATGTTAATTTTATTTTGGCTTGCTGTTCTAATTCAAAGAGAAAGGCTTGAGTCCTGATAGGCAGGAGGATCATCTGCATGAAAAATCTTTCAGGGGGCTTTTAAAAAAAAAAAAATAAATGGAACAAAGATCTGTCATTTATTCTAAGTATGTCACACACCCCGCTTCAAGACATTAATTACACTTGGGTATACTGACCTGTAGATGGCGATGATATCAAAAAAAAGGTAAGACCCTCCCTGCAGGTAGCCGGGATGACTCCCGGCCTTCTTTCTTCTATTCCTGCCCAGATCCCCTTTGTTTAATATTCCCTGCCTAGGCTGCTGGTCCGGGCAAAGGTAGTTGGCACCCCTGGTGCTTAGGAGCCGTGAGACCCCATAACAAGGGGTAGGCGGCTATGCGGGTTGGTGATCACGGTTTGGGATGCCCCTTCCCTTGGCCCTTCCCTGGCATGGATTCCCCCTCTCCCAGGTACCCTTAGAGGGGGGGGGGACGGGTCCCTTATGGATTCCTGTCTTTTATGTGTGTGTATGTTTTACATGTGTGTGCTTTACTTTCACTTTCATGGCGCCGGAGGTCCCGCGGCGCCGGCCTCCAGCACGCTAAGGGAGCTGCCCGCAATGGCGGCGGCGAGCCCATGAGGGCTGCTCCTCCTCTGGGCGGGGGGGCGGGGCCAGGCTCTCGCGCGCACCTACGGCCCGCCCCCGTGCTGCGAGCGCGGCTTTCCATGTCCCGGCTTCAGGCCGGGAGAGACTGGGAGGGGCGGGGCCGGGCGCGACGTGCGAACCGCCCGCCCTTCCTCCTCCTACTGCACACTGCGCGTCGTCGTTACCTGCGGTACCGAAGGTCGGGTGAGGGGCCTGATGACCATCACTTTCATTTGTTATTATCTCCTATACATTTAGCATGGTCTGAGTGTGTGCTTGTGTTTTTGTGTTCCAGGTGGACCATTGATCTATTAAAGGGGGGTTCTCCCGGTCCAGGGTCCCTGGTTAATTTTTAGCTGGCTTAAAATCCTCCCACTCGGGACTTAAAGGGGCATCCCGGGTTGCATTATTGCGTAATTCCCAAAAATAAAAAGAGCATTGTACACATTTAATTGTATATACTATATATAGTACTGAAAAGTACTGTCATTGGATCAGTCTTTTCTGATGTCCCCCCGGGTGCGGCGTTCCCTTCGGTGGTGGCTGAAACCAAGCAATCTGACGAGGGGCAGATCCTTTCTGACCCCTCGTTGGGAGACGGTCACCACGGATGCCAGCCTGTCAGGTTGGGGGGGATTTTGGAAGGATCTTCAGTTTCAGGGCCTGTGGGGGCCTCTGGAGGCTCACGATCCCATCAATGTTCTGGAGTTGAGAGCCATCAGGTTGGTTCTGGCTCACTTGACTCATCAGTTGCGGGGCCTACCGGTTTTAGTTCGGTCGGACAATCGGACGGCGGTCGCCTACATCAATCACCGGGGAGGGACTCGCAGCAGGCGTGCCCTCAGGGAAGTGTCTTTGATCCTGGATTGGGCAGAGCGCAATGTCCCATGCATCTCGGCGTTGTACATTCCGGGAGTGGAGAACACGGAGGGGAGACTCCCTGAGCAGGGGGTCGTCTCGCCGGGGGGAAATGGTCGCTCAGCCCCAAGGTGTTTTGGTCGCTTTGCCACCGGTGGAGGACTCAGGAGGTGGACCTCTTTGCCTCTCGTCACAATCACAAGCTTCCGGCATTTGTGTCTCTCTCGCAGGATCCGCTGGGGTTTCTGTACCTGTTCCCTCCGTTTCCCATGGTGGGCAGAGTGGTGCGCAAGCTGGCCCTAGAGGGCGCGTCAGCAATCCTGGTGGCTCTAAGGTGGCCAAGACAGGTTTGGTTCGCAGACGTGGTAAGGTTGGCAGAGAATCAGACCTGCCCCTGCTGACAGATCTGCTCACTCAGGGTCCACTACTCTACCCCAATTTACCAACGCTGGCTTTGACGGCGTGGTTGCTGAAACCTCAATCTTGAGGGAGGAAGGTCTTTCTGATGCTGTCATTCAGACTCTGGTTAGGGCTAGAAAGCAGTCTTCCTCTGCCATCTATTATAGGACTTGGAGGTCTTATATTGATTGGTGTGAGGTAAGGGCCTTGCCTTGCAGGCCTTTCTGTCCCTAGGGTCTTGGAATTTCTGCAACATGTTCTGGACCAAGGCTTGCAGCTTAGTACGCTGAAAAGGCAGGTTTCTGCCCTGGCCGTGTTCTTTCAAAAGTCTTTTGCTCTTCATCCTCTGGTTAAGACCTTTTTCCAGGGGGTTACGCATGTGTGGCCTCCTAGGAAGCCTTTGCTCCCAGTGTGGGATTTGAATTTGGTTTTGTCTGCCTTGCAGGGTCCTCCGTTTGAACCTTTGCAGGATATTGCACTTTCTACGCTTACTCAGAAGGTTGTTTTTCTGGTTGCCATCACTTCTGTTCGGCGTGTTTCGGAGTTGGCAGCCTTGTCCATTTCGGCTCCTTACTTTGAGAGGCATCAGGACAAGGTTGTTTTCCGCTTCAAGCCAGATTTCCTTCCTAAGGTGGTCTCTGCTTTTCATCTGAATCAGGATATTGTTCTTCCTTCCTTGTGTCCTAAGCCCAGCAATGACAAGGAGAGGATTTTGCATTCTTTGGATGTGGTTCGCTGTGTGAAGTACTATTTGGTGGCTACTTCTCCTTTTCGTAGGACTGACGCCCTTTTTGTGGTGCCCTCTGGGCCTAGGAAGGGTTTGGCTCCTGCCAAGTCTTCCATTAGTAAGTGGATTCACCAGGCCATTGTTGGAGCCTATTCTGCCAAGGGGAAGGTTCCCCCTTTTCGTGTTACTGCTCATTCTACTCGTGCTGTTGGGGCGTCCTGGGCCTTCCAGCACCAGGCTTCTGTTGAGCAGGTTTGTAAGGCTGCTACTTGGTCTTTGGTTCACACTTTTTCCAAGTTTTACAAGGTTGATGTGCGGGCCTCAGCGGATGCTGTTTTTGGCCGCAAAGTTCTGCAAGCTGCAGCTGTTTAAGTTTGTGCCTTTTTGCCTTGTTTTTTGGATCCCTGCCCTTTATGGACACTGCTATTGGATGTCCCAAGTGTAATGAATGTCTTGAAGCGGGGTGTGTGACATAGTTAGAATAATACCATTTTGTGAATACTCACCTGTAAAATGGGTATTATAAGTATGTCACACACCCCGCTTCACCCTGCCCTTTTGTATTCTGGATCCTTTTATATGGTGAACCTTTGTTAGTTTTAATTGGCTTTCCTGGTCCCTTGATCTTACTGCTATCTTTATACTGGGGAATGAGTGGGAGGTCCCAGGTATTTATGGGCCGGGAGGGTCTTACCTTTTTTTGATATCATCTCTGCAAGATCGCCATCTACAGGTCAGTATACCCAAGTGTAATGAATGTCTTGAAGCGGGGTGTGTGACATACTTATAATACCCATTTTACAGGTGAGTATTCACAAAATGGTATTTTTTGCATGTTATGCTGAAGGGTAGGAAATAAGGGAGGCTTGTTAACCGGGTTAAAGTTTGCATCTAATTTATGCCGAAAAATGCACAGGATTAGTTGTTCCTGTTCAAGGAGCAACCCTGTTTGCTATCTACACATCTTTCAATGTATTATGCTTAATTGTGTTTTGATATTTTTCAGTTTTATGTACATTCATATAATTTTGCATTTACTCTTACAGGAAGCGGATTATGAAGTCATGCAAAGTGCAGAGCTGAGTGTTGTTGTTTCAAACCGCGCAGAGTATCACAGTTCCATCAAGCACCTGGTTGTGGGTGGTGGTGGTGGTGCTGGTGGGGCTGGCGGAGCCGGTGCTGGTGGTGGTGTGGTTGCTGGTGGAGGAGGTGGAAAGTCCATTCCTATCAAAGTAAAAGTGAAAAATGTCAAAGAGGGACCTGTGTTTAAGCCAAGGAAAAAGATTCTTAATGTTCCTGAAGGAAAAAAGAAAATAATAAATACTATAATTGGTTCTTATCAAGCCTTTGATGGTGACTCTGGAAAAGTTGCTGAAAATGTCAAGTAAGTCTGCTCTTAGATGGTAAAACAAAACCTTTACCTCTACATAGCACAATTGGGCCTAATGTAAGGTTAGCTAGTTATAAGGTATCTATAAACATAAAATAAAATCCTGCACTCTCCTTGTTCCCCTTGACATTTCATCCAGCTGCACTTACCTTTAATCTTTTGCAGCATTCACTCCTTCCTTTTAATTATGAGGTGGCCAAGCCTATCAACGCTGGCACTGGAGGCTGATAGGCTGCTTACAGCAGCCATAGAAGGGGACCCGGATTAGGGAAGTTTCCAGGTGGACGTTTTTTTGTTTTACCTGCACCGATAAACAGCGGGGAGGCCCAGGTCGTACAGTGTAGTAATAGGGGACTATGGTCTTTTTCTAGTAGTAAAGCCAAAATAGCAAATATATCACAAATATATTGTTTGTATAACTTCCTTTAAAGCAGGTGGAAACACATTTCTGCGGCCACCGCTCATCTTTTGCCTACCCGCCCGAGCAGCCGGGCTTTGCTGTTGGTTCCACTAAAGCCACACCTTGTGGCAATTTTTGAGAGAGCCTATTGGCGAGGCGCAGTCGACGAGGTGCAGCCGGCTTGCCATAGAGAAGCCAGGGATTTGCCCGCTGTCATCGGGCACCCGGTGTAGGATGCACCAGTGGCCGGGCCTTGGAATCTTAAAGAGGTTTTTGACCTGCTTTAAAGCAGAAGAAAACCCGGCATGGCCATGCCTGGAATCCAAAAGATTCCATGGCTAGCTGCTGGCCTTACCCCTGCCCTGCTGGGTGAAACCCCCAGATCAGCAGTAGCCACTTACATCTTCCCGGTCCAACAGTGCATTTACGGGCTCTCATTCAATCAGAGCCATTTGCCCCGACAGGGATGATCCGACAGGGATGCACCGCTGAATTTCAGGGCTGTTTGCTGAATGACATAGACACAGCAAATGGCTCTGACTGGAGGAAAACCCACGCATGTGCCGTTAGGCCTGAAAGAGGGAAGCTGTTACTGCCAATCTGGGGGGTTTCCCACAGCGGGACATCCTAAATCGGGATGCCCCAGGAACACAGAACAAAAACATCCTGATTTTGTTCCGCTTTATAACGGACATTTAATAGTACACTATTGTTAGGTTGATAACCACTTAAGTTAGCTATGACAAAGAACTTGATATGCTTTGCCATAATTTATTTCTGTAGTATAGCCAGCATCATGTGAGCTCTCACCACCAATTAACAGGGCAGTGGTGGTGACTGTCACATTTATAGAAAGTTTTCAAGTTGGAGAGGAGGTAGGTACATTATTTTTCATAGTGCCATTGATGTACCTGACATAATCGCACCCCTTAGAACTGCCCGTGTGTCCAATTTGTTTTGGATATTAGGCAAAGGTAAGGAATATACAGATGCTATACCCCAGGAGATTGTGCAGTAGCTAAACCTGAAATGTACGCTCTGCTTACACTTCTCCTCAGTATGCCTTTACCAACCCATTAAAGCAACCTTTTGTTTAAAAAAAAAAAAACACTTGCTTTACTAAACCACATTTATGTATTGTTATAGGTATGCAAAAGAATATGATCCAGATAACTGGTTTACCATTGACCCAGTCACAGCTGACATTAAACTTATCAAAATACCTGATCGAGAATCGATCTATGTAGTTGATGGAAGCTATGTAGCAAAGATTTTGGCGATTAGCGAAGGTAATTTTCTGTTTATACAAATAATGGATATAAGTACCAATGTAGCAATTCAATTGCTTTCAATTGATTAAATACGCAATGGAACTAAACATTAACTTTACACATCACATTGAAAATCACTGAAAAAATCAACTCATTGCAACAAAGTACCAGCAATTATGTGAGGGTTCCCATTCATCCAGGTTATGGAATATTGGAAGGAACACAAATTAAGGCTAGGTGCTGATGAATGTCTTCGATTAAATCAAGACAAATGAACTTGCTGTTTATTTTACTGATAGTATTTCGCTAGTTATCTGACCGGCGAAATGTCTTCAAAAAATGTAATTTGCCTTGATTTATTCCAACAGATTTATCAGCATCTAGTTACATTTTTCATATGGCACATGAAGGACATTTAAAAGCACTGCAGCTATTTTTTAAAGTCTATACAAAGAGCATTGATTGCATTGAGGATATTCATAATACTATAAGTTACTGTACTGTATACTGCACTGACTGTTTCACCCCTGGCACAAATTTTTCATGCTTTTTATGATTTTTGCCGACATGGGGAGACAAGTCATGAATCCGTTCAGGAAAGTGAGATCTTCATGCAGAGAGGCTGTTCAATGTAACCATTACAGCATTTCTAAGGGCCACGCCCTGTGCAACTGAGTCTAACACTCATAGGCTTATAGCTCCTTTATCCCCTTCCATAGAGGATGATCAAAGTTTTGCTGTTACATTGAACATCCTCTCTGCAAGAAGATCTTGTGTGCCTCGTGATCTCTCCCAATAGGGCAGCTTTTAGATAGTATGGTAGGTATTTTTAGATATCCATTTTTTTTTGCCCAAAATCTTTGATTGGACATAATCACCATATGTGCCAAAAGTCCCCCAGCATATCACATTTCCAAAAACAGTTTGATTTCCCCACGCTTATTTTAGCCACCTTACTCGGGACCATGTACCACCTTGTTACAACTTTTAATGCTAGTTGCAATTAGCGTGATATTCATAGAACACTTCCCCGCTGTTTCACAAATCCTTTCCCACTATTCCCGAGAATGCTCGTCTTCAAGATCCCTGTCCCAGGCCTCCATATAGGGGAGCTTAGGACTTCCAACCATCAAACTGGGGTATAGTCTTGAAATGCCACCCCCTGCCTCCCCCAGGGTTTTAGGCAAAACTTTTTCCATAATCTGTCAGGTTCTCTAACCTTACCTTTCTATAATTTATTTGCAAAAAATTGATCACCTGTTGGGCCTATTTTTCTTTAATCTGAGCCATTGTCAGAGGGCCCCTACAAAAATGAAGTTAATTATCCTTTCCATCAGCTAAAATCTCTCACTTCCCCTGCGCCACAGCTAGAATTCCCAAAGCTAGGTCAATGGAGCCCAATGTGTACTCAAATGCTTATTTCTATTAACTTTATCCCAAACCTTTAAATCAACTTTCAAGGATATAAAAATGTGTGGAGTATATTCATCCGACATTCTGTAATCTTACCCAACCATGGAAGCAAGATATTCTCCCACTTTTTCCAAAGCTCTTGCAGCTTATTATATAAGGGTGGATAATTGGCATCATAAATACTATACATATCAGCTTTATCCACAAATAAGTTAGTTCTTCCCTGACCCACTGGAACCGAAAGACCTCTCGCAAATTCTCGAACACCTCTTTTTGATCTTAAGCTCTGATACTCTAGAGAAGTTGTTGAGAATCCTCAAGATATTTGGGATTAATACCAGAGGAGCAGATAGTCTGCGAATAAAGCACATTTATGCTCAACTGCACCACAACTGCCCCCTCCGTATCTCTGCTCTGAGTGTAGCATATTCATTAAAGGTTATTTTGCTAGTAAAAAGAGTCACAGGGACAAGGGCACCCTGCCTCGTATATATCCCTTTTAGTCTCTTCAATAATCCTGACCTGGAACAGCTAATAAAAGCAGATGCCTTGGAGGGTGAGTAGAGTCCCCTGATGTTAAAAAAAAAAAAAAAAAAAAATCTGACCCGAATCCCATTTTAACGAGAACCCGATCAAAATAATCCCAAGAAAGACTATCAAAATCCTTCTGTATATCAATAGATAACAACCTTCACAAATGCCTGGCATGGACACGTGTTCTGCTAAAGGGATAGCGAGGAAATGGCTGCTGCTCGTGCATGTGCCGTTGGACAGGTAAAGGCTTCACACAACAGGGGGAACCTGATTTTGTATGCCCCAGGAGGAGGGAATCAAGTGGCCCTGGAATTTTATGGATTCCCTGGCCGATATCTGTGGGTTTTGGTTCACTTTAAGGTTTTAAAAAAGCACTATAGTAAAAAAAAAATGGCCCAATGATAAAAATCCATCTAAATATGCTGGATGGCGGGAGGAGAGATCACTTATACATGCGGCATCAAGAAATATCCAACCAGGCTTGATTCTTTTACTTTAATGGATGAAAGAGGAAATCAGGGGTGACCAGTTCTATAGTAAAAATTACCTTAGTTCCTCTGTGCTATATAACAGGGGGCAGAGCGCCACATATAAAACAATAAACCGGCCACCCGGGTCTTCACCACTTCTGGGCCATTTTCTACGGCTGCCATGGAGCAGCCTATCCACTTTCAGGGCCAGGGCTGATGGGCTCGGCCACTGGCCTCGCTGATAGGCTGAAGGCGCATTACCCTGAGCCTATTGCCGCGGCCGAGCCTCGGTTCTGGCCCTGAAAGCTGATAGGCTACTCCATTGCAGAGATTGAAGAGGACCTGTAGATCTAAAGAGTCCTAAAATCATTTATTTTATGAATGCAACTGATGTTGCATTTTCTATCATTATATCAATGCAGTGGCTTTGGGATGTGTGTCTCCAGTTTCAATGTGATTTTGGGAGGGAGGCTCTCTAGGGTCCATGTTACATTTAAAGTGAAACTTAGGTCCAGGAGGCAGCTTTCGCTGACAAGGTTTGGAGAGAGTATTTGGCTGGCTGCAGTGGTGAGCATCTACCTTTTACATAGTACTGCTTGAAATGTCACAGCAGTACTATTGCATATGTGGAGCTCTTCAGTCAAGCACAAAACATGTTAAATTAAGTGAATTTTGCATTTCTAAATGTCACTTTTTTTCATTAAGATCTCCCTGGGAAGACTGCCACGGGTACAATCGCCATCGAAGTTGAAGATATGAATGACAATTGCCCAATTTTAATAAATCCAGATCAAACGGTTTGTACAGATACACCTTTTATCAACATGACAGCAGTGGATAAGGATAATTACCCCAATGGGGCACCTTTGAAATTCACTGTGTTGGATGAACCTGCTGGCAATGCGCAGTTCTGGTCTATTGGAAAAACAGAAAGTAAGTAGCAGATGCAAAATGAAAGGTTGATTTGACAATTTCGCTTATTGATACAGATGCTTCTAGAAGTTTATTTTATTTATCTTCATGTATCTTCCATGTTTGCTTATAGTGAATTTAGGTCCCAAAAGCCTTTCTGTAGGCTAATAAGAAAATTGTCATTCTTACCCCCAGCACAGAGGTGACAGGATAAAATATTACATTCTTCTGTGCTCTCCCATCTTCTGGGCTGTTTGACTACCTCCTACTGATACAGTGCTGGTCTTTAAAGCATTCTGGGTTGCAAAGGTGCTTTTTCGTCTGCATAGGAAACTATTTGGGGCGCGTGCTCCAGGCTTGGGCATACAGTGCCCTTGTTCTGGCAAATCTTCATTTGTTGAAGGACTAGAAGCCCCAACACACACATACTATGTATGAGTATTTTTAAATGAAAAAGTACATGGAGCTTTTGGGCTGGTAAAGGGAAGTATGTCAGATGGGGTTTAAGTTGGCTTCAAATGTTAGTAAATGGGTCAGCCATTTATATTGCCAGCTTAATTATAAAAAAAATGGGAGAGGCAATGCTGAGTGATGCAAGCACACTGTGTGCATTACATTGTAGTGAGCTGGGCTTGAGTGACCGTGTGGAGGGCTCTCTTCTAGCCTACCAATTATGCCCCTGGCAAATGATTTGAAAGTTTGATTGGTCAATCCCTTTTAACAGAGAAGCGTTTTTACCAGATGGCTCTCTACTTGAGTTGTGTTTTATATGCAATAAAAATAGCATACATTTTCTGAATGTATATTTATTGTAAGTGAAAATAATGCAGCACACTGCAGATGCTGTAGCAGGGCTCCAAAGTTTTTCCTTTTCATTTTTCTACGATCACGCTCCAAATGTGGCCGCACCTCTGTACCTTACTGTGCCACTGTGGTTGGACTTTCCGGAGAGTGCTGGGAACACTCAGGTACATGTGTTGTCATGGAAAGTAAAGGCTATCCAAGAACTCTCAGGGATCTCAGTGATTCCTTCAAGCCTGGCCTCTCTGTATAGGCTGCTCTTCCCAAATCTAGCCTGGCCACTGCGTAGTCACCAAGTTCCTCTTCCCAGATCTGAGCTTGGCCATATCCTTTCAGCCAAAATATGCTGGGAACAGGGTGACAGAGAATAAAAACTTTGGAACAGCGTGTGTTTTGAAAGTGCCCAGGCTACCCGAGGGCCCATGCCATATACATGATGAGGTAACACTAACTACAGAATGGTACAGTTATCTCATTGGCATATTTTACTCTAAAAGACGTTCTGCATTTCTCATGTTGATTTTCATTACAATCCTAGGCAGCAGTGCACAGCTGATACCAAAAAACATCTGGGAAGGCTCCCATCAAGTCCAGGTTTTAATAACTGACAATCAAGGCCTGAGCTGTCCAGAAAAGCAGGTCCTGAAGTTAACCGTGTGTACCTGTGAGAAGGGGGTTCCTGGCTGCATTTCAAGACATGCTGACAAGTCTGTGGGCCTGGGAGGCGGAGCAGTTGCACTTATGATTCTGGCTTGTTTGCTGTTGCTGTGTGAGTACTCTATAGAATATTATTACATTGAAAAAAAAGCTTATTTCAAAGTGCACCTATACCCAGATAGGACGTTTTTTGTCGCCTTCTATCCCCAGCTCAGTGCCGCAAATCCACCTGTTTTTTGGTTCGTTTTTTTTTTACTAGCATTTGCCCAGTAGTCATAGCAACATGAACTGGATACAAACGGCCATTGCTCACTGGCAGAGCAGCCCCATCCCCTGGTGCTTTCCAGAGAACATACATTCAGTTACAGTACTACTACTTATTTGACAGCTTAGTTATAACTGAATGAATTGGCATATGACTGCAATTCATCATCATACTGCTTTTAGGGGCAAAGGCTTTAGTGAAAGAAAAACACAGGCTGTTTTACGCACTGGGCCGGGGATAGAAGGTGATGACGTAAATGTCCTTTCTGGGTATGGGATCACTTTAATGCTTTTCTATATGTACAGATGAAGTATTTACAATTATCAGGAAACATTGGTACCTTTTTTTGTAAAAATCGCTTCATATTACATGTGTTTATCTAGAACCGGTATCATTTCTGCTTTGTAGAATTCTGGGGACAGGCCGTGCCAGCCCGGGTGGACTCTTGCATCATTATGAGAATGTTGACTTCAGATGATTGTCATGAAAAACATCATTTATAAAAACCCCTTGATCCCTCTTAGCTTGCCAATGCCGCTCTGCATGTGGGAACAGCATGTCAGCTACAAGATAGAGCGTGGACTGCGGGGAACCCACTGCCTGGCAAGGATGGCCTTGGAACATACTGCCCAATGCTCATGGCTCTTCGAAGAACCTCCCATTCTTATCTAGAGCCTCCTGCATAGGAAGGATAGGTTTGTCACTTCAGAGATCCCAAATTGTGCCCGGGATGTCAAGGGCCTGGGCAGAGGTTTCCTAGTCCAGATGATACAGTGGCACTTGCGAGCATAGGCATAGTTAGACGTGGTTGAGGAGCAGAGAATAGTCATAGGCTAAGCCAAAAATCAGGGGCTGCCAGCAAGCATGAGTAATTCATAAAACAAAACTAAATGGTTGTGGGTAGATAGCTAGCAAATGGTTTAAATTAAAAACTGGCAGCTATGATTGATAATAAGAAGGCATTTTTGGGGTTCACAATCTGAAGATGAAAATAAATCCTATAAGATCAGAATCGATTTATTTCGCCAGATACATACATGGATACGTACTAGGAATTTGTTGTGGCAGAGGGCTACAAGGATACAGCTGTTGGGGGAAGGGGCAGGATACTAATTTAACAATTTCAGCAATGCAGAGTAAGAGATAGAGAAGTTAAGAACCAGAGCTAGGGGTAATCTTGGTTTCCAGGAAGAGAAAATTACTAGTGGAGGTATAGAGATGATTGTCAGAAATAAGAGAACTTTTGTATTAGGTGCCTCCCACCTAGGCTGCATGTAGTTTGAGTTGTTACTTGGAGGGGCTCTTGAACCAGAAGGGCAGCAGAAAGTAACTAGTGGCGGTATAGACAAAGGCAGAGTTGAAATGTGCAATATCCATTCCTGGCACCACATGGTGAGTGAGGGTCCTAGTTTAAGAAGGTAGAGTAGCGTGTGAGAAGGATGGTGTAAAGCCTAGTCCAATGCTGGAGGTTTGGGGTTGGGAGCAATATAAAGAAGGTTGGGATTTCAAGGATAATGCCTGTAATGTTCTTTCCACTGGTGTTCCAATGATTGCAGAGAAGTTGTGTAAGATGTTGAGGGGACATGGTCATGAAGGCAAAGGGGCCAGAGCCATGTTGAGGCGCACTCCTGTTAAACCTTTTGCCTGCTGCGATATTAGTGCGTAATGTGAACTCTTGTATACCTTGAATCTTGTGTACAGGCATCACAAACTCTACCTTGCGCAGGCACAGTGGCCCTGGTGTGCCCAGCGCCAGGACAGGAAGGAAGTAAGTGCACACCTGCTGGCACCATGAATAATATAGCCTTACAACTGCTGGATAATACACATTTGGAACAGCAAGCATACCTGATCCAAGTGCCCTGCAGTGTCTTCCAGTCACACTTGCACCACCTTCTGGATGTGCATTTCACAAATTATTTAATTGGCTCCCTCCTGTGTGGTAGAAGGTTTAATTCCACTAATAGGACCGACATTGCAGTCCAAATGGAGTGGGGGGGGGGGCTGTGGTTTGTACAAGTAGGAAGGGTTGCGGGTTGCATATTGGTCTGAGTTGATACTGCTTGGTAAAACTGGAGAGCATTCTGCATGACCGAGAGACAGCAATGAGCTGTTATTCCGGACCTATATATCATATGTGTAAGAATGAAAGCGATATCCTGTCCCTGATGTGCTTCAATATTTTAGGTTATTCCTTTTTTACATCTGCTTTTTAACCTTTAAAAATTAATCTAATTGTTTGCTGTCACTAAAGAGCATAAATATGTTACATATCTGTTTTTGTGGTATTGCCAACAGTCAGGCCTTCATTTTTTGTTTTGTATAAAACAAATAGATCCTATAGTAGAGATAAAACTTCTTTTTTTCTTTTCTCTTAGTGGTTCCAATTTTGTTACTTGCGTGTCTTTGTGGTGGTGGGGGCTCAGGAATAAAGGGTTTGTCAACAGTGGTATATGGACCTGTAGAATCTGAGCCTGTGGGTAACAAAGAAGGACCTGTACCAGAGGATGCAGTAAGTATTTTATGCTCTTCTCTGCTAGAAAATCTGTTTTTGTGATATTTTTAGAGAAAGCTACAGAACTACAGTACTGGTACGTAGCTTAGACTAGTGTTTCTCAATCCTCTACCACCACCTATTATTATTTTAATCTTGCAACTTGCACATTCTACTACATGCACCAACTCTACAAAGAAACATATCCTGCATTTCCACCTCTTGCATGTGACAGTTCTTCTTTGAACCTGAAAGTTCTCTGGCCTCCATTTTAATACCATTTTAATACTGTACTGTGGGGCCACCTGAATTACAATGCCCAAAAAGGGAAGGTGGGGAGTATAAAGCAGAACTAAGTCTGTTTTAGACTTTTGGTCCAGTGTGATGGACTACCACCACAGTGGCAGTGCCCGACCACTTCCACCAATTAAATAAATAAGCTAGAGAAGATGTGTTAATTGTAAAATGTTGAATTTTGTTGGACAGTAGTAATGGCCAACATCACGTAACTCCTACTCGGTCTATGGTGTTCTAATCTGATCCAATGATTGCTTACCCTACAATTACCAGCAAAGTAAAACCACTGTGGGTGGCAGTTTAGACTGTTTTAAAGTTTTAACCATATTGGTTACAATGGTTTCGCCCTTTGTAATTGTAAGAGTATCCCTTACAGGTCAGTAAGTGACAAATGTATATTCTACATGGTAAATAACATGTAGATGTGAGACATCCATACGCTCTTAGAGCCCCCTTGTATTCACCAGGCCAAACCATATAGGCTCATCAGTTGGATTTTTATGGGGGATGGCCACACTATTAACAGAGATGATTGCAGTACTATGCAGAGTAGGGCAAGGCAGGGTCCCATTAAATTAAGTGGAGCCAGTTAGGACATAATGAGCACTGGGGTCAGTGGGGATCTTGGGTTCTCCAGGGGCTTATCTGGGAGATGGTCATAGTCAAGAAAAAAGGATGTTTACTGTTTATGTGCAGTGAGTTCAACATAAATTGCTGAAGTGGGGTGGGGGACCAAGTATGTGCTAGGTTTGGGGCTTGAAAAGAAATTTTATAGCCTCATTTTATTTTATTTTTTTTACACTGAATGTTGCATTCATTTGCTGTCTAAAAATAAAAAAAGCAACTGAAAGAGCTACTTTCTCCACCTAAATGCATATTGATCCCACCTGCAGCCCATTTCCATTAGCATTCTTTGGAGGGATCTCCATGCAATGATGGTACTTTGTGAACATCCTCTGGTTAAGTTTTTTTCCTGCATTTCAATAGAAAACCTCTCCCAGTGGCTTTATCAGTGAAAGTCAAAGTTGTCTTGCTTTGCTATGAAATCCCAGCACTCCAAAACACGACACTGAAAAAAAAATATTCAAAATTTTCCACACTAGCTACAGTATGAGATATGCAGTTGAACACACGAGTTTATCTACAAGCTCTCACTTTTTTAATACATCTAATTTTACACAATGTTTATATTTTTTCTTTTGCAGATTGTTCCTGTAGGTTTTGGAGCAATTGGTGTTGCCGGTGGGGCTGGAGCTGGTGCTGGAAATATGAAAGGAAATGGTGTTGTATTTGACAGTGGGGACGGATATGACTACAGTTCCAAGGGGTGGTATAACTCCAGTATGCATTATGGAGAACAAGAGAATCTTCTAACTTCCGGAGGAATGGCAGCTGGTGGTGGAATGGTCATGAAGGGATTTATGGCTTCAGGAGGTGGATACGCTGCAGGCAATCAGGCCTCGTTTGGTGCTTCGGGTGCTGGTGGGAGCCAGGCTGCTCTGAATGAAGACTTTATGAGAGGCTATTTTTATGATGTAAGTATCCCTGTAACTTTACATAGACATTCTGAGCTTAGGGGTCTTTAAATTTCAGTAATGTTCTATAACTCCACAGGGAGAGGAAGAGGCATAGGACTTTTAGATGAATGCGTTATAGTGATATTTCTTGCATAGCCAATTGTTAGACCATTGTGTCAGGCTACACTAGCAATGTCCTAAATGGTTTCCTGTTTTTAAGTTGAAGAAGAAATGGCTGAGATATGAAGGTTTGCAGTTTCACTCCATGACGTCTCTTCTGAAGCATGTGGGCATGTCCTTTGAAGCAATGATGCTGCATAATAATCAGTATAATGTGTTGGGAGAGAGAGCGCTTGCTGTTGAGAAGGAAGGAGGGGTTAGCTGGGCTTGAATGGTAGCTCTGAGAGTGCTATTAGAGCCATCAATGCAGAGGGGGCATGGTCTGAACTAGCTCCTCAGGCTAGTATTGGTGGCCCACGTTGGAAGGCTGGCCCTGAAAGAGCAGACAAGGAAGTATATTCATTCAAGGTGAAGAGCCGAGAGGAGGCACAGCGCTGGAGAACTGATTGGCATGGTGCTTATGTTATTTCTTTTTAACCTTTTGCATGAAAAATTCTCATGGTAGTAAAAGATTCAATTCATGAGAAAAAAGCCTGAGAATTTCACTGTTGTTGAATCACTAGAAAAAAAGACAATGAAAGTCAATGGCACTTTTTACTCTTGAGAAAAGTAGAGAAATATTTACTCCTTTCTACACTGTAGTAAAAGCTGCCATTGACTTTCATTGTCTTTTTTTCTAGTGATTCAGTAACAGTGAAATTCTAATTTTTTACTACCATGAGAATTTTTTTCTACCTTTATTGAATCAAGGCCCTAGTCACAAATTTTAATTTCACATTTACCTCACACAATAGTGTGCATGCCTCTGTTTTGGAATGCTCAGTTTTTTTGGGAAAAATATACTACTTTGAATTTGTTACAAGAAACTATGGCATTCAGGAGAATTGTGGATAACTGATATGAATGGAGCATTTGCTGGACTTTAATGCTCTTGAATTTCATCCATTTTCTGATTTATGTAAGCAGTATTTTGGCCCAAACTTTATTGGATTTTTATTTACTAAGGAAAAGTGACTGACTTTTATTCCATTCTTTTAAGTGGTCTTGTGTACATTTGTAATTCACTAAATCACCTTCAACAAGTATCTTAACTTTTTTGTTAGTTTTTTTCTTAAGCTGTAATAAATATTTGCTTTTGTGTCTTGCAGAAAGTCATGTGTTGTGCTGATGAAGACATGGCCCAGGCAGCAAAGGACTGCCTCCTAATGTATTCCCAGGAAGGGACTGAATCTCTTGCCGGGTCTGTTGGATGCTGTAGTTTAATTGAAAGTGAATATGAAGATAATGCCTATCTGGATGATCTTGGGCTGAAGTTCAAAGTCTTAGCAGAGATTTGCCAGGGTATCGATATAACCACTGATACCGGAATATCCAAATATACAGCGTATGAAGATGTGCGACAGAGCACCATAACGTCTGAAGCAATGGCAGATATTGATCTAGTAAATGAGGAGGAAGAGACAGAACAACACGGATACACAATGGAAACCGCCTATACTTCATCAGAAACGAAGATTCAAAAGCCTGAGCAAATAGTGAGGGAGAATATAGTGACTGAAGAATCTGTAGCCAATTCTAGATACATTCAGGAACCCATTATGCGTGGTAATGTTATTGTCACAGAGAAATCCTACACCAGGGCCCCTACAGTCATCCTTGAGCCCATTCATACACAGAATGTCCTAGTGACAGAAAGGGTCATTCGACCTGCTAACAGCATTCACAGTCTTGTGGATTTCGATGGAGTTATCAGGTCTGACAAGGAATATTCTAGCTTAGTGACTGAAGCCCCGTCGTCCCAGTATCTGTTGGTGACTGAACGCGTGCTTGGACCCAGCAGTGGTGTCTCGGCTGCGGTCAGTATTCCTGATGTATCTATAGGACAGAATGTAATAGTGACAGAGAGGCGTTTTGCACCCATATCTGAAATCAATGGTAGTGTAGTAGTACCCACAGAGATTTCATCTGGCCATGGCATGGTAAAAGAGAGCGTTTCTGTCTTGAACGGTGGGAATCAGGAAATTCCATCATCTGAGAGCACCATGGGAAAGTCGACAAGCAGGGTGACAAAATACAGTAAGGTACAATATAGTCGTTCTTAAAGTAGATCATTCTATCCATACCCCACTGCTAAACACACATTCTAAATATTAAAAAGAAAAATCACTTGGTCCCGGCTTTTCATCAGCTCCCTGGTTAAAAGTAACCATCTCATCAAGCAATAACTGTCACACATGAGCCCCAGAGGTTCTGCAAACCTTGAAGCCGAAAATACTGTGCTCGCTCCCCAGAATGGGAAGAAGCGATTAACCAGAACCGGTGTTGACTATCTCATTTCTCAGAGTAAGGTGGGTAGAGGGATGCAAGGTTCTTTATTTATTGGAACAAACTTTAGGTCCTACTTTAATCAGTTTATACCGAAATACATGTTTATGTGTTAAACGGCAGGCTGATTCATTACTAGTGGCAGGTAACGGCAGATGAGCGTCTGTACAGCGGCGCAAAAAGCGACTGCTAGTGGTCGCTCTGATCGACCGCGAGTCGCTAATATAGAGCGCCTCAGTCGCGGGCATTGATGAATTTTACAACACCAGTACAGCTCTATATGGGAGTGAACGGTAGCGACTGGTCAGTGTGAGCGACTCAAACCATATTAAAAAAAAAAAGCCTCACACAGCGCCGACGCTCAAAATTAAACACATATCCACTAGTAACAAAACGAAAAGATATGGAATTACTTTATTACATTGTGACATTAACACTTTAATACCAGACCTGTAATGCCAGTTCTGCATAAAATATCAAAAAACTTTTCAAAAATGACTTTTTCTAGGCCACCAGAGGTCACACAATGATTTGATATAAAAATAAAACCCTGTTTAAAGAGAAGAAAAGGAACGTCCATTGAAATTGTATGGGAGAGCGTCAGGTAGGGACAGACAATACCTGGCGCTCTGGAAGCCAGAGAGCCGTATACGCTGAGCTGTCTGTGATGATGAATCGGACACTACAGGGTGCTGTTAGAGTCGCTCACTGGAATCGCTTTGATAAATGTGGCATTGCGTACAGAGCCCGGCATTCACCGTTCGCTACCTGTTGCTAAGAGGCACTACCTCCCTCTATCCCTTGATGAATAAAGCCCCAGGTATTTGTGTAGGTATGTTTGGGCCTCCAGATTTCTTAGACTTCACAATTATTTTTCCCTTTAATCTTGATAAATGTAAATATTAGGTTGTGGCTTTTAATAAAATGAATACATAAAAGCTGTACCAGTGATGGTCCTAGGGTAACTGAATGTTAATCCCTGAATACGTTGTTTATAGTTGTCCTGAACCCTAAAAAGATGTTCAAATTATGGTATCATTTGTTTTGCAGCTAATAAATGGTTTGTTGTAAATAAAAAAGAAATATTTTTAAAAATATCTTTCCATTGATGCAAACAATTAAATAATATTTTAATATTTTTAAGCTGGTCGTTGGTCAGCTTGATATTTTTTTAATTTTATTTTTATAACTTTTTTATATAAAAATTGGATACCATAACTACTTCACAGTGAATACAGTTTAAATATATAAACAGTGTGTATGGAAGGGCTTCCTGGTAAAATCACAGATAAAATGATTAATTACTTAATGCAATATTCCGTTCATTTGCCAATTTTTTTTAATGCTTTTAAAGACAAACTTTATATTAGCTATGCATCACAAGTAGTGTTGCTGTAAGGAATGGGTGTTAAAATGTAATTCACTTCGGTACGGGTGAATTTGAATGATTGGGCTGAATTTGGTCATCTTTTATTTGAAAAAAAAAAAAGTAATGGCAAATCTGAAGATCTGATTTAGAAGATCTATTTACCGTACCACTATTTTTTAAAGTACCAGTTAGTAATGCTACTGTTCCCTTTATACCAAAATGTATTTTTAGAGTGAAAGGAAACTCAACATCTTTATTAAATGTTAGAGATTCGCTTATGGAAAATGTATTTTTAGAGTAGGAGGTTACCGTAAATGGGTCCTCTTGCTTTTTAAAATGTACATACAGTTCTGTTTTGCTCCCTGTGGGCTTTTCCACAGATGCCATAGCATTTATCTTGCTGTATATATGGTACTAAAACTTAGAATTCATTCTGAATGGAGAAAGCCAGTCAGATGATTGGCGAGACGTCTTCAAGAAAATAAAACAGTAAAAAGTCTAGTTGCTTTGATTTATTCCTGCAGATGTGCCAAGAGCTTGATGATTGAGATCCTTCAGATATAATGTAAGTAGAAGCGAGCACTAAGCTGGCAATTGTAAAGTGCTAGTTAGAATGGCATCATATGACTAAGCAGTATAAATCGGTCAGGGAGCCCGGTTACTGTATATTACATGGTATCTAAACTCCCTGTGAAATGAGAAACTTATAATATCCACAGATGTATAGCAGTGCAGCTGATACATTGGTTCTCCCATTGCTTAATGTCTCAGTCTAGCTTGACACATGAACAGTGTTTGTTCAGATGGAATGATATTATAACATAGGATGTTGGGTGGCTTCAGAGGTACTCCAAACAACAGAGCCGCTGGTGCTTTTGCTGTGTTTGCCAAAGGTACAATAAAATTTCTGGCTACAGAATGTTGTGTATAATGTACATATTGCTATGATTTTTTCTAACCTGCTATCTGAAGGGTAGGATGGACCCAGGCTTTTTATGCACCTTTTAGTTTTTGTCAATTTTTTTGTAAAAAACATGTTTGGATTCTGTTCATGCCTAAAAGCAAATGATAGATCGCTTTTACATGTATGTACTGTAATATTTTTTTTTTGTAATTTTGCATTGAAATGGTACACCTACACCATGGAATTTACCCAGGGAAATCCTCTCCCTATGGCTTACTTCCTGCAGCCGGTCTGATCCCAGGTCTCCATTGTAATATTTGCTTAAAATTGTATTTTAAAGGGACCTTCCCCACAGATCATAAATAAGGGGTGCCATAGGGACACAAGGCTCCATGCTTACCCATTTACCCTTACCTGCTGCAACAATGGTGCTTCTGAAACTCAGAGGCTGAGTGACGCAGTTCCTTCTGGCCAGAGGTGAATGTTGGTGTATAAAGCTGGGCTGATGCGCCCATAGAGAATAAAAGACGACACAGTCTGGCCTTGTACACTGTACACATCCCAAATTCGAAAGTGTGGCACCTGGCTTCAGATGCTACAGGATTGGATAAAAGGTAAGCAGGGGAAGCTTCCTGCCACTATGGCAACTCTGATTTGAGGTCTATGAGGATTGCCCATGAAAGTAGACCTTCTCTTTAAAGAGGGTGTCCAACCTCACTTTAATAGCATTGGGGCAACAATTTTTTGGATGCCCTGACACTCATATTCAACACCCTGCACTCTGATATTGATCTTTTTCATGTGGTGTTGCAAAGCAGCCATCAACCTGACTGCCTGGAGCCAATCAAGTTTGGATGTTGCACAGTGATGTGCATGTCCACTGGGTGAACCTAATTTGCTGGTGATAGGGAATGCGGAAGAGACGAGTGATGCAAGGCAAACATAAGTGGTGGGGCATCCTGAATGAATGATATCATAGCCCGGAGACCTCTGGTCAATTTTGATTGGAGGTCCTCTTAAGACCTGGTAATTACCATGGACTCAATCAAGATATATTAACTTGATTTAATAGGGAATTATACAAGCAAGCATAGTCATTAACCTTGGAGATACTACTTCACATGCTTCAGTTGTAAACAAGAAATGATTTTCTGTTTATTATATAGAATAACATAATAATGCTAAGTCTAGCATTGTAATTCTCTTCTGTCATAGTGACTCTTTACATTTTGCCATTAAAGAACTGCGAATCACGTTTACTGTTTTTATTCATGTTTTCCTGATTGGCTGTAGCTGTCTGAATTTGTGCGATGAGAATGTATTTCTTAGAATATGAAATAAAGCTTTTTTTTTACCTGTTTGTATTTTGCTAAAACTACCGATAGGTTTGGCTGTTTTGTAAGTGTACATTATAGTATTTTTGCACTGGTTTAGCAGTTTTTTGCATTGCTTTATTCCAGAAAATTAAAAAGAAATGGTGTATATTATAAAGGTTGTATTGAAAGAACAGGTTTTAAATATACACTATATGTGTAATTGCACAGGCTGTTCACAAGGTGCGGCACGTTGAGGTCCTGGGGCGGCAGCTCTGTTGTTCCATTGTCTGTTTAGTGAATCAAAAGAAATGTCTGCTAAAAATGTAATCTTTTATCAACTTTTCTAATAAAAGCCGTTTCTGCCCCACATTTGTGTTTTTTTTTTTTCCCTTTACAAAGTGCCGTGTTCATTCCAAACATTTTTATACTCCCTAGTGCTGTGCATTTACTATCCAACATGAATGTCCTCTTTAAATAATCCCATTGGATGTTAGCCATATACTTATTCTTAGTATACAGTACGTCCTGCTCCAGATAAGATTCTTTACTCTTGGGTATTACTCCGCCAGATGGCGCTGGACTGCAGAGACCATGAAATTGGCTCCTGCCCGCCCCTCAAATACCCGGGACGTCCCACAAATCCATTGTTCCATTGTTAATGTGCCTCCCAGCTTTGGCTGCGCTGGTGCGGGTGACGGTAGGCAGCACCGCTGTCCGGTGCTTAGGAGCGCTGCTCCACCGCAATCCCCCACCAAAGGGTAGGCGGTATAGGCATATGGTGAGCCTTATGGGATGCTCCTCCTGTGCTATTGCCCCTTGCCCCTGTCTATCGGTGGGCCCTAGATTAGGTGGCCGCTGCCCTCCCTCGCTCTCCCTTGTAGTTCTCAGGGGTTGGTGAGTGTGTGCTTCTGTACATTCACTTGTATTTGTGCTCGGTTTGCCTTTAGTTCTGTCGCTGCACAGACCTTGGTTGCACTGGTTTCTTGTTTGAATATGCCGCCGCCGCGCGCGCGCTTCTATGGCGTTCCGTGGTTGGCGGCGACATTACCTCAGGCGTGCTGCGCCGTCATTTGGTTGCTTGTCAGTGTGTGGCTTCGCGCTCTTCGGGGGTGGGTGGATGGCGCGTTCCGCATCACTGTCTCCGCGGCCCGCCCCTCGAGGTATACACTGCGGCATTTTGTCTTGCTCTTCCTGCTGCGTGGCTGGCGCCTACCTACCGCGGTACGTGAGTACCCTAGCGGACTGTTTATTTTACCTTAATTGTCATGTATGCATGTTGCTTACGGGGTTTTTCGCTTATGTCTTACAGGCGGGTCAAACTCAATTGGTTTCTCCCAGCCCTACCCCCTCTATTTTGTTATTAAACTTTTGGAGGCCTAGTGTGCTAATTTCTCCCACTTCCCTAGCGGGCTATTGGGGCATCCCGGGTTGCTTTTATAGCGTGAATCCCTGTCGACTTATTGTGCCGCTATAATCACCATATGGAGGCGTCTCAGGATAATGTGCTCGGGGTTCCTTCGGGACAAGCCCAGCTGTGTGTAGCGTGTGGGGTGTCCCCTACTAACGTTGACAATGGGTTTGTGTACCTTGTGACCAGCAGGTGCTTGCGCTGCAGCCTGGTTTACCAGCGGCTGGGCCTGCGCCACGTATGGCTTTGCCTACTCCCCCAGGCTTAAATTTGACTCCCCGTGAGCTGCATACCAGTGGGGAATCTCAGCCTGATGTGTCCACTAGACTGGCTAGTGTTGAAAAGTTGCTTGCTAATACCATGGCGCGTAAGGCCTCTGCTAAGAGGCGGCATTTGACGCCTGATGTCACTCTTTTCCCTATGGAGGCTGAAGAGTTTTTTGAACTGTCTGGTTATACTCCCCTGGAAGAAGGGGAATTGTTCTCTGACTCAGAGTCATCTGATGAGCAGCCCAAGGGTTATGATGATTCTGGGCCCCAGATGATACTGATAGGCTTTTGGCCCAGATCTTTGAAGTGCTTGCTATCTCTCCCCCGGTCGCAGCTCCTAAGCAGCAGGGGAAATTGTTTCATAGTGCTAAGCCACGTTTAGAGTTCCGTGAACAATCTCATTTCAATAATCTCGTGCTCAAGGAATGGGAGCATCCTAGCAGGCTCCCCGGAGTCCCTAAGAGTTGGGATAAGAGATATCCCTTTCCTGCTGATGTGGTAAAGCGTTGATCATCCCCTCCAGAAGTGGATGCCCCAATCCTGGGGTTGTCTAACACCTCTGTCATGCATTCCCCTGACTCTACTACTCTGAGGGATAGTGAGGACCGGCGTATTGATCAGCTGGCGTCCCATGCCTTTGCTTGTGTGGGGACGGCGCTGCGCCCGGTTTGTGCCTCTGCCATTACAGCTGTGGCTATTAGGACCCTGCTTAAAAGTGTCCTAGATGGAGCTCCTGATGATGTGTCTAGTGAAGAGTATAATGCACTCTGTGAGGTTTTTGTTGCTTATGTCCTCTCTGCCTTGGATGATACCATTAGGATGTGTGGCAGAGCCTCTGCCTTGGTGGTGGCTATACGCCGCTCTGTTTGGGTGCGCCAGTGGGTAGCTGACAACACTGCCAAGAAGGCTCTCACTGGTTTTCCCTTCAAAGGACTACGCCTATTTGGGGACCGCCTGGACCTGTTTGCTAAGGGAGGCAGGTTACCCCAGCACGGGAGTCAGTCTCGGCCCTTTCAAAGCTCGGGCTCCTTTTCTTCCCCCTACCGTGGATCCAGACCGGGGAAGGGGGTGTCCTTTACGGGGGCCCGAGGAGATTTCTGGGGAAGGGGCAGAGGACATGGATGCCCTGGCTCGTCCTGGGGCTCCAAGCCTAAGCCTTCCCCCAAGCCCCCTCAGGCATGAAGGGGTGCCCTCACCCATCCGGGAGAGGGTTTTGCATTCCTTGGATGTGGTTAGTAATCTGAAGTACTATCTGGTGGCTACTGCACCTTTCAGGAAAACTGATGCTCTTTTTGTGGTCCCTTCTGGTCTTAGGAAGGGTTTGGCTCCTGCTAAATCTACTTTCAGCAAATGGATCCGTCAGGCTGTGACTCAGGCCTACTCTGCTAAGGGGAAGAATCCTCCCTTCCACCTTACTGCTCATTCTACTCATGCTATTGGTGCCTCTTGGGCTTTTCAGCACCAGGCTTCTGTTGAACAAGTTTGCAAGGCCGCTACTTGGTCTTCTGTTCATACTTTTTCAAAGTTTTACAAGGTTGATTTTAGGCCCTCAGCTGATGCTGCTTTTGGCCGCAAGGTTCTGCAGGCGGCAGTGGTCTGACCTGTCTGTTGTTACCTTTTGGGGATCCCACCCTACTTTACGGACACTGCTATTGGATGTCCCAAGAGTAAAGAATCTTATCTGGAGCAGGACGTACTGTATACTAAGAGTAATACAATTCTGTGATTACTCGCCTGTAGAATTGTTATTATGAGTATACAGTACGTCCTGCTCCACCCCACCCTTGGTTTCATTATTATGGGGGTTTGTGGGAGGTCCCGGGTATTTGAGGGGCCAGGAGGAGCCAATTTCGCGGTCTCTGCAGTATAGCGCCATCTGGCGGAGTAATACCCAAGAGTAAAGAATCTTATCTGGAGCAGGACGTACTGTATACTCATAACAATTCTACAGGTGAGTAATCACAGAATTGTATTTTTAGAGCCTCTGGAATTTTTGGAAGTTCACTTTGAGACTTTCTCACTCTAATTCTAGAAAAAAAATATCCCCCTGCACCTGCATTTGAAATAACCATCAGGAAAATTATATTAGAATGAATTCATAAGGATTAAGAGAGGACCTTCAATAGCCTCCATAAACTACTTTACACAAGGTCCGTTTACAACAAAGTCCCTGGCTGGGCTCACAAAGAAATACCACCTACCTGCCAGCCCGCAGGCTAGATCCTGCCAATTGAGCTAGCCTAGTGACAATGCTATTGGCTCTGGCACTGGTTCAGCTGAAGGATTCCTAAAAAAATCAGTTACCTGTAAGTCTAACAGTGTTTTTTTTTAACCACATGGAGAGGATTAAGCAGATAAGTCTATAATGTCTGAGAAAGGTGTGGGGTGATAACCACATTGCTGCTTTGCAATCTCATCTATAGAGGCACCAGTCCTTTCTTCCCATGACATGGCCATAGCTCCTGTAGAATGGGCAGAGACTTCTAGGGGAGATACCCCCCTGGTAGAATAAGCTTGAGCAATAGTCTTTTATTTTTATTTTTTTTTTAATCCATCTGGATATGAGGCTCGATTCAGAGAGACACAAAAAACCTTCCCTTTTAGTGCCGATGTCGTATTATTTTCAAATGTTCCCGCTCTCATATGAATGTGCGAGCGATTCTATGCATACATTGTAAACCTTCTGTAAAGTTTCCGTCCGCTCGTATGCGGAGTACGAGGATGTCATTTTCCATCGAGACTTTTCTGATTCATTTTCTCAGGTAACAACATAGCCTTTCATTTTTGCTCTTTTCCCATCGTATCCTCACACGAATCCTTTACGTTTCCCGATTCTGTTTCACTTTTTCCAAAAATAATCGTCCAGACGGAATCCTTACGATCTTGCGCCTGCGCACTACAAACTTAACTCATTAAAGTGCTCGCATACATATTTGACTCCCTCACTTCTACTACAATGTTTAGCTAAACCACTTAGCGCTATCCTGCAGCTTCCCTTTTGAACCCTTAAAGCTCACCCTAGCCACTTAGCGCTATCCTGCAGCTTCCCTTTTGAACCCTTAAAGCTCACCCTAACCACTTAGAGCTATCCTGCAGCTTCCCTTTTGAACCCTTAAAACTTACCCAAATCACTTCGCGGTTAGGTTCTTCTTCAGTTCCCGCACCCTAAAACGTACCCAAATCACTTCGCGGTTAGGTTCTTCTTCATTTCCCGCACCCTAAAACTTACACAAATCACTTCGCGGTTAGGTTCTTCGTCCATTTTAGGTCCCTAAAACTTACCCAAATCACTTCGCGGTTAGGTTCTTCTTCCATTTCCCACACCCTAAAACTTACCCAAATCACTTTGCGGTTAGGTTCTTCTTCATTTCCCGCACCCAAATCACTTCGCGGTTAGGTTCTTCTTCATTTCCCGCACCCTAAAACTTACCCAAATCACTTTGGGGTTAGGTTCTTCATTTCCCGTACCCTAAAACTTACCCAAATCACTTCGCGGTTAGGTTATTCTTCATTTCCCGCACCCTAAAACTTACCCAAATCACTTTGCGGTTAGGTTCTTCTTCCATTTTAGGTCCCTAAAACTTACCCAAATCACTTCGCGGACATCTGAATCTTGAGCTCAAAATATGTATTTGCCCCTTTCTTTGTTGGAAATGTATGTGTTTCAAGAAATGACACTGAAACGTTGGTTTCTTTAAAAAATTCTTTAAAATGTTTTTTTAGAATTGAAACTTTTTTTTTTTTGGCCTTGGCTAATAAAACGTTTTTTTTTTATAATAAAACAACTGGGTTAAAATGTCTTTACAAGATAAAATTCTAAAATAATTGCTCAGCAGAACAGGGCCAGGACCCAGGACTCCTCTTCCTCTTCTTCTGTTGTCCCCAACGAGTCAACCATCACCTTCATATCGGCCACCAACGCAATGCATTTCTACTATTTTTTGGCGTGTGGTCCCTGTAACAAATAGAGAACAAAATCATTAGTTTGAGACCAATACATGTTTGCCACCTGTGGATTGAATGTTTTGTAGTTAACAAATTAAATAAAGGCGGCATATGTAATTCTGTCAACTCATTAAGCTAAGGAAGTGGCCACAGATCAGTCTGGCAAGTCATTAAGCTAAGGAAGTGGCTACAGAACAGTCTGGCAAGTCATTAAGCTAAGAAAGTGGCCACAGATCAGTCGGGCAAGTCATTAAGCTAAGGAAGTGGCCACAGATCAGTCTGGCAAGTCATTAAGCTAAGGAAGTGGCCACAGATCAGTCTGGCAAGTCATTAAGCTAAGGAAGTGGCCACAGATCAGTCAGGCAAGTCATTAAGCTAAGGAAGTGGCCACAGGTCAGTCTTATATTGCCATTGGCTAGGGCTTGATGTATCTGTGTGTTGATGTCAAGTACCACATAAATGCAAATAATTCCATGACTACTTACTTGGTTGGTGGCCGAGAGCTGGCTCGTTGGGGACAACACGATGTCCTGGATCCTGGATCTGCTGTGAAGACGTGCCTGTAGAAACATGGGAAATACGGTCAGTTTTCATGTCAAATTCATCAGTAATAAAATGTCTATTGCAAAGTCTGGTTCACATCACTCACCTTCTCCAGGTTCTGCTTGGAGCAGATCTCCTGCCTCTTCCACTACCTCACCCGCTCCCGAAGCATCTAGACAAACAGATGTAAGGAATCAGTTTGGTAGGAGACAGCATGTATATGTGTGTGCGTATACACGAAGAGTGACATACCAGAGGCTCCCGCATGCGTGGCAGGGTACGACTGCCTGCCTACGCCGTGCTGCCCCTCCTCTGTTGTAAGGTCCAGGGGCTGGTCTGAGGAGCCCACAGAGGAGGGGTAGGACCGTCGCCCTGGAGATCCACCACCTTCACTCCCAACTGCAGAATCATGCATCACTGGTCGGCCTGTGCGCCTCCGGGTGCGGCGAATGCGGTAATCCATTTCCAACACTACCAAAGAAAAGGCATTATAAATAAAAGGCCTACCTTCTGTCGTAGTTGCATCTTGCATGCAATCGCTATGTACTTACTTGGGAAATGGATTCCGAAAAATCTCCGCACCCGAGGCATGTGCAGTCGTTTCAGGTCCGACCAATGCTGCATGATCTGTGTGTGAGTGAAGGTGGTGTCGGTCTGTTGTTGGATCTCCGAGATGATCTCCAGTGCGACGTTGCGTTTTTCAAACGAGTTGGGCAGGTAGTCGTACCTGCGCTCCAGCATGGTCTACAAAACATAAATCAAACATAGCAATAAATTATAAATGCGTATCAATAAGTGCCAACAATACATTATTTTGGTCAATCACACACACACACACTTCTAGGCTAAGTTAAATTTAGAATCTGGCCGCACTGTTGTTTGGCACGTGTGTGGCGTGCGTTTGGGTGCGCATGTAGTTTAACCAAATTTATCCTAAATCTATTACTTCGTGCACATCCTTAACATGTAGAGCAGCATTTAGATGTCAATTGAAAGGCCTACAAATACACTTACGAGCATGATGATCTCTTCTTGTTGGCGGGTGAAGATAGTGGGCGCCATCTTTCTTCTTCTTCTTGGCAGCAGATAAGTAATGCCCCAGCGGTTTCTGGGTTCCGCAAGTCCGTGCGAACGGCCGGACGTACGCGTAGGCGTCACACGGCGGATACCTTATTTAAAGGTCCCTGGACACACAGCATATTCTCTTTGAGAGTCCCAGCAAAATGCCAGCAAAAAAAGCAGCACCCAAACCTGCCAAGGAGAGCTCAAGAAGGCAGCCAAGCAGCATGAGCATGCCGAGGGCCCCCAAACAAGGTCTCAACAGGCCAAAGCTAAGTTAAGGCCTACAACCAAGGCTCCGCCAAAGCAGCATCCCAAGCCAACTATCAGCTATGGGCAAAAAAAAAGGAGGCGGCAGCAGCCAAAACCAAGATGAAGGCACCAAAGCCTACAGCAGCTCATGCCCTCCAAACGGGTAAGAGGGTACGAAGCCCCACTCCACCCTACCCCACATCCCCCCCCACGTGGCACCAAGGCACTTGCCAAAGGGCCAAAACACAGGCCAAGAAGCCGCAGCAGGGCCAGAAGCCGCAGCAGGGCCAGAAGGCCAACATCCAAAAGCAGCCACAGCAGGCCCAGAAGCCCGAAAAGGAAGGCAAGGCCAAGGTCCCCCTCCCCACCCGCACGTGGCTACCAAACGAAGGCCAAGAGTGGCCAACCCACCAGCTCTGGCTCACCCCAGCCAAGTACCTCCAAGGGCCCACAGAGCCACAGGGCCACAAGCAGCAGTTCCAGCTCCTCCAGACCCTCTCTTCCTCGCCCACATTCCCCTCCGGCACAGGTTGTCAGGCATTCACCCTATGCCACATCAACACCTGCAACTTCAGTGGCCACCCAGCCACGAACACCCAGTCCAGTACGATCAACAGCCAGCCTCCAGTCCTTGAGGTCTCCTACATACACCCAGGCCAGAATGTCACCCCATTTGCCACCAAACACTGAGGAGCCACAACCACCGCAAACAGGGCGCACATTGCGCAGAGGCCACTTGAGTGGCCGTTTTGGTGAGTCCCAAACTCTGGCATTGGCTAGTGGGCTAACGTTATATTATGATGAGCTATATGGGAGCAAATCCAAAACAACTAGCAAGCAGCGCAAATCTGGGATTTTGGCAGAATTCACCAGACAAGTCAATACAGTGGGGGACGAACTCAAAGATGTAGAACAGATTCAGCGGAAAATATCGGACCTGAAATATGCCGTACGGAAGAAACAGAATAAAAGGCGGCAGTACAGGTACATATCTTATTTGTTGGTTTTTATTCTTCTTGTATATCCATCAGTGAGCTTATTTCTGATTACTATGTTTTTCAGCTTACAAACTGGCGGAGGATTCCCCACTAAATTGAAATTTACCCAGGCTGAGGAGATGGTGCTGGGCCTGCTACATCCTGTTGCGTTAGAGGGACACTCGGCACAACAGGACACCTACAACCCGCCAATTCCAGCAGGTTAGTAATGTGTGAATGAGTGAGTGAAAAATGTGCTAAAAACTCAAATTAGCCAGCAAGGCATATCTAAACACATGCCCCTAGGGTGTGGCTTGTAGTGGAGTGATCACTTTAACCAGGGTGTGTCATGTGTGTCGACAGGTAATATGCAAATTCGCAGGACCATACATGACGTTTAAGAACATTTAGGAAGAGTAGGAAACTATGGAGCTTAGGAAATGAATGTGTGCTATGTATTTTTTGTCAATCACATGCCACACTTACATCTTTTTCTGTTGGGCAATTTGCTAAGAGCTGTGTTTGGGGTCCAACGGCTTAAGATGGTGTGATTGCAATGTTTTAAGAGATACAATGGTAACCACCAGAATCATATTGTAACTGCTATTTGCCAGCTTAGTGTGTTAACTTAATGGCCTATAAGGGATGTGGAAACACACACAACATTACTTGCATGTTTGTTTTTCTTCACGTGACCAATGTGTCTATTCTGGTTTAACAATCCATGCACAATATAATGGCATTCATAGTGAAGGCCAAGTGGCACCGTTGTGGTAGTGGCCATTCCTGCTTGGGCACGTGTTTGTTTTAAGCATATGTATTATTAACCATCACCAATGCATAGTTGTGTGTTTACATTGTTGTTTTTCTTCTAATGCAGCCCAGCCTCATCCCTCAGCTAGTGGGGACTCCTCTGCCATTTTACCTATGCCGTCTTCTTCCGTGCTGCCTAGGACCCAGGATCCGATATCTACGGTAAGTGTTTTTTGATGCTGTTGCGTATGCATGGGGCTTGCCATGTTTTTATTGCCTGATTTACATATATATTCCCCATACTGAACCTTTTTGTTTTACATGTCCCCAACAGAGCCACACACTGATGGAGGAAATCCAGGAGCTGGAGGAGGATGGAAGCTTCCTTGGAGCTTATGAAGATCTCCCCCTGGGCCAGAATCTGCAACTGTCCCAAAATTTTTCTCCGACAAATCCTCAGCAGCAGAGGGAAGCTGGCTGCATGCGGCCTGCACATCGTGGGCAGCATGCAGAGACTGCCCCTCCAGTCCCCAGTTTCAGATCTGCTGCTGAGGATTTGCCCAGCATACCTGTGGCTGTTGGGGGTCCTAGACCAACATCATCTGCACGCCCCACAACCCGGGGAATTGGGAGGCGTACTCAGCAACGTCGCCCAGTTTCCCAGGGGAGGGGCGTGCAGATGATGGAGTCAGCATGGCACCATGAGAGGCGGCTGTTTCGGCGCCAAATTCAACAAAATCACGAAAATATTATTGGACAATTAGATAACCTCAATAATACCTTAAGTGCCATGCTGACTGAATGTAGGACCCATAACAGCCACATGGCCAACTTGACCACAGAAATCAGGTCCAGCATGGCTGAATTGCAAAGTAACCAAAGAAACATTTTGGAACAGTTGCAGATTCTGAATGCCACACAGGCCCAGGTTAGGGCCCACCACCAAGGGCCACAACCTGGGTTCTATGGGCATCCCCCATATTAATGAGTATTTGGCATGAATCTGTTTTACATCTTTGATCGACATCCCCACTGTATTGACTTGTCTGGTGAGCCCTACCAATCTAGCATTTTGAGCTGCCTTTGCTAGTATGTTTTGGATTTGCCCCCATATAGCTCATTAAAGTCCTGAGCTAGCCCACTAGCCAATGCCAGAGGACAAGCCTCACTGAAGCGGCCACTAAAGCTGTTGCACTCCAGCCTTGGCCATAATTACATTTGTGGTGGCTCCTCATGTTTGTAGCCATGATTGGGTGACATTCTGTCCTGCAAAACGAAGACCTTGGACCCTGGCTGTGATTTTACTGTACTTGGATTGGGACTGGGTGTTCTTGTTTGGGTGGGCCACTGAGAAAGAGGTGTAGATGTGGCATAGGTATGTCTGCTTTCAACCTGTGCCTGTGGCAAATGTGGGCAAGCAGGAGAGGGCTTATTTGTGTGCATATTTTTTTTATGGAACATGTTTTGACATTAATTTCATGTCCATGTCTTCCCCCTAAGTATGTGAGTGCCCATCACCTACCATTCTGTTGTTAAAAAATGAACCTTAAAAAAATTGCAGGTGTTAGTAGCCGCCCGGGCGACACTGTCCCTTCTGGGCTCCCTCGTGTTTCCGGGTTTGGCTGGCGCGGCGGCGATTGAGTATCCCGTGTGCCCCCCCACAGACCAATAAACCCGGAAACTCGAGGGAGCCCAGAAGGGACAGTGTCGTCCGGGCGGCTACTAACGCCTGCATCTCGTATTACCATCCGCCGCTGCGACTGCGTAGCACAGCTGCATCAGTACAGGTACCACCAGCATACCCATACTCATTCACAGTGAAACCATAAGGATACTAGCAGAGATAAACATAATATAATTAATATAAATAATATAATTAAGGGGCATTCTTGTATCTTGCTCTGTTTATCACAGATTAACACATGGGCACCCCGAAATAACATTAAGGAATCCCTGAATAGAGATCCGCTGGATACCCTTAAAGGGGAAACACCGGGACGAGGTATCCTGTAATTTTTATCACAATATGCCTTAATTATGATACAGCTTGGAATTTAATTGATTAATACACAAATTAATAATTTTTATAAGGCAAAAAAGAGGGAAGCGTGCGCATTACCAACTCTCCTTGAGGAAGTTAGAAGGTGCATACAAATGAAATGACTTTATGATGAAGTAACTGTAAAAAGGTACTTTAATGAACGGCTCCTACCTACTTTTCAATATTATACATTTAATAATTAACATACTAACCATACTAACAAGAAATGTTTGTCTGTCATATGTATAGGGCATTGAGGAAGCCAAACTAGGCGAAACATGTTACATGTCTGCCCTTATGCCTCCAGAGGAGATGATTGAACACAGATATATGTACAAAAGTCTTAATCACAGCATGACAGTATTGTATCATAGTACTAGTGATGTCATTTGTATGAATTGAAATGTTTTAAAATTATTTAATAAAGACATACATACTTTTAGAAAAACAATAAGGTGTGGTCACAGACTCAAGCCTAGAATATCCGGAGGGGTTAAGTGGTGCGTATTATAAAAGGCTAAGCTATGAACCAACCATTATAGTATCAGTTATATAGGGGTTTCTTGAGGTCGCGGTTAGGACCAAAAAACATTTTGGTCCCTAAGACAGATAGGGTATCAATGATTCCCTGTTGTCTCAGGTAGGCCATGGGTTCCGCCAGGATCTTTGTAAAATCCTTGGAGATGAGGACAGGCAGAAAGGTTGTAGGTTGTGCGCTGTACTGAAAGTATAGGATTTTCTGATCCAGCTGTACCGCAAACCTTAGATACTTTCGGTGTGCAATCAGAATAGGGATATGTAGGTAAGCATCTTGCAAATCTAAATTCACCATCAGGGCTAGGGATGAGCGAATCGATCCGGACGAACCCGGATTCGATCCGAATTTCAGGAAAAATTCGATTCGGATCGAATCCGAATTTCCCCGCGATTCGATCGCTCGAAGTTTTCCTTTAACATCCATTCATTTACATTACAGGCATTCTAAGATGGTGGACGGGACATGTCCAGACATCAACCCCGCGCCAGTGCAAGCTGGGACAGTCACATGCAGCCTATCAGCAGCCAGCAAGCCCGGTGACGTCACAGCGGTATTTAAGGCCGGCCATCTTGCTTTCCTGCCTCATTTCTCTATTGCATTCGTGAGAGACAGAACGTTGTGTAGCTGAGGGAGAGAGGCAGTTAGACAGGCAGGGACAGACAGGGACAGGCTGGAGACAGGCAGGAGACAGACAGGAGACAGACAGAAAGTCAGCGAAAAAACAGGGAAAGGTAGAAAAATCGGAGGCTGTCACAGGGAGTTGTTTTTTTTTTTTCATCCAGCCTGACAGGCTTTGTTAGCGTTTTCAGGCTGCTTATACTAACTAACTGTGCATATATACTGAACTGATCTTGAGTCTGCTGTGAGGCATCCCATTCTGTGACTACAGCAGCCTCTGTTTAAGACCATATAACCATTTGCTCTTATTATAATTGAAATTAGCCTGATAAAGACACTTTTGCTGGGCATAGTACCTGCCAGGTGCACTTCTGTTGTGGCATCCCATTCTGTGGCTACATCAGCCTCTGTTTAAGACCATATAACCATTTGCTCTTATTATAATTGAAATTAGCCTGATAAAGACACTTTTGCTGGGCATAGTACTTCTGGACCCTGCCAGGTGCACTTCTGTTGTGGCATCCCATTCTGTGGCTACATCAGCCTCTGTTTAAGACCATATAACCATTTGCTCTTATTATAATTGAAATTAGCCTGATAAAGACACTTTTGCTGGGCATAGTACTTCTGGACCCTGCCAGGTGCACTTCTGTTGTGGCATCCCATTCTGTGACTACAGCAGCCTCTGTTTAAGACCATATAACCATTTGATCTTATTATAATTGAAGTTAGCCTGATAAAGACACTTTTGCTGGGCATAGTACTTCTGGACCCTGCCAGGTGCACTTCTGTTGTGGCATCCCATTCTGTGACTACAGCAGCCTCTGTTTAAGACCATATAACCATTTGCTCTTATTATAATTGAAATTAGCCTGATAAAGACACTTTTGCTGGGCATAGTACTTCTGGACCCTGCCAGGTGCACTTCTGTTGTGGCATCCCATTCTGTGACTACAGCAGCCTCTGTTTAAGACCATATAACCATTTGCTCTTATTATAATTGAAATTAGCCTGATAAAGACACTTTTGCTGGGCATAGTACTTCTGGACCCTGCCAGGTGCACTTCTGTTGTGGCATCCCATTCTGTGACTACAGCAGCCTCTGTTTAAGACCATATAACCATTTGCTCTTATTATAATTGAAATTAGCCTGATAAAGACACTTTTGCTGGGCATAGTACTTCTGGACCCTGCCAGGTGCACTTCTGTTGTGGCATCCCATTCTGTGACTACAGCAGCCTCTGTTTAAGACCATATAACCATTGCTCTTATTATAATTGAAATTAGCCTGATAAAGACACTTTTGCTGGGCATAGTACTTCTGGACCCTGCCAGGTGCACTTCTGTTGTGGCATCCCATTCTGTGACTACAGCAGCCTCTGTTTAAGACCATATAACCATTTGCTCTTATTATAATTGAAATTAGCCTGATAAAGACACTTTTGCTGGGCATAGTACTTCTGGACCCTGCCAGGTGCACTTCTGTTGTGGCATCCCATTCTGTGACTACAGCAGCCTCTGTTTAAGACCATATAACCATTTGATCTTATTATAATTGAAATTAGCCTGATAAAGACACTTGCTGGGCATAGTACTTCTGGACCCTGCCAGGTGCACTTCTGTTGTGGCATCCCATTCTGTGACTACAGCAGCCTCTGTTTAAGACCATATAACCATTTGCTCTTATTATAATTGAAATTAGCCTGATAAAGACACTTTTGCTGGGCATAGTACTTCTGGACCCTGCCAGGTGCACTTCTGTTGTGGCATCCCATTCTGTGACTACAGCAGCCTCTGTTTAAGACCATATAACCATTTGCTCTTATTATAATTGAAATTAGCCTGATAAAGACACTTTTGCTGGGCATAGTACTTCTGGACCCTGCCAGGTGCACTTCTGTTGTGGCATCCCATTCTGTGACTACAGCAGCCTCTGTTTAAGACCATATAACCATTTGATCTTATTATAATTGAAATTAGCCTGATAAAGACACTTTTGCTGGGCATAGTACTTCTGGACCCTGCCAGGTGCACTTCTGTTGTGGCATCCCATTCTGTGACTACAGCAGCCTCTGTTTAAGACCATATAACCATTTGATCTTATTATAATTGAAATTAGCCTGATAAAGACACTTTTGCTGGGCATAGTACTTCTGGACCCTGCCAGGTGCACTTCTGTTGTGGCATCCCATTCTGTGACTACAGCAGCCTCTGTTTAAGACCATATAACCATTTGCTCTTATTATAATTGAAATTAGCCTGATAAAGACACTTTTGCTGGGCATAGTACTTCTGGACCCTGCCAGGTGCACTTCTGTTGTGGCATCCCATTCCGTGACTACAGCAGCCTCTGTTTAAGACCATATAACCATTTGCTCTTATTATAATTGAAATTAGCCTGATAAAGACACTTTTGCTGGGCATAGTACTTCTGGACCCTGCCAGGTGCACTTCTGTTGTGGCATCCCATTCTGTGACTACAGCAGCCTCTGTTTAAGACCATATAACCATTTGCTCTTATTATAATTGAAATTAGCCTGATAAAGACACTTTTGCTGGGCATAGTACTTCTGGACCCTGCCAGGTGCACTTCTGTTGTGGCATCCCATTCTGTGACTACAGCAGCCTCTGTTTAAGACCATATAACCATTTGATCTTATTATAATTGAAATTAGCCTGATAAAGACACTTTTGCTGGGCATAGTACTTCTGGACCCTGCCAGGTGCACTTCTGTTGTGGCATCCCATTCTGTGACTACAGCAGCCTCTGTTTAAGACCATATAACCATTTGATCTTATTATAATTGAAATTAGCCTGATAAAGACACTTTTGCTGGGCATAGTACTTCTGGACCCTGCCAGGTGCACTTCTGTTGTGGCATCCCATTCTGTGACTACAGCAGCCTCTGTTTAAGACCATATAACCATTTGCTCTTATTATAATTGAAATTAGCCTGATAAAGACACTTTTGCTGGGCATAGTACTTCTGGATCTTTTTTTGGGGCATCCCATTCTGTGACTACAGCAGCCTCTGTTTAAGACCATATAACCATTTGCACTTATTATAATTGAAATTAGCCCTGATAAAGACACTTTTGCTGGGCATAGCACTACTGGATCTTTTTTGGGGCATCCCATTCTGTGACTACAGCAGCCTCTGTTTAAGACCATATAACCATTTGCACTTATTATAATTGAAATTAGGCATGATAAAGACACTTTTGATGTGCATAGTCTTACTGCTGCCTGCCAGGTGCTCTCTGGTTTTTGGGGCATCCCATTCTGTAACATACCATTAGCCTCTGCATTTACTGTAAGCTGCACAGTTATTTAAAGAAATTTGGCCTGTATGAGCCTGCTAACACACTGCTGCTGTGTGCATATATACTGATCTCAAGTCTGCTTGGGGCATCCCATTCTGTAACATACCATTAGCCTCTGCATTTACTGTAAGCTGCACAGTTATTTAAAGAAATTTGGCCTGTATGAGCCTGCTAACACACTGCTGCTGTGTGCATATATACTGATCTCAAGTCTGCTTGGGGCATCCCATTCTGTAACATACCATTAGCCTCTGCATTTACTGTAAGCTGCACAGTTATTTAAAGAAATTTGGCCTGTATGAGCCTGTTTACACACTGTTGCTGTGTGCACTGATCTCAAGTCTGCTTGGGGCATCCCATTCTGTAACATACCATTAGCCTCTGCATTTACTGTAAGCTGCACAGTTATTTAAAGAAATTTGGCCTGTATGAGCCTGCTAACACACTGCTGCTGTGTGCATATATACTGATCTCAAGTCTGCTTGGGGCATCCCATTCTGTAACATACCATTAGCCTCTGCATTTACTGTAAGCTGCACAGTTATTTAAAGAAATTTGGCCTGTATGAGCCTGCTAACACACTGCTGCTGTGTGCATATATACTGATCTCAAGTCTGCTTGGGGCATCCCATTCTGTAACATACCATTAGCCTCTGCATTTACTGTAAGCTGCACAGTTATTTAAAGAAATTTGGCCTGTATGAGCCTGCTAACACACTGCTGCTGTGTGCATATATACTGATCTCAAGTCTGCTTGGGGCATCCCATTCTGTAACATACCATTAGCCTCTGAATTTACTGTAAGCTGCACAGTTATTTAAAGAAATTTGGCCTGTATGAGCCTGCTAACACACTGCTGCTGTGTGCATATATACTGATCTCAAGTCTGCTTGGGGCATCCCATTCTGTAACATACCATTAGCCTCTGCATTTACTGTAAGCTGCACAGTTATTTAAAGAAATTTGGCCTGTATGAGCCTGCTAACACACTGCTGCTGTGTGCATATATACTGATCTCAAGTCTGCTTGGGGCATCCCATTCTGTAACATAACATAACCTACCTACCATACTAAGCAGCTCTCTTATTTAAACTAAGCAGGCCTCTTGGAGGCTGATTGTCCACTTTTGGGTGTGCATTTATATTCGGTTTCATATACAGTGGGGTATCCCAATTTGTAAGATAACCTACCCCAACCATGTAAACTAAATAGGCCTGTTGCAGCCTGAGTTTCTCTGCTTGCGTATGGCCTGCATTACAATCTGTCTCTTTCAATGACACTGCTGCCTGGGGTATCCCAATTTGTAAGATAACCTACCCCAACCATGTAAACTAAAGGTTACATCCTTCCAGAAGGAAAACTTATGCCGAACACTATTTTTGTTAGGGGCATTGACCTTTGGATTGATCAGCATGAAATTAATTTTTTTTTTCAAAGTATGGCGCTGTAAAGAAGGTCAAAATTATGTCTCATACTTGGATTATTGTTACTTTTTGTTCAGCTTGAAATATAACAGGCCACACGGGCATCCCAAGGCACATGCTATTTTAAACCTATCTGTTATACAACATAAGCGTTGATCAGCATCAGCTGCTTTATTAAGCTACTTCAGTTTGCACTTGTTTTTGACTGCTTTTAATAAACCAGGCCGCAGGGCACCCCAAAGCTGCACCTTGCACCCTATCTGGTATACAACATAAGCGTTGATCAGCATCAGCTTCATTAAGCTACTTCAGTTTGCACTTCCTTTTTGACTGCTTTCATTTAACCAGGCCGCAGGGCACCCCAAAGCTGCACCTTGCACCCTACCTGTTTATACTAAATAAGCGTTGATCAGCATCAGCTTTATTAAGCTATTGCATTTTGCATTGGTTTTTGTACTGCTGCCAAAACACTAGCCCATATGGGCATCCCAAACCAGCACATGTCACCCTATCTGTTATACTAAATAAGCTTCTACAGGCCCTTTTTTTATTTATTTATTTTTATTTATATAGAGCTGCAATAGCTTATATTGTGAGGTAAATTTGCCATTTTGCAGCATAATATAGAGCAGCCCCTGTGTAAATCTGAGGGGCAATAGCTTATATAGTGAGGTCAATTTGCCATTTTGCTTCGTTATATAGAGCAGCCCAGTTGCCATCTAAATCACCTACTGTCCGGCCAGTACAGCTTTTCCAGGGCAAACTCTGCTAGTTGCGGGCACAAGTCAAGTTTGGCTTCCCAGCAAATCCAGTGGATCCTGAAGGTGTGTTGGCATGGTCATGTCAAGGTATGACATGACCTGCTGTTTGAGGTCCAGCTCCAGGTCTTCCTGCTGCTCATGAGTAGACTCACTATGCGGGTGTAGAAAGCTACTCACTAGCGACTGAAGACTGAGGCTGCTGCTGATGGAGCTGCTGCTGCTGCTCCTTCCACCCCCCCAGCAGCCATGGCAGTGGAAGGTGATCGCAGAGGTCCCCCCGAGTCAGACCTGCGGGAGTATGGGCCATGGCGCAGATAGACATCGCCCAACTGACTACGTGGGATGTCTCTGTAGTAGGTCAGTTTGTCCTCCCTCTCAGTGGGCGTAAAAAATGCCCCCATTTTGTGCCGGAAGCGAGGGTCCAATAAGTTGGAGAGCCAGAAGTCTTCCCGCTGACAAATGGAGACAATTCTGCGCTCACTAGTACGCAAGCATGTGAGCATGCATCGTGCCATTTGTGCAAGTGACTCGGAGGGACTACCTGTCTCCATCTCCACTGTAAACTGCCACGGTGTGTCTGGGTCCTCTGTCTCGCCTTCCTCATACCCCTCTAGCTCCTGTGGCTGCTCCTACTCCTTTTCTCCTGTCAGATGACTAGATAAAATGGTCATTTTGTGAAACCTAAACTGTGGTTTGCTGTGCCCCACCCCCTCCTCCTCCTCCACTTCAGCCCCCACAGGCTTCATGTGGCTGTGAAATGTATGTGCCATGTCTCCAGTGCCCTGACCAGCCATGGTTTCCAACATGTGTTGTAGTACATGAAGCAGTGGAATCTCATCGTTCATCTCATAGTCCTGGCAACTGACTAATAACGTAGCTTCCTCAAAGGGCCTGAGCAAACGGTCGGTGTCACGTATGAGCTGCCAATGGTTTACATTGAATTTACACAGGGGTGTCCCCCTATCCGTTTGGATCATCCAGAAATCCGTGATGGCTTTTCTCTGTTCCTATAGTGCAGTGGTCCTCAACCCTGTCCTCAAGGCCCACCAACATGTCATGTTTTTTGGATCTCCAAATAGCCAGCTCTATTGCTCTGCAGCTGCACTAATTACTCGACCTGTGCATCTTTGTGGAGATCTGCAAAACCTGGCCTGTTGGTGGGCCTTGAGGACAGGGTTGGGGACCACTGCTATAGTGGATCCTGCATATGGAGGGTGGAATTCCAACGGGTGGAAACATCGCAAATCAGACTATGGTGGGGTACACCGTTGTGACGCTGAGGCTCAATAAGGTTGTGCTTGGTGGTGTAGGAGTGCCAGAAGTGCATGCTAACTTTCTTTCCTGTTGTTCTTTCAGATGGAGGCAAGACTTCAAAACTAGACTGAACACGTGTGCCATGTCAGGACGCATGACTCTGGCTTCCTTGTCGCAGCGCAAACAAGATGTTCTTCCAAGTGTAATGCAGCAGGCTGGACTTATGGTGACGCTGTCTGAGAGGAGAAATCCCTCAGACATCAAGATTAAAAATTCCAAGAATTTTTGAGGGCTAATTATTCAGAGGCAAATGATAGCTAGTTGTTTCTGATTTAATTACAAGGTGGAAACACACCCTCAAACAAAACTTCACTTTGGCAATACTATTGCATTTGTCTATTCATAATTTTATGTATATATACTAACTAACCTACTTTTTCTCCACAGGATTGTGGATGCAACATGAAAAACTGACACATCGCTGAGTAGCTGATTTTTCCTATCAACAGTCCCCAATAATTCACTGCTGCTGCTGCCGCCACCACCGCAGACTCCAGGGACCCTCTTCCACTACCTCGGCTTGCAACACCTCCTCCCACGACACTCTCCTCATCACTAATTGCCGGCAAGTGGAAGAAGAGGCGAGTGTCTCCTCCACTTCTTGGCTGGGCAGTAGCTGCTGAATTTTATGATTATCAGATCTTCATCAATGGATAGTGGAGCCGAACCCAAAGCATAACAGACAGACAACAGACAGTTGACTGGGGGTGTCAGATGCCACTTGTGATGCAGTGGACTGCTTTTGCAGCACTTCCAGACAAAGTTGCTTCATTGGCTGACACAATGACTGGTAAAGCTGTGGAACATATGGTTTAAAAGCAAAAATAACCATTTGTTTTTATATGAAAAAGACCCTGGTTTATACATAGTTTTTTTTTTTCCAGAGACTGCCCTGCGTGGAAATGAATGGCGCATGGATCATCCAAGCTTTCCTCCCAACAATGCCTGATGTATTCCAGTAGATTGATGACGGGGCCAGACCTACACTAAAGAAAGATGGATCGTGCAAACCAGATTTAAGGCGCTGCTCTCCAGTTACAGACATTCCTCCGCATCGGACCACAAGTAAGTATTGATAAAAAATCCTTTACGTTACTCTTACTTTTTATTAATATTCTTCGGATAAGACGGATCAGACATGATTCCAGATTAAAAATTCCAAGAATTTTTGAGGGCTAATTAGTCAGAGGCAATGATACCTTCTTGTTTCTGATTTAATTAAAAGGTGGAAACACACCCTCAAACAAAACTTCACTTTGGCAATACTTTTGCATTTGTTTATTCATAATTTTATGTAGATATTACTAACTAAGCTACTTTTTCTCCACATGACTCTCCACAGGGTGTGATTCATCCAATTTTTGGGCTCCTGAAGCCAACCCCAGGGTCTCTTTAAAGTAATGTTTGGGCTCCTGCTGCTGCTGCTGCCAACTCCAGGGTGTGATTCATCCAATTTTTGGGCTCCTGAAGCCAACTCCAGTGTATATTTGGGCTCCTGCTGCTGCCAACTCCAGGGTGTGAATCATCCAATTTTTGGGCTCCTGAAGCCAACCCCAGTGTCTCTTTAAAGTAATGTTTGGGCTCCTGCTGCTGCCAACTCCAGGGTGTGATTCATCCAATTTTTGGGCTCCTGAAGCCAACCCCAGTGTCTCTTTAAAGTAATGTTTGGGCTCCTGCTGCTGCTGCTGCCAACTCCTGCCAACTCCAGGGTGTGATTCATCCAATTTTTGGGCTCCTGAAGCCAACCCCAGGGTCTCTTTAAAGTAATATTTGGGCTCCTGCTGCTGCTACTGCCAACTTCTGCCAACTCCAGGGTGTGATTCATCCAATTTTTGGGCTCCTGAAGCCAACCCCAGTGTCTCTTTAAAGTAATATTTGGGCTCCTGCTGCTGGCAACTCCAGGGTGTGATTCATCCAATTTTTGGGCTCCTGAAGCCAACCCCAGTGTCTCTTTAAAGTAATGTTTGGGCTCCTGCTGCTGCCAACTCCAGGGTGTGATTCATCCAATTTTTGGGCTCCTGAAGCCAACTCCAGTGTATATTTGGGCTCCTGCTGCTGCTGCTGCCAACTCCAGGGTGTGATTCATCCAATTTTTGGGCTCCTGAAGCCAACCCCAGGGTCTCTTTAAAGTAATATTTGGGCTCCTGCTGCTGCTACTGCCAACTTCTGGCAACTCCAGGGTGTGATTCATCCAATTTTTGGGCTCCTGAAGCCAACCCCAGGGTCTCTTTAAAGTAATATTTGGGCTCCTGCTGCTGCCAACTCCAGGGTGTGATTAATCCAATTTTTGGGCTCCTGAAGCCAACTCCAGTGTATATTTGGGCTCCTGCTGCTGCTGCTGCCAACTCCAGGGTGTGAATCATCCAATTTTTGGGCTCCTGAAGCCAACCCCAGTGTCTCTTTAAAGTAATATTTGGGCTCCTGCTGCTGCTGCTGCCAACTCCAGGGTGTGATTCATCCAATTTTTGGGCTCCTGAAGCCAACCCCAGTGTCTCTTTAAAGTAATGTTTGGGCTCCTGTTGCTGCTGCTGCCAACTCCTGCCAACTCCAGGGTGTGATTCATCCAATTATTGGGCTCCTGAAGCCAACCCCAGTGTCTCTTTAAAGTAATATTTGGGCACCTGCTGCTGCTGCTGCCAACTCCAGGGTGTGATTCATCCAATTTTTGGGCTCCTGAAGCCAACTCCAGTGTATATTTGGGCTCCTGCTGCTGCTGCTGCCAACTTCTGCCAACTCCAGGGTGTGATTCATCCAATTTTTGGGCTCCTGAAGCCAACCCCAGGGTCTCTTTAAAGTAATATTTGGGCTCCTGCTGCTGCTGCTGTCAACTCCTGCCAACTCCAGGGTGTGATTCATCCAATTGTTGGGCTCCTGAAGCCAACCCCAGGGTCTCTTTAAAGTAATATTTGGGCTCCTGCTGCTGCTGCTGTCAACTCCTGCCAACTCTGGGTGTGATTCATCCAATTGTTGGGCTCCTGAAGCCAACCCCAGGGTCTCTTTAAAGTAATGTTTGGGCTCCTGCTGCTGCCAACTTCTGCCAACTCCAGGGTGTGATTCATCCAATTTTTGGGCTCCTGAAGCCAACCCCAGGGTCTCTTTGAAGTAATGTTTGGGCTCCTGCTGCTGCTGCTGTCAACTCCTGCCAACTCCAGGGTGTGATTCATCCAATTGTTGGGCTCCTGAAGCCAACCCCAGGGTCTCTTTGAAGTAATGTTTGGGCTCCTGCTGCTGCCAACTTCTGCCAACTCCAGGGTGTGATTCATCCAATTTTTGGGCTCCTGAAGCCAACCCCAGGGTCTCTTTGAAGTAATGTTTGGGCTCCTGCTGCTGCTGCTGCCAACTTCTGCCAACTCCAGGGTGTGATTCATCCAATTTTTGGGCTCCTGAAGCCAACCCCAGGGTCTCTTTAAAGTAATGTTTGGGCTCCTGCTGCTGCTGCTGCCAACTTCTGCCAACTCCAGGGTGTGATTCATCCAATTTTTGGGCTCCTGAAGCCAACCCCAGGGTCTCTTTAAAGTAATGTTTGGGCTCCTGCTGCTGCTGCTGTCAACTCCTGCCAACTCCAGGGTGTGATTCATCCAATTGTTGGGCTCCTGAAGCCAACCCCAGGGTCTCTTTAAAGTAATGTTTGGGCTCCTGCTGCTGCTGCCAACTTCTGCCAACTCCAGGGTGTGATTCATCCAATTTATGGGCTCCTGAAGCCAACTCCAGTGTATATTTGGGCTCCTGCTGCTGCTGCTGCCAACTCCAGGGTGTGATTCATCCAATTTTTGGGCTCCTGAAGCCAACCCCAGTGTCTCTTTAAAGTAATATTTGGGCTCCTGCTGCTGCTGCTGCCAACTCCAGGGTGTGATTCATCCAATTTTTGGGCTCCTGAAGCCAACCCCAGTGTCTCTTTAAAGTAATGTTTGGGCTCCTGTTGCTGCTGCTGCCAACTCCTGCCAACTCCAGGGTGTGATTCATCCAATTATTGGGCTCCTGAAGCCAACCCCAGTGTCTCTTTAAAGTAATATTTGGGCACCTGCTGCTGCTGCTGCCAACTCCAGGGTGTGATTCATCCAATTTTTGGGCTCCTGAAGCCAACTCCAGTGTATATTTGGGCTCCTGCTGCTGCTGCTGCCAACTTCTGCCAACTCCAGGGTGTGATTCATCCAATTTTTGGGCTCCTGAAGCCAACCCCAGGGTCTCTTTAAAGTAATATTTGGGCTCCTGCTGCTGCTGCTGTCAACTCCTGCCAACTCCAGGGTGTGATTCATCCAATTGTTGGGCTCCTGAAGCCAACCCCAGGGTCTCTTTAAAGTAATATTTGGGCTCCTGCTGCTGCTGCTGTCAACTCCTGCCAACTCTGGGTGTGATTCATCCAATTGTTGGGCTCCTGAAGCCAACCCCAGGGTCTCTTTAAAGTAATGTTTGGGCTCCTGCTGCTGCTGCTGCCAACTTCTGCCAACTCCAGGGTGTGATTCATCCAATTTTTGGGCTCCTGAAGCCAACCCCAGGGTCTCTTTAAAGTAATGTTTGGGCTCCTGCTGCTGCTGCTGCCAACTTCTGCCAACTCCAGGGTGTGATTCATCCAATTTTTGGGCTCCTGAAGCCAACCCCAGGGTCTCTTTAAAGTAATGTTTGGGCTCCTGCTGCTGCTGCTGTCAACTCCTGCCAACTCCAGGGTGTGATTCATCCAATTGTTGGGCTCCTGAAGCCAACCCCAGGGTCTCTTTAAAGTAATGTTTGGGCTCCTGCTGCTGCTGCCAACTTCTGCCAACTCCAGGGTGTGATTCATCCAATTTTTGGGCTCCTGAAGCCAACTCCAGTGTATATTTGGGCTCCTGCTGCTGCTGCTGCCAACTCCAGTGTGTGATTCATCCAATTTTTGGGCTCCTGAAGCCAACCCCAGGGTCTCTTTGAAGTAATATTTGGGCTCCTGCTGCTGCTGCTGCCAACTTCTGCCAACTCCAGGGTGTGAATCATCCAATTTTTGGGCTCCTGAAGCCAACCCCAGGGTCTCTTTAAAGTAATATTTGGGCTCCTGCTGCTGCCAACTCCAGGGTGTGATTCATCCAATTTTTGGGCTCCTGAAGCCAACCCCAGTGTCTCTTTAAAGTAATGTTTGGGCTCCTGCTGCTGCTGCCAACTCCAGGGTGTGATTCATCCAATTTTTGGGCTCCTGCTGCTGCCAACTCCAGTGTCTCTTTAAAGCAATGTTTGGGCTCCTGCCCCTCATAGTGATGCCACTTCAACTCTCTTGAATTCAATTGTGCCGCTCTGCGATTCTATTAGCGATGCCTCTGATCTGCATGTGATATTTATTCAAAGTATTATTTAACTTACCCAGCACACATCCTGTGCGTGTTACAGCAAGGCAGAATGGTTTACAACCCTATTGAGGCTCTAGGAGGCTCAGAAATAGCCGTTTTTAGCGATTCGTCGCGAATTTATTCGGGTCGAAACGATTTTTGTCGGAAAATTCGGCGACTCAGTCGAATCGAATTTTTCAAAAGTTCGCTCATCTCTAATCAGGGCCTCCTCTGACAACTAGAGTTATTCAGACTATGATTTAGGCCAGGAAGAGGTCTTCATCAATGATATACTATGGAGTCTGGAAGAGCTAGCACTCTAAAAATTCTGTAAATCATATAGTGGGCAATTCCAGCTTGTGCATGCAATCCAACATTTTGTCACACGGGCCCCTTTTTTCAAAGTGACAAGCAACAGCCAAACTGCTGTGCACAAACATACCTTAATACAATAATGGCCCAATAATATCTACCTATGTGGACCAATGGAGAGCCTTCCCACCCACCACCTCTCAGGCTTCCATCTTCCACCTGATGTCATTTATGACACCACAACAGTCCCTCTCAGGTGAGGGGGCTGTAGGAGGTCCTCATAAGCAGCAGAGCAGAGTTCAATCTACCTGTTCAACTTGGTGACACGCCTACAAGGAATGAATGGTGGGGGCCATCTGGATTCTTAAGTTGTCAAGATCTAGACATGGGGTACCCCCTTTGATTTTCTTCGCACTACCTCCAACCCTTTTTCTCTTCCATGTCTCCGCATTCTCACACCCTCCAACCATTTCATCAACAGACATGGGGCTCTTGTAGTCGGTCCAATGGCTGCCATATGACTCCCTGGCTGTGCAGCAGTGCCCCCTAGTGCTCTCCAGCAATGATTAATTCAGTTACACAGTCCAGCATTGAGGGTCAGCCTTATCAGTTATAATAACTGCAATGAATCGGAAAGTGTTACAAGCTAAACTGTCACATACACCTCAGTAAAATATGTGGCAGTTTAGCTTGTAACTGAATAATCACTAGAGAGCAAGCAGGGGAGCCACACTTATGAATACTGGGCAAAGGCTTTAGTGAAAAAGACACATAAGGGTCGATTCAAAGAAACATGTAACAGCTTGGATTTTGGTGCCGATCATCCTATTTTTCCCGTCCGCTCGTGCGTTCGTATGAACTTGCGAGTGATTCTATAAGCTAATACGTTTCTATCCTAAAATGTACGTCCGTTCGTATGGCAGTTCGGGAATCAGACCTATGTCAGTTTCCATCCTGAATTTTCCGTTTCATTTCTCAGGTTGCAACATTGGTTTTGCCCTTTTTCCTTTTTTGTCTGGACGTAAATCCTTCTGATCTTGCGGCTGCGCACTACAAACTTACCTCATTAAAGTGCATTCTAAATATTTGGTCTTATTTTTCTTTATTTCATTCATTTTGTAGTAACCAACCATTAATGAATGCATTTGCATAAGTAAATCTTACTTTGTTTAATTTTTAGTTAACTTGCATTTTTTACTTGTGGATTTAATTTTAATATTTTGGCTTCAAATGGTACAACTTAAAATTTTGGGTGTGGTTACCCACACCCTCTACATACAGATTGCTCTCAAATATAAAAAAACACCCAGCAACTTCTGCATGTTATGAGTCTAGAAACAGCCAAGATGGCGGCTCAGGTATTATCGGGCAGCCTGCAAACAGAAAGGGCCTTGTGACTGTGTTGCTCTGCATTCTTTGATTTCTGACCTTTCCGTGCCCCCAGCTCTGCTGTGTCTGTGCAAAATACAGCAGTAACTCACATCCTGCACTTTATCCCGCTCTCCTCTCCTCAGTAAGTGTGATGCATCTGACCAAAGATGTGCTTAAATAATTAAACAAAGCAAAGGTAAACAACTACACCAATAAATGCAATCTAAAAATATTATTCTAGTACATCAATTTAAAAATAAATACCAAAGGACATAAGTTTCTTTAATTAACGCAAATATATTGCAAAATAAAGGTTTACATGCAAAGGACTAATTAAGGTCCACATTAAAATGCTTTTATAAGGCATACATGAATCAGGTATGCATTGCCATACAATTTATGGCCTCGGCCATGCTGATACATGCAGTTCATTGGAGCTCAAGACGCGCAGACTCCTCCACATAGCCAAAAAACCTGTTCAAGAACAGCAATCCGACTGCTAAAAGGTGTCGGCAGTGGCTTTCTTTTAAAACGTATTTAGAGGTTTGAAAACTGTTCTCTGAATCACACCTAAACACATTCGATTATCCTAAGTTTTAGGATTTGATCCTAAGTTTTAGGATTTGATCCTAAGTTTTACGTTTTGATCCTAAAACTTAGGAACGAACTTGCGATGATCGTAAGAGCATATACGCATTCGTACGTAGGCTCGTGCGAGTCGGAAATGGCCAAAAAAACAGGAAAAAATGACTAACACCCACCCAAACTTACGATTCTCGATCCGAAATCAATTAACTTTTGCTCTTTGAATCGAGGGGATAGGCTGTATTGGAGCACTGGACTGGGGATAGGAGACAAGATAAACTTCCTTTCCTGGGTATAGAATCTCTTCAATAAATTAGCTGCTAGAATGCAAAAGAGCACAGCAAATACATTGCGACAGATTACAAAACACACTGCAGTGCAATGGGAGTTCCTAATACCTGCAATTGTTCTACATTGTTTCTTTGAAAAAATGCTTAAAAGGAGATACTGAGTGGATTGTGACGATCAGAACCAATGTCCAATGTCACCATACACTTGGACATGCCCCAAACAGCGGCATGTGAAACATTTTATTACCATACCCACCAATATTTAAAAAACACTATGAGCACATGGGCCACCTTATGGCCACTACATACAGAAATGACACAGAGTGTTATTGTAAGCTATAGGTTCTCCAAGGCAAAATTCAGACATTTAGCCTAAAACCTTTAGAAACCAGTGTCCAATCTCGAACTAAAACCAACTTATCGCAGTGCCATTTATTAAGTGCCAACGCAGCAAGTTAACCAGATTTATTGAGGTTTTAGTTTGCAAGAAAAACAGTTGGTGATTCCCTCCTGTGCATAGTGCTCATGCAAGCTTTAACCTCTGGTTAACACCTACTGTTACCAGGCCCCCCAACATTTGGCATCCAGGAGGCAGCAGCTGACTCCATGTGACTGAGAGCAGACAAATAAAGTGGGTCAAAACCGATGCAACCGGGTCCTGGAATCTAAAAGATTCCCAAGCCAGCCACTAGCCTGCTCCTGGGGCATCCTTTAGTAGAATGCCCCACTGTGTGAAACCCCTGGGGTCACCGGTAAACTCACTCACTGCAAACACCAGAGCTGTATTCCCAGGCTTCCCTGTTGCTGTTTGTCCTCCTGCACCCAGCCTTTCTGAACGGCTGGGAGCATGCATGCACCTGAACAGCGTGCCGGGGAAGTGGCCAGCTGGCTGCACCTTGTCACGATGGCACCTTTGAGGCAGCCAATCTCAAAAAGAGCCACAGGGTGTTGCTTTGGTGGTGGAGAAACTTAGATGTATTACAAAACTGGGCCACCGCCAAGCCAACAGCAGTGCCTGAGGTACTGGAACAAGGGGGTTGGGGGGCGGGGTGGAAAAAGACAATTCTGTGAGTACTCACCTGTAGAATTGTTTTTGTTCTTGCATGGCACGGCCTGCTTCAGTATTCATAACAGTTAGGTTATTCTGCCACAAGTTGGCACAGTGTACTGCAGAAGAGCTGTGGTATCTCCCGTCCCCCTATAAAAATGGGATTAACCATAGAGTTCCCAGCGTAGACGAGCAGTGAGACAAGAAGCCGGGAGAGAATAAAGGTAAAAAATGTAAAAAAGGTAAAAAAAAAAACCAATTAACTTGGAATAATCACCATAAAGAGGCAACCAAGAATAACGATAACAAGGGTGGGGTGAAGCAGGCCGTGCCATGCAAGAACTAAAAAAACAATTCTACAGGTGAGTGCTCACAGAATTGTCTTTTTCTTATTGCATGGCACGGCCTGCTTCAGTATTCATAACAGTTGGGACATCCAAAAGCAGTGTCCAAAAGTAGGGTGGGATCCCCAATGAGTAACGGCCGGCAGTTCAAGTCACTACCGCCTGAAGTACCTTGTGGCCAAAAGCAGCATCCGCTGAGGCCTTAACATCAACCTTGTAAAACTTGTTCAACAGAAGCTTGGTGCTGAAAACCCAAGAGGCGCCAATAGCACGAGCGGAATTAGCAGTAATTCTAAAGGGAGGTTCCTTCCCCTTAGCAGAATAGGCTTGTGCCACCGCCTGACGGATCCACTTGCTGATAGTGGATTTTGCCGGAGGCAAACCCTTCCTAGGTCCAGAAGTGAGAACAAAAAGAGCATCAGATTTCCTGAAAGGCTCAGTAGCGACCAAATAAAACTTCAGAGCCCTGACCACATCCAAAGAATGCAGTGTCCGCTCCTTGGTATTGGCAGGATTAGGACACAAGGAAGGCAAAACAATGTCCTGATTGAGATGAAAGGCAGACACGACCTTAGGCAAGAAATCTGGCTTAAGCCGAAACACCACCTTATCCTGATGCCTCTCAAAATATGGAGATTTGATGGAAAGCGCTGCCAGTTCAGAAACTCGCCTAACGGAAGTGATAGCCACCAAAAAGCCTACCTTAAGAGTCAAAACGGGCAAGGCAGCCCCATGAATAGGCTCAAAGGGAGGACCCTGCAAAGCAGACAACACCAGATTCAAGTCCCAGACTGGTAGCATCGGCTTACGAGGTGGACGCACATGAGTAACACCCTGGAAAAAGGTTTTAATCAACCGGTGATTGGCAAAGGCTCTTTGGAAAAAAATTGCCAGAGCTGAAACATGGCCCTTGAGGGTACTAAGTTGAAGGCCGGAATCCAAACCATGTCGCAAAAATTCCAGAATCCTGGGGATGGAAAAAACCCGACAGGGAAGAGACTTGGACTCACACCAGGCAATGTAAGCATGCCAGACCCTGTAATAGATAAAGGATGAGGACTTCTTCCTAGCCCGAATCATGGTATCCACAACAGAGGCACCCGAAGGTGTGTGGTCAGCTGAGAAAGAACCAACCTGATCGCCCTCAGTTCCAGTACATTGATGTGAGCATGGGCCTCCTGGGGGCCCCACCGACCCTGGAACTTCAGAGACTTCCAAAAGCCCCCCCAGCCTGTCAGACTGGCATCTGTGGTGACCGTCTCCTAGCACGGGGGTAGGAAAGTCCTGCCCCACCAGAAAGTTCCTTGAGTCCAGCCACCATGAAAGGGACTGCCTGGCCAGAGGAGACAGAGCAAATTCCTGATCTAGGTACACAGGGTCCCAATCCCAGATTGACAAGAGGTGCAACTGAAGAGGTCTCATGTGAAACTGAGCAAAGGGGACCGCCTTGAAGCAGGACACCATCAGGCCCACCAACTGCATCCCGAGACAGATGGAGGGATGAGGACACAAGAGCAGAGCCTGTGCCTGCTTCTGAAGGCCCTCCACCTTCTGCTGAGGAAGGAACACCTTGACCTGAGAGGTATCCAGTGTCATGCCCAGAAAGGACCTCACCAAGGACGGGGAAAGTGAAGACTTGGGATAGTTGACCGCCCAACCGAAGGACTCCAGAGTGGATGTCACCACCCAGGTGTCCTGCTTGGCCTGATGAAAGGACTGGGCCACAATAAGGATGTCGTCCAGATAACAAAGGATGCAAATGCCCTGGTTCCGTAGCAGAGCCATCACCCCCGCCAGCACCTTGGTGAACACCCGAGGTGCCGAGGTGATTCCAAAGGGTATAGGTAAAGTTACAAACTGGTAATGCTGATCCTCCAGCACGAACCTCAGAAATCTCTGATGACCTGGGAAGATAGGCACATGACGATAAGCATCCTTGATGTCCACGGTGGTCATGAAGTCGCCCGGGCGAAGGGTACTGATAGCCAAGGGTAGCGTCTACATGCCAAAATGCTTGAATCTGACAAACTTGTTGAGGCCCTTCAAATCCAGGATGGGCCTCAGAGAGCCGTCATTTTTGGGGACCATGAAAAGATTGGAATAGTACCCCTGACCCTTTTCTTGAGGAGGCACCAGACAAATGACCCCTGATTCCAGCAGACATTGAACCGCAAAAGAAACCCTGGAGCTGACAGAGGGTTTAAAGACATCCGGGACCTGATGAATCTTGGGGGGCGGCCAGGCTGCAAACTCTATCTTGTAAGCGGAGGACACCACCTACTGAATCCACCGGTCTGAGACGTGGAGCCTCCAGATGTGAGCAAAGAGCCGAAGCCGTCCCCCCACCCGGATGGCATGAGGGGGTTTGGGCTTGGAACCCCAGGAGAGACCGGGACAACCACGGGATCTGCCATGGCCCCAAGAATCTATGCGCCTACCTGAGAAGAGGGAGCCACGACCTCCTCTGGTAGTACGAAGGGAGGTGAGGGAGACAGAGGTCCCCTGAAAGGGCTGGGGCTGCCTCCTATGCTGAGGCAGTCTACCATCCTTGGCTAAAACATCAAGACTTTCAACAAAGAGCCGCAGCCCCGCAAAGGGGAGCCCAGTGAGAGCCTTCTTAGCAGCAGCGCCAGCTGCCCACTGACGCAACCAAACAGAGCGGCGCATAGCCACCAAAAGAGCAGAGGCCCTACCGCCCAGCCTCACAGCATCATCCATGGCAGTAAGGATAAATGCAACAAAATCAGAGCAAAGCAAGAGGGCCCTATAATCCTCCCTCCTCCTACCAGCCATAGCGCCATCACAAAGACGCAGTTTCTTAAGGGCAATAGCTGTAATGGCAGCAGCACAGGCCGGGCGCAGTCCAGCCCCCACACAAGTAAAAGCATGGCAGGCCAGCTGATCCATGCAACGGTCCTCGCTGTCCCTCAGAGTGGTAGTGTCAGGGGAAGGCATGACCGAGGTATTGGACAGACCTAGCACGGGAGCGTCCACCTCAGGGGGACATGACCACCGGTTTACTAGATCAGCAGGAAAGGGATATCTCCTATCCAAGCCCTTGGGCACAGTGGGCAGCCTGTTAGGACGTTCCCACTCCTTAAGCACCATAGTAGTGAAATGTCCCTGCTCAGGGAACTCAAGACGCTGTTTATCAGGGCGAAAGAGCTCACCCTGCTTTCTCTTAGCCACCTCGGGGAGCAACGTGCAAAATTTCAAAAATGTGAGACAGCAGATTATCAGTGTCCTCAGGGTACCATGATTCCTCCCCGGACGCAGACCCAGGGTCACTATCGCAACCCTCCTGCTGGTCCCCAGAGGAGTCAGAGTCCTGGAACAGTTCCCCTTCCTCTAGGGAATAACGTTCACCAGTGGCATCAAACTCCTCTGTGGAGCGTGAGGGAGTGGAAGTAAGGTGCCGCTTCTTGCCAGAGGCCTTCCTAGGAACAGGCCTGGCAAGCTGCCTCTTAATGTTGGCCCCACGAAGTGCCAGATCAGACTGTGACCCCCTGCTATTATCTCCCTCACTGGGGGCCAATTGCAGGAGTGGGGGGGTAGGCAACCCCCGAAGGGGGCGCAGAGCTGGGAAGCGATGCAGGCAAACCAGTTTGGAGCGCAAGAACACTTTGGGCGCACGACACGCACACCTTGAGACTGTCACTCACAGGGGATACCCCACACATGGCACACAGCCGGGATTGCCCCGAATTACCCCAAGCACGCTATCCCCAGAAGCCTCCATATGGTGATTAACACAGGCGCAATAGGCCAGCACTGGGCAAAGGCTAATACAAAAGCCACCCGGGATGCCCTCAGAAGTCAGTAAAGGGGGGGATGAGGGGGAGGAAGGAGAAACCGGGAGAAACCACAGCCCATTGGTATCCCGCCTGATAGACATAAGTAAAAATGACACATGAGCATCCCGCAGCACATGCACCACAAGACCAATAGAAAAAACCCCAAGGGGGACTCACGGACCAAGGAAATCGCAGGATCACCAAGCCTTAGACCGCTGGGTGAAGCGACACACAGGAGGACATAGCACCGCAGCCAGAAAGGGAGAAAACCGGATGCGTAGCTAATCCAAAATGCCGCCGGCAGAGGTACCTCGAGGGGCGGGCCTCGGGGGGACGACGCGATACGCGTCATCCCCCAGCCCCGCCCCCTACAAAGAGCGCGAAAACGTGACCCGCCGGCGCCATGACTAAGCAAAAACGCCACAGGTTATAGCGCCACCCGCCGCGGAGCGCAGTACAAAGTGGCGCGGCGGCTAAAAAACACCAAAAACACACTGTAAACAGCAAAATACACCACAACTAGCACCACTCGCCACTACCACCCGCCCCCCCCGAACAAAAGTTAGAGAGGGGGGGGAGAGAGACGAAAGACAGCGGCGAGTATCCGGGCCAGGGGGAGGGGGGACCCCTGAAGGAAAGAAGGGGACGCCGTCCCCAAAACTCTCACCCCCTCAGAAGCCAGGACAGGAACTCCGCATCCCTAATAGGCTCACCATAAAGCCTATGGCCGGCTACCCTTTGTGGAACAGGGTCTGCGGCTTGGAGCAGCGCTCCTGGAGCACTTGACCCTAGTGCTCTTCTACCCTCACCCGATCTGTCAGCCAAGGCTGGGAGGCAGAGAGGGTCCAGAAACGGGTGGAACTAGACTTGCAGGGCCGCAGGCTTAGTTGCCCCGCTCACCTGCGCACAGAGAGAGAGCCATCTTCTATCTTCGCAGTTTCACTGCAGAGGAAACACTGGGAACTCTATGGTTAATCTTGTTTTTATAGGGGGCCGGGATATGCCACAGCTCTTCTGCAGTACACTGTGCCACCTTGTGGCGGAATAACCCGACTGTTATGAATACTGAAGCAGGCCATGCCATGCAATAAGAAAAATGGGTTTCCATCTGCTTTAAGTATTGGTCACAAGGGGTCATTCTCATCCTCAAATGAAGGTGTCCAGGAAATGGTATTAACCAGCTGTATGGGAGCATGTAGACACACACACACCAATCCTCCAGCCACCATCCCTTGGAAAGAGACCGCAATCTGCCAACAAAATGCCCCCGTACACAAACATCAATCTGCCAGCCACATCCTTACCTACACATATACAAACACACACACAAATCCACCAGCCAGAGCCCGACACAAATATCAAGTCGACAATATGACACACACATGAATCTGCAGCCACAACACAAACACATCAGTTCACCAGGCTCCAATGCAAACACACACACTCCTTGAGTCACCCCCCTTTTGTCCTCTACTCCAGCTTTATATTACTGGGTTCTGAGATTGGGTCCTGTGGCTTGCAGACATGGCCTTGCAGCCATTTATAGAGGGCTCGTACTAAGGCAGAGCCTGGCACGCCCCCTCCTCTTATCAGTGTACAGGGAGCAGGGTGCACTGTGATGAAGGTGGAGCTGGGCCCTCATCCACCAGTATGGCGGACAAGGACTTGAGAAATCTCCAGGTGCGTGCATCTTGGGGCCTGGTAGGTTTTTGAAAACCAGAGTTTAGATGAAGCAGCTGGAGACAAAAGGTACGTCGTTTTGGTCTGGACAGTCAGTGTTATTCTTACAATTTGAAAGTTCATCTAGCTCCCAGATCTAAAGTGGACCTCACTTGGCTTAACATACAAGTCATTGTCCAGACACACTCAAAAGTATTCACATTTTGTGATGCTGGCCATGTGACCTGCTGTTGAGCAAGCAGGATGTGTGTGGCACAGGGTCTGACAAGGTTGGCCAGTAAACCTATGCAGCCTATGCAATTTTGGGCGCTTTCAGAAGATGGGCATCTGTAATGAGAATCAGTAATCAAGTTGATTTGGATGCAGTGGACCTAAATGTTTAGTACAGAGGTAGGTATTGTTTCAGGTACACTAGTAAACCGTTTTTCTTGCTTCCTGTATTTTCCTTTATGGATGTCTTTTTTTGTAGTCCAAGTGATGCAAATCTCAGACTTTCCCCACTCCCCTCACAATATTCAGCCCAGTCTCAATCCCACGCAATATTGATTTAAGCAACACCTTTGAAGTTGTCGTCATCCTGCTGAACAAATACATTCTGGGTGTTGGGTCAGGGCTGTATTTAGGGTTCATGGTGCCCTAGGCACTATTTATGTTTCACCCCCCTTCCCGCCAACCAAGTAGTAGAGGTAGAGTGGGTCGAAGACCCAGTACAGGAGGCTACAACAGTGGAGTACATGGAGGATGCAGCAGGTCAGCAAAACTGGTGGAAACTGAAACAAAGTTGGCAGGGTTCAGCAGCGAGTGAGTGGAGATTAGACTAGAAAATGGAGAGTTTGTGGAGACTGGTGCCAAGTCGGAAGTGATGAGTATAAGAAAGCCAAACTAAATGCAGTGTTGAGGACAGGCTAACATACAGAGCCTCAAAATGACAGGCAGGGGGCATTGCGCAGCTTCCCATTATTTTTGTCTCCAGTTCTAGATTGGCAGTTCTGGTACCCCATGTGATTTCCTGGCCTTGCCCCACTTTCGTGGTTAGTCCATCTCCCCTGCTTGCGTTGGCACCCGTGATCAGGGGTGAAGCTGGCTCCTCTTATTTAGAAAAGACAAGTCATTCTAAACTGAGAAAGTGAGTTGTCTAACAAATTGACATTAACTCACACAGAAAAAAACACATAATAAAGTCTTACCCAAATAGACTGCAGAATAAAGCAAGCCTAAAGAAACTACAGAATAAATGGTATGCAGATATAAAGTCAGTAGCCAAACTAAATTTCCCACAATTAATAGGCATAGTACAGGAAGATCTACCTAAACCCCACAATTAATAATCAGAACTCCGCAACTGGCAGCCAGCCAATCAGTGCAGTACCAACCCAGGTCTCACAATGATTAGCCATTTAAGCAGCAATTCCACAGTAGCCACAGAGCATGAGGTGTGTGGCCATCTGGTCACCTGTATTCTCAGTGTGCCACACACCCCGCTTCACCTTTAATTCTTCACGATTGGGTTACTCACCGCCAGGTGACGCTGTTCCAGAGAGGAAGTCTTGTAACGAGCCCCCTTCCGGCCTATATATACCTGGTACCTCCCATTTATCATCAGTGTTTCACTCTCTGCATGACGACAAGACAAAAGAATGAAGTCTCCTGCTTGCAGGTAGCCGGTCTTACCCCGGCACCCCCTTTTGGTCTATTTCTGCCCAGCTTTGATTGTTTGTTACCTTTGTGGTTAAATGGAAGCCTCCCAGCTTAGGCTGCTCACTGGGCAATTGGTAGATGGCACTATAGGTGCCTAGGAGTTTATCTCCTCCGCTCGACCGCCTGTTTTGGGGGCAATGCGGCTATCCGGCATGGTGATCCGGATTTGGGATGCCCCTGTCCCGAGGTTCCCATTGGCCCCTTGCTCTCCCGTTACGGTCCCTTCTCCCTTCACTATGGGGGGGGGGGGGTGGAGGGATGTGTGTATGCATGTGTGTTTTTACTGTTATGTTTTTACTGCTGCTACTGCTGCTTTCGGGTGCCTTGGTGATTCAGCTTGGGAAGGTAAGCGGCCTCACCTCGTGTGGGGCCGTCTATTGCTTTTATTATGATTGATTTACATGATTGACAATTAATAGGCATAGTACAGGAAGATCTACCTAAACCCCACAATTAATAATCAGAACTCCGCAACTGGCAGCCAGCCAATCAGTGCAGTACCAACCCAGGTCTCACAATGATTAGCCATTTAAGCAGCAATTCCACAGTAGCCACAGAGCATGAGGTGTGTGGCCATCTGGTCACCTGTATTCTCAGTGTGCCACACACCCCGCTTCACCTTTAATTCTTCACGATTGGGTTACTCACCGCCAGGTGACGCTGTTCCAGAGAGGAAGTCTTGTAACGAGCCCCCTTCCGGCCTATATATACCTGGTACCTCCCATTTATCATCAGTGTTTCACTCTCTGCATGACGACAAGACAAAAGAATGAAGTCTCCTGCTTGCAGGTAGCCGGTCTTACCCCGGCACCCCCTTTTGGTCTATTTCTGCCCAGCTTTGATTGTTTGTTACCTTTGTGGTTAAATGGAAGCCTCCCAGCTTAGGCTGCTCACTGGGCAATTGGTAGATGGCACTATAGGTGCCTAGGAGTTTATCTCCTCCGCTCGACCGCCTGTTTTGGGGGCAATGCGGCTATCCGGCATGGTGATCCGGATTTGGGATGCCCCTGTCCCGAGGTTCCCATTGGCCCCTTGCTCTCCCGTTACGGTCCCTTCTCCCTTCACTATGGGGGGGGGGTGGAGGGATGTGTGTATGCATGTGTGTTTTTACTGTTATGTTTTTACTGCTGCTACTGCTGCTTTCGGGTGCCTTGGTGATTCAGCTTGGGAAGGTAAGCGGCCTCACCTCGTGTGGGGCCGTCTATTGCTTTTATTATGATTGATTTATATAAAAAAAAAAAAAAAAAAAAAAAAGGAAAAACAAAGGACAAGAGTTTGGCCTCTTTTAAGCACTCTGGTGCGTTTTTTATTATGTGTTATATTGTTGCATGAATGTTATACTACATGCTGCCATTTGTTTTCTGGGGATCTTACTGTTGGTTTTTTTTTTCCCCACAGATCCTGGGATTCCCTCAATGCAGTGGCTTCCCGGTTCTATTATACCTGGCTAGTCCTATTACTCTAAATTGGGACATATTTATATATTTATATATATATATATATATATATATATATATTGGAAAAAAATGTTTGAAAAAAAAAAATTTAAAAGGGGATCATTGTTATTATAAATTAAATCCTCCCTTCCGGGACATTAATATAAAGGGGCATCCCGGGTGGCTTATGCCTAAAACCCATGGTTGTGCGAATACCATAAATCACCATATGGAGGCTTCCGATAATACCGGAAATTGTTCTTCTGGGCCATCTAGGTTGTGTGGGGGCTGCGGGACTCCGCTCCCAGGCGATGATGTTATATTGTGCATTCCTTGTGCAAAGCAGAATATTGCGCGTCAGTCCGTCGCTCCGGCTGCTGGCTCCTCGCAACTTCCATCACCTCCTACCCCTCCCTCCCTGTTCCAGACCCCATGTGACATTGTCAAAGGTGGGGATTCGCAATCTGCACGTGTCTGCACGATTGTCCAACCTCGAGAAGATAGTTTCCGCTAATGCAGGGTCGAAGGCCACTGCGAAACGGAAACACCTTTTTCCTGTGCCTCCGGCTTCACAGGATGAGGTATGTGAGCCTGTGGATTGGTCCGATTACTCCCTGGACGAGGAGGGGGAATTCCTGGTGGAATCAGATGAGCCTGCAGATCAGCTTGAGGTTGATGCTATTGGCGATCTGGCTGCAGGGGTTTCCCTTGACACCCCCTCCATTCTGGCTCAAATGTTTGAAATTTTGAATTTAGATCCGCCTGAGGCTGTCACCCTGCCAAAGGGTGAGTTGTTTAATGTGCCTCAGCCGCATTTGGTATTTCCCAGACAACAACACTTTGAGAGGGTTGTGCTTAAGGAATGGGAACATCCCACGCGGTTAACTGGAATTCCTTCCAGTTGGGATAAACGTTATCCTTTTCCGCCAGAATTGGTGAAGCTTTGGTCGGTTCCCCCTGACGTCGATACCCCGGTGCTAGGGCTCTCTAGCACAGCTATGGTGCAGTCTTCTGAGACCACTGCCCTTAAGGATGGTGAGGATCTTCGGATTGACCAGTATGCTCGCCATGGTTTTATTAGTGCCGGATCGACGATGCGGCCGGTGTGTGCCTCGGCGCTTCTTCTATTGGCGGTCAGGTCTGTTATTCAGCATCTATGCGTGGATCTTGATCCCGCTTGTAATGAGTTTACTGCTCTTAAGCAGTGTGAGTCTTTTATTTCCTATGTTCTGACCGCTCAGGACGATGCGCTGGCTATGAGTAGCAGGACAGCGGCAATGCTGGTGGCTATTCGTCGGTCAGTATGGCTGCGCCAGTGGTCGGCGGACTCAGTTTCCAAAAGGGTGCTCACAGCACTTCCCTTTTTGGGCTTGCGACTGTTTGGTGATAAAATTGATTCCGTTGCAAAAGGTGGTAAAATGCCTCAACGCAAGAGGCCTCGTCGTCCCTTTCGGGGGGCAAGCACTGTTAGGCCTTCCTTTCGGGGATTCAGAGCGGGTAGGGGGGCTTCCTTTCCCGCTACCAGAGGTTCAGGTTGGACCCGGGGGAGGGGCCGTGGCCGTCCCACTCAGTCCTGGAGCACCAAGCCCAAGCCTGCTGGTAAGCCCGCTCAGCAATGAGGGGCTGCCCTCACCCGTGCGGGTGGGGGGACGATTGCGACACTTCTCCCAGGTTTGGGACCAGGAGGTTCCGGACAGAGGGATCCGGGAGGTGGTGTCGTCCGGTTACAAACTGGAATTCGGGTCTCGCCCCCCCTTCACGGTTCTTTCGGTCTCGGGTGCCCATCGATCCTTTGGCTGCACAGGGGCTCCTGGCGTCGGTAAAGAATCTGTTAGAAATGTCGGTCATCCGGCCGGTACCACGCTTAGAGATGGGCCTCGGTTTCTACTCCAATCGTCCCGTCCTGGACCTGAAATTACTCAACAAGTTCATCCGTGTTCGGAAGTTTCGCATGGAAACTTTGCGTACGGCCGTCGGTTCCCTTCGGCAGGGGGACTTCATGACGTCCATAGACATCAAGGATGCTTATCTTCATGTTCCCATCTGCCAGGCTCATCAACGTTTTCTTCGATTCGTGATGAAAGATCAGCATTTTCAATTCGTGGCACTTCCGTTTGGCCTTACCTCGGCTCCAAGAGTGTTCACCAAGGTGCTGGCAGGGGTGATGGCCATTTTCAGATCTCGGGGCATTCGTGTCGTACCTTATTTGGACGACCTTCTCATCATGGCTCCGTCACGCGATCAATCGGAGACAGACACCAGGTTGGTGGTCTCCACGCTGGAAAGCTTTGGTTGGGTGATCAACTTCCCCAAGTCCTCCCTCGCTCAGGCCAGGGTGGTGTCCTTTCTGGGGATGCAGTTGGACTCTCATCAACACAGAGTGTTTCTCCCCCAGTCCAAAATTCATCTGATTCAGGAGTTGGCTCGGGTCCTACTTTCCAATCCTCGGCCGTCCATCCGTCTGGGGATGAGGCTGGTAGGGTTGATGGTTGCCTCCTTTTTTTCTTCACGATTGGGTTACTCACCGCCAGGTGACGCTGTTCCAGAGAGGAAGTCTTGTAACGAGCCCCCTTCCGGCCTATATATACCTGGTACCTCCCATTTATCATCAGTGTTTCACTCTCTGCATGACGACAAGACAAAAGAATGAAGTCTCCTGCTTGCAGGTAGCCGGTCTTACCCCGGCACCCCCTTTTGGTCTATTTCTGCCCAGCTTTGATTGTTTGTTACCTTTGTGGTTAAATGGAAGCCTCCCAGCTTAGGCTGCTCACTGGGCAATTGGTAGATGGCACTATAGGTGCCTAGGAGTTTATCTCCTCCGCTCGACCGCCTGTTTTGGGGGCAATGCGGCTATCCGGCATGGTGATCCGGATTTGGGATGCCCCTGTCCCGAGGTTCCCATTGGCCCCTTGCTCTCCCGTTACGGTCCCTTCTCCCTTCACTATGGGGGGGGGGGGTGGAGGGATGTGTGTATGCATGTGTGTTTTTACTGTTATGTTTTTACTGCTGCTACTGCTGCTTTCGGGTGCCTTGGTGATTCAGCTTGGGAAGGTAAGCGGCCTCACCTCGTGTGGGGCCGTCTATTGCTTTTATTATGATTGATTTACATGATTGACAATTAATAGGCATAGTACAGGAAGATCTACCTAAACCCCACAATTAATAATCAGAACTCCGCAACTGGCAGCCAGCCAATCAGTGCAGTACCAACCCAGGTCTCACAATGATTAGCCATTTAAGCAGCAATTCCACAGTAGCCACAGAGCATGAGGTGTGTGGCCATCTGGTCACCTGTATTCTCAGTGTGCCACACACCCCGCTTCACCTTTAATTCTTCACGATTGGGTTACTCACCGCCAGGTGACGCTGTTCCAGAGAGGAAGTCTTGTAACGAGCCCCCTTCCGGCCTATATATACCTGGTACCTCCCATTTATCATCAGTGTTTCACTCTCTGCATGACGACAAGACAAAAGAATGAAGTCTCCTGCTTGCAGGTAGCCGGTCTTACCCCGGCACCCCCTTTTGGTCTATTTCTGCCCAGCTTTGATTGTTTGTTACCTTTGTGGTTAAATGGAAGCCTCCCAGCTTAGGCTGCTCACTGGGCAATTGGTAGATGGCACTATAGGTGCCTAGGAGTTTATCTCCTCCGCTCGACCGCCTGTTTTGGGGGCAATGCGGCTATCCGGCATGGTGATCCGGATTTGGGATGCCCCTGTCCCGAGGTTCCCATTGGCCCCTTGCTCTCCCGTTACGGTCCCTTCTCCCTTCACTATGGGGGGGGGGTGGAGGGATGTGTGTATGCATGTGTGTTTTTACTGTTATGTTTTTACTGCTGCTACTGCTGCTTTCGGGTGCCTTGGTGATTCAGCTTGGGAAGGTAAGCGGCCTCACCTCGTGTGGGGCCGTCTATTGCTTTTATTATGATTGATTTATATAAAAAAAAAAAAAAAAAAAAAAAAGGAAAAACAAAGGACAAGAGTTTGGCCTCTTTTAAGCACTCTGGTGCGTTTTTTATTATGTGTTATATTGTTGCATGAATGTTATACTACATGCTGCCATTTGTTTTCTGGGGATCTTACTGTTGGTTTTTTTTTTCCCCACAGATCCTGGGATTCCCTCAATGCAGTGGCTTCCCGGTTCTATTATACCTGGCTAGTCCTATTACTCTAAATTGGGACATATTTATATATTTATATATATATATATATATATATATATATATTGGAAAAAAATGTTTGAAAAAAAAAAATTTAAAAGGGGATCATTGTTATTATAAATTAAATCCTCCCTTCCGGGACATTAATATAAAGGGGCATCCCGGGTGGCTTATGCCTAAAACCCATGGTTGTGCGAATACCATAAATCACCATATGGAGGCTTCCGATAATACCGGAAATTGTTCTTCTGGGCCATCTAGGTTGTGTGGGGGCTGCGGGACTCCGCTCCCAGGCGATGATGTTATATTGTGCATTCCTTGTGCAAAGCAGAATATTGCGCGTCAGTCCGTCGCTCCGGCTGCTGGCTCCTCGCAACTTCCATCACCTCCTACCCCTCCCTCCCTGTTCCAGACCCCATGTGACATTGTCAAAGGTGGGGATTCGCAATCTGCACGTGTCTGCACGATTGTCCAACCTCGAGAAGATAGTTTCCGCTAATGCAGGGTCGAAGGCCACTGCGAAACGGAAACACCTTTTTCCTGTGCCTCCGGCTTCACAGGATGAGGTATGTGAGCCTGTGGATTGGTCCGATTACTCCCTGGACGAGGAGGGGGAATTCCTGGTGGAATCAGATGAGCCTGCAGATCAGCTTGAGGTTGATGCTATTGGCGATCTGGCTGCAGGGGTTTCCCTTGACACCCCCTCCATTCTGGCTCAAATGTTTGAAATTTTGAATTTAGATCCGCCTGAGGCTGTCACCCTGCCAAAGGGTGAGTTGTTTAATGTGCCTCAGCCGCATTTGGTATTTCCCAGACAACAACACTTTGAGAGGGTTGTGCTTAAGGAATGGGAACATCCCACGCGGTTAACTGGAATTCCTTCCAGTTGGGATAAACGTTATCCTTTTCCGCCAGAATTGGTGAAGCTTTGGTCGGTTCCCCCTGACGTCGATACCCCGGTGCTAGGGCTCTCTAGCACAGCTATGGTGCAGTCTTCTGAGACCACTGCCCTTAAGGATGGTGAGGATCTTCGGATTGACCAGTATGCTCGCCATGGTTTTATTAGTGCCGGATCGACGATGCGGCCGGTGTGTGCCTCGGCGCTTCTTCTATTGGCGGTCAGGTCTGTTATTCAGCATCTATGCGTGGATCTTGATCCCGCTTGTAATGAGTTTACTGCTCTTAAGCAGTGTGAGTCTTTTATTTCCTATGTTCTGACCGCTCAGGACGATGCGCTGGCTATGAGTAGCAGGACAGCGGCAATGCTGGTGGCTATTCGTCGGTCAGTATGGCTGCGCCAGTGGTCGGCGGACTCAGTTTCCAAAAGGGTGCTCACAGCACTTCCCTTTTTGGGCTTGCGACTGTTTGGTGATAAAATTGATTCCGTTGCAAAAGGTGGTAAAATGCCTCAACGCAAGAGGCCTCGTCGTCCCTTTCGGGGGGCAAGCACTGTTAGGCCTTCCTTTCGGGGATTCAGAGCGGGTAGGGGGGCTTCCTTTCCCGCTACCAGAGGTTCAGGTTGGACCCGGGGGAGGGGCCGTGGCCGTCCCACTCAGTCCTGGAGCACCAAGCCCAAGCCTGCTGGTAAGCCCGCTCAGCAATGAGGGGCTGCCCTCACCCGTGCGGGTGGGGGGACGATTGCGACACTTCTCCCAGGTTTGGGACCAGGAGGTTCCGGACAGAGGGATCCGGGAGGTGGTGTCGTCCGGTTACAAACTGGAATTCGGGTCTCGCCCCCCCTTCACGGTTCTTTCGGTCTCGGGTGCCCATCGATCCTTTGGCTGCACAGGGGCTCCTGGCGTCGGTAAAGAATCTGTTAGAAATGTCGGTCATCCGGCCGGTACCACGCTTAGAGATGGGCCTCGGTTTCTACTCCAATCGTCCCGTCCTGGACCTGAAATTACTCAACAAGTTCATCCGTGTTCGGAAGTTTCGCATGGAAACTTTGCGTACGGCCGTCGGTTCCCTTCGGCAGGGGGACTTCATGACGTCCATAGACATCAAGGATGCTTATCTTCATGTTCCCATCTGCCAGGCTCATCAACGTTTTCTTCGATTCGTGATGAAAGATCAGCATTTTCAATTCGTGGCACTTCCGTTTGGCCTTACCTCGGCTCCAAGAGTGTTCACCAAGGTGCTGGCAGGGGTGATGGCCATTTTCAGATCTCGGGGCATTCGTGTCGTACCTTATTTGGACGACCTTCTCATCATGGCTCCGTCACGCGATCAATCGGAGACAGACACCAGGTTGGTGGTCTCCACGCTGGAAAGCTTTGGTTGGGTGATCAACTTCCCCAAGTCCTCCCTCGCTCCGGCCAGGGTGGTGTCCTTTCTGGGGATGCAGTTGGACTCTCATCAACACAGAGTGTTTCTCCCCCAGTCCAAAATTCATCTGATTCAGGAGTTGGCTCGGGTCCTACTTTCCAATCCTCGGCCGTCCATCCGTCTGGGGATGAGGCTGGTAGGGTTGATGGTTGCCTCCTTCGAGGCAGTTCCTTTTGCTCAATTTCACACGAGGACGCTTCAGCTTTATCTGTTGGCGTCCTGGAACCGGCAGCCTCGTTCGCTGGATCAGCCCTTCCAGTTGTCCTCCCGGGTCCGGCAGTCCCTCCAGTGGTGGTTGGTCTCGGCCAATCTCGTGAAGGGCAGGTCTTTCCTGACCCCTCTTTGGGAGATTGTCACCACGGACGCCAGCCTTTCGGGATGGGGTGGTTTCTGGAAGGAGCTTTAGTTCCAGGGGCAGTGGGGACCTCAGGAGGCCCACTTACCCATCAATGTTCTGGAACTGAGAGCCATCCGTCGGGTTCTTGCTCTCCTGACTCAACACGTTCTGGGCCTTCCGGTCCAGGTGCGTTCAGACAATCGAACAGCGGTTGCTTACATCAATCATCAGGGAGGGACTCGCAGTCTGGGTGCTCTCAGAGAGGTGTCCCTGATCCTGTCCTGGGCGGAGGCCCATGTTCCTTGTCTCTCGGCGGTGTACATTCCAGGAGTGGAGAACCAGGAAGCGGACCGGTTGAGCAGGGGCTCTCCCCGTCTGGGAGAATGGGCTCTCCATCCTCAGGTTTTTCTCTCACTGTGTCTCCGATGGGGGACACCGGAGGTGGACCTGTTTGCCTCTTGTCACAATCACAGGCTCCCGAACTTCATGTCGCTCTCCCAGGATCCTCTGGCTCTGGCAGTGGACGCCATGTCCCTGAGCTGGGGGGATCTAGGTTTTCTATACCTGTTTCCTCCGATACCCATGCTGGGCAGGGTGGTTCGGAAGTTGGCTCTGGAAAGGGTGTCCGCCATTCTCGTGGCCCCAAAGTGGCCAAGGCGAGTGTGGTTCGCAGACATCGTTCGTCTGGCAGTGGACCAGTTCGTTCTGCCTCTTCGGCCCAATCTGCTCACTCAGGGTCGGTTGTGTTACCCCAATTTACCAGCGCTGGGTTTGACGGCCTGGCTGCTGAAACCTCCATCCTGAAGGAGGAGGGTCTTTCTGACTCAGTCGTCAAGACTCTGATCATTGCCCGGAAGAGGTCTTCTTCTATCATCTACTATAGGACTTGGAAAGCCTATATCGCTTGGTGTGAGATTAGATCTTTTCCTCGTAGGGTCTTTTCGGTCTCCAGGATTCTGGAGTTTTTACAATCTGGCCTAGACTCTGGTCTTCAGCTAAGTACGTTGAAAGGGCAAGTTTCTGCCTTATCTATCTTTTTTCAGAAGTGTTTTGCGCTTCATCCTTTAGTTAAAACTTTTTTCCAGGGGGTTACGCATGTGCGGCCCCCCAGGAAACCATTACTCCCTGTTTGGGATTTGAATTTGGTTCTTTCTGCTCTTCAGGCTCCTCCTTTTGAGCCTTTGCAAGATATTGCTTTGTCTACCCTGACTCAGAAGATTGTCTTCTTGGTAGCTATCACTTCGGTCCGGCGTGTCTCGGAGTTGGCGGCCTTGTCTATCCAGGCGCCTTACTTTGAGAGGCATCAGGATAAAGTGGTCTTTCGGTTCAAACCAGACTTTCTTCCTAAGGTTGTTTCTGCTTTTCATTTGAACCAAGATATTGTTCTTCCCTCCTTGTGTCCTAATCCTAAGAATGACAAAGAGAGGGTTTTGCATTGTTTGGATGTAGTACGCTGTGTTAAGTACTATTTGATTATTACGTCTCCTTTTTGTAAGACGGATGCCTTTTTTGTTGTGCCCTGTGGGCCTAAGAAGGGTTTGGCACCGGCCAAATCTTCCATTAGCAAATGGATACGTCAGGCCGTTATTGCGGCCTATTCTGCTAAGGGGAAAGTTCCCCCATTTCGTATCACTGCTCATTCTACTCGCGCCGTTGGAGCGTCTTGGGCTTTTCAGCACCAAGCTTCTGTTGAACAAGTTTGTAAGGCCGCCACTTGGTCTTCTGTTCATAGTTTTTCTAAGTTTTACAAGGTTGATGTGCGGGCCTCAGCGGATGCTGTTTTTGGCCGCAAAGTTCTGCAGACTGCAGTCATTTCAGTTATGCTTCACCTGGCCTTTGGATACCCATCCCTTGTGGACACTGCTTTTGGATGTCCCAATCGTGAAGAATTAAAGGTGAAGCGGGGTGTGTGGCACACTGAGAATAATACCATTTTGTGAGTACTCACCTGAAAAATGGATATTGTCAGTGTGCCACACACCCCGCTTCACTCCCGCCCTTTTCGATATCCCGAATCCTTCATATGGTGAAGCTTTTATTTATTTTGAGGTTACCTTTAAGATTACTGGTACCTTGTCTTTCTGCTTTTTAAATCACTGGTGATAAATGGGAGGTACCAGGTATATATAGGCCGGAAGGGGGCTCGTTACAAGACTTCCTCTCTGCAACAGCGTCACCTGGCGGTGAGTAACCCAATCGTGAAGAATTAAAGGTGAAGCGGGGTGTGTGGCACACTGACAATATCCATTTTTCAGGTGAGTACTCACAAAATGGTATTTTTATTTTTAAAATGAATCAAATACCGACCCAGCTGGCTCTGGCCTCTAAAAGACTCCAGGGCCAGCAGACTAAGGGCCCCTGGGGCATTCCGATTCAGGATGCCCCACTGCGTGAATCCCCGCAATGACCTGCCAACCCCTTACCTTTCAGCCCGTCCCTCGCTGCAATTGAGTGCCACATCCCTGCGGCGAAGTGCGCTCCTGCACCCAGACCAGGAGCACGCATATTAAACAGGGAAGCTAGGGATGCTGATGCACAGTCCAAAACAATGGCATTAGTATGTACAGCTGATTGGACAAGAGATGTACATGGGAACAGCAGAAGGGCGATTTTAGGGGGCAATGGGGGGTTTCACACAGTTTGGCTGGGCTTCCATTAATATGTGCAGCCAGAGAAGCTGATTGGAAGAGAGTTGTGCCAGCACTGTGGGAACACGAGCAAGGTATGTATTACAAGTGATTGGCAGGTTTTACATAGTGGCACATCCCAAATTGCGATGCCCCAAAACCACGGGTCTACTTTAAAGTGAGGTTTTGTTCCATGCCAGAATCGGGATGCCCCGCAGTGTGAAACCACCCAGTTCACCCACTCCAACTCACCTGTCCACGCTCCAAAGGCACATGTGTGGGCTCTTGTTCAATGATGGCCATATGCCGTGACTACGCCATTCAGCAGGTGGCTCCCATAGATATGGATAGATCTGAATGGCTGGGACGGGAGCGCATTCATGATTCAGGGGATGCAGGGGGTGTGCACATTTCAATTAAACCAATGGGAGCAGTCTGCTGAATGACATAGTCAGGCCGGCGGCTCTCATTGGACGAGAGCCCATGCATGTGCCGTTGGAGCATAGAGTTGTAGTGGCCGAACTAGGGAAAAAATTCTAGCAGCTGACCCCAGGCTGGCCACTGGTGGGTTTTGTTATGCTTTAAAGTGGACCAAAACCTAGAATTTTGACTTTTGGGTCCCTTCCCCCAAGGCATCCCGCTATGTGAAACCCCCAGGTTGCCCAAACTAACTCACCTTTCCCTGGTCCAATCAGCGGCTGCATCCCTCTGGCAGGGTCCTGCTGGCAGCCGGCATAGAGAACGCGACTACAGCCCACATGACCGGCCGGCGGCAATCGCGGGACTCCTTTCCTGGAGCTGGCTCATTAGAAAGGTGAGTATTCTATGTGTCCTGTGCATTTAGGTACGAGGGGGCTCCAGCGTTCTGGATGCCCCCTCGAGCTTCTTTGTAACGGCAAAGAGCCGGACCAACACCCGTTAATGTAATAACGGGTGTTGGTCCGGTTTAAGTTTAAAAGTGAAAAAAAACACTTTAGGCCTGTTTTTAAACATTGGAGCTGGACAAGCGCATCCCTGTAGAGGAGACACGCTCCTGCACCTAACTATTTAGATAGGTTGGGGAGGAAGTGCTTACTAGACTAGAGGGAAACCGGGGATGCGGCCAGCTGGCTTTTCATGTCAGCCGGCATTCTCAAGATCAGCTGTGTGCCAAGATTGAGTCCCCCTGCGTTCACTGGCGAGACCACTGCACCTATCCAGGCCACACACACTCCATTCGCTTCAAAGGCTCACTATATTGTGTCTGGTTAAAGTAGACCAAAACCTACGCTGATCGATTCTCGGGAAGATCGATTCCCTCCCCTCTGGGGTTTTGGTGCACTTTAAGAAAGAAAAAGCATTATAAAACACAAATAGTTCCCCACTACATGTGAAATGTGTCTAAATCTATTTCTAAACACACACAGGACACAGTTTATGTGCCATTTATCTACCTGTGCACTTTACTTCTGTTCAACAAAGAGCCTTTTAGCATAATCCAATGGCCAGAAACAAAACACTTGATATTGTGTGAAATAGTGGTGTTATCAGCGATTATTCCAATAGGCCAGTGACTGCTCTTTAGAGCACATGTGCACTGCCAGAGGGGAAGCCCTAATGCTGCTCACTAGCTTACCTACTCCAGTGCCACAACTTCCCTTAGCTGGAAGCAGTGATTTTAGCATGTAACATTGTGCTGCTCCAGCTTCCCATCCCCCATCTGAGGGAAAGTGCCACTGAAACAGGTAAGTAACAGAGAGGTGAGGGAGGAGCGGAAGCATTGCCACAAATGGAGAGACCTCCCCTCAACAGGGGAAAGTTCACTTTATTTGGCTTCCTGGTTAGAAAATCAGTTTAATAGGAATTAGATCTACAATAGAAGAACAGTATGTGACACAAGTGTCTTTATCTTTGGCCACCGGATTATGAGCCTGCCCACCAACGCCAAGGTAGACTCATTTTCGGGCAGGTCCTACACTACACTACAGTGGCCTATCCTAACTAATGCTAGCTATCGTGAGCTCTACTTTACTAGTGCTGGATGTAGGTGTAGTGTTCCAAATCTACCTAGATGTTCTAACCTATGTGTGTGCCATCTACCCTACCTCTACGGTCATGGTCATCAGTCAGGTCTGCGTCACTCTACAAGTGTCAGTAGGTGTGTCAGGGTGAGTCTGGATGGTGTCAGTGTATAAGTGTTAGTGTGTGTGTGTGTGGCAGTGGCAGTATGGACAAAGACAACACAGGACAAGTACAAACACATACGCACCGATGGCCAGGTGCTGGTGGTGACAGGGGCAGATGACCGGGCCGGAGGAGACATGGAGGCAGCTGGAGGCAGATGTTGGCCGGAGGAGACATGGAGGCAGCTGGAGGCAGATGTTGGCTGGAGGCAGATGTTGGCCGGAGGAGACATGGAGGCAGCTGGAGGCAGATGTTGGCCGGAGGAGACATGGAGGCAGCTGGAGGCAGATGTTGGCTGGAGGCAGATGTTGGCCGGAGGAGACATGGAGGCAGCTGGAGGCAGATGTTGGCTGGAGGCAGATGTTGCCGGAGGAGACATGGAGGCAGCTGGAGGCAGATGTTGGCCGATGGAGACATGGAGGCAGCTGGAGGCAGATGTTGGTTTCAGGCAGACTGGCGAGATGACGCTAAAGGATACCTGGAATACACTCACCTTACTTAACATAACCCTAATGACACAACGACTAATGTTGTTATTTTTATTAATACTATATAAATATAATATACTATAAATGCAATAAATATATACTACTTATCATTAATACAATATATTCATAATGATAATTTCACCATTCCTGGAGGTGGAATCAGGACACCGTGTTCACTTTAGGACCCGGATGGGACGGAAATCTGGAACGGCATAAAAGAAAGGTGAATAAAAAAACTGTTTGGTGTTACCAGCCATGGTAAGATGACCTACCATGTGTTCAAGTGCACAATTTACGGCACAGTGGGCACTTGTAGCTGTGCTGGAGGCTGTCGCAGAGGCACTTCTTGTGGAAGATGTGCCGACAGCCTAGGAATCGTGCAGTTTGAAGTCCACGAGGCAGATGGAACAGCGTGTACGGCATGTCTCGGGAATCATCTCTTAGAATGCATCATCTATTAGAATGCAGTTGTCCAAAACAATATATTGGTGAAACTAAAAATGCCGGAAAAATAAGGATACAGGGTCACCTCTCCCATATCAAGTTGGCCAAAATAGATAGGGAAGCAGGCAAGACTTTAACAACAGTCGCAGCCCATTTTATGGACAAGCATGATGGAAGCACAGATGATCTAGAAGTGACATTTGTTGAAAAGGTAAGTTTGGGGGGAAGGGGGGGGGCAATATTAAGAGGAAACTTGAACAAAAGGAGCTAGAGTGGATTTTTAAAATGAACACTAGGGCACCGTTTGGTTTAAACAAAGATTTTTCATTTATTTCATTTTTGGGCAGGGATTAAATTATATTGTATTATTTTAACACATATACATTTTGTGACATATATATTATCTTTCTTTTTTTTAATGCATTGGTATTCATATTTGTTCATTCACATGTTTTTTTGTGTGTTATTTTTTAGGTAGTTTTGCACCATATGACAATGCTTCTTGCAACCACGGAATGTAGAGTGCCGTCAGTCCCCTCCAACCTCCCCTGGGGAAGAATATAGAGTGGAACATATGGAATAAAGTGGAAAAAATATATTCCTGTGCCTTTGGAATACAAAACATAGCCACATCATGTTTCAGAAACATTCCATAGAACCGTCAAGAAGAGAAAAATAGTGCAGTAAAATATGTGTATACTTTATACCATTAATTCATAACCTGTATATATATATATATATATATATATATATATATATATATATATATATGTAATTAGGAAACCTTTTTAACATGTCTTCCTTTTTCCTTAAAATATGGATCTTTTTAATAGACATTAGTAATGAATAGCAGCCTGTATGATCGTAGGATTGGTTTGAGAATACATCACATGAATTAGTTATATTTTATATTATTTATATCCTGTATATATTTAAGTAAATGAAGCACCAGTGCACTTTTTTGTAATTGTAATTGTATTTGCATCAGTATGTAAAAACGCCCTCTGGACTTACAGGTCCCCTTAGAGCTGACGGAGGTGCCGAGGGGCAGGCGCGTGAGCTCACGGCATGTGAGCGCCTTCTACTGCAGGGGTGAGCGCTCGCATGCCGGTTGTCTGCGCATGCGCTGGCCCTACGTCACCTCAGGGTCATGCGTTCCAACCTGGAGGAAGCAGGAAGCCAAGGCCACGTAGCCCTTGCGATGCCATTACAGGACCGGGGGATTATAAGGTGAGTGATAGACATATCAAAACTACCATCCTGATGAAGTGGTGGGGTCTCCACCACGCAACGTGTCGTGGGTGTATTTGTTGAAGCACGGCTCTGACAACTATCGGGTGATGTACTGATGCTGTATATTAGTTCCCGGGATACTGACTCTCACAGCATTATTAATTGTTTGCAATATTTTTTGGTACTATTTATTGTAGGTATCTTGTATGAGATATATTAAGTATAGCACTGGTCACTTTATATTGGCACTGGGGCACTTTTTGAAAAAGGTATTTTGTACAGCACTGTCACCTTTATGATAATTAGGCACTAAATAGCATATAGAAACAATTTTTTGAATCATATACTTGTACAGATATAAAATTGTTAAAAATAGGGGACAGTTTTATTATCCTTGAATATACTTCAGCATTAGATTAAATGTTTGTGATATATGTTTGTAGTGTACAGCATGTGCTTAATTTAAATAAAATATAGATACTTAATATAACATTTTTAGTGTGCAGAATATTCTATTGGGCAAAATTTTTGTGGTGGATTGTCTGGTAACCCACACATAGCTTTTCATATTCAGTGTAAACATCCTTTTATCAAAGGTGTATTTTGCCCTTGCCAGCACCTTCCAAATTAAAATTCAGCAGTGCGGGCTCCTTCTCTCTTTTTTTGTTAGATATTTACTTACTACATATCATTCTGTGCAGGGCCGGCTCTAGAACCCGGCAAGGTAGGTCAGCTACCGAGGGCCCACGATCGGGGGGGGCATACTGACAGGCAGCACAGCCAATGATCAAGGCTGTCTATGCCTCGCATTGAAGCCGGCCCAGCCATGGACGCCGGTTGGCTGTGCTGGAATGGTGGGCGAGACCAGGGCGAAACACCTTTATGGCCACTGCAGGGGGTGCCAGTGACAGGGTATCGGTGTGAGGGGCTGTTTACTCACAAAGCACCATCTCCCACACTTGTTTCCCTGGCCTCTGCGAGACTCAGAATAATGATATAGGCAGGGCCGTATTTGGTGTTCATGGTGCCCCAGGCACTTTAAGTGCTGGCTCCCCCTTTTTATAAGTTAGGTCACGGCGCATACAAAAAAAAGTGTGTAGGGGAAAGGGTGCAAGGGCTAGATGCAGAGAGGAGGGCACAAAGGGGGAAATGCAGAGAAGCAGACAAGCATGTGCCATCTTTTACTGCATTCTGACATACAGAAATCACATGACCACACCAGTAGAGGGGAGATGCTCTGGTCTGTGTTTAACCCATTGCCCCACCTTTTCACACAAATACACTCTGCATCCTTCTGTGGCTGGGGGGGGGGTGTTTGTTAGGGGGCATTAATTTTCTGGCTATGGGATTTTTAATTTCTTTTCTTTACTACAGTAGTAAGGGCAGTGTCCTCCCCCCTTCCAGATTGCCACCCTAGGCACGTGCCTAATTGTAAATACAGCCCTGTGTTGGGTACATACCTACACAATCCCCTCGATTCAAAGAGGAAAAGTTAATTGATTTCGTATCGAAAATCGTAAGTTTGGGTGGGTGTTAGTCATTTTTTCCTGTTTTTTTGGCCATTTCCGACTCGCACGAGCCTACGTACGAATGCGTATATGCTCTTACGATCAGCGGAAGTTCGTTCCTAAATTTTAGGATCAAAACGTAAAACTTAGGATCAAATCCTAAAACTTACGATCAAAACGTAAAACTTAGGATAATTGGATGTGTTTAGGTGTGATTCAGAGAAACCTCTAAACGCGTTTTAAAAGAAAGCCACAGCCGACACCTTTTAGCAGCCGGATTGCTGTTCGTGAACAGGTTTTTTGGCTATGTGGAGGAGTCTGCGCGTCTTGTGCTCCAATGAACTGCATGTATCAGCATGGCCGAGGCCATTAATTGTATGGCAATGCATGCCTGATTTAATACATTTCATGTATGCCTTATAAAATCATTTTAATGTGGACCTTAATTAGTCCTTTGCATGTAAACCTTTATTTTGCAATATATTTGCGTTAATTAAAGAAACTTATGTCCTTTGTTATTTATTTTAAAATTGATGTACTAGAATAATATTTTTAGATAGCATTTATTGGTGTAGTTGTTTACCTTTGCTTTGTTTAATTATTTAAGCACATCTTTGGTCAGATGCATCACACTTACTGAGGAGAGGAGAGCGGGATAAAGTGCAGGATGTGGGTTACTGCTGTATTTTGCCCCCAGAGCTGGGGGCACGGACAGTCACAAGGCCCTTTCTGTTTGCAGGCTGCCCGATAATACCTGAGCCGCCATCTTGGCTGTTTCGAGGCTCATAACATGCAGAAGTTGCTGGGTGTTTTTTAATATTTGAGAGCAATCTGTATGTAGAGGGTGTGGGTAACCACACCCAAAATTTAAAGTTGTACCATTTGAAGCCAAAATATTAAAATTAAATCCACAAGTAAAAAATGCAAGTTAAGTAAAAATTAAACAAAGTAAGATTTACTTATGCAAATGCATTCATTAATGGTTGGTTACTACAAAATGAATGAAATAAAGAAAAATAAAAGAACAAATATTTAGAATGCACTTTAATGAGGTAAGTTTGTAGTGCGGAGCCGCAAGATCAGAAGGATTTACGTCCAGACAAAAAAGGAAAAAGGGCAAAACCAATGTTGCAACCTGAGAAATGAAACGGAAAAATCAGGATGGAAACTGACATAGGTCTGATTCCCGAACTGCCATACGAACGGACGTATATTTTAGGATAGAAACGTATTTGCTTATAGAATCACTCGCAAGTTCATACGAACGCACGAGCGGACGTGAAAAATAGGATGATCGTGACCCAAATCCAAGCTGTTACATGTTTCTTTGAATCAACCCAAATGTCTGTTTCATCACCTACATTAGCCTAGAACTTTGGTTTTTGATCACTGTCAAAATAATAATGGGTAAAAGTAGTAATAGCTTAAAATAGTAATAGTAAAAACTCCACGGACTGTGATGGTGCCTTATAAATAAATAATAATAATAATAATAGGTTACTGCTAAATGAATCCTTTGCATTTCTGGGTGTAGACACAGCAATGGAAGCAGTTTACCCAGCTGATATCTGTGGATTATAAATATCTAATCATTAACTATCATTTTCTAAATATCTTGGAATATTTGGAAGATCCAAAAGGGATTATTTGTTCCAGCAGACTTCTCCCTTTTACTGCCATCCTACCTAGAAATGGCAGTCACTGTTGCCAAGCAATTAAGAATTTGCACTATATATATTTAACTATGATTTTTGTGGAGATTTCCAGGAAATGTATATATTATTTATTCAGCAGAGTTTGGGCTTTAGCAGTAAATATCTTGGTTGTAATTTTTTCAGTGCTTTCTAAATATTTTATGTAGTTTTTTTAAGAAACCTCTTATGGGACTCCATAGAGACTCCACACATTCTTTTTCATTTTTAAGTTTTAAAGCTAAATTTTCAAACGCTCCAGCAGAACCAGCCCACGGCCCTAAAGGGTACCAGCACAAATAGCCCACACAAGCACTGGGCTTTTCTGCAACCCCCTGGCCAGGGATGCAGGTAATTATGAGCAGGTTTTGGCAACTCACCCGCTTCTTGGCCCCTCCTGACTGTTGAACTTACCAGTTCACAAAGGGTTAAGTGAAAAAAATCACACACAATATTAATTCATTCATTAATTCATTCAATCAATGTTCTCTGTCTGGCTGAAGACCCCGGCCCGATGATCGAAGGCCTGAAACCTGGACGGAGGTGATCTTTTTTTTTTTTTTGTTTTGTTTTTGTTTACTCTATAAGGGGGAAGTGAAGCCATGTAAAATTGACAGGGCTGACAGTTAACAGTTGGAGATGCAACTACGTAAATTTCACGTGGCTGGCAGTTAAAGAATTAAAAAGGAAAGTGTAGATAATACAAAAAGTAACTGCATTCCAATGCTCCCGCAATCCTGTCCCTCATTCTTCCTCCTTCCCCTTCCTTCCTTCCTTCCTCCTCCCCCCCTCCCCTTCCCTCCCCCCCTTCCCCCTCTTGTTTCTTCCTTCCCAGCATGTCCTTGCTGTTCTGCGTCTTCCGGCCGTCCGACCCCTTCCCTCTGCCCTCTGGATCTCCGCCTCCCCTGGGAATGGGAACGTATGCTGGATCTTGTTGTAAGTGGTCCGTCTCTGTCTCCTTTTGGTCGGTAGGTCTGAAATAGAGGAGACTGGGAGACCTGGGGCGTGAGACCCACGACCGAAACATCACATAGAGGGTCAACCAGAGTGTGAGCTGGATCGTATTTGTGGGGGTTGGTTGGGATGCTGGGGGGTGGAACGGAAGTGCCCATTGCTTATGATGTATCATTGTTCTATATGCACATGTGGACGTAGAAGGCGACATGTATTGATTTTCTGTCCTTTTGTATTACTGTTCTGTACTGTTTCTGTACTGTTTCCCTTACACAATGTAAACTGAATAAAAAGATATTGAACTAAAAAGTAACTGCAGCTACCACACTGCTCTCAGACTAGATCACGTGTAGTCCTGGGGGCTGTAGCGCTGTTGTTTAGGAGCTGGCAGCTGAGAAACTGAGAGCATGCTACCAACTGGCCCATGAGGCACTTAAAGGCGTATGTGACCAATTTGGGTCTTTTATAGGGAAAGGGCATTTCCCTGAACAATTTTTAGGAGTCCAACTCCAATGAATCAGTTTAAAATAAATACAATTTGATTGGGTTACTTATATCACATATACAGACATTATTTAAAATCAACATTTAATCAATCCTAATGACAGATAAAAGAATGGTTTAAATCCGCATTAATGATCCTAGATTGACAGATCTTATTTGCCCAGTGATTAATTTCACTCCACTTACTGGGGCTTTTTCAGACTGATCCTGGATCACAATTTCATGTGCAAAAAATGTAATCTGTAAATAAAGCATAATGTATCACTTACAGTTTAGGTCCACTTGAATGATGTGTGCCATAATATACTATAATTATTTTTTCCTACCTGGTTTTCTATTACATAGAGTTAGATGCACCATGTTATGAAAAGCTGGGATTCTGGCATCTAAAATGTGAAATGTGCAATTAATTAATTTTAAACGGATTTATTGGCATTGGAAACCTAAAAGTTGTTCAGGGATCTGCCCTTTCCCTATAAAAGACCCAAATTAGTCACGTATTACCCATTTTAGACCAGATCGATGTTGCACTGTGTGTACCAATTGGTAATGCCCTAAACAACCCCCCTCCCCCTAAAACCCTGGTTTTCTTACCTGATCCCCACTCCACCAGTGAAACCAGGCCCCACAGTTGGCAGTAGCCGGTAAACTCTGACCTTGAATACTAGGTTCAGTTTTGGAAACCTGTGTCTCCCCACAAGGACTAAGTGGGAAAGAGTGGGCCAGGGGCTTCAGTGTTGAGTCAACATGCGGACAGTGTCTTTTAGTAACTATGAGTGATATGAAAAGAGCAAAACTGGAATTGGAGGTGGTAGAGGGTGAAAGACGTGTACCAGAGGGAAGGGGGGGGGGATGAAATAAAGCAGTAATGCACCCCGATGGGCACATACCAGAATAGATGGTCAGCAATCACCAGACAGTACCTGCCCAAGCTTGGTGTGTGTGTGCAGGATGTTTGTGGCTCTGAGAGGACAATAAATCTTTTCTCTCTATTTGAGTGCAAGCACCTATCCCGCTTGCAAGGTGCAGATCAGTACACACAGGGATGGATTACGAGGGGGGCAAGGGGTGCACGCCCTGGGGCCTCCACCAACTATTGTGTTATGGTCTGGTCCAAGAGACTTTTCAGTCTTTGGTCTAATGGGCAGCGGGGCCAGCAACAAAACGGCAGCAGAGGGGACCACAGGGCAGGATGGGGAGCTATTATACTGCCCAGGGGTGTAGCATGGGGGGCAGGGGGGCAGCCGACCAGGGCGCTGAGTTGATCCGGGGGTTAGATACAGTGGGACGTCCTAATTCTTATAAACTCTAGGCCAGATGGTTTCTCCTCTTTAAAGTGGACCCAAACCCTGTCCACCTGGCTCGAGAAACCCCCCAGAATTACTGCAAATTTCTCATTACTATGCCTAGGTTTACCTACCCCCTCCTTCCATGCTTCAGCAATATCCAGCTTTTTAACACTTACCCAATCCTAAGATTAGGCTCCCCCACCATCCGCATGCACTCCTTCAATTGCAATGTATGAAGTGAGCAGTTCATGTCACAGGTGGATGGGTGGAATCCTCTGGCACATGAACATTGTGGTACCTGACAGGTGTTTTGGAGGCGTATTCTGCCAGATGTTGCTGAAGCAGCCGGTGAGAAGACGTGAGTTTTTTTGCATTTTTTACCCACCAGCAGCCGGCCTAGAATCTAAAAGACGTCCATTGCCGTGCTTCATCTGAAGTGTACTTTAATCTGCAGCAGTTCTAGATATATCCTAATATGATTATTGTTATCATTGCTTAACAGCCTATTTATTTGATCCCATTTGCAGTGTTCTTATCTGTGACCTCATTGATATCCCATATCTGGAAGATCCCCGGATACTGCATAATATTTGTCCCTCCCAACAAACAGCAGAAAATATTTAACTGAGGATGGACCTTTGAGCAGATAACTTTACAGCCACCATTAGAAGTTTGATTTCCAATGCACTTGTCATGTCTGTGTGGCAAGGATCACATCAGCTGGGGGCTAAATAGAAGAGGGGCTTTTATAAAAAGGACACAGTTTCCACCTTTTTCTTAAGAATCTATATTTATTTCCAAATGTTTTCCCTGTTGTGCCTGTTTTAATAATTCAGCAGCAGTTGTCAGTCTGAGCAGGGCCAGCGCCAGCACAGGGCCATCTTCAGGGGCCCACTCAGGCTCCCAGAACCACCGAATGCCAGGTGCTGTGTCCAGACCTGCTCATGGCTGGGATGCATCATCAACAATGGAGAAGGTGGCATGCAATGGAGGGCAATCGATGGAAGCTCAGAAGGTCTCGAGAACCAGGTGACAACTGACAAGGATTGAAAGGGATCAGCAGCAGGAGATGGTTCATTTGTGACAGTGGAGCTGAAAGGTGACATCATGTGACCCACTACTTTGGGGCCCACTAAAACTCTCTTGCCCAAGGGCCCCCACAAATCTGGAGCCGGCCCTGAGTCTGAGGCAACTACAGGCACACAATCAGACATCTTTGGGCCACTACAACCACAAAACATGGGCCCCTAGTAACCTGTATGTTATGGCTTGGACCGTCGTTTGAACCTGGCATCTGGCTCCTAGGCAACCAGACACTCCTCAATATAGAGACTATATAGGAAACTATAGTTAAAACTAGTTAAAAAAGTTCAAAATAAGTCAAAAGTCATCACATTATAAATTATGATAGGCCCAGACAAAACATAAGCTGCATGCTATAACCTATATAATGACTGGGTTTATAGTTTGAACAGCACCCCAAGGGGAAACCAGACTGTTGAATAGACTGAGGAGGAATTAGAACCAAATGAACATAACTTAGCATGCTTTGGCAAAATAGTTACGGTCTCATACAGGGCTGGCCTTGGGGTGAGCAAGCTGTGCGGGGGTGCCAGGAGACACCATTCAGACAACCCTTCAGAAAGAAAGCTTCCTTTTGGCTCAGCGGGTCTCTTTTTCACATAACTCCCATCCCTCATTTTTTGTACATTCTTTTATCAAGCTCCCTTTCCCTCCATCTCTTTCTTGTTTTCACATTCTTTCTATCTCCCCTTTTTTACCTTCTCTACATCATCTTTTTTTTTACCTTTTTCTTCCTTTCCACCATTTTCCCCATCTCTCATCTCTCTCTTGTTCTTTGTACCTTCCCTACATTTTTCTTTCATTTGACCTTCTCTTTATCTTCCTCTTGTTTTACCTTCCATGCATCTCTCTCTTTTGCACCATTTCATTTTCCCTTGTTTCCTTTCCCCACTTTACGTCAGTCTTTCTTTCTGTTCTGACTTTTTTGATGACCAGTCAATAGCACAGAATGTCCATATTTTGTTCTGGTCACCACTTTTCAGTTCTCATGACACAGTGAATTTTCTACAAATTACCTTTTTGTCCGAAATCACACGGTATGAACTTCCCAATAACTTGGTCAAATGGTCCTCTCTATCCGAAGCCAAGTATTGGGGGACTAGAGTTTGCTTTGAAGAAAAAAAAGAAAATAGCGTTTTAGCACTACAGTGATGCAACACCCAATTTTGTATGTGTGGTGGTGTGTTGATAGCAGATTTGCCTGAAGTGGGGGCATGATGACTGCACCCCACTGCACAGGTGCATACCCCAATAGTAAGTATACTAGCCCAGTTTCACTCTACCATCTCATTAATCTCTCAGCAAAACAGGGTCCTGCAATTTGCCACCAGCTGTTACGTTTTAGCATGTCAAACATTAAATTACATTTTATTACTTCTGTGCATGCCACCTCTACTGCTTTCATCTAGTTTGAGAAGGGCCAAGCATATGGCTCTATAAGAGAGAATGACGAGTTGCACTGGCCATACTGTACAGCAGGGATCTCCCACCTTTTGTAATATGAGAGCCACTAATCCCCCGCCACAATAGGGTTGATTCATCACCATCATTTTTGTACTCACAATTAAACACTTTTTCTTTTGATTTTTTCCCTAAGTGCAATTTTTAACCATATTTAGCTGTGCAATTTTTAAAACAAGTTGCACAGCTAAATATGGTGCTGAATTGCACTTAGGAAAAAAATCAAAAGAAACAGTGTTTACTCACAGTGTTGAATCAACCCTAAGGTGATTAAATGGTAGATGTAAGCAGAAATGGCATGCTGGCTTACTGCACTGTAATTTCCAGCTTCCATCCTCTTCATCTTACCTGAAAGGTGGGGAAAGGAGGATTGCTGGGGATGCTGGAAAAATAGGTAATATTGGCATATTGTAACCCCTGCATGGTACTGCAATGCCTAACCCATGTACCCCCCCAGCATCAACAGTGTGCTAGACCTCCACAAGTGTTTTGGTCCAGCATACAGTCTGCGAGCCTCACATGTGGCTACAAGCTACATCTAACAAAATAGAATCATCTTTTTGTTGCAGATGGACAAGCAGGTATTCTTCTTGTATCAGTAGTTGAATATGTCTTGAATATATATATATATATATATATATATATATATATATATATATATATATATATTTATACTTTGCTTTGAGAGCTTCAACAAATGTTAAATAATGTAAATCAATGTTGGCTACAGTAAGCTCATTTGTGGATATTTATTGAAACATTTGACCCTGTACACATTTGGTCAGCTATATACCCCCAGAGACAATGACCCCGATGCTGTCAATATCACACTAGCTATACATAAGACTGAACAGACAGACAAAAACAACCTGACAGTCAAAAGATCACCCTTCCTCGAGGAGAAACCCTCATCACATTTTCCTCCCATCTTCTACTGATCTCTAAGTAGCCTTCACAAGGTAAGATTTTACTACAGGGTTTCAATGATGTCTACATAAGAATTAAATATCCCTCCTACAGCTATATTAAGACCTGTGTATATACACAGCACTATAAGTTTAAGAAAAAAAGATATATATATATATATATATATATATATATTTTTATTTTTCTCATTTTATTTTTCAATGTCCTGCCATGCTTCTTCTGTGGCATGCTGCCAGTCCGCATTGAGTTTATATTTGCTCATCTATAGCAACATAGCCTCCAAATATTGCACAATGTTTCACAGAACTGTAGAACCCTGTAGGAGGGTTCATGGTCTTCTGAATTCTCCCTTACACCATCAGATGCAATTTTTTTTTGTTTAAACTACATTTAGCACGTAGGTCACAAACTTGATGCCAGTGCCCTACAAAGGCTCAGCTTTGGCTTGCGTTTTAGGTTCTCATAGGTTTAGATGTTTACCTTGTGATTTACATAGTAAGTAATCCCATGGGCCTGTAATTATATGTTCCCTACGAAGGCAATTTCTGTGTGAAATATATATATAGAGAGAGATATATAGATATAAAGTATCCCTATATATATATATTTAGACTGGAAGCTTGCAAGGGCAGGGCTCTCTCCCCTATTGTATCTTGTACTCAGAATATCCACTGTCAAATCTGTAAAACTGCATTTGAAATAGTATATGTACCGTATGTTTCTACCCTGTCTGTAATTACTACTTTGTAAAGCGCTACGGAAGATGATGGTGCTATATAAATAAACAATAATAATAATTATATATATATATATATATATATATATATATATATATATATATATATATATATATATTATATCATGCACCCACCCCCTTAAAACCCTTCTTCAGCCATTCATCCTTGTAGGTCTCTGGAGACCAAAGGTTTATTCAATATAAACCCAGGGGTGATCGATCCGGGAATCTATCAGATTCCCGGGCCGATCACCTCCCTCACCGCGGGACATCTGAGATCGGGATGTCCCGCGGGGTGAAACCCCCCCAAAACCTTACCTTATCGGAGGCGGCAGCAGCGCCCCTCTAGACATGCGCGCACCCGTGCTGGCCGTTTTTTGAATGGCCGGCGCGGGCGCGCGCCCTGTAAGACTGACGTGCAGGAGGTGGCGGCGGACGCGCTGTCTTGTCCATCGCTGTCACCCGCGGGGATTGGACGGCGCGGTCACGTGGGAGTGTGGTGAGGTGAGTTTTTGGGGCTTTCTGGGGGGTTTCACACAGCGGGGCACCCCGAAGTGGACCAAAACCCAGGATACAAAGTTTCTCAGCCAGCCCAAGATGTTGAAAAATCTTCAATTTTATTAAACTTCCATCAATAAAATCAGCAGTCCAACAGGAACAATCATAGTATAAGCAAGATAAGGCCTAACGCCAACGCGTTTCGGACAACAGGTCCTTAATCATGACATTTAATGGTAGCATTTCCTTCATCCTTATATACACAGTTAGTAATGACCAGGGCCCTCCCATTGATCACGTGATACACTCAATCACAGTAGTTATCTAGAGCAGGTGACTGCCTAGAGTAGTTCAAATTAACCCCACTTAAGCAGGGGTAGAGTCAGACAAACTACAGAAAATTGGATCGCACATGATCAAAGTTAGGTTTGCATCTAATCGTCCCATTGGTCATTTAATATTTATCACAACATGTAAACAACATAACTTTAATACATTAAATATATAAATTCATCAATATATGTTACAACATTGTTTTAAAAATTCATCAATAGAGAACAAGCCCTAAAATAAAGCTGCAAGCAGTGTTTCATAGGGATCATCAAATAACTAGAGGGATATCTTATTCAAAATCTGTCAGCAACCAAAGGGTTAATGTACTGTGTGTTCACACTTGGGACTAAATTATTGAAAGAGCTGTTTTACAGACTTAGTTTTTCCCATCTGATTTCGCTATAGAAATGTGCCCGACAATGTAACATTCATATAATATAAACATTGTTAGTTTCAGTCTGGCAATATGCCCAGACTGAACTGTTACACCTAGAGCCTCTAAAAGGGATACATAAGTGTTAGTCATCAAAGGGAATGATCTGTTACTTTTGTTCAAAGGGAAAGGTTTAAGTTTGTTACATTGGGACATCTGTTATATAAAGCCATTTGTTAGTTTATATTTGGCTGTGCGCCCAAAGGCTGAGAGTTCATTTACAACACTTTCTTCAGTGAACAAAACATAAGTCACCGATTTTATTCATACTGATTCACATAGGTTATGCAACATCTCCCTACATTTCTTATGAATCATTATTATAATTATTATTATTAACACTACATTATATTAATTAATTTAAATAATATTAATGTTTCAGTATACAGAAATTCCTGGTTCCATTCCAAAGCTAGACTCAAAACAGCCCATATTTATTTTAAAAATAGGTCAACATCCCAGCGGGAATTTAACCCATTAGGCATCCGGGTCCTCAACTGAAAAATCCAATACACTTCTCTCTGTAGTAGCTTTTCCCATAAATCTCCCCCTCTCGCTCCTGGTGTAACTTTTTCAATCCCTGTACATCTAAAGTGCTTAGTATCACCACCGTGAACATCTCTAAAATGTTTGCTGACATTAGATAAAGAGGTTGTACGATCTGATTGGGCTGCTGAAAGGTGTTCCCACATTCTCCGTTTTAATTGTCTGGTGGTACAGCCTACATATTGGACTTGACAGTATTCACATAGTACCAGATAAATCACATATCGAGCGTTACAATTAATAAAGCTCGTGATCTCATAGTTTTGTTTAGTTACTACAGAAGAAAAGTGGCTGCCACCCACTGTATATTTGCACAATCCACATCTCGTGCCTCCACATTTAAAAAACCCTTTGCTTGAAAGCCATGTTTTCTGTTCCATCCCTTTATTTATATAAAGACTTGGTGATAATTTTTGGCCTAAAGTTGGAGCCTTTTTGGGAACTATCTTAATCCCATTCCCAATAATACTTTTTAATTGTGGGTCACATTGCAGTAATGGGAGGTGTTTTTGAATGATCCTTTTGATCTTAGGGAATGCCACACTATAAGAAGTAGACATAACCAGAGTTCCATCTTGTTTAGTGTTACTTATATTTCCATTACCCTGGTTATCAATACCTTGAGATTTAGAATATTGATCCCTAAACAACATCCTGTCCCTCTTTTTTGCCCTTGCTATATTTTTAGCTCTTTCTAACAAATCATTGCTATATCCACGTTGGGACAGTCTGTCTGATATAGTCTCAAGTTCTCTTTCAAAGTCCAAATCATCTGTACAATTCCTGCGGGCCCTGATCATCTCCCCTACCGGTATAGCTCTAATAGTATGGGCAGGGTGGCAGCTCTCTGCTCTCAGGATGGTATTGCCCGCTGTCTTTTTTCTAAAGGTGCATGTAACTACTTTGGTTCTGTCATCAGAGACATATAGGCGTAAGTCTAGAAAAGGAATGGAATCCACAGAACTTTCCATAGTGAAACTTAGATTAAGAGTATTATCATTTAAGTATTCCATAAATTGATCCAATTTATCCCCTTCCCATATTATTATAAGGTCGTCAATGTAGCGACCAAAATATTTGATGTTAGATGAGAAGGGATTATTATGGCCATAGATAACTTCCCTCTCCCACCAGCCCATATAAAGATTAGCTAGTGACGGGGAAAAGGGGGCTCCCATCGATGCTCCGCGGCATTGTAAATAATATTTTCTATTAAACAAAAAGAAATTATGGCTCAGCAAATATTCAATAGCAATAATCAAAAAAGCCATTAATTCATTAGAATAACTAGAATAATTTTTAAGATGAAAATAAACTGCCTGCAATGCCAGATCATGCGGTATGATTGAATACAGCGATGCCACATCGCATGTGACCCATCGATAAGTAGGTTTCCACTGGAAATCATTCAAGTGTCGCATAACATCACCAGAATCCTTTAAGTATCCTGGAAGCCTTTTAACCAGAGGCAATAGATGCAAATCCACCCATTGTCCCAGCCTTTCATTCATCCCCCCAATACCCGCCACAATAGGCCGACCAGCCGGAGGGCGCTGGGGTTTGTGGATCTTGGGGAGATGATGAAAGACCGGGACAATGGGGGAGTCCACACACATCATATCAATTTCCTTGATAGTCAAAACTCCTAATTCCTTGCCCTCATTTAAAACCTTTTTTAAGCGTAACTGAAAATCATTAGTAGGGTCCTGTCTTAGCTGGCGATAAGTGGTGGTATCCTCCAGCTGTCTTAGGGCTTCTTTCTCATAATCTTGAGTATTTAATACTACTACGCTACCTCCCTTATCTGCAGCCCGTATTATTATCTCAGTGTTAGTGGCTAGATTTTTAATGGCCTTTCTTTCACCATAAGATAAATTGTATTTCATTCTGGGGGACTTCCTTTCAGCTAATTCTATAAGATCACATTCTACCGCTTCTTGGAAGGTATCTATGATATGATTTCTAGATTGTACTGGATAGAACTTTCTATCCGCTGATATAGGGACAATTGGGGGTTGAACTTTTTCAGGGCCCTCATCCGACATGTTCTCCAACAACAATTTTAAGGTCACATCCTGGAAAGCAGACAATTCTTGTATACCCCTATCAATTCGATCAGACCTCATAATAGATACATTAGAATTCAATGAATATATATCAATATTGTTATCATATAAAGAGGGATCACCTTCTTCAGAAGGAGAAGATGCAGCTAACTTCATAGGATCTTCCTTCCAGAAATGTTTTCTGAGGGTTATATTTCTCACAAATCGGTTGATATCAAGGATGGTTGAAAATAAATCAAATTGACATGTGGGCGCAAAAGAAAGTCCCTTAGACAAAAGTCTGTTTTCATCCTCAGTAAGTTCATAGGAGGAAAGATTAATCACGCTATTATCATTAGTTATGATTTGCGTTCCCGTAGGGTGTACCGGTTGTTTGATTCCATGTTTCCGCCCCGCTCTGTGGCGTCTCGTTGGTAACGTTTTTTCCTGGATCGTGGTGGTACTGGCCCTATAAAATTTCGCGATTCTATTTCTGATTCTGACCGATCGCTATTGGACGACCAATCCGATGATTCTGAGAGATTGAAAGAGACACGTTTTCCTTCTCCACTTTTTAATATTGATCTAGATCTGGGAGATCTGGCGCCATATCTTCGCCATGTATAGACTCTATTATTTTTATAGTCCTCAAGATCTCTTTGGAATTTATTTCGTTTCACCTTCATTATTTCACTCTCCATTATTTCCATAGACTTTTTAATGGTGCTCATATAGTCCTCAAACTTGGGGTCTTTTTCATATTGTTTCAGTGACTCTTCCAAAGATGTTATATTGGTTTGTATTTCTTTCAACTTATCCTCCTCATATTTGATAATAAGCTTCATCAGATCTAATGAGGCTTGCGTTAAAATGGCATCCCATTCTGTTTTAAATGACTCAGAGTATATAGTGGTGGGAACTTTGCGAATTCTCAGGCCCCGTGGGACCATATCACTTTGAATGTATTTGTTGATGGATCTTAAGTCCCACCATGTTCTGAGCTCCTTTTTCATATTATCTTCATATTGTCTTATGATTTTTTTCAAATCATCAGAATAAACATTAATATCTATTATTTGATCCGCTGTAAACACTGACTCTAATTTGTCCTTGCTTTGGGCCGTATCTCCATACATGGATTTGACTCTATCCATTGTTAGGCAGCAAGACAAAGATTATTTGTGTTCCTGTTGTTTCTTTGCAGATGGGAGTATATTCAAAAATCCCAAGAGATAACCGTCATTCACAGGTCACTTTAAATCCACTTTAAGGTATAGGAGCACGACTGAGCACATTGTGGGTTACACAAAAAATCAAAGAGAGAGTCAGCTCTACCTGTGCATTAGTCCTGTGACGGTATTCAACAGATGGGTCTGCGGCTCCGGATGCTCCGTCCGTTTTCATCAGTAGTACAAAGTTTCTCAGCCAGCCCAAGATGTTGAAAAATCTTCAATTTTATTAAACTTCCATCAATAAAATCAGCAGTCCAACAGGAACAATCATAGTATAAGCAAGATAAGGCCTAACGCCAACGCGTTTCGGACAACAGGTCCTTAATCATGACATTTAATGGTAGCATTTCCTTCATCCTTATATACACAGTTAGTAATGACCAGGGCCCTCCCATTGATCACGTGATACACTCAATCACAGTAGTTATCTAGAGCAGGTGACTGCCTAGAGTAGTTCAAATTAACCCCACTTAAGCAGGGGTAGAGTCAGACAAACTACAGAAAATTGGATCGCACATGATCAAAGTTAGGTTTGCATCTAATCGTCCCATTGGTCATTTAATATTTATCACAACATGTAAACAACATAACTTTAATACATTAAATATATAAATTCATCAATATATGTTACAACATTGTTTTAAAAATTCATCAATAGAGAACAAGCCCTAAAATAAAGCTGCAAGCAGTGTTTCATAGGGATCATCAAATAACTAGAGGGATATCTTATTCAAAATCTGTCAGCAACCAAAGGGTTAATGTACTGTGTGTTCACACTTGGGACTAAATTATTGAAAGAGCTGTTTTACAGACTTAGTTTTTCCCATCTGATTTCGCTATAGAAATGTGCCCGACAATGTAACATTCATATAATATAAACATTGTTAGTTTCAGTCTGGCAATATGCCCAGACTGAACTGTTACACCTAGAGCCTCTAAAAGGGATACATAAGTGTTAGTCATCAAAGGGAATGATCTGTTACTTTTGTTCAAAGGGAAAGGATAGTCAAAATCCTGGGTGTTGGTCCACTTTAAGAGAAGCACATAACTACTGTTAACAGTACTTTAGATCCTCCTGGCAGAGGGCCTATTTAAAATTATTTAAAATAGTCCTAAATGTACAGATTGTACATTGTAAACAATCAACACAATTAACAAAAGAGGATACAAAGTAAATCACCAACATGCATTGCGAAAGAAAAAGATTTGGGATACCCACTTCCAGAAACCTCCCTAACCCGAGCTGCAGTACTTACCGATCCACACCTACTTCCTGCCGACAGTTTATGCAGGAAACCGCTGCACACAGAAGATCACGAGTCGCAGCCCTGGGTCCACCAATAAGGAGCTTGTGACACGGGTGGCTCTGCTGTGTGTAGTGGCTTTGTTTGTCCCCAGTCGCTGCCCTGACCCACATCATTCCTCTTTATAAAACGCCTCTATCTTTTTTTAATATAAAATACAATAGTTGGCTAAAGGGGGAGAGCCATTGTGAATAGCCAGTGATTGGCTAAGACTCTATAAACTATACTGCATAAATAATACTGCATATGAGAATCCTGCCTTATTGTTGAAGGTGAGGTTATTGTAATACCAAATGGGCCACAAGAAGGATAATTAGGCAGCACAGGAAGGAAGAAAATGATGTCACACTTACACAGTAAGAACATTGAAAAGCAAAAGGGAAACATCTAAGGACAGAGGTGAAGCTATAGAGCAAAAAAAAAAACATGGAGGGTGTCTATAAGAAAAGGTGCCTATATAAACTAAAAATAATATTTAAGAACAAATCAGGAGATTAAATGGTCTTGTTCCCCCTTAACAGCAGCTATGAGCAGCTAATCTGTAATGTAATCCTATACTCAGAAAGAATCACATGCTCTGTAACTTAGAACCGCTTAACATTCCAACGAAAATATTTGATTTGGAAGTGGATAAAAGTAAATATAATGCAGGAAATAAATGACTACTTGATATGTTCTGCCAAGTGCACTATATACTGATACTTTATTAAAGGGATTTTTAATGCAAAATAAACGGCATCTTAACTTGCCAAGTGTTCCTCCAGTACTGTGCCTCCTCTCAGCTTGACACATTGAATGAGGAAATATACTTCCTCATCTGCCCCTCCAGTGCCATCCTGCCAATCTGGGCCACCAATATTAGCTTGAGGAGGTAGTCCAGACAATGCTCCCCTCTGTATTGATGGCTTGAATGGCTCAGAGCTGCCAATCAAGCCCAGCTAACCCCACCCTCCCCCACCCAGCCCCTCCTCCTCACTCCCAGCACTGCCTCACCAATTATGCTAATTGATATGCAGCACCACAGCTCCAAGGGCCCCGTCCACATGCTTCAGGAAAGAAATCAAGAGGTAAAACTACAAATCTTGATATCTTGAACATTTATTTTTCAATTTAAAAAACGGAAAACTGTTTAGGACATTGCAAGTGTAGCCCAACACAATGGTGTAACAATTGCCTTTACCTGAAATATCACATTAACTATATTTTGTGTTACTGGAGCCAGGCTGTCCTGGTGTAGGGGTAGAAGGTGGTGGGCGATCTCTCCTACAAAGTTTCAGACAGCATATAAGACATGACAGGGTTACTCTTTTTCTTAACATACTATGCTAGACTAAACATTTTCATTTTACTTTTTTCAGTGGTGTCAGTACAAACAGGAAAGGAAGGAAAACAAGATGATATGTAAAGTTTACAGTCTAAATTAAGTAGTCCTGGAAACAAGACGGGGAGGCCGATTCATTAATAGCGGCAGGTAGCGACAGTTGAGCGACTGTAGCAGTATTTTCACAGCGCTTGCTAGTAGTCGCTGTGCTTGGCTATTGTTCGGTTGTTGATAGCGACTCAGTCGGTGTGCAGTAATGTTGAATACGGGGTGACGAGTCGCTATTTGACAGGTTCCGCGATGTATGGGTGCGCATGATAGCGACTGGTCAGAGCGACCAGCTCCCACGATATTCATCAAAAAATCACGCTCAAAAAATTCAAGCGCTGTGAAATGCATGTATAAACCCCAGAGCGCTGGCGGCGATGTGTTAAAAGTAGTTTTTTAACCCCCAAACCACCATATTTTTGGAAACCAAAAAAAAAAACATTTTTTAAAGAATTTAGTCATATGAATACAATAATATCAGACCTGTAATATCAATTCTGCACAAATTTTTTTTTCTTTTTTTTTTTAACCTTAAAAGAATTTTTCACATTTAAAAAAAAAAAAACATTAATAACAATTAATTATGAATATTTAAAGATTGTTCCATTGAAATGCATTGGAGAGCACCAGGTAGTGAGAGGTCATACCTGTCGCTGTTCAAGGTCGGACGCTGGCGCTGTGGGCTGAGGCGGGAATAATGATGAATATGGCGCTATCTCAGTCGCTAAGCAGGATCGGCTTGATAAATGTGTGATTGTGGTGGGGAGCCGGCGTTCTCGTGGCGGTGCCCGTCATTACCGGTCGCTCACCAGTCGCTACCTGTCGCTATTCCTTCATAAATAAGTATGTGTGAAGACTGGTGGTAATCAGTACCCCGTCTGCATGTCTGTCTGTGTAGCTAGTGATTGTCCTATCCTTATGTGCTATCTGTTGGGATGCAACTCTGACTTGCCAGTGAATTACTCCCCCACCCACCCAATCACATGTGAGCCTTGTGCCTTGTTTCTATCTTGTTTCACGTTTGTGCTTTAAAGGACCTCGCTGTATCATCCCTTTTGTGCGACCATCTGAGCTCCATCCTTAGTTTGTACAGAACTTTGAGCTGGAGGTACAAAAATCTTTTCTTGTTTCTCTAATGTTCTTTTGACCCTTACACTGTATTCCAGGTGCCTCTGCCTTTTTTTGTGGGAACCTCCAGCAGCACAGGCCTTTTATCATCCTTCGGTCTTTGGCCTAGTTCCTGCCTTTTCAATTCTTGTTTTTTTGGTTCCAGTTATTTTTTTCACTAACTCAGGCACACCTACTAACTTTTCAGGGTGGGAAAGAGGGACATTTGTTAAATTAGGCCACACCCCCCATTGAGGGATAAATAGGTTGTGACAGTTACAAGAATGTAAAAACTTTAAATAGGCAAATTAATAATTTATTGAAACCTCAAAGAGGGACAAATTAGAACAACGAGGGACATGAACTCAAATTAGGGACATTCCCTCCAAATCAGGGACACTTGGGAGGTATGACTCAGATACTGACCAGTTCTTACTGCCATGACTGCTTACTATGTTTATATCTTGTCTACTTGACTAATCTCACCACGAATAGCCTTTGCTTAGAGTATTACTATACTAGGAGATCTCTAGCTTCTACAAGATGTGAGTAAGGTTATGAGTGGTGACATAGTAAAGGCTTTGCCAACCACAGTAATGAGTTGAGAAGTTGTTGTTGTTAAAGCGGACCAAAGCTCCTGCTGATACTTCTTAGGATGTAGAACTAGAAATGGATAGTTTTGCTTATCAAATCATCCTGAAACAGTTTTTTTGCTCTCCCTCTCAGTAAGATGGCAGGTGATCAGTCATTGCATAAGTGTGGCAATGACATGATTGCGACAGACAGCAGTGGCAATGTATGGAGGAGGCGGAGCTTTAGTTCTAAAACAGGCAGCATTATCTGGGATTAGAATGAAACAAAAGCAGTAAAAACAGGCATAAGTTACTATTCGTGACGAGAGTAATTCAGGGGATGCTAGTTAAAAATGTGGGCTTTGGTCCGCTTTAAGGGATGTTTAGATGCAGATATTCCTAAGCAAAATGAATGGTGAGTGTAGAATGGCAACTAGAGATTACTGTAGAATGTTCAGAGGCGCCATGTTTATAAGCCATTCACACCATAGATACATGAAATGGCCTAAATAATAGGGTGTGGCATAGCCAAACTCAATAAAATTGAATGGTCTATACCAACCTTCTACTTTTGAAAGATTCTTTACTGAGTCTCCTTTTTCATTCCTTGAAGTGAAACAAAACCCAGGAATTTGACTTTCCCCCGGGGCATCCCGAATTGGGGTGCTGCCCCGTGTGAAACCCCCCAGAATGCCTCTTTCACTCACCTCTTCTTGGTTCCATCTGTGCATGTGCTGACCCAGTGAGATCCGTTTGCCGTGACTATGTCATTGACCAGAATGGGGAGCCACGCTGCCGCATCCCGCACATCCCCGGCGCACACCGTGAGGATGCTGCAGTGTGCGCTCCCCATTGACAACAATAAGAGCCATTTGTCGAACTACATAGTGACAGCAGACCACTCTCATTGGACGAGAGCCTGCGCATGCATCATTGTGGGGGGGAAATGTGATTTATGGGCACCCTGGGAGGTTCACACAGCAGGGCATCTGGATTGGGAAGGCCAGTGCCCGACCCTGGGTTTTGTTCTACTTTAAGCTGGTGATCTAATACAAATGTATTTTGTAAGCTGCCTGCTCTATACCCTCAAAGTGGCAAATGATGACTGTACTAGATTACATTAATTTTGTATGGTTTCCTCACCATCGTGACCTTATAAATGACGTGTGGCTTCTTCATACCCCAACTCCGACCCATGGCCTTCTGTCGGGTTTAGGTAATTATTTCTTTTGTTATGTATAGTGTATGTATTGTTAGTTTGTTTCCCACTCTACCATTGTTACTGGAACTGTTACTCTCGAAGCACGTGACGTCGCGTGACGAGACCCCAGCGCTTACTCACCTGCCCTGCACCTATAAGATTAGAAGTTACGTTTTACTACTGGTCTGCAACAGGTGTTAGCAAGCCAGACTTTTACACTTCATGTTCACTTTAAATGAGGCTTCATCTTTAATAAACAGAAATTTGCAATCCAGATGGATTTGCTTTTGGAGCTAATCTCTCTCAGCAGACTCATGTGTAAGTTACTTATTTTCTTCTTGTTTACTGAGTCAATAGTCTGATTCAGCAGGTTTGTCATTATATAGGCTCTGATTTGTGGCCTCTCCTATGGCCGGCTGTACATGCGCTCCAGCTAGCATGGCTTCTTATAACGCTTTAGCTCTGCTGACATTTTGCTTTTTTGCGGGGACAGTCCAGTTGGTAAGTAATTATATTACAACAATTATATATTTGTGTAATGTTATTGTACTGTAAATATAGGTATATAGGTTTGCATGCCACACAACGCAAGGACATAAGAGTTGATTCAGAGCCCCCTTCTCACCTTTCTTTTGGGTGAATATTTCCATTCTCGTTCATTTTTTCTCCTCGTCTGATTCAGCAAAGCCTTTTCTCTGCAAGAACTTTAGTGTGAAATGTTTTCATTTTTGCTTGATTTTTCGTTTGGTAGCAATACCTCCATAAAAATGATGAGAAAGGGGCTCTAAATCAACCCTATAGAGATGGTAGAACTAAGAAATTAAATCTAATAGTATGCTCATAACACCAGTGTCTGTTTACACAAACAGAGCAATGTGTGCTCCACTCTTTTCCCATCTGTACAGCGGGGAGCGCTTGGGGGTTTCCTGCCTTGCTCAAGAGTCACCCCTCGAACCTGCAACCCTCAGGTCACATTGGTTTCCTAACCATTAGGCTACGACTACCATAAAAAGTATTAGGGAGGTTTCTCTTATGAAGAAAGGACAGGGGTGCACAACTGTTCTTGGTCTAGAGGCCACAATAAAATCTGAGCACAGAAAACACAGTTTACAGCAGGGAAGGCCTAACCTTAAAGAGGAACATTGAACCTAAAATAAAAAGGAGCTGATTTTCCCCCCATTTGCCCCTGCTTACCTTTTGGATGTTGCAGCTGCCTCAGACGACATCCAGCTGCTTCAGGGCCCGATCCTCAGATGAGTAGAGGTATAGTTAGCAGAGGTGAGGTGAAGAACTGGGCGGGGGGTAAATGTAGGCAAAGTGGAGGGGGGCCACAACTAAAGGCAGGGTGGGCCACAGGTTGTGCATCCCTGATTTAGATGGTCAGCTAACCCAACTCCTGGGGGCTGAATCTTGAATCCTTGAACCATTGTTTATGATAACCCTGTTGTAACTATTCCTATGTATGTATTTGGGAAAAATTGTCAGAAATCGGCCCTAAAAATGTAGCTTCTTTATCTCTCATTTTTAGCCCTTTTTTGTGACTTTTATTCTTAATAAACCATTTCATTATATCGACCTGTGAAGAAGGTTCATTACACACGTTTGTACTGGCAACAAAATTTGGCATGAACGACATCCAAAATGACATCTACTACAACCACATCTATCATCAAGCTTCTGGTCTTCATGAGCTATCTCACAACTAAAATGTTTTATTTTGGATTTGGGTAGCCTTAGAAGGAACCTTATTATTTTTGTCTGAATGTTATTCTGCTAGAGACTGTGAATGAGAAACTTTTTGTTGATGGTCACCGCTGGACTGCATTAGCAGATGTAATGGACAGGCTTACATTTTCTTTGACCACCACTTTTGTTCTCCACTGATAATAGGGGAACATAATGGCATCATGCCCTCTGTTGCTTAAAGAGCCAGTCACAGCCATTTACTGTGTCTTTGTCATTTGGCAAACAGCTCTGATATTTCGCAGTGGGAAGCACTGGAGCTGTGACTGGATCTAGGTGTTCATTGAAAAAGTTGTCTGCATCATAGAAAACTGTCCTGACACTGGACTTACTATTTAAATTTAATGATTCCTATAACTGAGTCTTGCATTACACGTCCGGCCCCTTTTTTCCTGTATTTATGGTTTGTATATTACAAACATCTATATCCGTATATTCCCCAGATGTACCTGGCCTGTTTTTCTAATACTGGCCTGCTTTTACAGTTTTTCTAATACTATAAAAAATACTGTATCAAAAATACTATATCATTCATATATATAATACACAATTGTAAGACCAATATTAATATCACAAAATAAAAGTGCATGTGTAAAACACTTGAGCTTAAGCACACCCGGGATATTGACTATCCAATTAGATGCCTGCTGTGTGAAACCCCCCAGATCGCCCTCTTCCCAGTCATACAGTGCATGTGCGGGCTCTTATCCAATGTTTGCCATACATACGGCATTCGGCAAACGGCTCTGCCTTTCTGCAATTGGGAGCACAAGCAGCTGCATGCCCACATCTTTGGGCTGCTGGGGATGTGGCCACTTGTGCTCTCGATTGCAAAATGACAGAGCCAGTTGCCGAATGACATAGGAATGTGCATTCAACATAGGATCGGGGATAGGTGAGTTATTATGGGCGATCTGGGGGGTTTCAAACAGCGGGACAATGTCCCATTAAATGCAATGGGCTTGCTCCAGTCACTGTGACTGATGTCCCCAATGTTGCCGGTGAATGGTGAGATAGTCCTGCTCAGAGTGGGGCTCGATCTCCCTTTATACTGCCAGTGTAGGGCCGAACAGCTGCGGTGGATGGACTGGACAGAGTGACATTCCAGGTAAAGGATCAAACTAGTCTTCTATTCTGTTCAGTGGCATAACTAAATGTAACAGGGCCCAGGTGCGAACATTAAATGGGGCCCTTCCAAGGCTCATGCAGGAAACTTTTTCTGTCTTTTAACTTAGGCCCTTATTTAAGAAGGGATAGCGTCAGGTAGTGGCTAGTTAATGAGAGGTAGCGACAGGTGAACGCCGGACACGGCACGCAATTACACATTTATCAAGCAGAATCTGTTGAGCGACTGGGATAGCGCCATGTAGCGTCTGATTCATCATTTTCACAGCCTCAGCGAACAGCGCCGGCGTCCAGCCTTGCACAGTGCCAGGTATGACCTCTCGCTACCTGTCGCTCTCCCATACATTTCAATGGACGAACCTTTTCTTCTCTTTAAACAGGTTTTTTTTTTTTTTCAAAAAAATCACAAATAATTCTGTGACCTCTTCTGGCATTGAAAAAATTTTTTTTTTTTCATTTTTTATATATTTCTTCAGAAATGACATTACAGGTCTGGCATTAAAGTGTTCATGTTACAATGTAATTCCATATGTTTTCGCTTTGTTGCTAGGGGGTAGATGCTGAAAAACAGACTTTAAACACACCGTCTCCTGCGCTCTGGGCTTCAAACAAGCATTTTTCAGCGCCAGAGATTTGTGAGGCTGTTTTTGTGCTGAATATGGTGTGAGTCGGTCGCTATGAGCAGTCGCTAACATGCGCTCCCATACAGCGCTGTACTGGTCAAATAGAGACTCCTCACAATGTATTCAACATTACTGAACAGCGACTGAGTCGCTATGAAGTAGCGACCCACGGCCGAGCACAGTGACTACTAGCGGGCGCTCTGAAAATGCCTGCTACAGACGCTCATCTGTCACTACCTGGCATTAGTGATGAATCAGCCTGCCCGTTAGATGCAGCTAGACAACTAAAAACTGAAACAGCGGAGATAAATGGTGCTTCTCTTCTTTAAATGATGCCAAGTGGGCACAAATATGATAAATAAGGTAGAAGGGCAACAATGATGGGGTCCTCCTGGGCCCCGGTGCAATCACACCCCCTATAGTTATGCCCCTGCTTCTGTTCTTAAGTCTGTTGCTCTAATGACTGAGCTATCTTCTGTTTGATTTCTTCAGCAGCACATATATTACATTTACTACTGATGTTCTCAATGCAAATTTTTGGGACAGTTTTGTACTGATCAGTCAGCAGCCGCATAACTTACCACCAAAAATTGGTCTTGTTTTTTAATAGCACATAGTGACATTGACTATATTATTATTATTATTAATAATATTGTTATATTATTGCACTCCTGCAAGATGAGCTTAGGGATGAGTTGCTTCGTTTTTAAGATACTCTGTGTACGACAATGCTTGCTATATCATTTACAAGAAAAATCTGTCTATCTTCCAGGCCCATGGTAAACATGGCGATGCAGATTCCACGTGTCCTCTGATGGTGAAAGTTCTGGATGCTGTAAGAGGAATCCCAGCAGCTGATCTACCAGTTAAAGTCTTTATACAAAAAGAGGACAAGAGCTGGAACTTGGTTGCATCTGGGTAAGACTTCAAATATATCATGATCAGATTAAGTGATTTATATGGCTGACTGTCTCTCTAGTCTAATGACTGAATGGTAGGGCCGAGGACACATAATATTTCTATCCCCATTATAGATAAATTTGACCTTCTATTTAACGTTGTTGGTATAATGGCTGACCTGAAAATGATAGGGTGCTGGTAATGCACCAGGGCATTCTGAATCTGTAAGCCCGCTGTGTGGAACTCACATAGGTGATGTGACTCCAGCTTTTGGCTGCAGCCAGGCCCAGTGGAGTCTTGTAGCCAGTAGTGTAACTAATGTGACAGGGCCTCGGTGCGAACATTACATGGGGCCCTGTCATATTTTCCTGTCATGTGAGACAAATGCTGCATTGCAAAGGATGCAATGAGAGCACAAATCTAATAAGTAAAACTACCTTATGGGCCCCAGTGCGGTCGCATCCTCTGCACCCCGTGTAGTTATGCACACCAGGGGGTGGTGTGCCGGCAATCGCTCAGCTTTCCCCAGTCCAATGGCGCATGTGCGGGCTCTCATTCAACTGTTTGCCTTACAGGAAACTGCTCTGATTGTTTATAATGGGGAGAGAGAGTGGCCGCATCCCCTGCATCCTCCGGCTGTGCATGCGCTCCCGCCCCCAGCCATTCCCATAGGCTGGTGCATGAGCACAAACTGTTGGGGATGTGCCCGCTCTCGCTCGCCATTGAAATCAATGAGAGACCGTTTCCAATGATATAAACAAATGGCTCTAATTGGACGAGAGCCTACACATACGCCATTGGACTAAAGACTAAAGACTAAGGAAATCAATTAGATATTTTTTCCAAATGATATAAACAAAGGTCTCTGATTGGACGAGAGCCTGCACATGCACCACTGGACCGAGGAGAGGTGAGCTTTACTGGGCGAACTGGGGGGTTTCACACAGCGGGGCATCCCCATGGGCACAGAACAAAGCCTAGGAAAGTCGATATCCTGGGTTTTGTTCCACTTTAATATGTTTTAAAGATTATTTTAAGCTGCCTTTCTTAGCGCCACTTAGTTTGCCTCAGCTACAAAAGGGACATAACTACACGGGGTGCAGAGGATGCGACCGCACTGGGCCCATAAGGTAGTGTGTGCTCTCATTGCATCCTGTACAGAGAAAGCAGCATTTGTCTCACATGACAGGAAAATATGACAGGGCCCCATGTAATGTTCGCACTGAAGCCCTGTCACATTAGTTACACTACTGGCTACAAGACTCCACTGGGCCTGGCTGCAGCCAAAAGCTGGAGTCACATCACCTATGTGAGTCAACAAAAGCAACATTGTGACAAGAACACAATATGGGATTGATATGCTATGTCATCCAAAGCTCAGATTAGCTACCTGCTTGGTCCCTGCAGGCATGAAGTCAGAGTTGATCTCCACAATGAGAAAGCTATAAAGCAATATATCATATAATATTGGTTCCAGCCCTACAAAATGTTTATCTATAGTTGAGCTTGGTCACATTAGGTGATTCAGCCAATAGAGGCTCAGAGAAAGACAAGCACTGAAGTCAGTAGAGCTGCAGATCCTGGTAGCACCGACATAAGGTAAAAAGGGGGCAATAAAGCTGAGCCCCTAACAGCTACACAGTTGCTTGTTAGAACTTGAGAATTCAGGCGTGGTAAGGACTACTATATGGAAGACCAGGTTTCAAATCCAGGTTTTTGGGCATTTAAAAAAAAACACATACTGTAGTAACAACGTTTTTATTTTCACCCAGAATTACCTCATCAGAAGGAGAAATCCACAACATTGTCAGTGAAGAGCAGTTCGTCGAAGGACTTTATAAGCTGGAATTTGCAACAAAGCCATTTTGGCGCAAGCTTGGCCTGAATCCGTTCCATGAATACGTTGATGTAAGTTGACATTTCGATACTCCCTGTCAGTAGCACATTTTATTTATGTCAAGAAATGGGCTCTTGTAATAATGTATAACTGGTATAGCAAAGAAGACCAACTTAAATCCAGGTTTGTATTATGAAAACTTTAAGGTATCTATAGACAAAAGTATTTGATCTTTTCTTTCACTGCCTAATCTTCAGTAGGTATCACCTGCCATTATCTCAGATCTTCACTTTTCTCTGAGGCACTTGTATATAATTAGGAGAGGAGTACCGTATATTTTACACCATAAGACACACCTAGGATTTGAAGGAGGAAAAAAAGAAACAAAAAACTTAAATCAAATGGGCAGTGTGGCATTCTCCCTTCCCATTCCCATAGTCAGTGTGGTATTCACCCCATCCCATTCCCATAGTCAGTGTGGCATTTCCCCTCCCATTCCCCATAGGCAGTGTGGCATGCCCTCATTCCCCATAGGCAGTGTGGCACCCCCATTCCCCAAAGGCAGTGTGGCATTCCCCCATCCCATTCCCCATAGGCAGCATGGCATTCCCCCCATCCCATTCCCCATAGGCAGTGTGGCATTCCCCCATCCCATTCCCATAGGCAGTGTGGCATTCCCCCCCTTCCATTCCCCATAGGCAGCGTGGCATTCCCCCATCCCATTCCCATAGGCAGTGTGGCATTCCCCCCCTTCCATTCCCCATAGGCAGTGTGGCATTCCCCCCATTCCCCATATAGGCAGTGTGGCATTCCCCCCCATCCCATTCCCATAGGCAGTGTGGCATTCCCCCCCTTCCATTCCCCATATAGACAGTGTGGCATTCCCTCCCATCCCCTTATCTAGTGTGCTATTCCCCCTTCCCATTCCAATAAGCAATGTGTCAGAATCACCCCAACCCCCTGAAAAAACTTACATGAACCTTGCACCCGATCCGTGGCCACCACTGTCCCCGCTCTGGCTTCCTGGGGCCATCATGGTCTCTTGGGCTGGCACGCTCTGACACCCGAGAGTCAGTGACAGCGCCAGAAGCCAGAGTGGAGACATCGGACACCATTCATTTACCCTGCCTGTCCACCCACTGCTCGACTGGCCTCTTGGTGACCGTGGTGTTTTCATTATTATAAAAACATTACAATTTTATTAGTGGTATAATAATAAAAGCAAGTCCAAAATGTACTTTAAACTTACTTATTCCAACATCTTATATCTGGAGGCAGGAGGGTGATAGAATTGCACCTTATAATCATATAAAAGATCAATGTAATCCTTCCCTGAGATGTTTCGCTCCCAAATAAAGGGGCTATTTTAAAAGCTTTCTTGATCACATTGATGAAGCATAGATCAAAAAGCATTACAGCACCCTACTGGATCAAAAATTGCCCATTCAGGCTAGAACATTCATTGAGTCCTCAAAGATTAAGGTTAAGTCCTTGTGCCTTGTGGGGAGCAAGAGCTGTGGTGTGGGCTGTGATGCAGCGATTAGGTGAACAGCACAAAAGGTGAACCCTTCTGTTTTTTTCATTGGCTGCTGAATGACTTTAATCCCACTGATGAGCTCCTGACTCACTAACTTCTTCAAACTGCAGGAGGGCCTTACTTTTAAGGCCTAGCTCTTATTATTACAAGATGCTGACCCTTAGCTGCATCCTTAGTTTAATGACCTCTTGTTCAGCCCAGTAAAACCCCTGTTTCCTCCTCGGTACATTTCTCACATGTCCATTGACATATTCGACATGTGTCAGAGCTCCCTCCAAAACTGCTCAGACCAATCCTAAATGTTGTGCTAGCTTTTTCCTCCTTTCTTAACTATCACATTTTCACATCTCACATCCTCTGATTCTTTTTCTCTAGACTCCTATAGTGTGTCCTAGCTGCAAACTGTACTTATTAACACCTTATACAAACCTATCCAAATTCTAACCCCTCTAGACACACTGATTGACTAACAGAGATCTAAACCCTCTTAGCCTAATTAGCAAGTTACTAAGTGATCTAATCAAAGGTCCCAAGACCATCTCACATAACTTATTTTTAGGCTGATTGCATACACACCCTTTAATGCCATTATATTTAGCAAAATGTGAAATAGTTATCCGTAATTGACAGATGAAGGGGATTTTTATAAATGCACCTGCTCAGTAAAGGAAATAAGTAATAAACACATATTAATGTTGCTGTTTTGGATGCAGGTTGTGTTTCCCGCTAATAACGCTGGACACCGCCACTACACTATCGCTGTGCTTCTCACTCCATACTCCTTCTCTACCACTGCTGTGGTCAGTGACCTTCTGGAAGCTCACAAAGAATGACCAGGCATCTTCCGCTGTCTCTGCATATATGACATTTTGTAGCTATTTTTTGTATTCCTCATTTAGGTTTTATTAAAAATGTTTCCCATACCCACATATTAGTAAGTATGTTATTTTGGGATTAAGTTGTTGAAATAATCCCGCCAGTCCACATTTTCAGTGAGCATGTATCATCTACATATAGCACAATTAGAATGAGACAAGAAAAGCATAGAGATACAAGAGAATACAAGGACAGTTGGGGTGCTCTTTGGAGGTCCAGTATAATCAGCATATCTAAAAATAATAACCATAGCTATAGAGCAATAAACAGCACTCAAGTTTAAAGTGCACCTAAATGGCTCCTGGTTAAAATAACCAAACCCACCCCCCCACACCACTCGTTAGCAACTGATCTAAAAACACACACACAGTAGGGAGTGGGCAACACGGACCTGAACCCATAGTTATCCAGTAAGAAATCAATAGTAAAACCTTTTAAACCCCTCCTGACTTCTCTCTTATAAGAACCCAATAGAAACATCATAATAACTCTAATAAACATGTGTGAATACCATCAAAACTGCTAGTTCCACATCTATATAAACAGATAAAACTAATAATGCAAACTAATAAAAACCTTGAATGTGTTACACAAAGTAAGAGGACCAGAGGGGTGGAATCAAAGTAAAGCTTAGCAATAAAATAGTAACCCCACCAATCTCTGTGGTCTGTCGTGCCTTTTTGATTGTGGGGGCATCTCATATCAACTGGGGGCAACATTTAAAAGGGTTCTAAAGTCCTTTTTGCTCAGCACCACTGGCATGCGGATAATATTTGGGTTCTCTGAATCATCTTACAGACAAATATTTTCCGCATGCATGTATCTGGTTGTGGTGCGGTGGGTCCAGGAGATTTCAAATAGAAATCCGTGTTTGAGTTGGGCGTTCGTCCAAAACCCTGGACAGCAGGGTCCTAGCAACCACATTTTGGGAATGGCTGTGATTGGCCAGAAGGGACATGTGACCCCGTCGTATAAAAGTGGGGGACAGATGGGGGACAGATAGGGACAGATATGGGCATTTAAAAAAAAAACAAAATTTACATTTTCAGAACATTTATTAGGGACAGTGGCTGGACTGATGGATAGATGGGTTGTTGTTAAAAACTACATTGTCCTATTTTGGACATTTATTTAGGGACAGTTGCTGGAGTGAGGGACAACAAGGGAGCTGCTTCTAAACAAAACTGTCCTTTTCTAGACATTTATTTAGGGACAGTGGCAGAAGTGAGTGTTCACTAGTTTAGGCCACATGAGACTCTTTTGTGTTTAATAACAAATAGCAATTGAGTGTTCCCATGCTCAGACCACTTGGGTGTCACTGCTGTTTAATAACAAGTATTAGTGGAGTATTTACTTTCTCAGACCACTTGCGTGTCACTGCTGTTTAACATTAAGTATTAGTCGAGCATTCACTTGCTCAGACCACTTGGGTGTCACTGCTGTTTAACATTAAGTATTAGTGAAGTATCCACTTGTTCAGACCGCTTAAGGGTCATTTCCCTGTTAAATCTTTCTTTTAATTAACCTTTTGGGCCACTGTAACTGCAGGTGTCTAACAATGCAGAAAGCAGCAAGTAAGGGACAGGGACGTAGTCGTGGTGCTGCCGCTGTTGGTGGTGATGCCGCTGCTGATGGAGGTTAAGCTGATGTTGCAGAGAGAGAAGATGTTTCATCCCTGTCTGCTACACTGTCCTCTGGTGCAAGCAGGCACCAGGGTTTAGGCCCCAATAATGCTGGCAGATTGGTGAGGCCAATATATGTTGAGGCAGTTGTACATTAAATGGCACACAGTGTTACCAGTTCCATTGGACTGTCTTCCACCCACTCCATTTCTCATCAACCCCCTTCAAATTAGCAAGGCTGTCCCAGCCACAAGTCATGAAATCCTTAATGCTCTATGATTTGCTTTTTTTTACTCCTGCTTGTGGCAGAAAATGCACAGAAATGCATTCTTGCATGGTGCTCAATTGAGTCTTATATGTCTCTTTTTAAATGCATCATTCAGAGGAAATAAACTGGAAAATTGTTTACGTACCTTTCCGTAATTTTCCTTTCCTGGAGCCTTCATGGCGGCATACTTAAGGGTTAACGTAGGACCTGATTGAGTGCACTCTGATCTGTGGTGGCACCTCTAGATTATTCTTTTGGTAAGCCCTCCTAATCATATGTGGCGAGTCTTTTTTGAGGAAGCAAGAACTCTTTTGGACCCAAGGGGAATGAGAAACAGGTTTTTATCCTTCCCAAATTCCATATTCAGTTCTTTGTATCTCCTTAGGCTTTAAGCCATGTCTAGAGGGTGAACTGTGTTACCATCCGTCTTCTCGTAAAAGGTAGGAAGATGCAGTTCCTTGTTAGAGTGAAAAGCGGATGGCACCTTGGGAATGAACTCTAGCATAGGTCTGAGCTCTACGTGATCAGGGAAGAAACAGATGTATGGATCATATGATCCCAATGCTGTTAACATCGATACTCTAGCATCCAAAGCCGCTGCTGTCAGGAAGACACTTTTCAACGTGAGATCCCACAACGAGCACTGTTCCAATGGTACGAAAGGACTCCTAGCCAGGAATCTTGTAACTACTTGAAGGCCCCTATGTGGAAAACAGCCCTCTGTTTGTTGTCGACGCAGAGATAGCAGAAAGCTGCCCTTTCAAAGTTCTACAGCCCAGGCCCTTGTTAAGGTCTAAAAGTCTTAAAGGATCCACAGCACTCAACCCTGTTAGCTTGCAGACCAACCTAAAATCTGTCTCTAAACTTGTCCTTGCCATTCAAAAGAAACAAAGGAGGGGTGGCAGCTGCTCAGATCATTTTATAACTTACCTGGGAGGTGCACGTTAGCAGGGCAATAAGGATACAAAAGTCTTAAAGGAGCCACAGCACTCAACCCTGTTAGCTTGCAGACCAACCTAAAATCTGTCTCTAGGGGGGCGTGGTTAGCCATGACCGTGTAAAGACGTGAGCAAAGGAGCTCTGCGCCCAAAGTGCCCGAAAAGCCCGTTATTGACCACCACAGGTGCCCATCTTCAACATGTCCAAGCGCAGGAAGAGCCGGGCATCGGCGGGGAGTGCCCAGAATGCCAAGATCCGCCATTATTTCCCCCCTGAAGGACCTCCTGGCGGTGGAGGAGGGAGCCGCAATATGGCGCCGGAGAGGCAGAAGCCGAAGACACGTGCGGCTATAGGGGCTGGCGGGGAGAGAGGAAGAGAAGAAGCGGAGCCGGCGAGAGATTACCTACCGCGGGGGGAGGCGAGCGGTGGAGGTGCAGCCCCAGATCCAGTGGCCCAGGTGATGGCTGTCCGGAGAATGGAGGGGCAGGAGCCCGGAGCTGCGACGCGGCCGGCGGGAGAAGCAGAGGAGCGTGGCTGCCATACAGGCGTACCGCTGATGTCTGACCCGGCGGCAGACCGGGAGCGAGGAGAGGGGTGCCCGGCTGCCGAGCGATCCACTGCGGAGTGCCCGCCGTCACGTGAGCTAGGAGGCGGCGGTGGGGGCCTGCTTGTGACGGCCTGCCGAGAGAAGGAGGGGCGGGAGCCAGGAGCAGCGGCGCGGCCAGTGACAGAGACGGCGGAGGAGCGATGTGGCCATGCTGGCGTGTCAGCGCTGACAGCTGATCGCGTGGCGGGGCAGGAGCGGGAGGAGAGGCACCCTGTCAGTGAGCGATCCACCGCGGAGTATAAATACACAGGTGAGGCGGGATGCAGCATCAGAGGCTCTATGCAGCCTGACGAGTCCCTGAGTAAAGAGAAGAGAGAGGGGAGAGTTATACCCATACCCCCCTCACTGACCCCAATCTGTGTCCCGCCATCTGCACTGGAGATCCCAGCCTGCCAGGCCTCCCATGGGAAAGGTGCCAAGGGGTCACCCATAAGACCCACGATGTGTTCTTACCCTGGCTCCCCGCGCTCTCCATGTTTAGATGACTCCTCCTGGCAGGAGGTGGACTGCGCAGACGTGTCCCCAGACTGCTGTGTGCCATTCTCACCCGGGCCGTCTAGCGCTTGGGAGTGGGAGGGGGAGCCCGGACCATCCTCTGTGGAGCCACACCGGGGGGTCGGGTCCACAGCGGGACGCCCTGTGTTGCCTCGGCCGGAGGGGGGGTACCATCCCCTGCAGCAGACCCAGCTTAAGCCCGTGAATGCGGGAAATCCAGCGGAGCCACAACCCCATAGTCAAGCAATCACTGGAAGAGAAGTGTTGGATGTGGGAGCGGATGCTCGAAACCCCGTCGGTGTGAACTCTCTGGCGCTACATGTAGGGGGATGCCATTCGCTCACCTTACAACCTGGGGGCCTCGCTGGGGACGCCGGCGCGGAGGCCCTGGGGCCGCCTATACCCCGGAGCAGCTGGTCACCGAGTGCGGACCAGGAATCTCAGCCCGGAGTGTCGCCCGCCGGATGGCGGGGGTCGCCGCTGCCGCCGTCGCCTGCCTCTCCGACCGTCGACCGGATCCATTATAACCTGGAGGTCCTCCTGAAGGTTCTCCCATCACGGAAGGACTTCGAAAACTACACTAACCGTATGGAGACTTTGTTCCGGAGGGAACTTGACGAAGTGACAAAATCGGTGACGGAGGTAACCGGAAGAGTCCAGAATATAGAACAAAATCAGGAGACTACGGGTCAACGCGTGGAGGCCCTGGAAAGGGCATACGCGACTATGCAGCAGACACAGGCAAACTCGACACAGCATGTGACTAGAGCACTGCTACATCTGGATGACTTGGAGAACAGAGGGAGGCGAAACAATATTAGAATTCGGGGCCTCCCGGAGATACCTGAGCACAATAACCTAGAAGCTGTTGCCTCCTCGATCTTTAACGAACTACTGGGACACCGGCAAGATGAAACTATCGAGATAGATAGAATTCATAGAGCTCCAGGTCCAAGATCAACAGACCCTACACGACCAAGGGACGTGGTGTGCCGCATCCACTTTTACAAGGTCAAAGAGGAAATCATGCGAAAGGCGTGGGAGAGAGGTCCCTCCTCGTATCACGGGGCCACGGTCACGCTGTTGCCGGACCTCGCCCGGCGCACTCTTCAGATGCGACGGGCGCTCAAGCCTCTACTAGAAAAAATCAAAGTGGTGGGAGCATCCTACAGGTGGGGCCACCCCTTTCACCTGGTAGTCACGAGACAGGGCCGCTCGTTTCTGGTACGTTCCCCTCCCCGGCTCCCGGATCTTTTTGCTTTTCTGGGAATTCCACCCCTTCCTGTTGAGGATTGGCTGTCTCCTGATCTTATGGCTGACGACAGGGGACCTCCACGACCACAGCGCGGCGTACGTCGCCCACGCGGCCCGTCGGGGCCGGGCGGCGGGGGAGGTGGCCGCCGGAACCGGCTCGCTTAAGGGCCTCGTCCCTGTTTTTGTTGGACACTGTGGTCTACGGGGAACAGACAATATGAACATGGAGCCGCCTATCGGGATGGCCTCCACTTGTTGCCACGGATCCCCCCCGCTGAACATGAGAGCCGCGTGGACTGCGGACGACCAGGCCGCTTCCTCGCTGTGGATGCCGCCCGGAGCTTGACACATGCGCTCAAACATCTAAGAAGACACGATCCGCGGCTCCGGACTTAGTGGCGGTTTGGGGGTGCCCCCCCCCCCGGCCGGGCGGGGTTGAGCTTGGCCCCTGGGGGGGCGCTCCGCATTTGGTGGGGTCGCTCCCGCTGGGGCCGCCTGCCTGGGCCGCCTGGCGGGGGGGTCCGTGGATGATATTATTGCAGAACAGAGGCTCCCTGTGGCCTACAGGTCCAGTTGTTGAGTTTATAAAGTGTTAAGAGTGTGATTTACGAGGTTTACCTGACCGAAGGAAGTATGGCGGCTTCCCTGTGCCTCTTGCCTCCGGTCTCGTAGCCGGGCTGAGAGCAGAGCCTAGCCTGTTGTCCCCCGGTGGGGCTGGCAGCCGGGGCACATTGAGCTGATTCTGGGTTATGTTCCTGTGGGCATTACTGGTTAAAGTTTTTACCTTAAGGAAAGCGTATCTCCTGTTCCATGGTTGTGACTTCTCACCCCCCCCCCAATATAGGCCTTTCTTCTCTCTCCCGTGCCGGGTAGAGTGGAGAATGTAATAAGTTACACATAGTTGTTAAATTTTTCGGATTTTTCTGACCTCCCTTTTAACCCCCCCCTCTTTGTTTCTCTTTTGCTTGTGCCCCCCACCCCCCTTACCCCTAGCCCTAAGGCTCACCCTTTCCCTTACGCACTCCCTGAACTCCCTTGTCTCTTGTCCGTAACCTCCCCCCCCAGGTGGTCAGGTAGTGAGCGACCTCGTAGCGAGCCATACTAGCGCACAATGGCAGAACTTATAGTGTGCTCGTTCAATGTAAAAGGGTTTAATGTGCCGGAGAAACGATCTAAGATCCTTTATGACCTGCATCGGCAGAGAGTTAAGGTGGCTCTACTACAAGAGACCCACTTTAAGGTGGGCCACATCCCCCAAATACAGAGCAGATACTACAGCTCTTGGTATCACTCCCCGAATCCGGAGGGCAAGACTAAAGGAGTTTCTGTGGCTTTCCACAGATCCTTACAGTATAAGGTTCTTGACACGAAGGTTGATCCTCAGGGGAGATTCCTGTTTCTTACAGTTAAATTATTTGGCAAAACATATACAATAGCGAACATTTATGCCCCCAACACAGACCAGGTCGGCTTTCGTGTCAGGATACTCAGGTTGCTTGAAGATTTTGCAGAGGGGGTGATTCTCGCAGGGGGTGACCTTAACATCCCCCTTAACCCATCTATTGATACATCATCTGGAAAGGCAGCTATGTCCATGTGCAAGATCAACAAGTTGAAAAAATCCCTGCTGAATCTCCAATTGGTAGACACTTGGAGGGTGCTTAATGGCGCAAGGAGAGACTATTCATTCTTCTCTCATGTGGCCAACTCGTATAGCAGGATTGACTTCTTGATGATCAGTCACCATGCCCTGGACTGGGATCCTAGAGCATGGATTGGACCCATATTGTGGTCAGACCATGCCCCAGTCTACGTCTCTGTACGACTGCCTGGCCTTGCTCTGCCCTGCTGGTCGTGGAAGCTCAATGACGGTCTCCTTGATGACACAGTGTGCTCCTCAGCAATCGAGGAAACCATTAAGCACTTTCTTGAGGACCATAGGAGGACCCTACCCCCTTACCCTACCAGTGGGAGGCCCTGAAGTGTGTCATCAGAGGAGAACTTATCAAGCAAGGGGCTAGACTTAAAAGAGAGCGTGCTTCGTTAATAACCGAATCCCTGAACAGGATCTCCACTCTGGAAAGAGAGCATAAAAACAGACCCACTAACACTCAACTCCTGGAGCTCCAAGAGGCCAGGGAAAAGTTGCAAAACTTGTATAACCGGGCCTATTTGAGCTATAGGGATAAGGGTAAAGCCCAGTTTTACGCTCAAGCAAATAAATGTGGCCGGATGCTAGCCAGAACTCTCCACCCTAGGTCGACAGCGATGCATGTTCCCACCATTAAGAAACATGATGGCACCCTGGTACACACTCCCTCTGTTATAGTGGCCACCTTTAGAGACTTCTACAATACTCTCTACAATATCCGCAACCCCCCTCCCCCCATTTCAGAGACCCGAGCGACCTCTGAGGCAATTGACGCATACATAACTAGCACCCCTCTCCCCACAATCCCCCAGGAGGACGCTGAGTCCCTAGAGCGACCGTTTACAGAACAAGAGGTGGGCCGGGCCATTGGGGAGACGCCGACGGGTAAGTGCCCGGGACCGGACGGATACTCTCCAAAGTTTTACAAGCAGTTTAGATCCCAATTAACTCCTCTATTAACAAGTACGTTCAATGCTGTTGGTACACTGTGCCCCTTCCCTGGTCAGGCCCTGGAGGCAACCATTTCGGTAATACCCAAACCGGGGAAGGATACCACTATCTGTGGAAACTTCAGGCCAATATCACTCATCAATGTTGATCTTAAGCTGTATGCCAAAGTTATTGCCTTAAGGCTCCAGCCAATACTTCCAGGTCTGATTCACCTGGACCAGGTAGGGTTCGTCCCGGGGAGAGAGGCAAGGGACAACACCAACAAGCTATTTACTCTTATATCGCAGGTCTCCAAAACAAAGACACCTGCCTGCCTGCTCGCTTGTGACGCAGAGAAGGCGTTCGATAGGGTGAGCTGGGCTTTTATGACAGCCTCCCTTAAACAAATTGGTGTTGGCCCAGGTCTCCTCTCAAAAATCCTGGCCTTGTACACCTCCCCCACTGCTAGAGTCAGGGTGAACGGACTCTTATCCGCTCCGTTCCCAATAAGCAATGGAACTCGTCAGGGGTGCCCTCTGTCCCCTTTGCTATATGTTCTTACCATGGAACACCTGGCAGTAGCTATCCGAAACAACCCGGATATTAAGGGCATATGGGTGGGTAATTGTCACTACAAGGCTTCCCTCTTTGCGGATGATTTAATGCTACATCTGACATCCCCACACACCACCTTTCCAGTTGTCCTTAAAGAGCTCAATCGCTTTAGTGCCGTGAGCAACTTCAAAATTAACTTTTCTAAGACAGAAGCACTTAACATCTCGCTCCCAAGACAAGAGGTGAGTCGGTTGGAGGCTAACTTCCCCTTCAAATGGAAACCCCACTCCATCCAATACCTGGGCATCCAAATTCCCGCTGACCTCTCTAATATCTATGAACTGAACTACTCCCCCCTCCTTGCTAAGATTGAAGCAGACCTGAACTCATACACCAAGAGGCCGCTCTCCTGGTTTGGTAGAATTAACAGCCTGAAAATGGATATATTGCCTAGACTCCTATATATCTTCCAAACAGCCCCTATAAAACTTCCGGCTAGCTTCTTCTACAGATTGAGAACTCTCTTCTCTAAATTTGTGTGGGGAGTGGCTAAACCGAGAATAAGGTGGTCGACCCTGCTTAGGAGCAGAAGGGAGGGAGGAACGGGGCTCCCCGACCTGAAGGCCTACCACACAGCTGCAATTCTCCAGAGGATGGTGGACTGGAAGCACAGGGCAAAGGATAAGCTATGGGTACAATTAGAAAAATCGCTCTCCCCATACAGCCCGGCCACTATCGCGTGGGCTGCCCCCTTGTCGAAGTCGCAAAGGGAAACCATGCCATTCCTTATGCAGCACTTCCTGGAAACCTGGGATCCCCTGCAGAGCAAGTACAAACTTGTACGCAGACCCGGCCCTCTAACGCCGGTATTTGGCAACCCGGCGTTTGAACCAGGGCTTGTATCCAAAAGTTTCCTTATATGGGAAGCATCAAACGGCACCACAATGGGACAGGTGTTAAGCGATGGAAGGGCACCACTGCTGGGGGAGTTAAGAGAGAGGGCGAGGGGCGGACATGTATCGTGGCTCCTACACAGACAGCTTTGCTCATTCATTGCCGCCAATAACATAGCTGAAGTAGCACGGAGCCCACCCACAGAGCTTGAGACATTAATTACCCAGGAAACCCCTCCCACTCACGTAATATCTTCCCTATATGCGCTTCTTACCAAGCTGAACCATTTAGCGCCCCTGAAATTTATTGACAAATGGGAGAGGGAGCTGGGTCTTAGGTTCACAAGAGAGGATTTAACCAAGATATACGCTTGCACACATGGCACATCACCAGCTACTACTACTCAAGAACGGAATTTCAAGATTCTCACAAGGTGGTATAGATGCCCGGCAAATATCCATAGGTTCGACGAGTCACATGATGATAGGTGCTGGAGATGCCTGAAGGAGTTGGGAGACATGACTCATATTTGGTGGAGTTGCCCGACTGTTAAAGCCCTATGGGACCAAATCTTTGCCATTTATGAGCAGGTCTCCGGAACCAAAACAGTTAACACACGCAGGTGGCACTCTTGTCTCTCTTCCAGAGCTCAATCTCTAGCTCTAAAAAAGATGTGCTTAGACATTTTGTGGCAGCCATGCGGGCGGTTATTCCGCGGCATTGGAGGTCACAAAACCCCCCCACGCTGATGGAATGGGTGCAGGAGCTGGAACAGATTAGCTACATGGAAAGTCTGATTGCTAGGGACAAAGAGACCACCAACAGCTACTTGATGATCTGGGCGGGTTGGTTGACCTACCGAGACTCGCATCTCCCTTCCCTGATACAAACCACTGTATAGCCCCTAATACACGAGGGGCAACCACCGGGCTGGACCAGATTTAGAACTCGGATGTTTGCCTCCGTCAACGTCTGGCTACCATGATACGTAGAACCTGCTCGCTCGAGTCCTGACCTTGGGGCCTCCTCCCCCCTCCTTTCCTACATCCCATTATCCTAGGTTGGTACATGTTTTGAGCAGACGTGGCGGTCCTTTGTTAAGGCGAACGGGTAGTAAAATCAGTCATTGTGTTTAATTGTGAAACTATAATTGTTGTAACCCCCTCCTCCCCCCGCCCTCCCTTTTTTGTCTTCTGTACCCCTTCCCCCTATTCTCCTACAAAACCAATAAAATTTGATTATACTAAAATCTGTCTCTAAACTTGGTTAAAAACAGAGGGCATGGTCACACACATCTGCAGAAGTATGCTTACGCTGCACCACCAAGCGCCAAGGTGCCTCTGTGGGGTGCAGTCTTAACTCTAATTGGAAGCATGCTTACCTGAGGTTGCCCTAAACCTCAAGTGCAGCCCATGGGGTGGAAGACCTTGCAATACAGCCTAGACACCATACCCCATGTGCTTGCACAAATTCAAAAGAAACAAAGGAGGGGTGTCAAGGTCTGTCTGAAGAAATTCCAGCAAGTACTAGTCATCCCAAACTTCACCTTCTTCCTTTAGGAAAGACTGAAATCTCCTCCATGGTCTGTCGTACATCTTATTCGTAAAGAACTTGCGTTCTTTACAAATCCACCACTTCTGCAGATCAACTGTGGCTCAGCAAGGATCTCCTTTCAATAGCCATAACCGCAGTTTCATCTGAATAGGACGTGGATGTATTTCCTGACTCTGGTGTAGGAGATCCCTGTCTTGAGGAAGGAAGAGGTCCTTCCATGACCATATGTTGAACAAGAGCAAACCATGGTCTCCTCAGCCAATAAGGTAGAATGGCTATGATTGTTACCGAGGAGTATCTTTTGCAGGAATCAAAGTATCAGCGGGGTCAGTGAAATGGCGCAACCAAAATGGAACTGCCAATTATGCATTAACACATCCACCCCGGCCGAATCTGGACATGATAATCTTGTGAAGAAGACTCAGGCCTTGTTGTACACCGGAGCAGGAAACATGTCCACTTCTGGTAGCCACCACTTCTGCATCAGCTGGCTGAATGCGTTGGACTTTAGGGCCCACTCTATGTTGTCCATCGTGAACACGGATAGAGCATCCGCTGTCTGATTACTCCAGCCCAGAATGTGCGTTGCTGAAATATGGGACAAGTGGCCCATAGCCAATTCTAGTATGCGGGAGACTTCCCTCATCGTCGAGGTACTCCTGGTTCCTCCTTGATTCCTTATATCGGCACATGTGATCACACTAAGATGTTGGAGACTAGACCTTGCAGGTTGTATAGCCATTTGTCCCTCACCATCTTTCCCTTGCAGATTGTACCCCAACCATGGGTGGTGGCTTCCGTCATGACTACTTTCCAGTTCATGGGTGTAAAGTGGTGACAGTGGGAGAGGGTCTGTGTGTCGATCCACCAGACCACCATCCTCTGATTTACTATGGTGGCTTGCCTAAGGGACCTTCCGTCCCACTGCCTGAGAAAGTTCCATTGTAGAATCTTTATGCACCAGAGCACCCAGCGTCTCTGATATCAATCTGTGCCCTAAGGTAAACTAGTGTCTTCTCTCAATTCACCTCAATTAACCAACCAGCCATGGCCCTGTAAAGATGAAAGGAGTATCTGATGACGCTGCATTAGCAGTGACTCTTTGTTCGCTATCAGAAGCATATCATCGAGGTAATGGAAAAGCTCATGCAGTTATGCCAACAGGGCCGCCAGGATCTTGGAGAAAGTTCTCAGCGGTGCGAAGAGGCCAAAGTGCAGAGATTGGAATTAATATTGGCAACTGTCCATCTTAAATCTTAAGAATTTTTGATAGCTGCTGGGAATTGGCACATGGAGATACCCGTCCTTCAGGTCCACTGAGATGACCAAGTCTCACATCTGTAAGGCCTGAAGCACCATCGGCAAGGCTTCCATCCACCTCTGGTAGACTTGGTTGTTCAGTACTTGTACAATAAATATAACCGTTTCTGAAGTGGATGGAGTCCTGGTTCTTACAAAATGGTTTCTTGAGAACTTCCACATCTGACCATCCCTGATTGTATTCAGAATGCATTGATCCCTGGTGGTTAGAGTCCATATAGAAAGATACGATCTTAGCCTTGCCCCCACTCTGTCTGTATGGACTAGCTGGTTGACAAAAGGGCTTATTGGCATCTCGAGTTGTTGGAGTTGGATTCTTCCTCGCCATCCTCAGGAAGGTATACTGGGAACTCCTCCAGGTCTAATTATATGCCATGCCCAGCATATAGGATCTGGCATGCCTAAATCTGTTCGCTGTTTGTCTGCCCTCATGACTCCTAAACTGACGTTAATTCCTCTACTGGGAAATTAACCCTGATTTCCCGCCGGTCACAATGGATATGGCCTGCATCTGATTGCCAAAAATTGCTCTTTTGCCACCCTTGGTCAAATATTTGTTTGATCTGTGACAGCCAACACATACGGCTGTATTAAGGCAAACCTGAAGCCTCTTCCTGCTCCGCCTCTGTGTTCCAATGGGCTGTGGGCCCTGTTGGGACCGCATCTGGCACCATGCTGGTTGTGGCACTCTGGTGCTCTGCACCTTAGCCTCAAATTCTTTATATATTGCTTAATAGAGTCCCATGGATTAACTACCTTCCTTTCACATGCAGCAGCAGCTTAAAGGTATCTGGAGCACAGTCTCTTGCCGGCCATAGGTGGGGTCCCTGTTGTGACTTCCTTTCCAACTTCTGGGGTGTGATCTGGACCTTCTAGAGCTAATCCTGGATGTTGAATGCCGTCTGCTCCTGGATCGTCGGGATGAATGGAACCAAGAACCAAAGGGAGCCACATAGACACAGAGTCCGCCCTGCAAAGGTCCAGTGGCACTAGTCATGCAATTAACAGCAGATATGTGCGCCTGCCCCACTGACTGTGTGCCCCCCAAGAAATATGACACTGCCGGATCCAGTGCCTGTGCCTGTGTCTGACACAGCTTCCATTGCTCCTCGTGCGTGCACCACCCACATGAGCTCTTTACCTTCTCCCAACAGCTTGAGAGCAGCATGGACGGCGACTGTCAGAAGCAGTGCCCGGGTCCCCTGGATGGAGTCACAAGTCACAGCATTCCTGTGGCAAGTTGCGGGCTCCAGCTGGCTGCTTTCACCTGGTCCTTAAGGCGGACCTCAGTTATGAGACCACATTCAAGTGGGGGTGGGAAATTAAGCACACAATCAGGCGTCAGCTAAAGATAGCTCTATTTACACCACGTTGCGCCATGCAAAAGCAGCGGGGATCTATGGAGACAAGAAAGAACTATTTGCATGCATTAAAACGCTATCCTCCACATATACAACCTGCTCCTGTAGGGAATGACAAAAGATGAACACCGGGAATAGGAGGAGCAAAACATCACCAATGCAATTTTTAGCTCATTTTTATAATTTCTCTGTATTTAATTATCATCCACAAAGACTTTAATATTAACATTAATCTCTGCCATTTCCAACCAAACAATATAAATGCATTTCCAATCACGACTGAAGCAATTAATTAATACACCTGATAACCTATATTTTATACCTATATTTAATATACCAGAAACAGTAAAATCTATGCTCGTGCACATACATAAAAAAAAAAAAGTTATCACTGCAAGAAGCATATTAGACTGTTATCATGTTTAAATTGATACAGCTCTGTGTTTTCATAGCAGATACAGCTGCCGACATATGTGAAACTTGCTTTTCTAATCACATATATGTTGATGTTCTTCCTCTGCATATCTTGAACACAATGAACTACTCTACACACCCTGGCTCTCTCAAATAACTCAGCTGAAAAAACAAAAATGACAGCATATGATGAAATAGAAGCCAACAAAAACAAAAAAATGACACTGCGGGACTGACAGTGGCCACTGAACAGCCGGGGAAGAGAACTACACATATAAATTACATCTCCCACAATCCGCTGCAAAAAAATGACATCACCCAACACCCAATAAGGAGGGCTACTACACGCATGGCCACTACACACCCTGAGGACGGCACCAGAAGTCGAAACGCGCATCGGGAGCCTGCTACTCATGGAGCTTAGCAACTAACTTCACTTGGATTTTATCTTCCTGTGAACTTGTTTTCACTCGAACTTTTGACCCTCTTTTGGACTAAAGAGAGTCTGCACTGCGCAGCCCTACAACAGCTCTGTCTTTTAGACAGATGCAAGCTAATTGAAAACAGCGGGATCTCCAATACCCGCATCACCAAGGCACATAGTTGCACACTGCCGTTTTATTGTTTTATCTATTGTGAGATATTAAACATATTTTGCTGATATAGAATTAGTCCTGAAATTCATTAAATGCAACCAAGTCAAAGAGGATCTTCCTGAGACCAGACAAATCTGGACTTTTAAAGTCACAGCAACCACTCATCGGGACCAGATACCCCACAGACAACAACACAGGCGGTGGAACCTCACGGGCCCTGGGTAGGTTGGCGTACCCCCGGGCCACGGCGGTGAGTTTTTCCTTCTATAATCTTATATAAATTACGTTTTTCTCATCATTTTCTATATGATTTGAAATTAGTCTTGATCAGAGCCATGTGACTAAAACCACACAGCAAAAAGTATCAGTTATCTCATCAGAAGCAGCAATTTAAATCAGAAACAATCAATCAACTTATTGTTTCTGACTACAAATGCTTCTAACAGAGGAGCATTAAAGCGTACCTAAACCGCTTTCACAAATCACTGGAATCAGGTTTTTTTTCTGGTTTCAGAAAAATCCTGTGTAGAACCAATAAGCTGATGTGTATACACCGGGCAACCAATAACAATAGCTGGGCTGGAATAAAGGAAGCCAGGAACAACCAGTGATTTTGCTATTTCCAGAGGAAGTACCCAGACTAGGATCTGAAACTTTGGATTCAATATTCGGTTCCATGGAGCTCACCATGATAACCTGTGTCATCTGTTTATTGCTTATTGTATCCTCTGTTATAATGTTACTGTTTAATCAATATATACCTTTTTTTCCCACTTTGCTGTTCAATTTGGGCAAATGGCTGCACACTGCCAGCTTCCAATTGGAGAAGGTGCAGCTGTTTCCAGCACACAAGTTATAGTGCAATGTGCAAATGGTTACTCAGAACCAGCAACCTTGTATAAAGATATCTTTTATTTACAGAGTAACAGTAATTGTTTATAAGTACCCAGATACAGTATACATAAGTTCAGAAAAGAAATAATGGCTGGAGACTGCAATTCAATTTCCTGGCCACCAGGGAGGCATCAGGGAATGGAGCCTGCATATACAATTAGATGTTAAAGTGGACCTTCACCCTGAATTAGAGCCTATCTTATATGTTTCCCACGCCCTGTACATACAGATTGCCCACATTAAAAATCATCCTACCTGCACCTACTGCATGTTATGAGCCTTTAAACATCCAAGATGATGGCTCATGGAGCATCAGGCAGCCTGCAAACAGGAAGTGTCTTCTGCTGACCTTTTCCTGACCGCATCTCTGCTGTCTGTGCAAAGCACAGCTATAACCCCACCCCCTGCACTTTATCCCGCTCTCCTTTCCTCAGTATGGCGGCGCCCATATCCTAGAGTCCTGAACAGAGTTGCAGCCTGGTGGGGGAAAGTATAAGTAAGTGACTAAAAACTTAAAATATATTAATTTTAGATGCTGGGTAATAGTTTTTTAAGGGTTTGGGCTTTTCATTAAATCATGCTGAAGGTCCAGTTTATCAGTATGACAAAACACCAGAGTTAGTAAAGGACAAGTGTAGCTTACATGGATTAAATCAGTGAGACACACACCCAACGTTTCAGGCTGGGAAGCCTTTCATCAGAGGAGAGTTTAGGTAGGTTTGATGTTCCTATGAACCAGAACCATCCCCGGCACAGAGTTATCAGGTAGTATGTAGGTCTGCTTAAAGTGGACCCACAGCCAGGATTTTGACTATCCTGGGTTTTAGTCCACTTCGGTGGGGCACCCCGATCGGTGGTGCCCCGCTGTGTGAAACCCCCCAGAAGGCCCCGAAAACTCACCTCACCCCGCTCCCACGTGACCGCTGTAGCCAATCCCCGCCTCCCGCGCGTCCCTCTTACAGGGAGCGCACCCGCGCCGGCCATTCACTAACGGCCAGCGGGGAGCGCGCTCTGCTAGAGGGACGCGCGGGAGGCGGTGGATGCGCATGCGCCGCTGGAACATGGAAAAGGTAGGATTGTGGGCTTCCTGGGGGGTTTCCCCCCGTGGGACATCCCGATTTCGGATGCCCCGCGGGGAGGGATCTGATCGGCCTGGTAATCTTATAGATTCCCGGGCTGATCCCCCCTGGGTGTTGGTCCGCTTTAAAAAGAAACAACACCCAGGAATTTCACTTACCCGAGTGTTGTTCATCTCAGGTGGGGCATCCTGCTGTGTGTATTACCACTGTTTGCCCAGGAAGCTCACCTTTCTATCTTTCCCGCGGTGCAGGCCACTCAGCCAATCAGTGTGCTTGGTTACAGATCGGGGGTTTCAGACAGCGGGACATCCCAAATGGGGTGATCTAGGGAGTGGGACTCACACAACGATACTCCTTTTTAATCAGAGAGCATATCATTTCACCCTCTATAGACATCCACTAGTCAGTACAATGCAAAGGAATATAATAATAATGTGTAATAATGTTGTGTGTACGCCCTACTGCCTTTTCCCTGTGTTCCATGGGCGTAGGACACTGAGCTCCCAGATGTATCAATGTCCAATGTCTGCAATATAAACACTGGCCACTAGATGTCAGACTTTACTTAATATTCATTTCATTACTTTGATTATAGACAATCCCCTTTTATTCTTCTGAAATAAAGGACACTCAATATTCATTTTTTAGAACAGCTGACATTATCATTAGATCATAATAATGGCAGCAATCAATCCTGGTTGGGGTATCCATCCACAGTGGAACAAAGGAATTTTATCTGAGGAGGGGTCCACCCGGGGGGTGTGGCATTGATGGGTGTGGTTTTTGCATTCCCCAGCTTCTAGTGTTGTAACTGCTGCAGGAACATCAGTGGGTAGATCTTTTTTATTAAGGTATTAGCCAAAGCTCTGCTCTCAGAAGACGGTGGCCAGCAACTGATGCCCGGAACGAGTCAATGGAAATCTATAATAAGCCCCGGAAGAGCGCCATGGTTGCCCCTAGGAACGGCATTGCCCAGCCATAGAGTCTTTCAGATGCTCAAGTTGGACAAAATAGATTTTGGTTCTCTTAAAAAATCATCTGCAGCCATACAAATCATTTCCAGCTGCATTTCTCATTTCACACATTGTAATGGCCAGTGTCCTGCTCCATTCTGCTCCAGCAACGAATGCCACAAGGACCAGCCTAATACATTGTTACATTTTCTATATACATTGTAATTATAGATCCACCTGATAATGATCAAGAGAAACACATGTTCATTATGTGGATAGAAATAAATGACACAGAGCCTTCTTAACTTATGGAATAATAAAAAAAGCAATTTGAGTCTACATGAGCATTTATTGGAAAGAAGTCTGGCACATGAGAAGCCTGTGTAAGGACTGGTGTAATGATGTAATGATGACGCTTAAAATGAATTCTTGTTGATGTGAACTCAAGCGATAGAAGGAGGATTTTTCTCCACCTGCTCCTAGTGGACAGTGGGGGAAGGGAACAAAATGAACATTTTCCCTAGCAACATGTTTATGTTGCAACGTATACAAAATTGGCGTTTAAAAATACAGAGCAGAGACTTCCTTACTTTTGCCTGCTAATTATCTGATTGGCTAAGGCAGAGATGATAGGTTTAACCATATCCTCATCAAACTGCAGATTAGGGGGATCACAATCTTGTGTTTCATTAGCTAAAGAGTTACTGGCAGAGTTGTCACCAGGGGAGGTTAATACTACTGCTTGATTTAATCAAAGCTGTCAATGAGCTCACCTGTTACAGAGGAAGGATTCTGGGACTTGTAGTCAGTAGTTGTTAGACTACTTTAGGATCACAGACACACAGGAATATAAGAAACATGGACACAGCATGCTGGTAAGTAAACCACAGGTCTGGGGGCACAATCCTAACACAAATGTTTATTTTACACACCAGAAAAGGAAAACAATAGGGGCCGAATGCCAAAAACCTAACAAAAAGGGAGTTTTCCTTTAAGTTGTTGTGTCATTATTCATTAGCATATTTATTATGATTAGATAATTTTAATTAAATTAACAGCTTCATTGCATTTTCCCACTATACCCATCCTCTCTGTGATGGGTGAAATACACTGTGCCTTAAAGCGGAACCATAGCTCTACTGTACTATATAGCAGTAGGGCAGTGTCACCCAGGCTGTGCATCACTGCCATTGAAGTGGACCAAAATCCACTGCAATCAGCCCACCTGGGGCATTCAAAATCGGGATGCCCCACTGTGTAAAACCCCCCAGATCACCCCATACACCTTGTTCCCCGGTCCAACAGCAACGAGCCGTGCCCGCATTCCTGCTATCCCTCTAGCAGGGCGCGTGTCCGCGTCAGGCATTTGTGAATGGCCAGCGGGGGCATGCTCCCTGTTAGAGGGTAGCGGAGGATGCGGCCATCAGCATGCTCGGAGCCGCTGGCCTTAGACGACGTGATCAGCGCCTCTAAGTGTGCTGATTGGATGTGCGCCTGCGTATGCGCCGTAGGACTGGGAACAGGTGAGTTGGCTTTGGCGATCTGGGGGGTTTCATGCTGTGGGCACCCCCGATCAGGGTGCCCCAGGGGAAAGGACCAAAACCCAGGATAGTCAAAATCCTGGGTTTTGGTCCACTTTAAAACAAGAAACCGGGTGCCTGAATACTCACCGCTTTCAGGTCTCTTCTGCGGCATCAGCCTCCGGGACACTCCCACGTGACCGCCAACAGTTGAGCATATCGGCGCTGGCCCTGGAGGCTGATAGGTTGTGTCGTGGCAGGCGCAGAAGAGGCCCGAAAGCTGTGAATAACCAGGAGCCAGGCTTCTTGTTTTAATGGCGGCAGGCAATGTGCAGTGGGGCAGCTCGGGTTGCGTTGCCACACTGCTATATAGTACAGTGGAACTATGGTCATTTTTGACCATAATTCCATTTTAAGAAGGCATCTCCAGGGGCAGACTGATCATAGGGAGAATAGGAAGAATTACCAGTGGGCCGCCCTGCTTTGAAGCCACCTCGGCTGGCTGTAGCCTCCAGCACACAACCCACCTCACCTAGAGCCTATGCACTACTGCTTCTATCCACCCCTGCCCATGATCTTTTCCAGCAATGATATCTGTGGATAGCTGAGAAGCAATATGGGGGCAGGGCTAAGCATTTCATGGGCTGGTGGAGGGCTGGCCAGGCCCAGTAAAATCCTGGGCTAATTTCTGGTGACACTCCTGGGCTGGGCAACTGTGGCATTTAAAGGGATTGTCCAGGATAGGTATAAAAACTGATGTGCAGAGGATAGCTGAATGCATTACTTGTGTGCTTTATCCCTTCTTCTTTGTATAGCTCAGCTACCAGCCAGAAATTGAAGGGAATAAAGCTTCTTTTTTTAGAATGTATAAGCCATTTACATGTAATTAAGGTTTTGAGATGCTTTAAAATGGCTCATGTTACATTATTGCCAAGGGGGATAAGGTGACAGAACGTTAGTAAGTTCCTGGACCGGGACTTTAACCCTGGGTGAACTGAAACTTACATCTGAGCGAGCTTTTCAAATGTAACATACAAAAAGTGCAAAAAAATGTTTGTTCTATATATATGAGGCTTTTTTTATAGCTAAAGATTTTTTGGAAACAACAACACCCTATGGAGTACACTAAAGATTTCACCATTTAATTTCCTGCATAGCCAATAGGGTGCTCAGCACCCAACCCTGATAACCAGCAACCTGCTCATAGGGTGCTGCTGTTTCCAAACTTTCCAAAAAGAATTGCTCACAGGAAAAATTATGTACATCACTTGTAGAAATGCCCCATCATAGGTACAGATGATTTTATTTGGGGGGATAACATTTTTATTGCAACTTTTTCTGTGTCAAAGTTGTAAAGTTCATCCAGAAGTAGGTTTCAGTTCACACCAAAAGTTAAATAGATTCACCAGATAGTTAACATGTGCCCTGAAGATCCATCTTCTTATTAATGCTGCAGGCGCAGACCCACGCTCACCCCTGGACCGGCAGAGAACGCAGCATCAAACCACCAGTGTGGAAAATGTCCCTCTAACCGGAATAAAAGACACGCACAGCGTGCCAACTTGTTGTGCTTTTCCATTGCACATTATCCAGAACACTTACTGCCAACCAGGAATATGCTTTTACACAGGCACAGACTGGCCATCATGTTTATACCAAGACTGAGTCAGTTATTTGAACTGTCAAACAGCCATATATAACAAATAACAGGCATAGGGATGCCCATCTCTCTCATATCGCATATCTATATAACAAATAACAGGCATAGAGATGCCCATCTCTCTCATATCTCATATCTATATAACAAATAACAGGCATAGAGATGCCCATCTCTCTCATATCGCATATCTATATAACAAATAACAGGCATAGAGATGCCCATCTCTCTCATATCTCATATCTATATAACAAATAACAGGCATAGAGATGCCCATCTCTCTCATATCCCATATCTATATAACAAATAACAGGCATAGGGATGCCCATCTTCCTCATATCTCATATCTATATAACAAATAACAGGCATAGAGATGCCCATCTCTCTCATATCTCATATCTATATAACAAATAACAGGCACAGAGATGCCCATCTCTCTCATATCCCATATCTATATAACAAATAACAGGCATAGGGATGCCCATCTTCCTCATATCGCATATCTATATAACAAATAACAGGCATAGAGATGCCCATCTTTCTCATATCTCATATCTATATAATAAATAACAGGCACAGAGATGCCCATCTCTCTCATATCGCATATCTATATAACAAATAACAGGCACAGAGATGCCCATCTCTCTCATATCGCATATCTATATAACAGATAACAGGCACAGAGATGCCCATCTCTCTCATATCTATATAATATTAGGCAGCGATGCCCATCTCTCTCGTATCTATATAACAAATATCAGGCACAGAGATGCCCATCTCTCTCATATCTCATATCTATATAACAAATAACAGGCATAGAGATGCCCATCTCTCTCATATCTCATATCTATATAATATTAGGCAGCGATGCCCATCTTTCTCATATCTATATAACAAATATCAGGCAGCGATGCCCATTTCTCCCATATCTCATATCTATATAGCATAACTAACAGGCATAGAGATGCCCATCTATCTCATATCTATATTACAAATAACTAACAGACATAGAGATGCCCATCTCTCTTATATCTATATAACAAATAACTAACAGGCATAGCGATGCCCATCTCTCCCATATATCATATCTATATAACAAATATCAGGCACAGAGTTGCCCATCTCTCTCATATCTATATAACAAATATCAGGCAGCGATGCCCATTTCTCCCATATCTCGTATGTCATATCTCATATCTATATAACATAACTAACAGCCCATCTCTCTTATATCTATATAACAAATAACTAACAGGCATAGAGATGCCCATCTCTCTCATATCGCAAAGCTATATAACAAATATCAGGCATAGAGATGCCCATCTCTTTCATATCTCATATGTATATAATATTAGGCAGCGATGCCCATCTCTCTCATATCTATATTACAAATATCAGGCACAGAGATGCCCATCTCTCTCATATCTATATAACAAATATCAGGCAGCGATGCCCATTTCTCCCATATCTCGTATGTCATATCTCATATCTATATAACATAACTAACAGACATACAGATGCCCATCTCTCTTATATCTATATACAACAGGCATAGAGATGCCCATCTCTCTCATACCTCACATCTATATAACAAATAACAGGCATATAGATGCCCATCTCTCTTATATCTATATAACAAATAACTAACAGGCATAGTGAAGCCCATCTCTCATATCTATAAAACAAATAACAGGCATAGAGATGCCCATCTCTCTCATATCTATATAACAAATAACAGGCACAGAGATGCCCATCTCTCCCATATCTATATAACAGATGACAGGCACAGAGATGCCCATCTCTCTCATATCTCATATGTCATATCCCATATCTATATAACAAATAACAGGCATAGAGATGCCCATCTCTCTCATATCTATATAACAAATAACAGGCACAGAGATGCCCATCTCTCCCATATCTATATAACAGATAACAGGCACAGAGATGCCCATCTCTCTCATATCTCATATGTCATATCCCATATCTATATAACAAATAACAGGCATAGAGATGCCCATCTCTCTCATCTTATATCTATATAACAAATAACACGCACAGAGATGCCCATCTCTCCCATATCTCATATCTATATAACAAATAACAGGCATAGAGATGCCCATCTCTCTCATATATATATAACAAATATCAGGCACAGAGATGCCCATCTCTCCCATATCTCATATCTATTTAACAAATAACAGGCATAGAGATACCCATCTCTCTCATATCTATATAACAAATATCAGGCATAGAGATGCCCATCTCTCTCATATCGCATATCTATAAAACAAATATCAGGCATGGAGATGCCCATCTCTCCCATATCCCATATCTATAAAACAAATATCAGGCATGGAGATGCCCATCTCTCCCATATCCCATATCTATATAACAAATATCAGGCACTGTTCCCGGCGCTGGCTCGAGGTGAAGGTGTGGATATCGGCATTTAAAGAAAAAGCGGGTGTTGGTCTGTTTTAAGCCATCAATAATATCAAATGATGATGATCTGATAGGGGCGGTAACAGTCTGTGAAAATCTTGTGCATGTTGCTGCACTACAAGAAGCACATTTACCAAAACAGTAACAGTGCAGCAACATGCTAAAAAATGCATAAATTATATTTTGCACTACTCTAATTTGCACTTAAATGGCATTGTCTGGCAGAAGTGCTTGATAAATCAGGCCCTAAATAATTTAAATGTGAATAAGACTGCAATACCAGATGGACTTCACCCAAGAGTTCTTAAAGAACTTAGCTCAGTTATCACATCACATCTGTTCACCAGGGTTCAGTGCTGGGCCCACTATTATTTAACTTGTTTATAAGCAACATAGAATATGGAATTTAATGCACTGTCTCTATGTTTGCAGATTACACAAAGATATGTAGCACAGTGCAGTCTATTGAAGATGTTCACAAGCTTCAGGTCGACTTGGTCACTTTGAGTGTCTGGGCATCCACTTGGCAAATTAAGTTCCATGTGGAGAAATGTAATGTCATGCACTTTACTCTGTGCTTAATTACTGTATAAAACTTCAGAAGGGCCTATGCAGCAGTCCTGACAAACATCTACCGGTGGGGGTAAGACTTTCTGAGTTTGTACCCATGTGGAAAGAGATTATCCAAAACCAATTTGTGTTACAAACTCTAGAAAAAGGGTATCGTTTAGAATTGTCTTCCCTACCCCCATCTTCCTTCTTAGTAACCAAGTTACCAATAGACCTAAAGAAGCGCGAGGTCTTTCTGTCAGTACTACAGGAGCTCCTGCAAAAAAATGTGATAGAAGTAGTCCCCCCCAACATGATTCAGGAGGGATATTACGCTCACATCTTTCTGGTAATGAAGCCATTAGGGAAGTACAGGATGATTCCGAATCTAAAAAAATTAAACAGATTCATACAGTACAAAAGGTTCAGGATGGAATCAATGTATTATGTATGGCGCATACTGATCAAAGATGCCCCGATGGTAAATCTGGATCTACAGGATGCATACCTCCACATTCCAATTCTGGTAGCCCACCGCAAATACTTGAGGTTTGCAGTGCAGCTAGATCAAGAGACCCTCTATCTCCAGTACAGTGTGCTCCCCTTCGGTCTATCCTTATCCCCAATAATTTTTACAAAGGTGCTAGCAGAACCCATGGCCTACCTTAGGCAACAAAGGAACAATGTGATCCCCTACCTGGACGACCTACAGATCCTAAACAATTCTAATGTAGCACTGTTAGCAGATTTGGAAAAGACCCTAGCAATGCTAAAGGATCTGGGGTGGGTGATAAACCTAGAAAAGTCCGGTTTGATTACCTCTCAGCAATGCAAATTCCTGGGGTTTCTAATAGACAGCAACCAGGGGAAGCTATTCCTTCCCAGGGAGAAGAGGTAACGTTTTAGGCCTAATGACCTCAGTCCACTGGGCTCAGTTGCAGTCAAGGACTGCAAAATTGGGTCAAGCGTCAGAAATCACTAGACCAGATGGTACAGCTGAACTCCTCAGTCCTAAGGGATCTGCTTTGGCAGACAAATCCAGAAAACCTAAAAAGAGGGAAGGAATGGAAACAGAGCAATCTAGTAGTAATAACTACAGATGCAAGCAGCTGGGGGGCTCACTTAGGAACTCTGCAGGTTCAGGGCAAGTGGCCCAAAGAAATAGCAGTGAGGTCCTCGAATTTCAGGGAGCTTCTGGCAGTGAAGCTTGCGCTGGATAATTTACAGTTAGAGATTCTGGGAAAGGAGGTACAGGTAAGGTCAGACAATGCAACAACAGTAGTCTACCTAAATCACCAAGGGGGGAACCAAGTCCAAAAGGCTAATGGCACTAGTACGGAGTTTCCTAATACCACTACAAAATCAAATCCAGTCCTTGACAGCAGTTCACCTGAGGGGAGCCTTGAACACTCTGGCAGACACTATAAGTTGTGGAGAAGTGCAGCAGACAGAGTGGTGTTTGAATCAGACCATCTTTAGCCTGATCACAAGTGTTTGGGGTCATCCTCAAATAGACCTATTTGCCAACAAAAAGAATGCAAAATGCCAAAGGTTCTTTTCCCTTGTGAGGGAAGAAGGTGCAGTGGCGATGCTCTTGCTCATAAAATGGAATGATCACCTTGCTTATGCTCCCCCCCCCCTTCAGAATCCTGCCTCAAGTGATCAGCAAGATCAGTCAGGAAAATGTGACGGTAATATTCATTGCTCCGTTCTGGCCAAGAACAGTATGGTTCACAGAATTCATCAAGATGGCAATAAAGGGCCAATGGAGTCTACCAGATGTTCCAGAGATCATCCATCAAGAAACCAATCTGCATTCAAATTCCGTCAAGACTAGGACTGACCGCATGGATCCTGAAAGGTCCCTATTAAGGAAAAAATGGTGCTCCCTGAAAGTGACAGAAACATTACTACAGAGTCGTAAGTTAACTACCAGAAAAATTTACGATTTTCTTCGATTTTCTTCTTTTTGTGAAGTTAACAATTTGAAGGAAAAAAGGGTATAGTCTCAGTGCTAGAATTTCTGCAGGAAGGTTTTAATAAGGGACTGGCTGTAAGTACCCTGAAAACTCAAGCCTCCATGTCATCAGTTTTCCTGGAACAAGAATGAACTTGTTAATCATTTTTTCAAATCAATCCTACGTAAGAGACCAGTTCCGTTCAAGGGCTTCCCTACCTGGGACTTATCAATTGTACTAAAAGGTTTAATGGAGCCTCCCTTTGAGTCGTTAAAAGAGTTTTCAGAAAATACAATTATGTGATTACTCACCTGTAGAATTGTTATGACTATACAGTACATCCTGCTCCAGATAAGAATCATTACACTTGGTTATTACTCCGCCAGATGGTGCTGGACTGCAGAGACCGCGAAATTGGCTCCTCCCAGCCCCCCAAATACCCGGGACCTCCCACAAATCCCCAGCATTGAAAAGCAGTTAACGAGAAGCTGGGAGAAAGAAAACCAACTAGTAACTATAACAATGATAACAATCACCATACAGGGGGTCTAGGATAATAAAAAACCAAGGGTGGGGTGGAGCAGGATGTACTGTATACTCATAATAACAATTCTACAGGTGAGTAATCACAGAATTGTATTATTCTTAGTATACAGTACGTCCTGCTCCAGATAAGAATCATTACACTTGGGACATCCAATAGCAGTGTCCATAAAGTAGGGTGGGATCCCTAAAGGTAAAAGCAGACAGGTCATACCACTGCCGCCTGCAGAACCTTTTCGGCCAAAAGCAGCATCAGCTGAGGCCCTAACATCAACCTTGTAAAACTTTGAAAAGGTATGAACAGAAGACCAAGCAGCGGCCTTGCAAACTTGTTCAACAGAAGCCTGGTGCTGAAAAGCCCAAGAGGCACCAATAGCACGAGTGGAATGAGCAGTAAGGCGGAAGGGAGGATTCTTCCCTTAGCAGAGTAGGCCTGAATCATGGCCTGACGGATCCATTTGCTGATAGTAGATTTAGCAGGAGCCAAACCCTTCCTGGGACCAGAAGGGACCACAAAAAGGGCATCAGTTTTTCTAAATGGTGCAGTAGCCACCAGATAGTACTTCAGACACCTAACCACATCCAAGGAATGCAAGACCCTCTCCTTAGCGTAACTAGGATTAGGGCACAAGGAAGGAAGAACAATGTCCTGATCCAGATGAAAAGCAGACACGACCTTAGGCAGAAAATCTAGCTTGAAGCGAAAAACCACCTTGTCCTGGTGTCTCTCAAAGTAGGGGCGCTGGATGGAAAGCGCCGCCAACTCAGACACACACCTAACAGAGGTGATAGCCACCAAAAAGACAACCTTGAGAGTAAGAATGGCCAGGGCAGCCTCGTGCACAGGTTCAAAGGGAGCACCCTGCAAGGCAGACAAGACCAAGTTCAAATCCCAAACGGGCAACATAGGCTTACGTGGGGGATGCACATGAGTAACCCCCTGGAAAAAAGTCCTGATCAGAGAATGCTGGGCAAAGGACCTTTAGAAGAAAACAGCCAGGGCAGAGACATGACCCTTCAGAGTACTGAGTTGGAGCCCCAGCTCCAACCAATGCTGCAGGAACTCCAGGATCCTGGGAATAGAGAACACACGACAGGGAAGAGACCTAGACTCACACCAGTCAATGTAGGCATGCCAAACCCTATAGTAAATGGAAGAAGACGACTTCCTTCGTATCCTTTATCATGGTATCAACAACAGAGGCAGACAGCCCCTTCTCCATCAAGATGGAGGTTTCAGCAGCCAGGCCGTCAAAGCCAGAGTTTGTAAATTGGCGTAAGTGACCCTGAGTGAGCAGGTCTGGCACCCTGGGCAGAGCGTACTGATCTACTGCCAGCTGCACCACGTCTGCGAACCACACTCTTCTTGGCCACCTGGGGGCCACCAGGATTGCTGGCACCCCCTCCTACCCTCCTGCCCAACAGGGGGAATGGAGGAAAGACATACAGGAGCTGAAAGTCCTGCCATGACATTGCTAGGGCATCCGTGGCCAAGGCCAGAGGATCCTGGGACAGGGAGACAAAGGGCGGGAGCTGGTGATTGTGACGGGACACAAACAGATCCACATCTGGTTGGCCCCAACAGTGACACAGAGATTGGAACACCCTTTTGCAGAGGGACCATTCTCCCTGGTGAGAGGTCCCCCTGCTCAGAGATTCTGTCTGCAGATTCTCCACCCCCGGAATGTACACAGCTGATATGCAGGGAACATTGTCCTCTGCCCAGGCCAGGATCAGAGACACTTCCTTGAGGGCCCCCTTGCTCTGGGTCACTCCATGATGATTGATGTAGGCAACCATTGTCTAGTTGTCCGAGCGTACCTGAACAGGCCGGCCCTAAAGTTGTTGGGTCAAGTGAGCCAGAACCAACCTGATCGCCCTCAGTTACAGAATATTGATAGGTGTGTGGGCCTCCTGAGGGCCCCACCGCCCTTGGAACTTCAGGGACTTCCAGAAACCCCCCCAACCTGTCAGACTGGCATCCGTGGTGACCGTCTCCCAGCAGGGGGCCAGAAAGGGTCTGTCCACCAACAGGTTCCTGGAGTCCAGCCACCACCAGAGGGACCGCCTGACTTGGGGGGACAGCACAAGGACCTGGTCCAGGGACGCAGGATCCTTGTCCCATACTGAAACTGGGCATAAGGGACCGCCTCGAAGCACGACACCATCAGGCCCACCAGCTGCATTCCCTGCCTGATGGAGGGATGAGGGCAAGATAGCAGGAACTGAACCTGCGCTAGCAGACTGTCCACCTTCTGCTGAGGAAGAAAAATCCTTGCCTGAACTGTATCCAGATTCATTCCCAGGAAGGGTGTCACCAAGGAGGGAGACAGGGAAGATTTAGGATGGTTGATCACCCAGCCAAATGACTCCAGAGTGGACACTACTAGCTGAGTATCCAGCTCTGCCTGTTGGAGTGACTGAGAAGTGATGAGAATGTCGTCCAAATAGGGCAGCACGCGAATGCCCTGAGACCTGAGCAGAGACATCACTCCTGCCAGAACCTTGGTGAACACTCTGTGAGCTGAAGTGAGACCGAAGGGCAATGCCACAAATCGGCAGTGCTGATCCTCCAGAGCGAACCTGAGGAACCTTTGATGACCTGGAAGAACAGGAATATGAAGGTAAGCATCCTTGATGTCCACAGAGGTCATGAAGTCCCCTGGAAGCAGAGAACAGATGGCAGAGCGCTAAGTTTCCATGCAAAAGCACGGAAGACAAATTTGCTGAGGATCTTCAAGTCCAGGATGGGCCTGACTGACCCATCTCTTTTGGGCACGGTGAAAAGGTTGGAATAGAAACCCTTGCCACTTTCTCGTAAGGGGACCTGACAGATGACCCCCAGCTCCAGAAGGCTTTGCACCGCCAGAACTAGAGCCTGAGCTGACATAGGGTCCTGAGAGATCCGGGATCTGATGAATCTTGGGGGCGGCCAGGCAGTAAACTCTATCTTGTAACCGGAGGACACTACCTCCTGAATCCACCGGTCTGAGACATGAAGCCTCCAGAGGTAAGCAAAATGCTGAAGCCGTCCCCCCACCCGGATGGGTGAGGGCGCTCCTTCATGCCTGAGGGGGCTTGGGAGAAGACTTAGGCTTGGAGCCCCAGGATGAGCCAGGGCGTCCACGTCCTCTGCCCCTACCCCAGAAATATCCTAGGGCCCCGGTAAGGGAGACCCCCCTCCCCTGTCTGGCTCCATGGTAGGGGGAAGAAAAGGAGCCCTGTCCCTGAAAGGGCCGAGACTGCCGCTTCCGCGCTGGGGTAACCTGCCTCCCTTAGCAAACAGGTCCAGGCGGTCCCCACACAGGCGTAGTCCTTTGAAGGGAAACCCAGTGAGAGCTTTCTTGGCAGCGTTGTCAGCAGCCCACTGGCGCAGCCAAACCGAACGGCGTATAGCCACCACAAGGGCAGAGGTTCTGCCACACATCCTAATGGTATCATCCAAGGCAGAGAGGACATAAGTCACAAAAACCTCACAACGAGAGAGTGCATTAAACTCCTCACTAGACACATCATCAGGAGCACCATCTAGGACACTTCTAAGCAGGGTCCTAATAGCCACAGCCATAATGGCAGAGGCACAGACCGGGCGCAGCGCCATCCCCACACAGGCAAAGGCATGGGACGCCAGCTGATCAATACGTCGGTCCTCACCATCCCGCAGCGTAGCAGAGTCAGGGGAATGCATGACAGAGGTGTTAGATAACCCTAGGACTGGGGCATCCACCTCTGGAGGGGATGACCAATGCTTCACCACATCAGCAGGAAAGGGATACCTCTTATCCCAACTCTCAGGGATTCCGGGAAGCCTGCTGGGATGCTCCCATTCCTTAAGAACGAGATTATTGAAATGGGCTTGCTCAGGAAACTCTAAACGTGGCTTAGCAGTATGAAACAATTCCCCCTGTTGCCTGGGGGCCGCAACTTGGGGAGAGATAAACAGTACCTCAAAAATCTGAGCCAACAGCCTATGAGTATCATCTGGGGCCCAGGGGTCAGAGCCAGAATCATGACCCCTGGGCCTCTCATCAGATGACTCCGAGTCAGAGAATAACTCCCCTTCCCCCCCCGAAGAGCGCGAAGCAGCCCACGTGACAAGCAGCCAATAACAGCGCACCAGGTAATGCCACCGCCAACCGCTGAGCACAGTGGAAGCGTGCGGTGGCATATTAAAAACGCAACCAGTGCAACCAAGTCAGCGCGGAGCTACAAAGGAGAGCGAAGGAGGGCAGCGGCCACTTAACATAGGGCCCCCCGATAGACAGGGGCAAGGGGCAATAGGGCGGGAGGAGCAAGCCATAGAGGCTCACCATATGTCTATACCGCCTACCCTTTGGTGGGGCCTGCGGTGGAGCAGCACTCCTAAGCACCTGACAGCGGTGCTGCCTACCATCACCCAACTAGCGCAGCCAAGGCTGGGAGGCACATTAAAAATTGAACGGGTGGGAATAGTTCTACAGGGCCGCAGGCTAATAGCCCAGCTCACCTGCAAAAAGAGAGAGCCATCTTCTTGTCCTTCGCAGTCCAGACTGCAGAGAAATTCTGGGGATTTGTGGGAGGTCCCGGGTATTTGGGGGGCCGAGAGGAGCCAATTTCGCGGTCTCTGCAGTCCAGCACCATCTGGCGGAGTAATACCCAAGTGTAATGATTCTTATCTGGAGCAGGGCGTACTGTATACTAAGAATAAATGGTTATCTATGAAATGTTTTTTGTTAATATCTCCATATGATCAAGCTGAAGGATTCCTAAAAATACAATTCTGTGATTACTCACCTGTATAATTGGTATTATGAGTATACAGTACGTCCTGCTCCAAATCTAATACTTACACTTGGGATATACTCCGCCAGATGGCGCTGGACTGCAGAGACATCGAAAATAGGCTCCTCCTGGCCCCTCAAATACCCAGGGACCTCCCACAAATCCCCAGCATTGAAAAGCAGTTAATGAGAAGCCAGGAGAATTAAACAATCCAAACTATCAATTATAACAATGATAATCACCATACAGGGGATCCAAGAAAATGCAAACCAAGGGTGGGTTGGAGCAGGACGTACTGTATACTCATAATACCAATTCTACAGGTGAGTAATCACAGAATTGTATTATTCTTAGTATACAGTACGTCCTGCTCCAAATCTAACACTTACACTTGGGACATCCAATAGCAGTGTCCATAAAGTAGGGTGGGATCCCCAAGAAAAATCATCAGCAGACAGTTTAAACCACTGCCGCCTGCAGAACCTTTCGGCCAAAAGCAGCATCAGCTGAGGCCCTAACATCAACCTTGTAAAACTTTGTAAAGGTATGAACAGAAGACCAAGTAGCGGCCTTGCAAACTTGTTCAACAGAAGCTTGGTGTTGAAAAGCCCAAGAGGCACCAATAGCAAGAGTGGAATGAGCAGTAAGGCAGAAGGGAGGATTCTTCCCCTTAGCAGAGTAGGCCTGAATCACAGCCTGACAAATCCACTTGCTGATAGTAGACTTGGCAGGAGCCAAACCCTTTCTAGGACCAGAAGGGACCACAATAAGAGCATCAGTTTTCCTGAAAGGTGCAGTAGCCACCAGATAGTACTTCAGACACCAAACCACATCCAAAGAGTGCAAAACTCTCTCCTTAGCATTGCTAGGATTAGGGCACAAAGAAGGAAAAACAATATCCTGATTCAAATGAAAGGCAGACACTACCTTAGGCAGAAAATCAGGTTTGAAACGAAACACCACCTTGTCCTGGTGTGTCTCATAGTAGGGGGGCTGAATGGACAGCGCCGCCAACTCAGACACGCGCCTAACAGAGGTGATAGCCACCAGAAATACAACCTTGAGCGTAAGAATGGCCAAGGCAGCATCCTGCACAGGTTCAAAGGGAGCACCCTGCAAGGCTGACAGAACCAAGTTCAGATCCCAAACAGGCACTATAGGCTTACGTGGGGGGCGCACATGAGTGACCCCCTGGAAAAAAAGTCCTGGTCAGAGGGTGCTGAGCAAAGGACTTCTGGAAGAAAATAGCCAGGGCAGAAACCTGCCCCATCTGCAACCCATCCTGCAGGAACTCCAGAATCCTGGGAATACAGAACACACAACAGGGAAGAGTCTTAGACTCAAACCAGTCAATGTAGGCACGCCAAACACTGTAATAAATGGAAGAGGAAGACATCTTCCTAGCTTTAATCAAAGTATCCACAACCGAGGAAGACAGCCCCTTCTCCATCAAGATGGAGGTTTCAGCAGCCAAGCCGTCAAAGCCAGAGTTTGTAAATTGGGATGGCGAGCATTGAGTGAGCAGGAGGGAAGACATACAGGAACTGAAAATCCTGCCATGACATTGCTAGCGCATCCGAGGTCAGGGCCAGAGGATCCCTGGACAGAGAGATAAAAGCTGGGAGCTTGTGATTGTGGCGGGACGCAAACAGATCCACATCTGGTTGGCCCCAACGGTGACACAGAGATTGAAACACCCTGCTGCATAGGGACCATTCTCCCTGGCGAGAGGTCCCCCTGCTCAGAGAGTCTGCTGGGCGATTTTCCACCCCCGGGATGTACACAGCTGATATGCAGGGGACACTGGCCTCCGCCCAAGTCAGGATCAGAGACGCTTCCTGGAGGGCCCCCTTGCTCCGGGTCCCTCCCTGATGATTGATGTAGGCAACTGCTGTCTGGTTGTCCAAGCGCGCCTGCACAGGCAGGCCCCGAAGGTGAGTAGTCAAGTGAGCCAGAACTAGCCTGATCGCCCGCAGTTCCAAGACATTGCTAGGTGTGTGGGCCTCCTGAGGGCCCCCCCTCCCCTGGAACCGCAGGGACTTCCAGAAACCCCCCCCCCAACCTGACAGACTGGCATCCGTGGTGACCGTCTCCCAGGAAGGGGCAAGAAAGGATCTGCCCCCCAACAGGTTGCTTGAGTCCATCCACCACGAGAGGGACCTCCTGACCCGAGGGGAGAGCACACAGACCCTGTCCAGGGACGCTGGGTCCTTGTCCCATACTGACAATAGGTGAAGTTGCAGAGGCCTCAAGTGGAACTGAGCATAAGGGACAGCTTCGAAGCATGCCAACCATCAGGCCCACCAGCTGCATCCCCTGCCTGATGGAGGGACGGGGACAAGCTAGGAGGGACTGAGCCTGTGCAATCAGACTGTCCACCTTCTGTTGAGGAAGGAAGATCCTTGCCTGAACTGTATCCAGATTCATTCCTAGGAATGGAGTTACCAAGGAAGGGGACAGTGAGGACTCGGGGTGGTTGATCACCCATCCAAATGACTCCAGAGTGGACACCACCAGCTGAGTATCCAACTCTGCCTGATGTAGAGACTGGGAAGTGATGAGGATGTTGTCCAGATAGGGAAGCACGCGGACGCCCTGACATCTGAGCAGAGACATCACGCCAGCCAGCACCTTGGTGAACACCCTGGGAGCTGAAGTGAAGCCGAAGGGCAAGGCCACAAACTGGTAGTGTTGATCCATCAGAGCGAACCTGAGGAACCTTTGATGACCTGGGAACACAGGAATATGAAGATAAGCATCTTTGATGTCCACAGAAGTCATGAAATCCCCTTGGCGCAGGGAACTGATGGCAGAGCGCAGAGTTTCCATGCGAAATCCCCTGCCCCTGACAAACTTGTTGAGGATCTTCAAGTCCAGGATGGGCCTGACTGAACCATCTTTTTTTGGGTACTGTGAATAGGTTGGAATAAAAGCCCTTGCCTTTTTCTCTTAAGGGGACCTGGCAGATGACCCCCAGCTCCAGGAGGCCTTGCACTGCTTGCACTAGCTCCTGAGCTGACACAGGGTCCTGAGGAATCCGGGATCTGATGAATCTTGGAGGGGGATCGGCAGCAAACTCCAACTTGTAACCGGAGGACACTACCTCCTGAATCCACCGGTCTGAGACATGAAGCCTCCAGACGTGAGCAAAGTGCTGCAGCCGTCCCCCCACCCGGATGGGTGAGGGCGCCCCATCATGCCTGAGGGGGCTTGGGAGAGGATTTTGCTTTGGGACCCCAGGAGGAGCCAGGACGTCCACGTCCTCTGCCCTTACTCCAGAAATCTCCCCGGGCCCCAGGAAAGGAACCCCCCCTCCCCTGTCTGGCACCACGGTAAGGGGAGGAGAAGGAACCCTGACCCCGAAATGGCCGAGATTGCCGCCTGCGCTGGGGTAATCTGCCTCCCTTAGCAAAAAGGTCCAGGCGGTCCCCAAACAGGCGCAGTCCTTTAAAGGGAAACCCAGTGAGGGCCTTCTTGGCAGCGTTGTCAGCAGCCCACTGGCGCAGCCAAACCGAGCGGCGTATAGCCACCACGAGGGCAGAAGTTCTGGCACACATTCTGATGGTGTCATCCAATGCTGAGAGGACAAAATTTACAAAAACATCACAACTGGAGAGTGCATTAAACATCTCACAAGGCAAATCATCAGGGGCACTATCAAGCATATTTCTGATAAGGGTTTTAGTGGCCACAGCAGTAATGGCAGGGGCACAAACCGGGCGCAGCACATGCAGCTGGTCAATGCGCCGGTCCTCAGCATCCCGCAGGGTACTGGAGTCAGGGGAATGCATGACAGAGGTGTTAGATAGCCCTAGGATCGGGCATCCACCTCGGGGGGGATGACCAACATTTAACCACCTCAGCAGGAAAGGGATACTTCCTTTCCCAACTTTTTGGAACCCCGGGAAGTTTACTGGGGCGCTCCCATTCCTTGAGCACAAGGTTATGGAAATTTGCCTGCTCGGGAAATTCCAAACGTGATTTTGCTGTATGGAAAAGCTCCCCTCTTTGCCTGGGAGCCGCAACAGGGAGAGAGATGGACAGAACCTCAAAAATCTGGGTCAATAATCTGTCAGTGTCATCCGGGGCCCAGGGTCAGAGCCAGAATCGTCATGACCCTGTTAGAGTGAAGAGTAATTCTTTAAGATCTTGGTATTTCCCTTGGCATGGAATTATTCTTCTGTTCTTCCACTGTTGTTCCATGTTTCGCAACCAGACATCACAAGACAGGAACCAGATAGGTTCAGTTAAGTTCTCCTTTATGTACCAAGTTATTAATTATAATTCCTAAAACTAAGACCTTGTTCCCCAAATTGTAACCACACAATAAGTCACCCTGTCCTGAGGTTTGACACTTAGCCTGGCCTTCTGACCTTTTTTCCAGTTATACTGCGCATGCTTCAAAGTTGTAACCCTTGTAGTACTGTTTGGATACTAACCAATTATGGAGGTATATCCGGCCTTCTAGTTTGATTTTATTGGATAATTGATAGACCGCCTAACAGCTTATGATTGGTTGTTTTTACTTCTCTTTTTACTGATTGTATTTGCATAACACTATATCTACCTTGGCCACGTGGCCCAATAAAGCTATCACGCTGCTGCTACAGAATTGTCATCTGTGGTTCTTGTGTGATCATCCTGATCAGGATTTGAATAGCAAGTGATTCACACAGGGCTATGATCCCTGAAACCTTATTATTGAATTAAGATAGAAAGGTATACTCTTATCAATCCCTTGGTCTCTCATCAGATGAGCCTGAATCAGAAAAGAGCTCCCCCTTCATCAGACGGGGTATAGCCACAAAGATTCCAAAACTCCTCAGTCCCCATAGGGAAAACAGTGACATTAGGCGTCAAGTGCCGCTTCTTAGCAGGGGCCTTACGCGCTAAGGACTTAGCAATCAACTGCTCAACAGTAGGCAGTCTAGAAGACACATCAGGCTGAGAATCCCCACTAGTATGCAACTCAGCAGGAGTGAGGTTTAAGCTTGAGGGAGTAGGCGAAGTGAAGCGAGGTGCAGCCACTGGCAGGCCAGATTGCAATGCAAGCACCAGCTCAGCACAGGGTACGCAGACCTGCGCCTTGTCAGCGTCAGCATGAGGCTGCCCACACGCTACACACAGCCGGTCTTGTCCTGAAGAGACCACGGTCACATTATCCTGGGATGCCTCCATATGGTGATTATAGCGGCGCTATATAGCAACCCCGGATGCCCCAATAACCTGCTAGGGAAGTGGGAGCATTATTTTTACAAAGCCTACAAGTTATACACTAATACAGGGCCGGAAAAAGCCAAAAGGGTTCGCCCCGCCTGAAAGACATAAGCAGACAATACCTGTAAGCACACAGTAACAAAAGTGAAAGATATAAAGCCGCCCGCGAGGGCACTTATGGACCGCGGTAGGCAGGGGTCCGTCGCGCATGGGCCAACCAAGCAGGATAAAGATGGCGTCGGTACACCTCGAGGGGCGGGCCGTATCAGCGATGACATGGAGCACGCCATAGACGGGCCCCGCCCCCCCCCCCCGAAGAGTGCGAAGCCAAAACGTGCAGGCAGCCAATGATGGCGCACCAGCGCCTGAGGTAATGCCGCCGCCAAGCGCGGAACCAAGTCAGCGAGCGGCGGTGGCAATTTTAAAAAGACAGTAAAGGCAAGTCAGCGCGGCGGCTGATACAAGGCTAAACAGAATGGAAAAAGAGTGTAAAACACAGAATACATAGCATACACATTTACACCCCCCCTTCTTTTCCCCGGAAGGCTACAAGGAGGATGAGGGAGGACAGTGGCCACTTAAACAGGGCCCACCGATGGGCAGGGGCAAGGGGGCACTAGTGCGGGAGGGGCATCCCATAGAGGCTCACCATAAGCCTGAACCGCCTACCCTTTGGTGGGGGATTGCGGTGGAGCAGCGCTTCTAAGTACCTAGCAGCTGTGCTGCCTACCTTCACCCGACCAGCGCAGCCAAGGCTGGGAGGCATATTACTAGTGGAACGGGTGGGAATAGTCCTACAGGGCCGCAGGCTCATAGCCCCGCTCACCTGCGAGTAGAGAGCCATTTCTCGTCCTTCGCAGCCAGACTGCAGAGAAATTCTGGGGATTTGTGGGAGGTCCCCGGGTATTTGAGGGGCCTGGAGGAGCCTATTTTCGATGTCTCTGCAGTCCAACACCATCTGGCAGAGTATATCCCAAGTGTAAGTATTAGATTTGGAGCAGGACGTACTGTATACTAAGAATAAAGCAGTTACCGGTAAGTCTAACGGTGGTTTTCTTTGGTCCTACGGTGCATGCACAGGCTCTCATCCAATCAGTGCCATATGCTGTGCATATTAATGATCAGCAATATTGCTTTGTTGAGACGCAGGGGTGGCTGCATCCCTGAGACGCTGGGGATGCAGCCTCTGAGGTTTACCAGAGTGGGCCAAGTAGAGTCTATTTGGTGGAAGAACATTTGGTGAGAGAATCTGAGGGAGGGGGCAGTGTTACAATATCAGAGAGCATTACAAGAGTTTTGCTTGCAAACTTTTTTTTTTTTAATCCAACCTTTTCCTGGCTCCTTCTGGAAGCTTATGCCGATGCACCTTCCTCTGGTTGTTAGCAGAGAGAAAAGGACAGCAAGCGCATACATTTTTAATAGTGGGATTACTACAACCAGACCATTTTTTGTGCTGGTGGACACATTTGCTTGTAATAACTAAACAGGAAGAGATTCTAGAGCAGAGGTTCCCAACCTTTTTTCATCAAGTACTACTCTTTATTTTATAATTAATTCCACCTGGGTGCTACTTAAAGATTGCTATTAAACTAAAACCATGTTGATGTAGATGGCAGCAGTCCACTGGTTGGGAACCCCTGGTTTAGAGAGGTTTCCAGAGTTTAGTTAGACAGCAAAAGGAGTATTCAAAGAGGTCAAACACCATCCTTCCCCACTCCCTACAGTACAGAAAACATCAAACTGGCCCCAATGAGTTTCTAAGGGACCACAGGGAAAGCAAAAACACACATCTCCATCAACTTTCTTTGACATCTGAGCCCAGACGCATGCCAACTTTCTTCCTCTTATCCGCCATGGGAACTGTGTAAAATGAGTCATTACAGAGAATCTTAAAATCCCTGAATTTATGTAAATCCCTTATGTGTTCCAAGAAATGCCTGCGCGATCACTTCCATTTATGAGTGTGGTTGGGTCGGGTAGAGCGAATCTCTCAACTTTACGCGTCATAAGAATGCTCTGCAGTTGTCAGAGTGCCAGCTGTGGGACCCATTGTGGTTTGCCAGGCTCACTCACTCTGGGAGCACCACGAACAGAGTGGCTGCTAGACTTATGTGTGGTCCTAAAGAAATAGAATTGAAATGAGGGCAAACGTTGGGCCCCTGCTACGGCTTCTACCCCCTGCTGCAGGAAATGGCGGAGAGACATGGGACATCAGGTGAGCTGCTTGCTGCCTTTGCCTAGACAGTCCCTCTAAAAAGACACAGAGTGAAAAGTATTTGTGAAACGGTTGCCAAAAGAAAGGACTTGTATATAGCAATAAAAATAAGACTCAAAGCTTATGTTTCAGATACAACTTTATTCATCAATATAAACATTGTGTATGGTTTACTTAAGACTCTTACATTTATGACTTCTAGTGGCATTGACCGAGATGGTGATGTCATTATTAGATGTGATGAACTGATCTGCCTTTCAGTTTTCTAAACTCAGAACCGTGATTCTGAGGTTACAGTATAGGAACTATTTGTGGCATATTCCAGAATAGAAAATCTGTTAAATGAGAAACCATGCTCTTCCATTGTTGGTAATGGTTAACACTGGTACAAAAGACTAACTTTAAAAAGCTAAGATGGAACTTACAGTACAAAACATGGATGTTAAAAGTTCTGGTATAACTACAACCAAAAATTGGAAAATATTAAGTGTCTTGTGCTTAATCTAATGCCAAGCTGTCAATGGATGTTACATACAGGACCCTATGCCAGCTTCTTCTGCCCCATGAAAGCTGCCGTCTTCAGGACTCTGGTTGCCCATCTGTCCCATGCAGACTCCAGTCATTAGAAGTAGAGGATGCCATAGATACTGGGCACCGCCACTGCCCTGGACTCAGCAGCAGATATAGGGGAACACAGGCACAGAAGAAAACAGGGCTTGCAGTGCCCGAATATAACACCAGGCAGTTTAGCAGCATTATATTACACACAGACACTTTAACCCCGGTTAAGTAAATCGTAACTCCCCCCCCCCTTCCATAAACATTCCCAATACTTACAAGGCCTTCAACAAAATACAGAAAATACAATTATATTGCTTTTCTGAACAGTTTTCAAACTACAGTGCAAGAATTTGTTGCTAAAGTTACAAATTTGCTGAAACTTTTACAAGCTTAACCACAGTTATTCTGTTGCCGGCACGTTCAAAACATTTTCAACTAGTATTGACACTTGTATTCCAAACAATTGTACAGTCAATTTCAACCAGGGGTTAAGCAAATTAAGGATAATCCGTTACAAAAATAACAGGCGAGAGTTTTTGTTACATACTTTCATAAAAGTCTCCTTTTAAAGAGCTAATAAAATCCAGACTAAATGCCGGGTAACTTGTAGTTATTACAGCATGAACCCGTGCCAGGTATCTCATAAAACCATAAATAAAAGAATGCAATTGTATATACACACCTCAGGAAATAAATTGCATGCAGTTGCGAGCCAACAAAACGTTTCTGGTTTTCGCTCTGCACGCGTTTAACAAATATACCACATTAGGGTTCATTTATTACCGAGCTTAAAAAAAAAAACAAAAAAAAACAGAAGTTGCCCCTTTAACTCCCTCAACTTAAAGCCCATCAACGCTGAATCAAGCAACAGTTCTACTATATGAACACTAAGAGTTCTTCTCCTTTGTACTTCTGCATGGAAATAAGCGCTTTAAAAAGGAAATAGGATGACGCCATATTTGTAGAGACTGAAAATACTCTGGGCTTAGGTTGAACATTTGGCAGTTCGGTAGCATTTACCAGGCTGCTTAAACGTATTTACATGGCAGTCAAAGCCTGGCAACTGTTCTGTAGCTCAAAGCTGCCTCCTCTATGTCTGTCACTGAACCTCCTAATAAATGCCACCCAGCTGCCTTCTAACTGCTTAACACATTCTTCAGAGCATTTACCAATCTTTACTTTAGTATTAACAAGGACTTCCACCAAATTGTAAGAAACGAACTCTACTGCCCCCTCCCTCAAAGGGCACCTGAGGGGTGGGGGATGCAATGTGGGTTATTACTAGGTGTAGGTCCCCTTAAAGTGAGGAGCAGTATTTACTTAATAAGGAATCAACATTGTATGCTCATATTCTGAAAAAGCACTTCATTTAGGCTTCCTTTACTGTGTTTGAGGAATCTTCTGTCCCACAAAAATGTATAAAGAGTTAACATCAAATACCTACACCAGAGGGTTCCTAACAAAAGTGCTTGTCTCTAATGAATGGCAGTACAGTGGTAAGTAAAGTAGGGGGGTACAATGGAATTTACTTACTCCCATGCCCTTTTAAAACCCAACTCCAGCCAAGATTTTTGGGTAAAGGTAGATTTTTTTTGCTGAGTGTGACCCATATTTGAACAGATTTGTTAGCCTTGTAAAAGTCATGGTACAGGATACCCCATATATGTGAACATTTTCTCTCTAAACTTTGAATGGATTTAGGTTTTAAACATCTTGTTGGAGTTTCTCTCGGGGTGGGGGCTGGATTTCAATTTAGAATTTCCCTAGCATCTGGAGTGAAAGTATTATTTGCTACCTATTGAAATAAAACATACACAGCAGTTACATTAAACTCATACACCGCTCCAAAAATGGAGAATAAAAGAATCTATTCGTCGAAGCACTGTAAGAGATCTATATATATACTGTACTCTTAGAAAAACATCATCACCAATAGGAATATGCATTTCTTCTATGGAAGAACACATTTTGGCTCATTCTGAGTTTCACAAGAAGTAATGTGCTACAAATAAAAATTATACAGTATAAAAAAATAAAAAATAATTTAGCAACCTAAAAACAGTAAACACGTAAGAAGAAAAAAAAAAAAAAAACACACCCACAAATTTATTCTTGGCATCGGCTCCCTGACGTAAAGTTGGCACAGATAGTTTTTGACAACCTGTTTGTATGATTTTTTTATATATTTTACAGTAACGATGCCATAGAATAAATTATACCATTATAAAATGATATAAGGGGGTTAACTTTACATTCTGTACCACCGTGGCCAAGGATGCATTCGACATACATGTCCCTTTTCGTTCAGCTGAAGTGTTCAGAATGAACCCCCAAAACACAAGGCCTTTAGCTCACAAACCATTGTAACAGTTTACAGTCATAGCTGGCCATAAGTTATATGCACTTCCTTCATTTTACATACAGCTTATTTTTTTTATTCTAGTATTTACATGTGTTTATTGTCATGCAAATGAACTCAATTGCTTGTGTAGAGAATAAACTGCAGAACGCACCCGCGCGACGTATACTTTACCCGCTAATCAAAAGTGGAGTCTGACTAGCCGCTAAAGGGTACGTCACATGGTTGCCCTTTGCACAGTTATTAAATAAGCCACAAGGTCTTAAAAAAATACAGTAATACACTAAAGACATGCAAAGGTGTAAAACAAAAAAGGTGGTCATTAAAAACAGTAACTTTACAACAATCCATGTGTGTATACATAAATGTATCTACACATATATACACACAAATATAACCAATGTATTTACACAAACCAAACTGATATATACATAAACATATACACAGGCCAACTATAAAACAAAAATAAAAAAATAAATAGCCCATATTCAAGGCCAAAAACTGAAAAACTGAAAACGCAAGAAGCAGTATATTGGTGCAAAGGTTGAGAAGAAAAGAGGCGCTGTATTAAAATCACTGCACAGTGGAGTGTGGGGTGAGAGTGGAGAGCATTTGGTGAGACAAGGCTTGCATTAGGAGCAGTCTTCTGCTGTAAACATCGATCTAGCAGCTGCTGGCTTGAGAAGTAATGCATGGTCGCACATTCAGAGAATTGGAATTGGATATCAGTCACTAGTATCACGCAGGAGGTGGTCCGAACCTTCCAGTACCATAGTGCTCCTCTCCCGACAGGCATCACATTTAGGTGAGACAGCAAGTGTCCCATCAGTAGTCTTTCACAGGGGCCAGCTCCGGCACAAGGTTTACAGTGATGTTTTTATACAACTTGTCTATAACTATATTTGGAGCGTATATTAAATTGTTTAATCCGTCGAGATACTGACGTTCTTTAGAGTACCGAAGCAATTTATACCTGCAGGAAATAAAGAAACGTGACTTAACACCTGTAACATAAATAGAACAAGCAAAACAGAAGTTAAAGCAAACAGAATACTGAGGTGCATCACTAGACTGAATACAAACAAAAAGGAGGGGTTTTCTTTTTTTATTTGGTTAGGCCTGGGGTCCACATGCCACCCACACTGCCATCAGTTGCTGCAGCACTACCTCTACCTGTCTATGTTCCCCTTACCTCACAGCTTCACCTGTTATCTAACCTTTCCCTGCCTCACCACTTCCAACTTTACCTCAACTCACAACACGTCATCCCTCTTGTCTCTGCTCACTTAACCTCAGCCCCCTTTTTTCCACCTCACTTTCACTCACCCCATCTCTACTTATATCCAACCTCTTCCAGCCTCAGCCCAGCCCACCTTTCACCTCCCCTTTTCCCACCTCAGCCCTGCCCACTTCTTTTCCCCTCCCCCTTCCCAGCCTCAGCCCTGTCCAATTCTTTTCCCCTTCCCTTTCCCCACTTCAGCCCTGCCCACTTCTTTTCCCCTCCCCCTTCCCAGCCTCAGCCCTGTCCAATTCTTTTCCCCTTCCCTTTCCCCACCTCAGCCCTGCCCAATTCTTTTTACCCCCCCCTTTCTCCACCTCATCCCTGCCCACTTCTTTCACCCCCCCTTTCCCCACCTCAGCCCTGCCCAATTCTTTTCACCTCCCCTTTCCCCACCTCAGCCCTGCCCAGTTCTTTTCCTCTCCCCTTTCCACCGCCTCAGCCCTGCCCGCCTCTTTTTACCTCCCCTTTTCCCACCTCACCTCTGGTCACTTTTTCCACCTCACCTCATGGTGTCTCACCTTAGCCAATCTCATATCTGCTCACCTTAACTCTACTGGATTCTTCTTCTCACCTCTGATCAATTCACCTTTTTCCCACTTTCTTCCTGCCTCATTCCTGTCCATTTCCTTCTCCCCTCATCTATGCTCATATAAAGCTATCTTACAGTTAACAGCTTGCATTTTGCCTGCTTGGATTTCATTGTGGCCCCTTGAAGTGGAATAATAAGAAAATGCTGCCCTAAGACCAAAAAAGTTTGTGCACTACTGGCCTACATGCAGCAAAACGCTCATCAGCTCTAAACGATTTCGAACCCGTGAATCAAAAATAACCATTTGGGAAGTGTTACTCTGCAAAAAGACAGACCTACTGCAGAAGTCTGGTTCCCATAAACTAAAGTTCATAACAGCGAGGAGAAAGAGCAAGAGGAGTTGCAGCAGTTTGTGGTGAAGTGTTGGAAAGTAAGTGGTTAGCCGATTATCAGTCCCCCCCCCCCATTTTATCTTGTATTAATCAGATACGTCAGGCTAAAAAATGAAATGACAAGTCAAGAAATAAGGGCTGTGTTGCTGACCTTGGAACTTGTAGTATTAAAAGGTTATTTGTAATTCCAGTTACTAGACAAAACAACACCAGAGGTAGAGGTGACACACATGAGGCCCAACACACAAGTGTTTTTCCTAAACTTACATTAACATTTATTAAAAGACTGGTTCTATACATTTAAACACCAGGACCTACTCTCCAACCTAGATATTAAACATCAGCAGCCACACAGAAATACCCTAAGCAGCCGATTTGTGTCTGTGCGTCCTCCATCTATGCCCAGGAGAGCGGCGTTGGACCACGGATGAAGTAAGGGTATTTTTTCTTTTGTGACCGCCCCCCCTTCATGCCTTACTTATATAATAAAAATATTTATATAATAAAGTGGACACGGGCAAGGCGGGGAGAAGTGGACACGGGCAAGGCGGGGAGAAGTGGACACGGGCAAGGCGGGGAGAAGTGGACACGGGCAAGGCGGCGAGAAGTGGACACGGGCAAGGCGGGGAGAAGTGGACACGGGCAAGGCGGGGAGAAGTGGACACGGGCAAGGCGGGGAGAAGTGGACACGGGCAAGGCGGGGAGAAGTGGACACGGGCAAGGCGGGGAGAAGTGGACACGGGCAAGGCGGGGAGAAGTGGACACGGGCAAGGCGGGGAGAAGTGGACACGGGCAAGGCGGGGAGAAGTGGACACGGGCAAGGCGGGGAGAAGTGGACACGGGTCAGGCAGGAAGAAGTGGACACAGGTCAGGCAGGAAGAAGTGGAAACAGGTCAGGCAGGAAGAAGTGGAAACAGGTCAGGCAGGAAGAAGTGGAAACAGGTCAGGCAGGAAGAAGTGGACACCATATGTGTCGCCCACCTCTAAAGATGTTTATCAAGGCTTTGGCTCCTGTATCAGAAATTAGTGTTGTCTCTAGCGGCCAGCAGCATGCACTGCAATCTCATCTTCCAAACCTGGAAGCCTGGACAGCAGCGGTCAAAGTACCAGCGTGGGACTGGGACCCAGTAAGTTTTTTCTGTTAGGTTTACCCACCTCACTGGGCATCATTGGTGGGCGAGGGGTGGAGGATACAGGGCAGGGGATGTCTTTTTTTTATTGTAATCACTGAACACTCTTAAAGTTCACCTAAATCAGGCAGGCCTGAATGTCATTTGAATTTATTGTACTTACCGGCCCAGAAACTGAACCTCTCCTCTGTGATGGTGAGGAATGGATTTATATTTCCCCAGGTCTCCCTCTGGTCTGGATACATTAAAGCCAGCATAGTGCACCCTGGAATAGCAACAGGCAATGATAAGCTATAACAGCTTATAGACTAATGTATCCCATCTTCTTGTACATCAAGATGGCTCAAGTTTCAGTAAATGCGGGCTGATTAGCTACACTGCTGCAATAAGGTAACCTACCTGTTCCACAGATCATCATCTTCACCTCCCCATCCCCAGAATGCATTGGGAAATCCATTGATCTTCCTAAACTGCTCCATTGTTAATCCGCTCACTCCTCCAAAGAACTCGTTGTAGGGTAGACTGAAAAACAGAAGCGGTTACACATTAACTATGGGAAGATCATCTTGTTCTAATCCAAACTAACTGCTCCTTTGCAAGGTTCAACTCGAATTAAGCTAAAGTAAGCATCTATCAATACTAAGGTTTTACATTGAATGGCTTACCATAAACTTGAAACAGAGTGCCAAGGGAGAAACAAAAGAAACCTGGTTCAACAAGAAATTAAAAGTGACTGCCAGGAGATATGCTAAAGCCTGTATGTTTAGAATGGTTAGGGCGTAACCAGATGGGTTTCAGGTGGATACAGTTTTGCTCCAGTTTTGAGGTCCCCCTTCAATAATCAGCTGATGGCTACATGGTCTATACTCCCTGGCCCCACAATTCAGACATGCCCTGTCTTTCTTCTAACAATTTATAGTTTGCAAGTGGGGCAAAGCAAGTAACTGCCTCAGTACAGATTACCGGTCAGAGACTGTGGGGAGTGTACACGGACACTGGGGCTCCACATGATTTTACAAGATCAGGACAGGGAGCAAATTGTTGCAGGTGAGCTTCAAGTTAGGCTTAATAATGGCCTAATGGTAAGCAATCGGTCTAGTGACCAGAGGGTTGTGAGCAAGGAACCTAACTAGCCCCTTACCCCCTTAACTGCTCCCCGGACACAATCGTTTTGACAACCCACCGCTTCAGGCATGCATTCACTGCTTGTGATTGTCTCACTGCACAGATCGGTTTAATGTGGAGGAAAATGTTCTAAGTGTGTGCAAGCATGCAATGCCCATCTATATATAAAAAAAAATACAAAGGCAATGGGCCATGGAGCCAAAATACATTTTATATACAAACAGAGGGGTCATTTATAAATCCTGCATGAAAACCAATAACTGTATGAAAGTGTTTCAGCTGCTTTAAATCTTAACTAACAACAAATATATAGCTAGGTATACTTTTCCCAGGGCTAGGCCCTTCCCGGATATTTGTTTTAATTATATTAAATATATCATTTAATATATTGCTAAAATGTTTTATTCATACTGACATATGCAGGATTGCCCCCTAAGGCACTGGAATATAGTGAATAACCTGCTCACAGGAGGTTTCCAGACTACTATTCGCAGAGGATTCAAATTGAAAGGGTTAAGACAAAAACTGAGCCAGACTGGTTGCTTTGCTATCAGAATATCCAGGGGACGCAGGTCTTCTGCCTGTACACCCCGCCAGGGAGGGAGACTTATATACCCCAGAGGTGTGACCTTTGGTGACTTGCTACAGGGGAAACTCTAGAAAAGCCATAGATCTGTGCTGAAGGGCAGAGCAGCTGTACGTTACCTAGGTTGCCACCCCCCTATGTATGGTGTGCCAGGCTGGTAGCCTAGGCCAGCAAAGGGGACCATGCTTCTTTTAAATATAAAAAGAAACACAATCAGCACAAAAATACATTTTTCTCACAGACTTTAATGGAGCAACCAGATAGCGGGACGGATTCGGCTGAACAGCCTCCATACTGAATAGGGGTCATTGCTACAAACAAAAACGTGTCAGTTTTTTTTACAACTTTAGTGAAAGAATAACTAACTTACATGTACATGTATTTGTCAAGTTTTGTTGCAAAATGGCGCGGCATTTCACCACAACCATAATAATTTCTGTCGTTTTCTGGAATGTGATCTACATCATGGAAAATGACGCAGTCCCAGTTCCTATCCTTCATGGCTTCTTTGAACCCTACATTGAACAGCATCGCTCTGTTAAAGGTCTGAGTGCCAGCCTGTAAACGACAAAAGAATATATATATAGTAAGGGTCTACAAACATGCATTTTTATAGATTTTACTTGTTCATTGCAACAGTAGTTTAAGGGTTGGGCAAAGTCTGATGAGGTAAAAAAAAGTACCATTACCCCCCACTGCTCCTTGCATGTGGAACCTCAGGAACAAATGACAGGTTAAACAAAAATATTTGTGTTAGGTTGGGGGTATTACGAGCAACAAAAAAAGAAATGTCAACTTTAAAACTGAATTGGTGATCCTGCCTTTCCAAAAAGTTAAAGTAGCACCTATACTCAGAAGGAAGTTTATGTGGTCACCTTCTATCCCCAGCCCAGTGCCCCAAAACAGACTGTTTCTTTTTTTTACCCCAGACTTTGCTTAATATTCATAACATGAACAGGATGCATTTGGCCATATTGCTCCCCGGCTGAGCAGTCTATCCCCAGTGATGAGTACACACAGCTCAGCAATGGGAAGCACTTCAACCTAACTGCCATTATGTGATAGTTTGGTTGTAACTGACCTGATTACCATATGGCTGCCATTCACCAGACTGATACTACCTGTTTTATGGATATTGGGCAAAGGTTGAGGTAAAAAAATGAAACACAGGCTGTTTTGGGGAACAGGGCTGGTGATGGAAGGTGACCACATAAACTTTCTTTTGTTAGTATAGGTGCACTTTAGTTTAATCTCTCTTTATTAAATGTTTTAACAGGGAAAAAAAAGACAATTCTGTGAGTACTCACCTGTAGAATTGCTTTTACTATGCATGGCATGGTCTGCTTCAAGAAGTCCTTATGTACAGGATATTCCACCACAAGGTGGCGCAGTGTACTGCAGAAGAGCTGTGGCTCCTCCCGGTACCATGTAAAAATACCATTTTGTGAATACTCACCTGTAAAATGGGTATTATAAGTATGTCACACACCCCGCTTCAGGATGGCGATCTTGCAGAGATGTCAATAAAAAAAGTAAGACCCTCCCGGCCCATAAATACCTGGGACGTCCCACTCTTTCCCCAGTATAAAGATAGCAGTAAGATCAAGGGACCAGGAAAGCCAATTAAAACTAACAAAGGTTCACCATATAAAGGATCCAGAATACAAAAGGGCAGGGTGAAGCGGGGTGTGTGACATACTTATATAATACCCATTTTACAGGTGAGTATTCACAAAATGGTATTATTCTAAGTATGTCACACACCCTGCTTCAAGACATTCATTACATGTGGGACATCCAATAGCAGTGTCCATAAAGGGCGGGGATCCAAAAAAACAAGGCAACAAGGCACAAACTTAAACCACTGCAGCTTGCAGAACTTTGCGGCCAAAAACAGCATCCGCTGAGGCCCGCACATCAACCTTGTAAAACTTGGAAAAAGTGTGAACCGAAGACCAAGTAGGAGCCTTACAAACCTGCTCAACAGAAGCCTGGTGCTGGAAGGCCCAGGACACCCCAACAGCACGAGTAGAATGAGCAGTAACACGAAAAGGGGGAGTCTTCCCCTTAGCAGAATAGGCCCCAACAATGGCCTGGCGAATCTATTTACTAATGGAAGACTTGGCGGGAGCCAAACCTTTCCTAGGCCCAGAGGGCACCACAAAAAGGGTGACAGTCCTATGAAAAGGGGAAGTAGCCACCAAATAGTACTTCACACAGCGAACCACATCCAAAGAATGCAAAACCTTCTCTTTGTCATTGCTAGGCTTAGGACACAAGGAGGGTAGAACAATATCCTGATTAAGATGAAAAGCAAAGACCACCTTAGGAAGGAAATCTAGCTTGAAGCGGAAAACAACCTTGTCCTGATGCCTCTCAAAGTAAGCGGCCTTAATGGACAAGGCTGCCAACTCCGAAACACGCCGAACAGAAGTGATGGGCACCAGAAAAACAACCTTCTGAGTAAGCGCAGAAAGCGCAATATCCTGCAAAGGTTCAAACGGAGGACCCTGCAAGGCAGACAAAACCAAATTCAAATCCCACACTGGGAGCAAAGGCTTCCTAGGAGGCCGCACATGCGTAACCCCCTCTTAACCAGAGGATGAAGAGCAAAAGACTTTTGAAAGAACACGGCCAGAGTAGAAACCTGCCCTTTCAAGCGTACTAAGCTGCAAACCTTGGTCCAGACCATGTTGCAGAAATTCCAAGACCCTAGGGACAGAAAACGCCCTGCAAGGCAAGGCCTTTACCTCACACCAATCAATATAAGACCTCCAAGTCCTATATTAGATGGCAGAGGAAGACTGCTTTCTAGCCCTAACCAGAGTCTGAATGACAGCATCAGAAAGACCTTCCTCCCTCAAGATTGAGGTTTCAGCAACCACGCCGTCAAAGCCAGCGTTGGTAAATTGGGGTAGAGTAGTGGACCCTGAGTGAGCAGATCTGGCAGAAGGGGCAGGTCTAACTGATCATCTGCCAACCTTACCACATCTGCGAACCAAACCTGTCTTGGCCACCTTGGAGCCACCAGGATTGCTGACGCGCCCTTGTGTACCACTCTGCCCACCATGGGAAAGGGAGGGAAAAGGTACAGAAACCCCAGATCCCTCCAGTTCAGAGACATGGCATCCGCTGCCAGAGCCGGAAGCTTGTGATTGTGACGAGAGGCAAAGAGGTCCACCTCCGGAGTCCCCCACCGGTGGCAAAGCGACCGAAAAACCTTGGGGCCGAGCGACCATTCCCCCCGGCGAGACGACCCCCTGCTCAGGGAGTCCGCCTCCGTGTTCTCCACTCCCGGAATGTACACCGCCGAGATGCATGGGACATTGCTCTCTGCCCAATCCAGGATCAAAGACACTTCCCTGAGGGCAAGCCTGCTGCGAGTCCCTCCCTGGTGATTGATGTAGGAGACCGCCGTCCGATTGTCCGACCGAACTTGAACCGGTAGTCCCCGTAACTGATGAGTCAAGTGAGCCAGAACCAACCTGATGGCTCTCAGCTCCAGAACATTGATGGGATTGTGAGCCTCCAGAGGCCCTCACAGGCCCTGAAACTGAAGATCCTTCCAAAAAACGCTACAAAACACTACAATGAGTATAAAAGCCGCCCGCGAGGGCACTTACAGACTACGGCAGGCAAGAACGTTGCGCGTGGCGAACTGACAAAATGGCGCCGAGTACCTCGAAGGGCGGGCCAGAGTGCGCCATGATGCGAAGCGCGCCAGGCCGGGACCCCGCCCTCCCGATGGGCGCGCGAACCACCGAGCAGCCAATGAGGACGCAGAGGAGTCTGAGGTAACGCGGCAGTAACACGAGTTGAGCCTCATGAGCTATGATACTGCCGCCTCTGTGCAAAGCTAAAAACACAAATCAGCGCGTCTGACACCACCAGTACAAAAAGCCATATGCATGAAATCACAATACAGTGATACCAAACACACACACACCCCTTTCTTTCCCCCCGAACTACGGGGGGGAACGCGGGAGTATGGCGGCCCTTTGTACAGGGCCCACCGCTACAAGGGGCATGCGGCAATAATGCGGGAGGGGCATCCCATAGAGGCTCACCATCAGCCTATACCGCCTACCCTTTGGTGGGGGACTGCGGTGGAGCAGCGCTCCATAAGCACGCAAGGTGCTGCCTACCTTCACCCGACCAGCGCAGCCCAGGCTGGGAGGCACATCCCAAAGAGGACGGGTGGGAATAGTCCAACAGGGCCGCAGGCTTTAATAGCCCCGCTCACCTGCGAGAGAGTGATACTTCATGTCTTCCCAGTCAGCATTGCAGAGAAATCTGGGGATTTGTGGGAGGTCCCTGGGTATTTGAGGGGCCGGGAGGAGCCTGTTTTGCATGTCTCTGCAGTGCAGCGCCATCTGGCGGAGGATAACCCAAGTGTAAGTAATCTATTTGGAGCAGGACGTACTGTATACTAAGAATATACATCATCCCCCAAAAGGGATACCCCACACCCCAAACACAGCCTGGATTGCCCCAAGGGGGGCACAAGCCCAGTATCCAGGGAAGCCTCCATATGGTGATTTTTTATAATAATATAGGTACAAATATATATGTGTACAATGCTCTTTTTGGGAATTACGCAATAATGCAACCCGGGATGCCCCTTTAAGTCCCGAGTGGGAGGATTTTAAGCCAGCTAAAATTAAAACCAGGGACCCTGGACCGGGAGAACCCCCCTTTAATATGCTCAATGGTATACCTGGAACACAAAGACAAGCACACGCTCAGACCATGCCAGTATAAAGACAGATGAAGGCCACTCACCAGACCTACAGAACCGCATGTCCAGGCACAATGAAGACCGCAATGGGCAGTAGGAGGAGGGAGGGCGGGCGCGTTTGGTTCCGGGACATGACAAACGCGCCCACAGCCGTGTAAAAGACAAACACACAGTGAAGCAAACTCACACACACACACACACAAGAAGGGAAATCCATAAGGGACCCGCCCCCCCCCCCCCTTCCCTCTAAGGGTATCCGGGAGAGGGGGAATCCATGCCAGGGTAGGGCCAAGGGACAGGGCCTCCCAAACCGGGATCACCAACCCGGATAGCCGCCTACCCCTTGTTATGGGGTCTCACGGCTCCTAAGCACCAGAGGTGCCAACTACCTTTGCCCGGACCAGCAGCCTAGGCTGGGAGGCAGGGAATATTAAACAAAGGGGATCCGGGCAGGAATAGAAGAAAGAAGGCCGGGAGTCATCCCGGCTACCTGCAAGGAGGAGACATCATCTTCTGACTTGCTCGCCACTGCAGAGATGAAAGACTGGGTAATGAGTGGGAGGTCCCTGGTATTTATGAGTCGGGAGGGTCTTATCTTTTTTTGATATCATCTCTGCAAGATCGCCATCTACAGGTCGGTATACCCAAGTGTAATGAATGTCTTGAAGCGGGGTGTGTGACATACTTAGAATAACTCACCTGACCCCGCTCCCACGTGACTCGCTCCACCAATCACCGCCGACGGACAAGCGAGGTCCGTCGACGGACAAGGTGAGAGCGCCTCTCGCGCGTCCCTCTTACAGGGAGCGCGCCCGCACCGGCCATTCACAAACAGCGGGTGCGCGCCCTGCTAGAGGGATGCGCGAGAGGCAGCGGCGGCCCGCGCATGCGCCGTTGGAACGAGGAACCCCCGATTGGGGTGCCCCGCAGGCAGGGAGCTGATCGGCCCGGGAATCTTATAGATTCCCGGGCCGATCAGCGGTGGGTGTTGGTCCACTTTAAAGGCCAATTGCAACTACAAATGTTTTGAAGAGAGAAAGCTCGATTCAGTGTTTTTGATGTAAGAGATCAAACAGGAAAACTAAAAAGAAAGACATCACTAGAACTGAAATGCTAACCCGTAAATCAACCTCCTGTCTCAGATATGGCCCTGAGTGATGGTTGACCTGTAAGGTCCACAGTCACATCTCAATGCAACAAAGATTTTAAAACTCCAGGCTATATAACAAAAAATAAAAGAAAAAAACACTGCAGCCCTCTTGTTTCGGAACAGGTTTCAATAGTACTTTTCTCTCCTAGTGCAAGATTTGAATGCCTCTATAGTCAGCTTACAGAAACCATTCTTTTCCTCAGTCTTAATGGTCCCAATATAGGTTTAGATCAGGGGTTTCCAACATGTGGTACTCAAGATCCTCTCCGGTGGTACTCAACAAGGCTTCAGACTTACCTGTGCCCCAACCGGATTTGCTGCCATCTATACTTTACTTAAGCATTATTGCACCATAAATAAAAAATGCCAATTTTTGTGTGAGGTGAAGTGGTGAAAAAAGGTTGGGAAGCCCTGGTTTAGAGTTAGAGGTGACATTTGGGCATGGAGCTCCAGGGTGTGTAAGGTGTGATTCTAGCCAGCTTTTTTGCTCTTTTCTTCTCTCTTAGCCCTGAGCATCACAAGCTGTATTCATCAACAAAGGAGCCTGCTCACTTGTGACTAGAAGCAGGGAACTGCAGCAAGGCTGGGGGGAGCTCACAATGGCACCGAAGCAGACAGCACTAAAACTGGAGAGCTGGCAGGTGAGTGCCCTTTGTTTTTTTTTGGTTTCCGGTCTGGACAGGGACTTGTGGTGGGGAACATGGAGGATAAGGTGCGGCTATAGAGACTTTTTAACCTGCTCAGGAATTACTGCACGCCTAATCTCTACCTAGGCATGGATTATATTACCTAGCCCCAGGGCCTATGTGGATTAACCAGCAGCTCTTAAAGCAGATCAATACTCACCAGTGATGCAAAACCAAATTAGCTGAAAGTCCTACAGTAAATCGCTTTTTTTGCTTATCCTGACATATTGCAATTGGAGTGCTATTCCCAGGTTCCTACATCATTAGATTGTTTTCTATTCCTGTGCTCCTACATCAATTGGGGCCCCATAGACAGCCATTTCATACATAAGGAAAGAGGAACCAGCGCCACAAGATTTGAACAAGGGCAAATTAAAATACCATGTGTTGGGTCATGATGCAATGCAGCAATCGCTGGTCTAGCCATTTAAACCCCTGGCAATCTGGGGCTTCTGAAAAACTGCCAGGTCTATTGCATGAAAAGGAGAGAAGAAAGGATGGAAAAAGAATTCTAAAACGTTACTGCCTGTGGAGGATGCAGGTGGATTTGGCCCATCATGCTGTATAACAGCCTGCCACTAGAGGGCACTGCACATTAACAGCACAAGGACTACATCTGTATGTATTTACTGAATAAATGTGACATGATGGGGATTTACATTCATTAAAAATATCAGATAAGCAGGAAGGACAATCGCTATATCAGTGTAACAGCATTTATGAAAATGACATAAATTAGTTACATAATAATTGTTTAATTGAGCGTAGCAATAAATTCTAATTATTTAGGTCAATGTCACGAATTTCTCTGCACTTACAGCATTCACTGTTATTATGGATCTGATTAGGAACAGGAGTATCCTTTACCTTTACTCACTCAACCAGGTCTATAAAGCATGCCATCCAGAGATTTGAATCAACTTGAAGCGGACTAAGCGTTTAAAAGCTTCTGTCTAGTTTAAAGTGGACTAAAACCCATGGCGATTGGCCGGGGAATCTTATAGATCGATTCCCTCCTGCCAGGGCATCCAAAATAGGGATGCCCCACTGTGTGAAACCCCCCAGGTCGTCCATACACTTACCTTATTTTCTGAGCCAACTGCGCATGCGCGAGCCGCATCACCGCTATCCCTCTATCAGGGAAAGTGCCCACGCCAGGCTTTTGTGAAAGGCCGGAGCGGGCACACTCCGTTAGAGGATATCGGGGAATCCGTCAGCTTGGAGCCACTCGCCTTAGGCAAAGGACGTCAGCGGAGTGACATGCGGCCGAGCATGCGCCATAGGACCGATAAGAGGAGAGTTTGTTTCGGCGACCTGGAGGGTTTCACACAGTGGGGTCCCCCCGATCAGGGGCAGGGACCAAAACCCAGGATAGTCAGATTCCTGAGTTTTGGTCCACTTTAATAGTGATTTTTTTAATGTTTTTTTGATTGTATGTTGATGGCAATGATGCATCTGTGCTTTAAGATTATTTAGGTCAAACAGAAAATGGATGTGAAGTGTATCACGTGTAGGTCATCTATTCCCTGTGTGAGGCTGCAGCCAGTATGGAAAATCATTGGAATGCTGATCCCTCAGTGTTAATAAAAAACAAATGTACCTGCTTGCTCCCACGTGAATTTTGCTTGTATCTTAAATCTATACAGCAGCCGGATGTAACCCATCCTTTCAGTGAAGGCTCTCGTCTACCTAGGTCATGGATGCACAACCTGCAGCCCACACCGCCCTCACTTGCGGACCCCAGCACCCTTAAGGAGTTAGAGCAGAGATTTCCTTGCAGTGCAAGTGGCTGACCACTAGAGAGCTCTCTCTAATTTCTAAAGCAGAAAGTGAGTCACCGATAAACTTCTCTGTAGAGGTGGGTGACACATGTACTACTGGAGTGTTTGTGCTCACTGTGTCTCAAGATGCTCAAGTAGACTCATCTTAGTTCACATCTGCCCACGTTTCCTTCTTACCTGTGTTCATTTTACCTCTGCCTACCTCTACTTACCTCTGCTTCCATCACCTCTAGCCATTTCTATCCACCTCTTACCACCTCACCTCTACCAATCACTTCTCTTACCATCTCACCTCTGCTCACCTCTTCTTGACTCTACCCACCTCTGCTCTGCTAAATTCTCCGCTTTCGTACCTCTGCCCACTCCATCCCACCCACCTCCTCATATCTCCCCACCTCATCTCTGTTCATTGCCTTGTGAAGCAGATGTCAACCACTGCAACTTGGGCTGCAGTTTCCAGGCCCCAGTCCCGAGAGTCCCCAAAAACATTTATAGGGAAACTTCATTTTTGGGTTTCCCTGCATATCCCAGACCCCCTGCCCGACTTACTGTACCTATTGCTATGGCATCTTTCCTTGCATTTAGGGCCAGTGAGACCAGCTTGAGATGCACACCTCAGTCACCTATGGGCTGGAAGCTGTAAGTGAAAGGAATCAGCGATGCCAAGGTCCCGAACACGGCAGTTGCAGCAGGTAAGCAGTGGTGCTTTGTGCAGGGGTGGTGGTTGAATCTGACCTGGGGGTCTGCTGGTAAACTTTCCTTTTAAGGTATCTTTGCACTGCCGGGCTAGTGGGTGGCAGAAGGGGGTTGGAAAAAGTTGTCAAGCATGGTGTAGGTCTGTTCTGAATATATCTGCAGAAATATCCCTGACCTCTGTCCCCCAGAGAGAGAAATGCTAATCCATGTATGTTTTTTCATAACTCACCACATACATGAAAAGTGGTTATCATTTTGTTCACTGGAATGAAGGGTTAGGCAAGGGGGTTAATTATTGAAAATAAACAGGTAGATGCCTTAGAAGGCATAAAGTAAAGTCTAGCAATCTGAAACTATGTTGTTAGCCGTGGGATCAAGCTTTCGCCTGGAGCCTAAACATGGCATGACCTGTATTTCAGCATCAACAGGTTTCATTAGTTTCTACAGCTGACAATGACATCACTGATGTCAACATCACTTCCAGCACTCTACTACCGCCTCTGTATCGGGAAAGCTATGCACTCCTTGTCTAAGGCATCGTGTTACAGACATGCAAATATTATTTCCATGAGTGTGACTGACACAAAAGTCATACGCAACCGCAAAAAGAAGGATTACCAAAGCATAATGGAAAATGTGCATATACTGTATCTAAAACCAAAAAAGGGAACTCTGGTTGGGAAGAAAACTGTCCCTTTCAATTTGACTTAGAGGGTCTCTTCTAACTTACTATACCTAAAATGTAGATGTCAAACTGACAGCAGCATATATCTCTTTCAAGCACCGGCATGTGGAGGCCACACTTTTCTCTGATTTCCCATCAGACATTAAAATTCAGAACACTTTCACTTTAAACTAAATGCAAGCACCTTCTCTGCATACAGATTAAACCCCATAGACAGAAATTCTACATTTCCATAGCCAACAAAGGGGACATGTGATTTTACCTGTTCAATGACATAGAAGGAAAATTCGAGGCGCTGCCTCTGTAGCATGGGTATAAGATGTCGGAAGAAAATAGGGAGGTGCTCATGGCGATTTCGGAATGGAATCAAAACTGCAACCTGCAATAAAAAGAACAGGTATAAATAATATATAATTACAGTCTGGCTCAACTAGATTAGAAATAGGACAGTCGGCTGGAACGGAAGTCATTGATCCATCTTTCTACAGAGGAGTATCTGAGCAACAGGGAAAACTCCACTGTGTTCAGAAATAGCAACTGTATGTCTCTGCAGAGCGCTAACAAATTCTGCAATGCCGTATAGAATGGCGGGGGCCCCTTACAGGTATTCCTTACTGTCCAGGGCCAACACACACACACACGTCCTGGTTCTGTAGAGATGGCAATGCAAAGTCAGAGCTGTCTAAAGAAACCAGAGACTAAGTCCACATAGGTGTGCCAACATATATACTACAACACTATGCACAAAGCACTAAAGCAATACAGATGTTCCTCTGCTGCAGAAAACCCAGAGTCACTAAAATATCTAAAATATAAATATGTCAGCAGCTTTGTAAGCATTGTATTGTGTAATCAGAGTCACTGTTGGGTGTCCATATTGCTTAAAGAGCATCTATGCTCTCCCTGACAACAGCTTAGTTTCGTTAAGTAAGCCTGTGAACCAGGAGGATTCTGGTTCATATGCAAACTAAACAAACCCAACCTCCCCTGTTACACCATCAGTGAGCCCTATATTAAAAAGATACTCACCTTTTGCAGAGCTCCATCTGATTGGGTAGCTGTGCTTCTATGCAGCTGCTCTTCCAATGGTAGACATGCTTCACTGGCTGTCTAAGAATCTGTAGGGGAATCCCAAAGCATGACCTCCAGGGGAAATTGTCAAAAGGGACCTAAAATCATTTATTACTAGAGGTCCACCTACAGTATTATAGCAAAATTCGACAGAGGGAGTGCCTGGCACAGTTGGCTGATATCCAGGAGGGCTGGCGCACACACCACAGGTCCAAGCCTTGGAACCAAAACAGGTCTGTTTCAAACAACTGTTTTTTACTTTAATGGAGGTGGCAGGAAGACCATAGGGTATGTATAAATAAAAACAGTTTAAAAGAAAAAAAAGACTGTCCAAACAAGCTAAAAAAAATCCTCTGCAGCTAGTCTATGAGTGTAAGGGACCAGGGACTTTTCATATGAACAACCTTTTCCTGACCTCAGCTTTGCTCTGTCTGTGCGAAGCACAGCTATAACTCCACCCCCTGCACTTGCCCACCCCCTTCCTCTCCTCAGTATGTGATGCTTCTGAGGCAAGATGGCGGCGCCACTATTCTAGAGTCCTGAACAGAGTTGCAGCCCAGTGTGGGAAAGAATAACTAAAGAATAACTAAAAACATAAAATATATTAATTTTATGATGCCGGGGAATGATGCTGAGGGTCTGGTTTAAGAAATGTATTTTTACAACCTGAAAGATAATGGGTTATCACTATCTTTAGGTTTAGTTCCTCCTGTTGTTTTAAAGAGGATATATACTGTAGCAGAAGCATTTGATTGCAGACTGCATTTTAAAGAAAAAATACCATTTTGTGATTACTCACCTGTAAAATGGGTATTATAAGTATGTCTCACACCCTGCTTCGGAAATATTAATTACCAGTGGGTTATGGTCCAGTAGAGGGCGAACTTCTGCAGAGATGGCTAGAAAAAAGAAGCCCCTCCCAGTCCATAAATACCTGGGACCTCCCACACATTCCCCAGTATAAGAAAGCAGTAAGGGGACCAGGAAGAGCCAATAAAATCTATGAGAAAAAAGTTTCACCACATAGAGGATCCAAGATACAACTCAGGGTGGGACGAAGCAGGGTGTGAGACATACTTTAATATCCATTTTACAAGTGAGTAATCACAAAATGGTATTATTCCAAGTATGTCTCACACCCTGCTTCGGAAATATTAATTACACGTGGGACATCCAATAGCAGTGTCCAAAAAGGGTGTGGATCCCAACAGGCAATAGAGCACAAATTAAATCACTGCAGCTTGCAGAATTTTGTGCCCCAAAACAGCATCCGCTGAGGCCCGCATATCATCCTTATAAAACTTGAAAAAAGTATGAACAGAAGACCAAGTAGCAGCTGTACAAACTTGTTCAACAGAGGCCTGGTGCTGAAAAGCCCAGGAAGCCCCAACAGCACAAGTAGAATGAGCAGTGATCTGGAAAGGAGGATCCCTCCCCTTGGCAGAATAGGCCCTAACAACAGCCTGACGAATCCATTAACTAATGGTAGACTTGACGGGTGCCAAACCTATCTTGAGCCCAGAGGGCACCACAAAAAAGGCGTCCGTCTTCCGGAATGGTGAAGTAGCCACCAGATAGTACTTAGCACATCTAACGACATCCAGAGAGTGCAAGGCCCTCTCCTTGTCATTGCTAGGCTTAGGACACAAGGAAGAAAGCACAATGTCCTGAATGAGGTGAAAGGCGGAGACAACCTTTGGCAGGAAGTCCGGTTTAAAACGGAAAACCACCTTGTCCTGATGTCTCTCAAAGCAGGGGGCTTGAATGGACAGAGCCGCCAACTCAGAAAACACGTCGAACAGAGGTGATAGCCACTAAAAAGGCAACCTTTAAGGTGAAGATGGATAGTGCAACATCCTACACTGGTTCAAAAGAAGGACCCTGAAGGGCAGACAACACCAAAACTAAGTCCCAAAGGTTTGTAAGGAGGGCGCACATGAGTGACCCCCAGGAAAAAAGGTCTTAACCAAAGGATGAAGAGCGAAAGACCTTTGAAAGAAAAATCGCCAGAGCGGAAACATGCCCTTTCAGAGTGCTAAGTTGAAAACCCATGTCCAGACCATGCTGAAGAAACTCCAGAATCCGAGGGATGGAAAACACCCGACAAGGGAAGGCCCTAGCCTCACCCCAATCAATGTAGGTCCGCCAGGTCCTGTAGTAGATATTAGAGGAAGATTTCTTCCTAGCCCTGACAAGAGTCCGGACAACAGCTTCAGACAAACCCTTTTCTTTTAAGACGAAGGTTTCAGCAGCCACGCAGTCAAAACCAGCATTTGTAAATTGAGGTAACAAAGCTGACCTTGTGTAATCAGATCCGGAACCGGAGGTAGCCCATATTGATCGACCGCCAGCCGCACGACGTCTGCGAGCCACACCTGTCTAGGCCACCTTGGGGCCACCAGGAATGCTGGCACACCCTCGTAAGCCAGCTTGCGTACCACCTTGCCCACCAAGGGAAAGGGAGGAACAGATACAGGAGACCGAGCTCCCGCCAGGACGGAGACATAGCATCCATTGCCAGAGCCAGAGGGACAGAGACACAAATGCAGGGAGTTTGTGATTGTGACGAGAGGCAAACAGATCCACCTTCGGCATCCCCCACCACCTGTCCCCCCACAGAGGGACAGAAAGACCTTGTTGCTGAGGGACCATTCCCCCCGGCGAGAGGTCCCCCTGTTCAGAGAGTCTGCTCCCAGGTTCTCCACACCTGGGAAGTAAACTGCCGAGATGCGCGGTACATAGCTCTCGGCCCATGAAAGAATCAGAGACAACTCCCGGAGGGCACTCTTGCTGCGAGTCCCACCTTGGTGATTCGGGTCCAGCCACCACTGAAGGACCGCCGGACCAGAAGAGACAGAACACAAGTCTGATCCAGGGATAGAGGACATTTGTCCCAAACCGATAAAAGATGGAGCTGAAGAGGTCTCATGTGAAACTGAGCAAAGGGCACTGCCTCGAAGCAAGTCACCATCAAACCTACCAGCCTCATCCCCAGTCTGACGGACGGACGAGGGCTGGACAGAAGAAGACAAATTAGTGCTTGAAGAACATCCACCTTCGGCTGGGGCAGGAACACCATGTTCTGAATAGTATCCAGAGTCATGCCCAGGAACGAAGCCACCCTTGACGGAGATAGAAAGGATTTGGGGTAATCGATTACCCACCCGAACCTCTCCAGCGTCGTCACCACCGTCCAGGTGTCCAACTGGTGGAGAGAGGATGACGTAATGATAAGGTCGTCCAGATAAGGCAAAATGCGAATGCCCTGGATTCTGAGAAGGGCCATCACGCCCGCCAATACCTTGGAGAGCACCCTGGGCGCTGAAGTCAGCCCGAAGGGAAGAGCCACAAACTGGTAGTGCCGATTGCCTACCGCGAACCTGAGGAACCTTTGATGTCCCGGGAATATCGGCACATGAAGGTAAGCGTCCTTGATATCCAACAAAGTCATAAAGTCCCCCGGACGCAGAGAGTTGACAGCAGAGCGCAGAGTCTCCATACGAAACATTCTGGCTCTAATGAACCGGTTGAGAATTTTCAAGTCCAAAATGGGACGAGTAGTAACCCTGACCCCTCTCTATGGGAGGAACCGGACAATGACCCCCATATCCTGAAGGTTCTGCACCGCCAGAAACGGTCCCTGTGCTGCCCGGGGGTACAGTAGGAACCCGAGACCTGAGAAATCTGGGAGGAGGCCGGTATGCAAACTCCAGCTTGTACCCGGAGGAAACTACCTCCAGGATACAATTGTCTGTGACCTCTAGAGTCCAGACCTGAGCGAAGAGCCGCAGCCGCCCCCCCCCCCCCCCACCCGCAAGGGTGAGAGCGCCCCCTCATTGCTGAGCGGGCTTGGCAACAGATTTGGCTTTTGCACCCCAGGAAGTCCCGGGTCGGGCACGTCCTCTGCCCCTACCCCAGCAATCTCTGCTTGTCGAGAGCCACGAAAGGAGGGGTTGAAAGAGCCTGAACCCCGAAAGGGCCGGCGCTGCTTCTTGCGTTGAGGTAACTTACCCCCTTTGGCAACAGAGTCTAAACGCTCACCAAACAGGCGCAGACCCAGGAAGGAAAGTCCTGTGAGCGCCTTCTTAGCCGCGTTATCGGCCGCCCACTGGCGCAACCAGACCGAACGGCGTATAGCCACCTGCAATGCCGAGGTCCTGCTACACATACAGATAGTATCATCCAAGGCTATAAGACAAAGGCAATGAACATATCACAATGAGTCAGAGCTGTAAACTTCTCACTGGAAGGATTCAATTGGGAACCATCCAAAAGGCCCCTAATTAAAGCTCTAATAGCCACGGCCGTGAGAGCGGAAGCACATACCGGGCGCAAGGCCGACCCCACACAAGCAAAGGCATGCAAAGCCATTTGGTCGAGACGACGGTCCTCCCTATCCCTCAAGGTAGTGGAATCTGGAGAATGCACTACCGACGTACTGGACAATCCCAGGACGGGAGCGTCGACCTATGGGGGTGTAGACCAATGCTAAACCACCTCAACAAGGAGGGGATACTTCCTATCCCACCCTTGAGGGATACCAAGGAGCCGGCTAGGCTTCTCCCATTCCGTAAGGATCAAATTATTAAAGTGCTGAGTAAGAATAGTGATTCAGAGTAACAGACCATGAAAGATATAAAGACAAATATAGTGCAATACGTCTTGTGTGCGGGGTGAAGGGGGTTAAACGCAAACATTCAGGCTACAAGGGCCAACAGTGCGGCCATGCTTGTTGGCCCTTGTAGCCTGAATGTTTGCGTTTAACCCCCTTCACCCCGCACACAAGACGTATTGCACTATATTTGTCTTTATATCTTTCATGGTCTGTTACTCTGAATCACTATTGTGGAGTGCCTGATAAAAACAGAGCATTGGATCAAGAGATTGATGTCCTCCTCTGTTAATTATATGCTCCTAAATTTGATCCATTGAAAGTATTTTGGGTGAGAAGTCGGATTGAATATGCTGGAGACCGGGGCATAATTCGAAGGATTACACCTATTTCTGCCTATTGATATTGGCTGTCTGGTAAGAGGCTTGAGTGATCGGTGGTGGATTATCTAGCCTAGGAAGAACACGTGTGGATTGATTTGCATCACTGTGGACTTTCTAACAGCTCTGTGTATATTTGGATTTTTGTAGGAGGTGGAATCCTACATGTTACACGTTGAGTTGTACTTTTCCAGATTCTTATATAGTTCTGAGTAGCGCGGTATTACATCTTTGCATATACACTTACCTTGTTTCCCTGTCCAACGGCACATGTGCAAGATTGGCAGTGATTGGCAGGTTTCACATTTGCCTAACTCCAGGCTCCAAAATGTCGGGAGCACATACCCGTTTCTCCAGGTCTAGGGTGTGTGTGTCTAGGGTGTTGGTTTGTTGGACATTCCTCATCGCATAGCAGAGCAGTTTGAGACACGGTTGCGTCAGAAGATCCATTTCCTTGACACCTCATTCTAGTTTTGATGGATTATTCACAAGTAGTTTTTCCTTATAGATCACTACCTACATAGCACATTGCATCCCACCAAATTCAGGTAATAAATCTTACCCCTCTGGCATGAGCAAGAAATGAAGTAGAAGATTTCACTTGTATGCAAAGCATGTGTCTCCAGAATGACAAGTCATCAGTATGCAGATAGGAGGCATGTGTACATACCTAGCATCATGCAGAATAAGCTACAAGATGGCTGGAAACATGATACCTGCTAAAATAACCCTGACAGTTACTGTAAAGAGACAGGAGATCATGCCTGGAAGTATACCGATTGTGAGATGTAATAAAGCAAGTCTGTCCACAAGGGACTGGCTTCCTCTCAAAACCCTAAGTGCCCTCTCCAGTTCCCCCATATTTTCAGGTGCCACAAAGAAACAAAGAAGGTCTGGCAGCCGCTCAGACAGTTTTATAACCAACCTGGGAGGTGCACGTGAGCAGGGCAATTTTCTTAAAGGAGCCACAGCACTCAACCCTGTTAACTTGCTGACCAACCTAATATCTGTCTCTAAATCTGGTTAAAACAAAAGGTCTCGGTCACACACATCTGCAGAAGTATGCTTAAGCTGCACCACCAAACGCCAAGGTGCCCCTGTGAGGTGCAATCCTAACTCTAATCTCTGAGAGCCCCATTTGGATATACAATGCAATTGATAAATTTAGAGCAGGCTTACCTGAGGTTGCCCTATAACTTTGAGTGCAGCCCATGGGGTGGAAGGGTCAAAGACTTCGCAGTACAGCCTAGACCCCCCCACCCCATGTGCTTGTACAAAATCAAAAGAAACAAAGAAGAGGTGTAAGCCGCTCAGACCATTTTATGACTAACCTGGGAGGTGCACGTAAGCAGGGCAATTAGGATACACAAGTCTTAAAGCACATGGGGTGGGGGGTCTAAAGCTGTATTTCGACCCTTCCACCCCATGGGCTGCACTCAAGGTTATAGGGTGACCTCAAGGAAGTCTGCTCCCAATTTATCTATTGTATGTCCCAAAGGGGGCTCTCAGAGATTACAGTTAGGACTGCACCTCACAGAGGCACCATGGCGTTTGGTGGTGCAGCTTCAGCATACTTCTGCACATGTGTGTGGACCAAGAATTTAGAGACAGATTAGAGGTTTGTCTGTAAGCTCAGAGTGCTGTGGCTCCTTTAAGACTCAGGTGCAACAAAGAATACTGACCCATCTGCACAAACTTCTGATAGAATTCCAGGGTTTGGGTCAACTTTACTATGAATCAGTCACCAGGAAGGCAGTTAAAAGCTAAATGCAGTTAAAATTAAATGCATGCAGCAACAGTTAGGCTCCTATTGGAATGAATAGGCTTCGACTCACCTGACACAACCTAAAGTCATACTTGTGCCACTGGAAACTGCAGGTAAGCTGGCACACTTCTCCTCAGCCTACTGACCCCAGGCAGTCTGCGAGCCACAAAGCAAACACCTTACTTTGCCAAGACTCAAGCTCTGTTAATGGGCTAAGAGCAGGGGATTGTGCTCTCTGCCGATGAATTGACCTTTTGTTCAGGGTACGATCGGCCATTCAAATCGTATGCGATCTAACGACTTGCGTTCTTCTGCAGGATGCAGAAGATTTGTTGCTTAATTGTTTGTACATCCTATTTGTGGCCGTGTAGATGGTTAGACGGCAAACACAAACATCCACCACAACCAGTTTTGCAGCGCAGTTTATGATCTGTCGCAGTGAGAACCTTTTTTTTTTATTTAGTTACCGGTAGTTATTGTTTGTAACATTCACACTACTACTTATTCCATACACTGTCATGGAGTAATGTGATACCACATAAGCCGCAAAACACAGACCTCTATTTAACATAATCTAGTTTAGGACATGGACATCAATTGAGATTAAAGCAGAGCGGATGAAATAATTATACTTAAACCCAAGACCTACAGTAGGATCATTGAATCTGACGAGCTGCAGATCCTAATTTGCCTTCACCACAATCCTTTCTTAGGGAAGATTTAAAAAAAAGAATATAAAAAAAAAAAAAAATTATATATATATATATATATATATATATATATATATATATATATATATATATATAAATGTCAAAGCAGACAAAAACCATGGAATCCCAGCCTTTTAGTCTCTAGGGCCCTAGGTGATGTAAACTTAGAACCTAACTTATTTAACTGATCTGCTGGAACATATACCGTGCATATACAGTGCTGGACCACTGGTGAGAAGGTTCTTTCCTGTGGACTTATACTTCTTAGCCATATCACCCGTTCTTGGGGTTATAGAATAGTAATACACTGAGGTGCATCTCACATTTCAGTCTTATAGGGCTGGGGGGAAATGTCCGTGCATCACCCCTAGTCCCCAATGGCCTGAGACAGAAAACAAAAAACTTCATACCTGCGCTGCGATCCGGAAGCCTCCACTCTCTGCAGCCAGTGCGTGCCAATGCACCAATGACAACTCTGCGCCACTCTGTGCAGTGATGATTCGGAGCGCACTGGCAGCGGAGAGTGGCACAAGAATGACTTTTTTTCTTCTTTCAACTAACTTGCTCAGCGGCGATTGGGAGGGGGGGTCTGCCATACTGTCTGTTATATTCTGGGTTGGGGTCTGCACACTGTTTTTTAATAGGGAGGGTAGATTCTACATGCTGCTTGTTTTTGGGGATGAGGGTGTCACACTGCCTGTTATATGGGTGATTGGGGGGGGGGGATTCTTCCATGTCCTGAAAGATTCTGGGGTGGGGGTATTTTAGAACACTATGTGGTTTAGAATTTATTTTTTTTACTTTTTTTCCTTCAAATCCTATTTGCATCTTATGGACAGGTGTGTCTTATATGTCACAAAATAAATATGAGGAAGCACTTAAAAATTATGTTCCACGCTGGTGAAAAATAAAGAGCGAACATACTGCAAGAAGAGCAATTTACAGTACCTGTAAAAATAAGTAACATATAGAACTTTATAGATATATAACTTACTGTTCTGTGTTTTTTTTTTTTTACACTTCCCTTCTTTGGAAATCCACCCCCCCCCAATATATATATATGTAGGCGTGTTAAAAGAGTTTGTGCACACTATTAAACCGTAACACATATATGAGATGACAAGATACAGGAATGGGTAGAAAAGCAGGAAACAATCCAAACAGAAACTCTACCAATAACCCTAAAATTTTTAACATATTTTGCAAGCCTGACTCTCACACGATAGACGCATCATCCATGGTCCGTGATGGCGATGGCCATAGTCTTCCTACTTCTTCTAAATATACAAGTAAATATACAAGTAGCAGCATAGCACACACATAATACATACTCCAAGCTGCTATACAATGCCAGGCAGATGGGTAAATGATATAACATTTAATGAAGACATTATTTGTTCATTGCTAAAGCAACTTAAAGGAGCACCATCGCAAAATTTTGTAATATTAAAAAATACCATTTTGTGAATACGCACCTGTAAAATGGGTATTATAATTATGTCACACACCCCGCTTCAAGACATTCATTACACTTGGGTATACTGACCTGTGGATGGCGATCTTGCAGAGATGATATCAAAAAAAGGTAAGACCCTCCCGGCCCATAAATACCTGGGAGCTCCCACTCACTCCCCAGTATAGAAACATAGAAACATAGAAGGTTGACGGCAGAAGGAGACCATACGGTCCATCTAGTCTGCCCTTATGTGTATACTGTATGTACTCTTTATCTTAGGATAGATGTGTGCTTATCCCAGGCATGTTTAAATTCAGTGACTGTTGATGTTTCAACTACCTCTGCTGGAAGTTTGTTCCAAGCACCTACTACTCTTTCTGTAAAATAATATTTTCTAACATTGCTCCTGATCTTCCCCCCGACTAGCTTCAGGTTGTGCCCCCTTGTTCTATCGTTAAGTTTCTTCTTAAAAACACTTCCCTCCTGAACCTTATTCAATCCTTTCACATATTTAAAGGTCTCAATCATGTCCCCCCTCTCCCTTCTTTCCTCCAGACTGTACAAATTAAGTTCTTTAAGTCTCTCCTGATAAGTTTTAAGTTTAAGTCCTTCCACCATTTTCGTTGCCCGCCTTTGGACACGTTCTATTTGAATAATGTCTTTTTGCAGGTAAGGTCTCCAGAACTGCACACAGTATTCTAGCTGTGGCCTTACCAGGGCTCTATACAGCGGCATCACAACCTCCCTCTTCCTACTGGTGATGCCTCGAGCTATGCAGCCGAGCATCCTGCTTGCTTTTCCCACTGCCTGGCTACACTGTCCACTCATCTTGCAGCTATCAGTAATCAGTACCCCTAAATCTCTCTCCTCCGAGGTCCTGGCTAACACAGTGCTGCCCATACGGTACTCAGAGCAGGGATTCCTTCTACCCAAGTGCATGATTTTACATTTAGAGACATTAAACTCTAGTTTCCACAGTTTTGACCATCTATCCAGTAAAGCTAAATCATTTTCCATGTTGCAGACACCTCCAGGAATATCCACCCTATTACTAAAGATAGTATAAAGATAGCAGTAAGAGAAAGGGGCCAGGAAAGCCAATTAAAACTAACAAAAGGTTCACCATATAAAGGATCCAGAATACAAAAGGGCAGGGTGAAGCGGGGTGTGTGACATACTTATAATACCCATTTTACAGGTGAGTATTCACAAAATGGTATTATTCTAAGTATGTCACACACCCCGCTTCAAGACATTCATTACACTTGGGACATCCAATAGCAGTGTCCATAAAGGGCCGGGATCCAAAAAACAAGGCACAAACTTAAACCACTGCAGCCTGCAGAACTTTGCGGCCAAAAACAGCATCCACTGAGGCCCGAACATCAACCTTGTAAAACTTGGAAAAAGTGTGAACCGAAGACCAAGTAGCAGCCTTACAAACCTGCTCAACAGAAGTTGGTGCTGGAAGGCCCAGGACGCCCCAACAGCACGAGTAGAAAGAGCAGTAACACGAAAAGGGGGAATCTTCCCCTTAGCAGAATAGGCCCCAACAATGGCCTGGCAAATCCATTTACTAATGGAAGACTGGGCAGGAGCCAAACCCTTCCTAGGCCCAGAGGGCACCACAAAAAGGGCGTCAGTCCTACGAAAAGGAGAAGTAGCCACCAAATAGTACTTCACACAGCGAACCACATCCAAAGAATGCAAAACCCTCTCCTTGTCATTGCTAGGCTTAGGACACAAGGAGGGTAGAACAATATCCTGATTAAGATGAAAAGCCGAGACCACCTTAGGAAGGAAATCTGGCTTGAAGCGGAAAACAACCTTGTCCTGATGCCTCTCAAAGTAAGGGGCCTTAATGGACAAGGCTGCCAACTCCGAAACACGCCGAACAGAAGTGATGGCCACCAGAAAAACAACCTTCTGAGTAAGCGTAGAAAGTGCAATATCCTGCAAAGGTTCAAAAGGAGGACCCTGCAAGGCAGAAAGAACCAAATTCAAATCCCAAACTGGGAGCAAAGGCTTCCTAGGAGGCCGCACATGCGTAACCCCCTGGAAAAAGGTCTTAAGCAGAGGATGAAGAGCAAAAGACTTATGAAAGAAAACCACCAGGGCTTCAAACCTAGGTCCAGACCATGTTGCAAAAATTCCAAGATCCTAGGGATAGAAAACGCCCTGCAAGGCAAGGCCCTGACCCTCACACCAATCAATATAAGACCTCCAAATCCTATAGTAGATGGCAGAGGAAGACTTCTTTCTAGCCCTAACCAGAGTCTGAATGACAGCATCAGAAAGACCTTCCTCCTTCAAGATGGAGGTTTCAGCAGCCACGCCGTCAAACCCAGCGTTGGTAAACTGGGGTAGAGCAGGGGACCCTGAGTGAGTAGATCCGGCATAAAGGGCAGAACTAACTGATCCTCTGCCAACCTTACCACGTCTGCGAACCAAACCTGTCTTGGCCACCTTGGAGCCACCAGGATTGCTGACGCACCCTCTAGGGCCAGCTTGCGCACCACTTTGCCCACCATGGGAAACGGAGGGAACAGGTATAGAAACCCCAGATCCCTTCAGTTCAGAGACATGGCATCCGCTGCCAGAGCCAGCGGATCCCGCGAGAGAGACACATGCCGGAAGCTTGTGATTGTGACGAAAGGCAAAGAGGTCCACCTCCGGAGTCCCCCACTGGAGGCAAAGCGACCATTCCCCCCGGGCGAGATGACCCCCTGCTCAGGGAGTCCGCCTCCGTGTTCTCCTCTCCCGGAATGTACACTGCCGAGATGCATGGGACATTGCCCTCTGCCCAATCCAGAATCAAAGACACTTCCCTGAGGGCACGCCTGCTGCGAGTCCCTCCCTGGTGATTGATGTAGGCGACCGCCGTCCGATTGTCCGACCAAACTTGAACCGGTAGTCCCCGTAACTGATGAGTCAAGTGAGCCAGAACCAACCTGATGGCTCTCAGCTCCAGAACATTGATGGGATCGTGAGCCTCCTGAGGCCCCCACAGCCCCTGAAACTGAAGATCCTTCCAAAATCCCCCCCAACCTGACAGGCTGGCATCCGTGGTGACCGTCTCCCAACAAGGGGTCAGAAAAGACCTGCCCCCCGTCAGATTGCTCGGTTTCAGCCACCACCGAAGGGAACGTCGCACCCGGGGGGACATCAGAAAGGACTGATCCAATGACAACGGGGACCCATCCCAGGCCGCCAAGAGATGGAGCTGGAGCGTCCTTGTGTGAAACTGGGCAAAGGGAACCACCATCAATCCCACCAGTCGCATCCCTAGCCGGATGGACGGGCGGGGGATGCATAGGAGACGCTGAGCCAATTCCTGAATCAGAAGAACCTTGGCTCGGGGGAGGAACACCCTGGCCTGAGAAGTATCCAGAGACATTCCCAGGAACTCCACCACCCTGGAGGGAGTGAGGCAGGACTTGGGATAGTTGATCACCCAACCGAAACTCTCCAGAGTGGACACCACTGTCCTGGTATCCAGCTGTGCCTGACTGAGAGAAGACACCATGATGAAAAGATCGTCCAGATAGGGCACGATGCGGATACCCCTGGCTCTGAGGATGGCCATCACTCCTGCCAACACCTTGGTAAAAACCCTTGGAGCCGAGGTAAGGCCAAACGGAAGAGCCACAAACTGAAAATATCAATTGTCCACGACAAACCTGAGGAATCTCTGGTGTGCTCGGAAATATTGGAATATGCAGGTAAGCATCCTTGATGTCTATGGACGTCATGGAGTCCCCCTGACGAAGTGAGTGGATGGCTGAGCACAGAGTTTCCATACGGAACTTCCGGGGACGAACTAACCTGTTGAGCAACTTCAGATCCAGAATGGGCCGAATGGATCCGTCCTTCTTGGGCACCGTGAACAAACCGGAATAGAAGCCCAGACCCCAGTCTGAGTGGGGCACCAGACAGATGACAGGCATGTCCAAAAGACTTGCTACTGCCGCCCGAAGCTCCTGGGCGGCCAGAGGATCTGACGGCACCTGAGAACTGAAGATTCTGGGAGGAGGCCGGAACTCGAACTCCAGCTTGTAACCGGAAGACACCACTTCCTGAATCCACCTCTCCGAGACCTCTTGGACCCAAACCTGGGAGAAGAGTAGCAGCAGTCCCCCCACCCGCAAGGATGAGGGCGCCCCCTCATTGCTGAGCCGGTTTGGCAGCGGCTCTAGGCTTGGAGCCCCAACTGTGTCCTGGACGGGCCCGACCCCTGACCCTGGTCCAGGAATCACCTCTGGACGAGGAGAAAGCCGAACCCCTTCCGACTCTAGCCCCACGAAAGGACTGAGAGAAGGAAGCCGCCCCCCGAAAGGGGCAACGCTGCTTTTTACGCTGAGGTAACTTACCTCCCTTTGCCACCGAATCCAATCTCTCTCCAAAGAGCCGCAACTCCACAAAGGGAAGGGCCATGAGCGACCTTTTGGACACAAAATCAGCCGCCCACTGGCGTAGCCAAACCGACCGCCGGATAGCCACAAGCAGGGCCGCAGCTCTGCTACACATCACCAATGTGTCGTCCAAGGCGGACAGCACAAAGGACAAAAATAACTCACAGCGCTTAAGGTCGGCAAACTCCTCACTAGCCGGGTCAAGCCCGGAAGAGGCCAACAGTCCTCTAACAACCGACCTGGCAGCTAACAAAAAAAGCGCAGAAGCACAAACCGGCCGCAAGGCCGATCCAACACTGGCAAAACCATGACAAGCCATCTGGTCAATGCGTTTATCCTCACCATCCTTGAGAGTAGTGCACTCCGGAGAATGGAGGACTGAGGAGCTGGACAACCCCAAGACAGGAGCATCCATCTCGGGGGGGGGGGGGGGGGGGGGGGGCGACCAGTGCTTCACCGCGTCCGCCGGAAAGGGATATTTCCTGTCCCAACCCGGTGGGACACCCGGAAGACGAGTCGGCCTCTCCCATTCCTTAAGAATGATATCATCAAAATGCTTTTGATAAGGAAATTCCAAGGGCGGCTTGGTCACTTCAAAGAACTCCCCCTTCAGCGGAGGAGCCGCCTCGGGGGGAGAAATAGCCAAGACCTCAAACATATGAGCCAGGACCCTAGAGGAATCTAAGGAGTCCCCCTGGCCCTGCTCGATATCAGCGCCCACAAACTGCTGATCATCGGAGCCCTCAGACTCCTCATACAGCTCCCCTTCCTCACGCGGGGAACAATCAGACCAATCCAGGGAGTCAAAATCCTCCCTATCAAGGCCCTGCGCGGCCATATACAAATGTTTTCTCTTTGCCGTGGCCTTTTTAGCAACGGCACTGGAAAACAATTTTTCAAGATTGGCCAATCTGGCACACACCTCAGATTGCGACTACCCGCCAATGACCACATCACACGGGGTACGTGTCAAGCGAGGGGCAGACGGAGAGCAGACTGGCAGAGCAGAACCGGACGCCTGAGATCCGGTCTGCCGCGTAATAGACCGCTGCGCACAGGGTACACATAGAAATACATCATCCCCCAAAAGGGATACCCCACACCCCAAACACAGCCTGGATTGCCCCGAGGGGGGCACAAGCACAGTATCCGGGGAATCCTCCATATGGTGATTTTTAAATAAATATATATATATATATATATATATATATATATATATATATATATATAGTGCTCCGAGGGAATTACGCAATAATGCAACCCGGGATGCCCCTTTAAGTCCCGAGTGGGAGGATTTTAAGCCAGCTAAAATTTTAACCAGGGACCCTGGACCGGGAGAACTCCCCTTTAATATGATCAATGGTCCACCTGGAACACAAAACACAAGCACACGCTCAGACCATGCTAGAATGTATAAAGAGTTAAAAACAGATGAATCTGATGGCCATCAGGCCACTCACCCGACCTTCAGTACCGCACGCCAGGCACAGTGAAGACGCGCAGTGTGCAGTAGGAGGAGGGAGGGCGGGGTTCGCGCGTCGCGCCTGGCCCCGCCCCTCCCCGCCAGAAGCAGAGACATGAAAACGCGCCCGCAGCACGGGGGGCGGGCTGTAGGCGTGAGCACGAGCGCCCGGCCCCGCCCCCCCCACCCAGAGGAGAAGAAGCCCTCATGGGTGCTCACCGCCGCCATTTCAGCACGCCGGAGGCCGGCGCCAGTCAAAAAGTAAAAGCACACACACAGTTAAGCACACACACACATACACAATAAATGAGAGGAACCCATAAGGGACCTGGCCCCCACCCCCCCTCTAAGGGTATCCGGGAGAGGGGGAATCCATGCCAGGGGAGGGCCAAGGGACGGGGCATCCCAAACCGGGATCACCAACCCGGATAGCCGCCTACCCCTTGTTATGGGGTCTCACGGCTCCTAAGCACCAGGGGTGCCAACTACCCTTGCCCGGACCAGCAGCCTAGGCTGGGAGGCAAGTAATGTAAATAAAGGGATCCGGGCAGGAATAGAACAATAGAGGGCCGGGAGTCCTCCCGGCTACCTGCAAGGAGGAGACATCATCTTCTGACTTGCTCGCCACTGCAGAGATGAAAGACTGGGTGAGTGGGAGGTCCCAGGTATTTATGGGCCGGGAGGGTCTTACCTTTTTTTATTGGCATCTCTGAAAGATCGCCATCTACAGGTCAGTATACCCAAGTGTAATGAATGTCTTGAAGCGGGGTGTGTGACATACTTAGAATATACATATACACACATTGGCTATTGAGAGGAGAGGTCACTTATACACCGAAACTGAATACCACCAAGCTTGTGGGCTATTCTCTCATGGTAGGAATAAAGACAGGGCTGACAGGTTTAGTCTATCTGGGGTGACAGAGTCTGTCTCTCCGGATGTCCTTTTCCTTCCACTAAAAGAGAGAAAAACAAGCCTGGCTGGATTTTTCTTGATGTCGTATTTACAAGTGACCCATTCTCCCGCCATCCATTATATTTTTTTGTAATTGGCCAATTTTTTCGCGATAGTGCTCCTTTAAAGGGGCACCAGCATTTAAAAAGAAATGTTCTTATCCAGTCAGTATTTTGGGCAACAGCTACTGGTCACATTAAAGGCAGCCCAAATGCTGTATAATGCTGGGCTACAGAAATGGTAGTAATGGCTATTAATAAGAGCTTCAATACTTGGTCCTGGCACCAGCCGGTTAAGGCAAGCACAGCCATGCTCAGTTGCAGTCATGAGGATGCACAGGTGCGTAGAAAGGGCTTCCAATGGGGACTCCTTTAGACCCCCCTCCTTTTGCACAGTTCTGGATCTCTTTAAGATAAGCTTGTCAAATTCTTAAAATAGTCACTTCATTCACGCATACATACACTCTTTGGGATTAGCAGGATTAGGCATTGGCACTACTAGATTAGCACAGCTATCTGGATTGGGTCTAGCTAATCTTCAAAACCAACATCATCCTCTTACCTTCCACCGGGGAGTGCAGTCTGTGGGTTTCCAGTGTCCTCCAGGTCCAATATCCAGGTCAGCAAACATCTGGTAAACTTCCTCTAAGGAGATCTCACTCATGTTGACATCTATAGGCCCATCTGCAAATCCAATTTACAGTTAGCAATTGGCCACATTCCTAGTTAAAGACGTAAACTTTAGTTCAATTTTAACAGCAGGACCAAAATCCTTTTACTGCCTGTGGCCTTATTCTGGCTACGACTTTACTTTGTTTTTTGAGCCCAATTACTTAAAGTCATACAGCAGTGAAATAAAAAAACAAAAAAGGGTACTTACCTTTTGTCCTGCGACGCTGGTCACTGCAGATCCGGCGCTCCAGAAGTCACCCGATTGATTTATCGAGGTCCCCGCCGCAGCCTCTCGTCCACCCAGGACCTGAAACGCTCCTCTGGCCATTACGTGAAAGACCACGCCCCTGCCATCAGTCACAGGGGGTGTGGCCAAACACCCTTCATTCACTACAATGGAGAGGGGGGCATGTAAAGACTTGCCCGCTGCCTCCATTGCAATAAATGGAGAGGGCATGGCCACAGCCCGGTTATTGATGGCGAGTCGCGATTTCGTCCCGCCATCAATCTCATCCCTGGGGTCTGGCCCAGGGAGTGAGGTGGCAGCTGCAGCAGGAGCCCGATCGGTTGAGGTCTGGAGTGCCGGACCTGCAGTGACCAGCAGTGCAGGACAAAAGGTAAGTATCCTTTTGCTTTGTTTTTTCCCCTGCTGTATGACTTTAATCTTAATAAAATAGCCATAAACTTCTCAGAAACTAGAGAACGGTCACTAGAACAGAGCAACAGCCAATCATTAAATCTTAAAGCACACCTAAAAGTTAAGTAATAGTGTAGCACTGCTGACCACCCCTGCCTCTGGAAACCATGATTTGGGACACCCAGGAACTTCGGAGGACTTACAGGGAATCAGATACACACAGTGTCTTGTCTGAGAGGAACAATACCTGGGAGAGTGAAATTACCAGATGTTGTTCCTCTTTAATGACCAAAAACTAACCACAGCCCTTCCCTATAAGCGACCAAGCAAGTTCATCAGGGAGGTATAAATATGTGCCTTGGGAAATCCACGGGAAATCCTAACACACCCTGACCTTGCCCCACTAATGGAACATACCCAGAGAATAAATTAGGTTTGCACATTGGACACATCTGGGACATTCATATAACCATGTATGCGTTAACACTTACTATATAAATTTCCTATAGGCCGAGTGGCAGTAAAACAATACCTTTTTATTTGTTGGCGTAAGGAGAAAGTCGCTACTGAAATAACCTTTCCTTGTCTATTCCAAACAAACCGGCTTGTAACAGGTGATTACACAACTTTTACACATGAGTCATTTGTCTTTTACAGGAAAATATTTGCATTGGAAAGTGGCACTGGCATTCTCCCTCTGGTGTGTGTCTGCATTGGTACTACAGCCTCAGCTTTCTGGTTGTGGGTGGCCATACCCACCCATGCCGTATTATCTGCCCTTGCAATACTAAAGCTTCAATAGCATGGCCTTAAAGTGGACCCAAACCCAGGAATTTGACTATACTGGGTTTTGGTCTTTGCCCCTGGGGCACCCAGGTCGCCCAAACTAACTTACCTTTCCCTGATCCTATGGTACATGCGCGGCTTCTCATCCAATCAGCTCGCTCGGATCTGCTCCCTCCCCATTGTCTAAGGCAAGTGGATCCGCGCTAGCTCCTACCCCTAAAGAGGAAACACTACATGTTTAAAAGCCCTCCTCAGCATTAAACAAGTATTAATTGGTGGTGAACCATAGTACCTAGTGTGTGTGTGTGTGTGTGTGTGTGTGTGTGTGTGTGTGTGTGTGTGTGTGGCATACAAGGGACGCCCTGAAGGGCTCGTAGAAATATTGTTACGATTAACAGGGATATTCTCCCTTCATCCTTCAGGACGGCCACGGAGAGGATAAACAAGTACTTCAGGGACGGGAAACTGCCTGTTAGACCCTTCAACCGGAGGCCTGGTGTTTGTCAGATAATAAATCTAGCCTGTAGTGTTTGAGGAAGGTATGGGGAGAAGATCATGTAGCTGCCTTGCAGATCTCCTGACCTTTCCGCCCAAGATGTGGAGTGCGCTCTCATGTAAGGTGGGGTGGTAGGCATAGATGTAAAATCTAGGAAGATTTTCTGTCTAGTCCCATCTGGCTAAGGAAGCCTTAGATGCTGCCAGGCCCCTATTCCCTGAAAAGGATATAATAAAATCTATCCGAACTATGGAAGTCATGAGCTGCAAACATCATCAGCTTGTGTGGATTCTACCACATTATATGGATCTGGTAATAAGGAAGGAATGGTTATGTCCTGGGAACAGTGAAAGGCAGATGACATCTTAGGTAGGTATAGGGGATCAGGCCTATGAATGATTCTATCTGGAAAGATGGTGCAATAAGCCTCTCGGATAGAGCCTGTAAGTCACTAACTCGCCTGGTTGATGTCAGAGCCAAAAGAATACCTGATTTAATGGTTAGGGTCTTATTTGAGGCCTCATCTAAGGGTTTGGGGGGGGGGGGTCAACTGGAAGGACAACTTACGAAGTATTGGCCTCTTCTGAGTAATAGAGATAAAGAATCTGTTATTCAAAGAGTCTCTAGGAAGACTTATAAGACCGAGACCTGAATCTATAGGGTACTTACTGCTTACCCCCTTTTCAAATCCCTCTTGTCAAAATTCAAGTACAGTTTTCAAACAAACTGTTTGTCTCACAGAATGAATTAAACACCTTCCCATGGGTCTTCTTGTGTCATTGCTGTTAACAGGATCTATCTCTGGTTTGCCCCACCTGTCTACCAGTAATTGATAAATCTGTGGATTTAGGCTCCACTCAGACTGCCTGACCTACTGCTACTGAGTCTAGGGATCACTAGACACTAAAGGTTCCCGCTTTTTTGGTATGTAGCCACTAATGAAACCTTTAGCATGGTAAATGGAACATGTGCTCTCCTACTCCATTACCACTAGACCAGAAGAATAAGGATACTGAAGTCTTGTTTTAATGTTACACGTATGTACTTGCAAAACATCATTTTGGCTATAATAAAGACAGCTTGAGCTACAGTATATGATCATCTTGTGGCACTATATTACAACTTGAACCATTTAGTACACAATATTTTATTCTTTTTTTTATGCTCTCAATAGGTGCGGTCCTTAAAGCGGACCTTCACCCTGAATAAGAGCATATCTTATATGTTTCCCACACCCTGTACATACAGATTGTCCACATTAAAAATCATCCTACCTGCATCTACTGCATGTTATGAGCCTTTAAACATCCAAGATGGCGGCTTATGGAGGCCGCCATCTTATCAGGCAGCCTGCAAACAGGAAGTGCCTCCTGACTGTGCTGCTCTGCATTCTGGGACTGCTGACCTTTACCTGAACCCAGCTCTGCTCTGTCTGAGCAAAGCACAGCTATAACCCGTCCCCCTGTACCTTATCCCACTCTCCTCTCCTCAGTAAGTGTGATGCTTCTGAGTCAAGATGGCGGCGCCCGTATCCTAAATTCCTGAACAGAGTTGCAGCCCAGTGGTGGAAAGAATAGTAAGTTAGTGACTAAAAACGTAAAATATATTAATTTTAGATGCTGGGGAACTGTTTTTTAAGAGTTTGGGCTTTTCATTAAATCAAGCTGAAGGTCCGGTTTAAGGTAGACCCTCACCAGCACATTGAAAGTAATGTATAAGAGCTCACCAGTGTCTTGTTAAAGTGGACCAACACCCACCCCTGATCGGCCCGGAAATCTATAAGATTCCCGGGCCGATCAGCTCCCTCCCTGCGGGGCATCCGAAATCGGGATGCCCTGCTGTGTGAACCCCCCCCCCAGAAAGCCCCTAAAAAACTTACCTTATCGGCGACGGATAAGCCGCCGCCTCCTGCGCGTCCCTCTAGCCGATCGGGGTGCCCCGCGAAAGTGGACCAACACCCAGGATAGTGAAAATCCTGGGTGTTGGTCCACTTTAAGCACACATTGAGCCCACATACTGGAATGGGTTTTTTTCATGATTATATGTTTGTCACGATTATACACCAGAGAACAACACTAAAGACACAACATGGGTCAATGTCTTTATTGACTACTGTAGCCAGCATCCAGATTAAAGCCTAATGGTCAGATAATCTGTTTAATCCTAGGACAGAAAACAGCAGGGACAAATCAGAGCCAGGTGACAATTCTCATTCCTTTTTTTAAGAGAGAAATGCCATTCACTTTCATTGTCTACCTTGGGGCCAATTCAGAGCCAGGTGAAAATTTACACCCAGTAGACAATGAAAGTGAATGGCAGCTTTCTCTCCTAAAAAGGAGTGAGAATTCTTGCCTGGTTCTGAATTGACCCCAAAAGGTCAGGAGCAGTATTCCCGCTTTTAAGTTGTGATTAAACGGGAGCTACAAAAAGAGTGGAGAACAATTACCTCCAACTAACAGCCAAGCATTATTCAGCTGACAGCTAGAAACAGGAGGGACTATTAAACCCACACCCCTGGAATCTATAAGATTTCAGGGCTGCTAGATTCCCTCCCCCTGGGGCATCCAGAATCGTCATGCCACGCTGTGTGAAACCCCCAGGTTGCCCAGAATCTCACCTTCTTTCCTGGACCAATGGTGCATGCATTAGTAGCGGCCGCATCCCCACTATCCCTTTAGCAGGATGCATGTCCGCGTCAGGCATTTGTGAATGGCCGTAGCAGGCAAGCTACCCGTTACAGAGTAGCGGGGGATGTGGCCCCAGCACACTTGAATTCGCCGTAGGACCGAAGAGGGGTAAATCAGATCGGGCAACCTAGGGGGTTTCACACAGCCCCCCCGGGGGCAAGGCCCAAAACCCAGGATAGTCAAAATCCTGGGTTCTGACCCACTTTAAAGGGTTAATAGCTTTGCACAATATATTACTTACCTGCAGCACAGGTCTTCCAGCACTGCAGGGACTACTGAAGAGATCATTCTAGGTAGGAGACTTTATTGTTTTATATTGCACTTTATATGCTTTATTGTAGATAATTGATGAGAAGTAAATGTAACAGATTTGATGACACAAAATACTCACGCATAAAAGGAAGCTTTTCTGGACAGGGAAGATTTGGAGAGAATGTAAAGTTTTCAGGCAAATACATTGTTGACTGTGCAGTGAAATCAGTAGAATTTGTACCATCAGGGTAATCTGTAAATAAATAAATGGAAATTAAACATCTTTAGCACCTCTTGTTGGAAAAAGGACTAAAAAATAAAGATCTGTGCAATGCATTTTATAGTCTCTACTGATGTAAGTAAGCTCATCTCCATTATTTACTATGACCCAAATGTCCAGTTCAACATTTGTTAACCATCCTAACTGCCATTACACAAGGCAAAACAAATGCAGGATGGGATTAACCAGTTAGTCTGAGATTTCAGTTGTTACAAGTGCAGCTGCAAAAAAATACAATTCTGCGAAGTACTCACCTGTAGAATTGGTATTATAAGTATACAGTACGTCCTGCTCCAGATAGATTACTTACACTTGGGTTATCCTCCGCCAGATGGTGCTGCACTGCAGAGACATGTAAAACAGGCTCCTCCCGGCCCCTCAAATACCCGGGGACCTCCCACAAATCCCCAGCATTGAAAAGCAGTGAACAAGAAGCCGGGAGAATGTAACCACCCAAAACAAGTGGTAATGAAAACAATGATAATCACCATACGGGGGATCCAGAATAATGCAACAACCAGGGTGGGGTGGAGCAGGACGTACTGTATACGAATAATATCAATTCTACAGGTGAGTACTTCACAGAATTGTATTATTCTTAGTATACAGTACGTCCTGCTCCAGATATAGTACTTACACTTGGGAAATCCAATAGCAGTGTCCATAAGGCAGGGTGGGATCCCCAACAAAAGGTGACAGCAGACAGTTTAGACCACTGCCGCCTGCAAAACCTTGCGGCCAAAAGCAGCATCCGCTGAGGCCCTAACATCAACCTTGTAAAACTTTGAAAAGGTATGAACAGAAGACCAAGTAGCGGCATTGCAAACTTGTTCAACAGAAGCCTGGTGCTGGAAGACCCAAGAGGCACCAATAGCACGAGTAGAATGAGCAGTAAGGTGGAAGGGAGGATTCTTCCCCTTAGCAGAATAGGCCTGAATCACAGCCCGACAATCCATTTGCTAATAGTAGACTTGGCAGGAGCCAAACCCTTCCTAGGCCCAGAAGGGACCACAAAAAGAGCATCAGTCTTCCTGAAAGCCGCAGTGACTACCAGGTAATACTTCAGACACCTGACCACATCCAAGGAATGCAGAACCCTTTCCTTAGCATTGCTAGGATTAGGACACAAAGAGGGAAGAACAATATCTAGATTCAAATGAAAAGCAGACACCACCTTAGGCAGAAAGTCTGGCTTAAAGCGGAACACCACCTTGTCCTGGTGTCTCTCATAATATGGGGGCTGAATAGACAGAGCCGCCAGCTCAGACACACGCCTGACCGAAGTAATAGCCACCAGAAAGACAACCTTGAGGGTAAGCACAGCCAGAGCAGCATCCTGAATAGGCTCAAAGGGAGCACCCTGCAAGGCAGACAAAACCAAGTTCAAATCCCAAACAGGGACCATAGGCTTACATGGGGGACGCACATGAGTGACCCCCTGAAAGAAGGTCTTAACCAAGGGATGCTGAGCAAGAGACTTCTGAAAGAAGACAGACAGGGTAGAAACCTGACCCTTCAGAGTAATGAGCTCCAATCCATGCTGTAAAAACTCCAGAACCCTGGGGACTAAGAACTCCCTACAGGGAAGAGACTTAGACTCACACCAATCAATGTAGGTACGCCATACCGTATAATAGATGGCAGAAGAAGTTTTCTTCCTAGCCCGCACCATGGTATCCACCACCGAGGCAGACAAGCCTTTCTCCATCAAGATGGAGGTTTCAGCAGCCAGGCCGTCAAAGCCAGAATTTGCAAATTGGGATGGTGTAAGGAGCCCTGAGTGAGCAGATCTGGCGCCCCTGGCAGGACGTACTGGTCGACTGCCATTTGTACCACGTCTGCGAACCACACTCGTCTTGGCCACCTTGGGGCCACCAGAATCACTGGCATCCTTTCCAGAGCAATCTTGCGCAGAACCCTGCTCAGCAGGGGAAACGGAGGGAAGACATACAGGAGCCGAAATTTCTTCCATGACAATGACAGAGCATCCGTGGCCAAGGCCAGAAGCTGCAGAGGCCTCAAATGGAACTGAGCAAAGGGCACTGCCTCGAAGCTCACCACCATCAGGCCCACCAGCTGCATTCCCTGCCTGAGGGAGGGCTGGGGGCACGAGAGCAGGAACCTCACCCGCGCAGTCAGAGCTTCCACCTTTTGTTGAGGAAGGAATATCCGTGACTGAACTATATCCAGAATCATCCCCAGGAATGGGGTCACCGGCGAAGGGGACAGAGAGGACTTGGGATGATTGATCACCCAGCCGAAGGACTCCAAGGTGGACACCACCAGCTGAGTGTCCAGTTCCGCCTGCTGTAGGGACCGTGAAGAGATGAGAATGTCGTCCAGGTAGGGCAGCGCGCATATGCCCCCTGACCTTATCAGAGACATCACCCCGCCAGCACCTTGGTGAACACTCTGGGAGCTGAAGTAAGGCCTAATGGTAGGGCCACAAACTGATAATGTTGATCTTTCAACGCAAATCTGAGAAACCTTTGATGTCCCGGGAACACAGGGATGTGAAGGTAAGCATCTTTGATGTCCACAGACGTCATAAAATCCCCCGGGTGCAGGGAGCCAACGGACGAGCACAGAGTTTCCATGCGAAAGCGTCTGTTCTTGACAAATCTGTTGAGGATCTTTAAATCCAGAATGGGCCTGACTGACCCATCTTTTTTGGGCACTGTGAAAAGGTTGGAATAGAACCCCTTGCCCAATTCTCTTAAGGGGACCCTGCAAATGACCCCTAGATCCAGAAGACCTTGCACGCCCTGTAGCAAGACCTGAGCTGATACAGGGTCCTGGGGGATCCGGGACCTGATGAATCTTGAGGGGGGCCACACAGCAAACTCTATCTTGTAACCAGAAGACACTACCTCCCGTCCCCCCACCCTGGCGGGCGAGGGTGCCCCATCATGCCTGAGGGGTCTTGGGAGGGGCTTTGGGTTTGGACCCCCAGGAGGAGCCCGGACGTCATCCTCTGCTCCTATGCCAGGAATCTGCGCGACCCCTGCAAAGGACACCCCCTTTCCCTGCTTAGCGCCTTGGTAGTGGAGTGAAGGGGGGCCCTGGCTCCGAAAGGGCCGAGGCTGCCGCCTGCGCTGGGGTAACTTACATCCTTTAGCAAAGAGGTCTAGGTGGTCCGCAAACAGGCGTAGCCCCTTGAATGGAAGGACAGTAAGGGCTTTATTAGCAGCATTGTCAGCAGCCCACTGGCGCAGCCATACCGCGCGGCGTATAGCTACCGTCAAGGCGGAAGATCTGGCACACATCCTAATTGCATCATCCGATGCAGACAGGATAAAGTTAACAAACACATCATAGGTAGCCAGGGCATTTATAGTATCAGGTGGCAAATCGTCTGGGCCGTCAAGTGCATTCCTGACCATGGCCCTGAGTGCCACCGCAGTAATGGCCAAAGCGCAAACCGGGCGCAGCGCCGCAACCCCAAATGCAAAGGCATGGCATACCAATTGGTCAATGCGCCGGTCCTCAGAATCCCGCAACGTGTCAGGGGAGTGCATAATGGAGGTATTAGACAGCCCTAGAATAGGGGCATCGACCTAGGGGGGCGATGACCAGCACTTGACCATGTCAGCAGGAAAAGGATACTTCCTGTCCAAACTCTTAGGAATCCCGGGAAGTCTACTGGGATGTTCCCACTCCTTAAGCACAAGGTTATTGAAATGGGTTTGCTCAGGAAATTCCAATCGAGCCTTAGCAGTATGGAATAGCTCCCCCCTTTGCCTGGGAGCCGCAACAGGGGGAGAGATGGACAAAACCTCAAAAATCTGCACCAGCAATTTGTCAGTATCATCCGGGGTCCAGTGATCAGAGCCAGAATCATCATGACCCCTTGACTTCTCGTCAGATGACCCTGAGAAGTCGGAGGGGGTATGGTCATATAGGTGCAAGAACTCATCAGACTCCGTAGGGAAAAGAGCGGTATCAGGGGCTAAGTGCCGCTTTTTTGCGGTGGCCTTACGCGCTAAGGTATTAGCAAGCAATTTTTCCACACTGGCCAGTCTAGCAGCCACATCAGGATGAGAAATCCCAGCTTGTATTGGGGGTTAGACTCAGGCTTGGGGGAGTAGGTGAAGTGAGACGAGGTGCAGGCCCAGCCACCGGAGGGGCGGGAAGTACCATTAGCGCCTGCTGTGCACAAGGAACGCAGACCCGTGCATTGTCACCGCTGGTGAGACCCCACAAGCTACACACAGCCGCACAGCCGAAGGAGCCCCGGTCACAATATCCTGGGATGCCTCCATATGGTGATTAATAGGCCCAATAGGCCAGTAGAGATTGACGCTGAAGCTACCCTGGATGCCCCAATGACCCGCAGGGAAGTGGGAGTAATTATACTAGGCCCAACTGGCAATTACGCCGGGCCGGGAGAAGCCACTGGATTCAACCGTCTGAAAGACATAAGGGGAATAAAGGGTGTCAGAACCATGCACAGTAAGCAAGGAGCATGAAACTCGCCCGTGAGGGCACTTACAGACAGCGGAAGGAGGGGGACCGACACCACGCGCGGCCGCGACTACCATCAAAATGGCGCCAAGCGAATCTCGAAGGGCGGGCCAGAGCGGCCCGTGACGCGGAGCGCGCCAAGCCAGGACCCCGCCCCCCCCCCCCCCCCGGAGAGCGCGAAGCTCTAAGACAGTAGACAAGTTGTCATGAGGAGCGAAGTGTATGACACACTTAGAATAGATGATTTGCCAATGATGGCGCCGCCGCCGCCCGGCGCAGCACATCCAGTGAAGCAAAGAGACGCGCGGCAGATACACACATAAGGCTGCGAATCAGCACGGCGTCTGACACCAAGTATACAAGACCATGACATTACTAAAGGCCAAAAGCGTGTAATCCAATACACTGAGACCACATACACCCCCCCCCCTTTCTTTCCTCCCTGGGCTACGGGGGGAACGAGGGAGGATGGCGACCCTTTGTACAGGGCCCACCGCTACACGGGGCATGGGCAATAATGCGGGAGGGGCATCCCTTAGAGGCTCACCATCAGCCTAAACCGCCTACCCTTTGGTGGGGGACTGCGGTGGAGCATGGCTCCATAAGCACGCATGGTGCTGCCTACCTTCACCCGACCAGCGCAGCCCAGGCTGGGAGGCACATCACAAGGAGGACGGGTGGGAATAGTCCGACAGGGCTGCGTGCTTTAATAGCCCCGCTCACCTGCGAGAGAGTGATACTTCATGTCTTCGCAGTTAGCACTGCAGAGAAATATGGGGATTTGTGGGAGGTCCCCGGGTATTTGAGGGGCCGGGAGGAGCCTGTTTTACATGTCTCTGCAGTGCAGCGCCATCTGGCGGAGGATAACCCAAGTGTAAGTACTATATCTGGAGCAGGACGTACTGTATACTAAAAATATACTGAATGGGCAAATGGCCTACTGAACTTCTAGATGAAACAGTTACAGTGAAGTCAGGGTCATAGCTTTCCTGAGGACTGCCAGGCAGTATAACCATCTAAGAATAAACTCTGTTGTGATAAAAATATAATAGGCTCATAAACAATACGGTAGGCAAAGCAAGAATCAAAGTCTCTATAGGAGAGAGTTCATAGTAGAAACAATGTGGTGGACAGTGCTGGTGGACCCTGGTGGTTGCCCAACATGCTTCTCTCCATCCAGCTATAGACGTGAACTTATGACCTGGAAAAGTGTTCCAACAAAACAGGCTTTTTTTGACGGGGGGGGGGGGGGGGGGATGGGGGCATGCTTATATATACAGCATATACAGTAGGGGTGTGAATTGGCAAGAATCTGGCGATATTCACGTATGACAATACAATATATCCCACTATATTATGATTCTGTCTCAAAGACGATATATTACAAATTTTTCAAGTTAATTTTTTATTTTTTAATTAGAGAAAATGAAATAGGGCATTCTTTTTAAAGACCCTTAAAAATCTCCCCCCCCCCCAAAAAAAAATTAAATTCTGTGATTACTCACCTGTAGAATTGTTATTATGAGTATACAGTACGTCCTGCTCCAGATAAGATTCATACTCTTGGGTATTACTCCGCCAGATGATGCTGGACTGCAGAGACCGCGAAATTGGCTCCTCCCAGCCCCTCAAATACCCGGGACCTCCCACAAATCCCCAGCATTGAAGAGCAGTTAACAAGAAGCCGGGAGAATGATAACAGAACCAACCAGTAACTATAAAACAATGATAACAATCACCATACAGGGGATCCAAGGAAAATGCAAACCAAGGGTGGGGTGGAGCAGAACGTACTGTATACTCATAGCAATTCTACAGGTGAGTAATCACAGAATTGTATTATTCTTAGTATACAGTACGTCCTGCTCCAGATAAGAATCATTACACTTGGGACATCCAATAGCAGTGTCCATAAAGTAGGGTGGGATCCCCAAAGGTAACAGCAGACAGGTCATACCACTGCCACCTGCAGAACCTTGCGGCCAAAAGCAGCATCAGCTGAGGCCCTAACATCAACCTTGTAAAACTTTGAAAAGGTATGAACAGAAGACCAAGTAGCGGCCTTGCAAACTTGTTCAACAGAAGCCTGGTGCTGAAAAGCCCAAGAGGCACCAATAGCACGAGTGGAATGAGCAGTAAGGCGGAAGGGAGGATTCTTTCCCTTAGCAGAGTAGGCCTGAATCACAGCCTGACGGGTCCATTTGCCGATAGTAGATTTAGCAGGAGCCAAACCCTTCCTAGGCCCAGAAGGGACCACAAAAAGAGCATCAGTTTTTCTGAAAGGTGCACTAGCCACCAGATAGTACTTCAAACACCTAACCACATCCAAGGAATGCAAAACCCTCTCCTTAGAGGTACTAGGATTAGGACACAAGGAGGGAAGAACAATGTCCTGATTCAGATGAAAGGCAGACACCACCTTAGGCAGAAAATCTGGCTTGAAGCGAAAAACCACCTTGTCCTGGTGTCTCTCAAAGTAGGGGGGCTGGATGGAAAGCGCCACCAACTCATAAACACGCCTAACAGAAGTGATGGCCACCAAAAAGACAACTTTGAGAGTAAGAATGGCCAGGGCAGCCTCGTGCACAGGTTCAAAGGGAGCACCCTGCAAGGCAGACAAGACCAAGTTCAAATCCCAAACAGGCAACATGGGCTTACGTGGGGGACGCACATGAGTAACCCCCTGGAAAAAAGTCCTGATCAGAGAATGCTGGGCAAAGGGCTTCTGGAAGAAAACAGCCAGGGCAGAGAGATGACCCTTCAGAGTACTGAGTTGAAGTCCCAGCTCCAACCCATGCTGTAGGAACTCCAGGATCCTGGGAATAGAGAACACGCGACAGGGAAGAGACCTAGACTCACACCAGTCAATGTAGGCACGCCAAACCCTATAGTAAATAGAAGAAGAAGACTTCTCCCTAGACTTTATCATGGTATCAACAACAACAGAGGCAGATAGCCCCTTCTCCATCAAGATGGAGGTTTCAGCAGCCAGGCTGTCAAAGCCAGAGTTTGTAAATTGGGATGGCGTAAATGACCCTGAGTGAGCAGGTCTGGAACCCTGGGCAGAGCGTACTGCCAGCTGCACCACGTATGCGAACCACACTCTTCTAAGCCACCTGGGAGCCACCAGGACAGCTGGTACCCCCTCCTGAGCTATCTTGCGCAGCACCCTGCCCAACAGGGGGAATGGGGGAAAGACATACAGGAGCTGAAAGTCCTGCCATGGCATTGCTAGAGCATCTGTGGCCAAGGCCAGAGGGTCCTGAGACAGGGAGACAAAGGCCAGGAGCTTGTGATTCTGACGGGACACAAACAGATCCACATCTGGTTGGCCCCAACGGTGACAGAGAGTGAAACACCCTGTCGCAGAGGGACCATTCTCCCAGGCGAGAGGTCCCCCTGCTCAGAGAGTCTGCCTGCAGATTCTCCACCCCTCGGAATGTACACAGCTGATATGCAGGGAACATTGTTCTCCACCCAGGACAGGATCAGAGACACTTCCTTGAGGACCCCTTTGCTCCGGGTCCCTCCCTGATGATTGATGTAGGCAACTGCCGTCTGGTTGTCTGAGCGTACCTGAACAGGCCGGCCCCGAAGGTGTTGGGTCAAGTGAGCCAGAACCAACCTGATCGCTCTCAGTTCCAGAATGTCGATAGGTGTGTGGGCCTCCTGGGGGCCCCACCGCCCTTGGAACTGTAGGGACAGTTCCGCCATCCTGTCAGACTGGCATCCGTGGTGACCGTCTCCCAGCAGGGGACCAGAAAGCATCTGCCCACCAACAGGTTCCTGGAGTCCAGCCACCACGAGAGGGACCGCCTGGCTAGGGGGGACAGAACAAGGACCTGGTCCAGGGACGCAGGATACTTGTCCCATACTGACAAGAGGTGGAGTTGCAGAGGCCTCTGGGCATAAGGAACCGCCTTGAAGCACAACACCATCAGGCCCACCAGCTGCATTCCCTGCCTGATGGAGGGATGAGGGCAAGAGAGCAGGAACTGGACCTGCACTAGCAGACTGTCCACCTTCTGCTGAGGAAGAAAAATCCTTGCCTGAACTGTATCCAGATTCATTCCCAGGAAGGGCATCACCAAGGAGGGGGACAGGGAAGACTTGGGATGGTTGATCACCCAGCCAAATGGCTCCAGAGCGGACACTACTCGCTGAGCATCCAGCTCTGCCTGATGGAGGGACTGAGAAGTGATGAGGATGTCGTCCAAATATGGCAGCACGCGAATACCCTGAGCCCTGAGCAGAGCCATCACTCCTGCCAGCACCTTGGTGAACACTCTGGGAGCTGAAGTGAGACCGAAGGGCAATGCCACAAATTGGTAGTGCTGATCCTCCAGAGCGAACCTGAGGAATCTTTGATGACATGGAAAAACAGGAATATGAACGTAAGCATCCTTGATGTCCATGGAGGTCATGAAATCCCCTGGACGCAGGAAACTGATAGCAGAGCGCATGCGAAAGCGCCTGCACTTGACAAATTTGTTGAGGATCTTCAAGTCCAGGATGGGCTGACTGACCCATCTCTTTTGGGCACGGTAAAAAGGCTGGAATAGAACCCCCTGCCCTATTTTCGTAAGGGTACCTGACAGATGACCCCCAGCTCCAGAAGACTCTGCACCGCCAGAATTAGAGCCTGAGCTGACATGGGATCCTGAGACATCCGAGATCTGATGAATCTTGGGGGCGGCTAGGCAGCAAACTATCTTGTAACCGGAGGACACTACCTCCTGAATCCACTGGTCTGAGACATGAAGCCTCCAGACGTGAGCAAAATGCTGAAGCCGTCCCCCCACCCGGATGGGTGAGGGCGTCCCTTCATGCCTGAGGGGGTTTGGGAGAGGACCTAGGCTTGGAGCCCCAGGATGAGCCAGGGCATCCACGTCCTCTGCCCCTACCCTAGAAATCTCCTCAGGCCCCAGTAAAGGAGACCCCACTCCCCTGTCTGGATCCACGGTAGGGGGAGGAAAAGGAGCCTTGGCCCCAAAAGGGCCGAGACTGTCTCCTGCGTTGGGGCAACCTGCCTCCCTTGGCAAACAGGTCCAGGCGGTCCCCAAACAGGCGTAGTCCTTTGAAGGGAAAACCAGTGAGAGCCTTCTTGGCAGCGGTGTCAGCTGCCCACTGGCGCAGCCAAACCGAGCGGCGTATAGCCACCACTAGGGCAGATGCTCTGCCACACATCCTAATGGTATAATCCAAGGCAGAGAGGACATAAGTCACAAAAAACTCACAACGAGAGTGTGTATTAAACTCCTCACTAGACACATCATCAGGAGCCCCATCTAGGACACTTCTAAGCAGGGTCCTAATAGCCACCGCTGTAATGACAGAGGCACAAACCGGGCGCAGCGCTGTCCCCACACAGGCAAAGGCATGGGAAGCCAGCCGATCAATATGCCGGTCCTCACTATCTCATAGCGTAGTAGAGTCAGGGGAATGCATGACAGAGGTTTTAGCTAACCCTAGGACCGGGGCATCCACCTCAGGAGGGGAGGACCAACGCTTCACCACATCAGCAGGAAAGGGATACCTCTAATCCCAACTCTTAGGGACTCCGGAGAGCCTGCTAGGATGCTCCCATTCCTTGAGCATGAGATTATTAAAATGGGCTTGCTCAGGAAACTCTAAACATGGCTTAGCAATATGAAACAATTCCCCCTGCTGTTTAGGAGCAACGACCGGGGGAGAGATAGACAGTACCTCAAAAATCTGAGCCAACAGCCTATCGGTATCATCTGGGGCCCAGGGGTCAGAGCCAGAATCATCATGACCCCTGGACCTCTCATCAGATGACTCCGAGTCAGAGAACAATTCCCCTTCTTCCAAGGGGGTATAACCCGGACAGTTCAAAGAACTCTTTAGCCTCCATAGGGAAAAGAGTGACATCAGGCGTCAAGTGCGGCTTCTTAGCAGAGGCCTTACGCGCCATGGTATTAGCAAGCAACTTCTCAACACTAGCCAGTCTGGAAGACACATCAGGCTGAGAATCCCCACTGGTATGCAACTCAATGGGAGTCAAATTCAAGCTTGGGGGAGTTGGTGAAGCCATACGTGGTGCAGGCCCAGCCGCTGGTAAACCAGGCTGCAGCGCAAGCACCTGCTGGGCACAAGTTATACAGACCCGCACATTGTCAGCACTAGTAGGGGACACCCCACAAGCTACACACAGCCGGGCTTGTCCTGAAGGAACCCCGAGCACATTATCCTGAGACGCCTCCATATGGTGATTATAGCGGCACAATAGGCCGATAGTGATTCACACTATAAAAGCAACCCGGGATGCCCAATAGCCCGCTAGGGAAGTGGGAGTAATTAGCACACTAGGCCTCACAAAGTTTAATAAATAAAAAGGGGGACAGGGCCGGGAGAAACCAATGGAGTTCGACCCGCCTAAAAGACATAAGCGAAGAGAACCCCATAAGCGACATGTATAATGACATAGGGTAAATAAAACGCCCGCGAGGGCACTCACGGACCGCGGTAGATAGATGCAAGCCACGCAGCAGAATCCAGAGAAAAATGGCGCCGAGTATACCTCCAATACCTTCAAACCGCAAACAGTGCAATCAAGTCAGTGCGGAGACTGAACGAAAGTCACAGGCATACCATCCAAGTGAAAGCACCAAGGCATACACCCCCCCCCCCACCCGAGAGCTACAAGGGAGAGCTACAAGGGAGAGCGCGGCCACTTAACTAAGGGGCAATAGTGCGGGAGGGGCATCCCATAGAGGCTCACCATATGCCTATACCGCCTTCCCTTTGGTGGGGGATTGCGGTGGAGCAGCGCTCTTAAGCACCTGACAGCGGTGCTGCCTACCATCACCCAGACCAGCGCAGCCAAGGCTGGGAGGCACATTAATAATGGAACGGGTGGGAATAGTCCTACAGGGCCGCAGGCTAATAGCCCCACTCACCTGTGAGAAGAGAGAGCCATCTTCTAGTCCTTCGCAGTCCAGACTGCTGAGAAATTCTGGGGATTTGTAGGAGGTCCCGAGTATTTGAGGGGCCGGGAGGAGCCAATTTCGCGGTCTCTGCAGTCCAGCGCCATCTGGCGGAGTAATACCCAAGAGTAATGAATCTTATCTGGAGCAGGACGTACTGTATACTAAGAATGACCTGAGGTCCCCCTTATCCAGCATAACCATGCTGGAACCAGCTATGGGGTCTTGTAGAACAGGGCGCCCAAGGCCCTGCAGGCTACAAGCCGGTATAGCCTTATGGCCATGGGCTCTTCAGCCCCCCCCCCGGCCTTTGGGGAGGTAGGTAATGGGGGGGGGGGGGTTAATGGCAAGTCACCCACTAGACCCAGAGCCTTGTGAACTGGTATAGAGGTCACAGACCCCTGCCTTTGGGGAGGCAGGTAATGGGGGGGGGGGGGGGGGCTCGGGGTTAAAGGCAAGTCACCTGCTCACACTGATGGCCGAGAAGTATTGCCTGCAATGTTCAACTTACCAAAAATCCACAGGCTCCATAAATCAAGGACGAGGACTAATATATTCTAGAGCTTAGTTGCAACATTTAACAGAGGTCCTTGAACAGGCCCGGGTACCAAAACATTGTTTTTATACTCTATGGAATAAATCGATCAGCTTTGTCAACTATTGGTGCACCTTTGGATTCTAATTGTACTTTTGAGGACTTTTTATTGTTTCAGAGGACAGTTCATGTTATGATAGATTCTACCCTTTTAATAATTGGTAAGCGTCGAACCACAACCCCACCTGCAATTCACCTGCCCTGCTAAATTTTTCACCCTCTATAATGCACTACTGTAGACAAGGTGCTGATAATTTATAAATAAGCAACTGAATAAGGGCAAACTAAATAACAGTCAGAATGTGATGTTCTGCAACTGGTGTGAAAATCAAAACCTCAAACTGTAATAAAGTAAACCACAACAACCAATAAATCATTTTATCTTCTTAATAAACTGGTAAAAAAGGTTCGTAGGTAGCAGTGGACTCACATATTTATGTCTCTCCTGCGTTCTATGCAAATGTACCAACGTGCCCTTGCATGAAATTTTCCATATAAGAGGAAGGACCAATTGTGTCTGGTCTTTTACGAACGCAGCTGTCAGAGCTGTCGGCATCAACATGCAAAGTAGTTCATCAGCCATGGATAGTTACATAGCTGGAAGGGAAGATTTCAGGAGGCTGTAGGGGTGGGTTCCCTGGTAAATTTATGGAAATAGAGACCTGTCTGTTTTAATCATCAACGTGTATGGGTTGTCCTACATAAAAATTCTCAGACTTTTGGTTGCTCAAAGCAGATTTTGGCTCAAGTGAAAAGCCAACAACCAGAGCAATTCCAGTCATCCTGGAACACATTAAAGTGGACAAGCCAGACATATAGCAACTATCGGATTAACTGCTCCAGGTACTATAGGCACTCAGAATGTATAAGAAGCTAGTTGATTTTAAAGTCACGAATGGTAGAAGGTCTGTTCATCCCCGTGTCCACCACATTATTAAGAATCCTAAAATCAAGCAAATCTACTGAAAAGAGAAGAAAAAAAAACCCACCGGCATACTCGCCCCTGCGGGGCACCCCGCTGTGTGAAACCCCTCAGGCTGCCCGAAAACTCAACCTTCGTTCCCGGTCCAACCGCGCATGCGCGAGTAGCAGCCGTATCCCCGCCAACCCTTTAGCAAAGTGCATGCCCGCGCCACGCATTTGTGAATGCACGCTCCCTGTTAAAGGGTAGCGGGGGATGCGGCTGCCAGTGCGCTCGTATTTAGACAAGCTCCTGGACGAAGGGGCTTGAGCGGAGGACTTGGTAGAGGAGAGTTCGTTCAGGCGACCTGAAAGGTTTCACATAGCCCCCGGTCAGCCCAAAACCCAGGATAGTCAAAATACTGGGTTTTGGTCCGCTTTAACAGGCCAGCACCAACTGCTCACAAGACAAGATTGCTGGTGGCCCAAGAATTTTGTTAGACAGAGATGCACAACCGCTGGCTTATGTTCACGTGGGGCACCAGTGCAGACACCACCAGTGATGGTACCAGGCATATTTAGGTATGTTTGCCAGATTTCAGACTTCCTATATGTGCCTGGGAAATTAGAATTGGAATGCTTTGGAAGGTGCGGGTCTGAGTAGTTCCCTTTTTTAGAACAGCAAGTGTAATAATATAACGTCATTATGGACTTTGATATACTGACCAATAGAGGGTGACTGTTGTGCTGTCAGAGATTGCTGGGAAATTATTAGTGTAATTCTGCTTTTCCTTTACACTCTGTCAGCACTCGGCAAGAAATATGCAAGATATCTTCGTAGGTTACTGTAGTGTGTACTGTTCTGTCATAGATTATATCTTGAGTCTGTAACTAGTTGATGAAAAACAAAATAGTTTACCCTTGTCCATGTCGCCCTGCAAAGGGACCGAGAATGCCAGGGAGCACCATAGGTTGCACCAAAACTGAAGCCAAACAGATCAATAGAAAAGACATGATCATGTTGTGTTAAATTAAAGCATGTCATCAAGCTATTAACAAAAAAAAATAAATACAAAAAAAAAATTGCAAGGCTTCACCCAGTCATGGGTCATCCTGCCATTCTTGGTCAATATGTGTCATGTAAATACATTAGGAACGTTTTACCTTTGAATAGAGAGGCTTTCCTCGTCTCTTGTTAGCCCTCCATATTAAGCCTAGTCTTGGTATATCCCTACGGGAGCTTGTTTATGTGAATTGTTTCTCGTGGTCATTTATCTGTTTTTTTAAAGGTTTTTAGCATGTCCTTTATTGTGTATGTGACCTGATGCATTAAGAGAATAAAGATTTGTTGTTTGTTATGTGTTGTGTTATGGTGGAGTGTTTCGGTCTAAGGAAACATCTTTCTCTGTGTTGAAATTAGATTTGATATCTTTTATTTGACACTTAAAGCGGACCTTCACTCTGAATAAGAATCTATCTTATATGTTTCCCACACCCCGTACATACAGATTGCTCACATTAAAAATCATCCTACCTGCATCTACTGCATGTTATGAGCCTTTAAACATCCAAGATGGCGGCTTATGGAAGCCGCCATCTTATCAGGCAGCCTGCAAACAGGAAGTGCCTCCTGACTGTGCTGCTCTGCATTCTGGGACTGCTGACCTTTACCTGACACCAGGTCTGCTCTGTCTGAGCAAAGCACAGCTATAACCCACCCCCCTGTACCTTATCCCACTCTCCTCTCCTCAGTGTGATGCTTCTGAGTCAAGATGGCGGCGCCCGTATCCTAAATTCCTGAACAGAGTTGCAGCCCAGTGGGGGAAAGAATAATAAGTTAGTGACTAAAAACGTAAAATATATTAATTTTAGATGCTGGGGAACCGTTTTTTAAGAGTTTGGGCTTTTCATTAAATCACGCTGAAGGTCCGGTTTAAGACTGCTGACAGCTGGAACTGTGGGAATCAGAGACCTTAAAGTGCTACAGCAGGCAAAAGTAATTGTTAGATTATTGCGTTGGGCTATATTTGGCACTGTCCTAAACGTTCTTCCGATTTTAAATTGAAGAACTGTTCAAGATATCGGGGTTTTCAGGGTCACCTGATGGCATACCCCTTACATCTTGTCCCGGTCATCTTAGCAGAACAGGACGGAATTGCTGGTCCCCTTACTCCACCTTCTCCACAATTACAGCACAGTCAGCCTGTTACAGCCTCCCCATCCCCGGCCAGCAGCAAGGAGAAACCACACCGTATTTGGCGGGGATGTCTTCCTTTTCTAGAGCCTATGTGGAAATTCAGTCCCCTACTTCTTTAATGCTCCATGAACAACCACAGTGGATTAAAGAAATGGCCCAATGATCAATATCTATATAAATACGCTGGATGGCAGGAGGAGGGGGTCACCTATATACCCAGCATAAAGAAATATCCAGCCAGGCATAGGACCAAAAAATCGAAACAAAGTGGAGGCACACCAATGAATCAAAAATAGCTAATAACACAAATCCTTATTCTCTTAATGCATCAGGACACATACACAATACATGCTAAAAACCTTTAAAACATTTGGGGAGTCTGATATGGTTTGGATCATTCTAATGGTTTATGATTTTTGAAGTTCTATATCTTTCACTGATCCACACTGATCGTCTGTTTCCTTGAGATTTTGAGATCAGCAGGTTTGGTTTTTGGCACTTGCACTTCCTTGGTAATTAATTAGTATAGATTTATTATAGATGTTTTTGTTTCCATTACCTTTTATGTCACATCACTATATATAGTAGGGATGAATTACCATTGGCCAATCTGATTAGATTATTTATAATAGAATAAGATAGTGAATTAGGTTTTGGTTAAGGTATTTTGATTTCATGATATGTGCACTTAACAGTTACTTATATATATCAAATATATAATTTTTTATGAGTGGGCCAGTATGAATTGTGGATATTAGTTATTTATTGGTATTTATCGGTAGTTTATAGGATTATTGGTGATCTATCTTTATATATATTTTTTTTATTTTCTCTCCCCCTGCCTACATCTCTATTTGTCGTTTGTCAAGTGGTCATTTACCTGTTTTTTTTTAATGTTTTTAGCATGTCTTTTATTGTGTATGTGTCCTGATGCATTAAGAGAATAAAGATTTGTGTTACTAGCCATTTTTGATTAATTGGCGTGCCTCCCCTTTGTTTCGAATTTTTGGTCCTTTGTATGGCAGCAATGGTCTCTGTGCAACCAGTCCTAAAGCTTTGAAGTTTCATATACCTGCATTAAACGAATTAACATCCATTTTAGAAAGACTAAAGTGGTCCACAGACTACTAAAAGCCTCATAAATATTGGAAGCTGCCATAAACACGGATGCACAACATAAGAAAAAGCATGTCCTATCAGAAAATCAAAGTAATCAATTTATTAGATCAAATACATTATTAATGTGGACCGATACGTGGTACAAACACTAAGTAGTCTTTTGTTGTATGGAAAAAAAAAAATACAGGCAACTGCCTACTGCCATAGCCACAGAGAAAAAAATAGTTTGAATGTGGATTTAAAACAGATAATATCACTTTTAAAGCGGTCCCACACCTATTTCCCACATAATGGGTGTGGGCTGCATTGTGATCGTGTCAGCGGGGGGCATCCATATTGCTGGAGCCCCCCCCCCCCCCCATGCATAGACCCGCAACTCATACATGAACCTCAAACCCCCGGCTGCAGTTAGCCCGGGTAAATTAGATTCAAGGAAAGGATTGTGAAGGTCTATGCGCAGGGGAGGGATCCTGGATGCCCCCATTGAGACACCTTGAGACACCTGAGATTGAGGAAACAGGTGTGGGACTGCTTTAAAGTGGACCAACACCCAGGGGGGGATCGGCCCGGGAATCCGATCCCACCCTGCGGGGCATCCAACATCGGGATGCCCCGCTGTGTGAAACCCCCCCATCCCTACTGGATCCCGATCCACCGGTGCATGCGTGGGCCGTGGCCGCATCTCGCGCTTCTCTCTAGCAGGGCCCATACCCGCACCGGCTATTTGTGAATGGCCAGCGTGGGCACGCTCCCTGTTAGAGGGACGCGCTTGGACGCACATACCACAGCGGCTCCGAGCACGCCTGGCATGTGCCGTAGGAGCGGGGTGAGGTGAGTTTTATCGGGCGTTCTGGGGGGTTTCATGCAGCGGGGCAAAACCCAGGATAGTGAAAATTCTGGGTGTTGGTCCACTTTAAAGAAACTGTACAGGCAGACCCTAAAAATACCGTTTTGTGAGTTCTCACCTTTAAAACGGGTATTATGAGTGTGCCATACACTCCACTTCGGTCGTCATGACATCTGGGTAATCTCCAGTAGAGGGCGAACTTCTGCAGAGATGAATATGCAAAAAAGAAAGCCCCTCACGGTCCATATATACCTGGGACCTCCCACCAATTCCCCAGTGTATAAAAGCAGTAAAGGGACCAGGGAGAACCAAATATAACATTAGCAATCAAAACCAATGGTTCCCCATATAAAAGCCCCAGAATACCTGAAAAAAAGGGGTGGGGCGAAGTGGAGTGTATGGCACACTCATAATACCCGTTTTAAAGGTGAGTACTCACAAAACGGTATTATTCTAAGTGTGCCATACACTCCACTTTAGTCTTCGTGACATCTGGGACATCCAATAGCAGTGTCCGTCATAGGTGGGAACCAGAAACAGTAAAGAATGTACCAACTCAAACCACTGCAGCATGCAGAACCTTGCAGTCAAAAACAGCATCCGCTGAAGCCCGCACATCAACCTTGTAAAACTTGGAAAAAGTATGAACGGAAGACCAAGTAGCAGCCTTACAAACTTGTTCAACAGAAGCCTGGTGCTGAAAAGCGCAGGACGCACCGACCGCACGAGTAGAGTGCGCAGTGACTCTAAAAGGAGGAGTCCTCCCCTTAGCAGAATAGGCCCCAACAATGGCCTGACGAATCCATTTGCTAATCATAGACTTAGCAGGTGCCAAACCTTTCCTGGGCCCACAGGGCACCACGAAAAAAGCAAGTAATCACCAAATAGTACTTCACACAGCGAACAACGTCCAAATTGTGCAGAACCCTCTCCTTGTCATTGTTAGGCTTAGGACACAAGGAAGGGAGAACAATATCCTGATTGAGGTGGAAAGCAGACACCACCTTAGGAAGGAAATCCGGCTAAAACGAAAAACCACCTTATCCTGGTGTCTCCCAAAGTAAGGGGCCTGAATCAACAGGGCTGCCAACTCAGAGACACGCCGAACAGAGGTAATAGCCACCAAGAAAGCAACCTTCTGAGTGAGAACCGAAAGAGCAATATCCTGTAGCGGCTCAAAAGGAGGACCCTGCAGAGCCGAAAGAACCAAATTCAAATCCCAAACAGGAACTAAAGCCTTCCGAGGGGGGCCGCACATGCGCCACTTGGAAAAAGGTCTTAACCAGTGGGTGTACGGCAAAAGACCTCTGGAAGAAAACCGACAGAGCAGAAACCTGTCCTTTCAAAGTACTAAGCTGGAACACAAGATCCAGATTATGCTGAAGAAACTCCAAAATCCTGGATATCGAAAACACCCTGCAAGGCAAGGCCCTAGCCTCACACCAATCAATATAGGACCTCCAAGTCCTATAGTAAATGCCAGAAGAGGACCGCTTCCTAGCCCTAATCAGGGTCTGAACAACAGCCTCAGACAAACCTTCCTCCTTCAAGATGAAGGTTTCAGCAGCCAAGCCGTCAAAGGCAGCGTTTGTAAATTGGGGTAAAGTAGATGACCCTGAGATAGCAGGTCCGGCAACAAGGGAAGCCGGTACTGGTCTACGGCCATCCTTACGACGTCTGCATACCAAACCCTTCTTGGCCACCTTGGAGCCACCAGAATCGCTGGTGCCCCTTCTAGAACCAGTTTGCGAACTACCTTGCCCAGCATGGAGACGGGTGGAAACAGGTACAGAAACCCCAACTCCTTCCAAGCCAGTGACAAGGCATCCACTGCCAGAGACAGAGGATCCTGAGACAGAGACACAAAGGCCGGAAGTTTGTGATTGTGCCTCGAGGCAGAGATCCACCTCCGGAGTCCCCCACTTGCGGCAAAGATCCAGAAAAACCTCGGGATTGAGAGACCACTCTCCGTGGCGAGAGGATCCCTTGCTCAGGGAATCCGCCTCCGTGTTTTCCACTCCCGGAATGTAGACTGCCGAAAGGCAAGGAACATTGCTCTCCGCCCAGTGCAGGATCAGAGAGACTTCCCTGAGGGCACTCCTGCTGCGAGTCCCTCCTTGGTGATTTATGTAAGCTACTGCCGTTCGGTTGTCCGAATGAACCTGAACCGGAAGACCCCGTAATTGTGGGGTCAGCCGAGCCAGAACCAGTCGAACGGCTCTGAGCTCCAAGACATTGATGGGGGTGTGAGCCTCCTGGGGACCCCACACCCCGCTGAACTGATGACTCTTCCAATAACCTCCCCAGCCCGACAGGCTGGCATCCGTGGTAACCGTCTCCCAACAAGGGATCAGAAAGGATCTGCCCTTCACCAGATTGCTCGAGTCCAGCCACCACCGAAAAGACTGCCGAACCCTGGGAGACATCCTGAAAAGTTGATCCAATGACTGAGGGCACCTGTCCCAGTACGTCAATAGATGAAGCTGAAGAGATCTCATGTGAAACTGTGCAAACGGCACCGACCCGAAGGAGGATACCATCAAACCCACCAGTTTCATCCCCTGTCGGATAGAGGGACAAGGACTGTCCAGAAGAAGGCGGATCAGGCCCTGAATCCCCTGCACCTTGGACTGGGGCAGAAACACTCTGGCCCGAATGGTATCCAGATTCATGCTCAGAAATGAAATCACACGGGACGGGGAGAGAGAAGACTTGGTGCGGTTGATCACCCACCCGAACCTTTCCAGGGTCGACACCACCTGGTGGGTGTCCAGCTCCGCCTGATGGAGGGAAGAAGCTGATATCGAGATCGTCCAGATAAGGCACAATGCGAATGCCCTGAGATCTGAGCAGAGCCATTATGCCCGCCAAAACCTTGGTGAAGACCCTCGGTGCCGAGGTCAGACCGAAGGGAAGAGCTACAAACTGATAATGTTGATCCTCCACCGCAAATCGGAGGAATCTCTGATGTGCCTGAAAAATCGAAACATGCAGATACGCATCCTTGATGTCTATGGATGTCATAAAATCCCCTTGGTGAAGGGAATTGATAGCCGAGCGCAGAGTCTCCATGCGGAACTTTTTGGCTCTGATAAATCTGTTGAGAACCTTGAGGTCTAGAATGGGTCTCACCTAACCCTCCTTTTTGGGAACCGTGAAAAGGTTGGAGTAGAAACCCCTGCCTCTCTCCGACAGAGGCACCGGGCCTATAACCCCCATGTCTAGAAGGTTTTTTTACTGCTAACAGGAGCCCCTGTGCAGCCTGAGGGTCCGAGGGCACCCGAGACCTTAAGAATCTTGGGGGCAGCCAGTACTCGAACTCCAGTATGTACCCGGAGGAGACCACTTCCAAGATCCAACTGTCTGTGACCTCCCCGGCCCAGACCTGGAAGAAGAGCCGCAGCCGTCCCCCCACCCTTGCGGGTGAGGGCGCCCCTTCATTGCCGAGCCGGTTTAATGGCAGGCTTGGGCTTGGAACCCCAGGCAGGCGCGGGACATGCCCGACCTCTGCCTCTGTTCCAGGACGAGCCCCTGACACCTGAGAAGGCCAGACCCCTAGTCGCTCTGGCCCCTCGAAAGGAAGGAGTAAACGAGCCCGCCCCCCGAAAGGGGCGGCGCTGTTTCCTCCGCTGAGGTAACTTACCTCCTTTAGCAACAGCATCCAATTTATCTCCAAACAGCCGTGAACCCAAGAAGGGAAGAGCTGTGAGCGACTTCTTGGCCCCAACGGCGGAGCCAGACCAATCTGCGCATAGCCACCAGTAAGGCTGAAGTCCTACTACACACGACAATAGAGTCTTCCATCGCAGCCATGACAAAATCCATGAACGATTCGCATTTCTTAAGGGTAGCGAACTCAGCGCCAGCTGGATCAAACTGAGCGTTATTCAGCCAGTCCCTGATAAGAGACCTGGTAGCAAGCGACACCAGGGCAGATGCACTAACAGGCTGCAGGGCCGAGCCCACGTTGGCAAATGCGTGGCACGCCATCTGATCAAGGCGCTTATCCTCGCCATCCTTAAGGGAAGTGGCGTCTGGGGTGTTCAGCACAGAAGAGTTGGTCAAACCTAAGACAGGCGTGTCAACCTCGGGAGGAGAAGACCAGCGCTTAACCGCCTCCACCGGAAAAGGATATTTCTTATCCTATCCCTGAGGAACACCAGGAAGCCGACTGGGCCTCTCCCATTCTCTAAGGATCAGCGCATCAAAATGACCCTGGGTAGGGAATTCCAGACGGGGCTTGCAGGCCCCCAAAAATTCCCCCTTCTTAAGAGCGGGCGCCTCAGGCGGTTCAATATCCAACACCTCCAATAAATGTGACAAAACAGCGGCCGTATCTACGGCATCCCCCAGCGCCTGCCCGACATTGGAATTCCCAGACTGAACATAGTCAGCCTCTGTTTCCTGATACAATTCCCCCTCCTCTAACGGGGAATAATCTCACAAATCAGCTGACTCGTCGTCCACATCCCATAATGGCTGGGCCGACGACGAATGTCTCTTTTTAGCCTGGGTCTTCTTGCCCACCGTGCTAGCAATCATTTTCTCGATGCTGGCCAATCTAGCCCAAACATCAGAAAGCGACTCCCCACTGGTACCAATATCACTTGGGACCCAGAAGGCTGGGTACCAGACTGCCGTGTTATGGCCTTTTGTGCGCATGGTATACAGATCAGCACATTCTCCCCCGTAAGGGATACCCCGCACTCCACACATGGCCCGGATTGTCCCAGAGGGATCCCGAGCCCAGTATCCTGCGGAGCCTCCATATGGTGAATTTTTGTGGTCAGTCGCAAGACCACAGGGAATTACGCATAAGCAACCCGGGATGCCCCTTAAAAATCCCGGTGGGAGGATTTTAGGTGGACAATTTTACACTAGGGACCCCAGGACCAGGAGGCACCCCTTAATATGCACATATACAGGGCAACCTGTAACACACAAAACAAGCAACATGAGTGCAGAGCTGTGTAAAAATGGCCATAACCTTACATTGTAAAGGACCACAGCATTTGATCTTGCAGCCACACAATATGTATATACATGTATAAATATTAACCATATCCCAGCCAGGCAGTGTAATTAACACACCCACACACAGACATGCTCTAGACCAGTGGGGGCCCCCGCTAAAGAGGAGCCCCCACACACACAAGCTAAGGAAGTGGCCATCGGGCCCTTACCACTCCGATCTGCTATGCGGCCTGCTCAAGAAGATGGCCCCCAAGAAGCCTCATGTGTGAGGAGGGAGAGCAGGGGGGGGGGGCAGCCAGCGCCGAACGTGCGTTTGCCGAGGCCACGCCCCCCTCCCAGCAATGCGGACCCTTAGACACGAGCAAAGCAATCGCGGCAAAGAAGGGGGCGGGGCTACCGTGGCCACGCCGAGGGCCCGGCCCTGCCCCCTTCCCAAACACAGCCTGAGGGGGGGAAGCTCCCCCAGGCTGCCGCTAGTCCCTGGTATGCCGATAAAGGCAGTCTGACACTCACACAACGTAAAAACACTAAGCACACAGGGACACAAGCTGGGGAAAACGAAATATCGGCCAGGCCAGGCAACCCCCAACCCCCCCCTGGAGGGGAATAAGGGACCTGGAAGGGGGGGAACCCTGCCAGAGCCGGCCATAAGCCTAGAGGGACGGGGCATCCCACACCAGGATCACCAAGAAACCTGGATAACCGCCTACCCCATAGTGAGTACTAGTAAGAACCTAAAGTGGTGCACCGCTAGTACAATAGGGCTGTGCTGCACTGTAAACAATACAATACCAAACAAAGTTAGGCTCATGGGACACTGCCCATGGGTCTAATGAACAGGAGCACCAAAATCAAGTAAATATCAATACGCCATTTATTGGAAATCCAAACATACAAGACATAACATACAAATCACAAAACTAACAAATTAAAACCACTGCGGTCCCCCATATTTCATCCAGTGCTGTTGAACCACAGCATATTAATTACTGTGAAACATCCTAAGTATAACCACGTAAGGCTCCTAGCAGAGTACTTTTTTGTGCCGGCACAAAATAATAGGTCTAATGATGTCCTATACAAATATATATAAAATATTAAAGTGACAGTGCATCAATTATAAACTTCTATATAAAACAAACACAGTTCATACAATAAATACTTATAATAACTCAAATGCAGTGCTAATGAAAAAGTGACTAAGTGTATTCACCCTTGCCAGGCCTTGGTCCCCTTGATTGGCCTACTTTTTATGCTCCTTAGAAACTCAGTTTGTTGTGGTCGGTCTTGTTTTTCATGCTTAATGTTTGTTCACAGGTGTTCATGACCAATTTTTAAGGACACACATTTACACTTAGTCACTTTTTCATTAGCACTGCATTTGAGTTATTATAAGTATTTATTGTATGAACTGTGTTTGTTTTATATAGAAGTTTATAATTGATGCACTGTCACTTAAATATTTTATATATATTTCTATAGGACATCATTAGACCTGTTATTTTGTGCCGGCACAAAAAAGTACTCTGCTAGGAGCCTTACGTGGTTATACTTAGGAGTTTCCCAGTAATTAATATGCTGTGGTTCAACAGCACTGGATGCAATATGGGGGACCGCAGTGGTTTTAATTTGTTAGTTTTGTGATTTGTATGTTATGTCTTGTATGTTTGGATTTCCAATAAATGGCGTATTGCTATTTACTTGATTTTGGTGCTCCTGTTCATTAGACCCATGGGCAGTGTCCCATGAGCCTAACTTTGTTTGGTACCCCATAGTGAGCACACACAGTTTTGGGGCAGGCTCTGAAAATCTCTCCACAGGTACCCAGAGGGTCCGCACTCCACCCAGGACAATATATATATATATACAAAGGTCTATGTAAAAAAATATATCTGATTTTATTAGATTAGAAAGACTCATAGACAAATACACATAAATACAAAAAAAATAATAATCCACAATTTAAAATACATAAACACAATGACAAAGGAGGGGGAAGGGGGTTTCCCACATAGAGGCTTCAAAGAGTTTTTGAAATATAACCTTCCTAATCCCATAAATAGATAAATAGTTAATTAGTAGGTGTAATTAAACACCGTACTGGTTGCCAGTGAGAGTAATGTGCTGGTGGATACCGTTATAGCCGCCAGCAGATAATATGTTGAACAGATAACAAACAATGTGAAGAAAGGGAAAGTGCTAAGTGCAATATACTGCAGGGAGAAAAAACAAAGAAGACATTGTGCAAACAACAGTTGTATCAAAGAGCATGATTAAACACCATATGTGAATGAATGTCTGCTCTGAGGCAGATAATGATACACTGGCCAAAAATATAATGTAACAGATTGATAGTAAAGGAAGGTATTACATCACCGTTTCAAGCAGTCATATGTTGCCAGGGGTCCCCCATGTACTTAGCCTGCCGACGCGTTGCGTGGAAGGACCACTTCACCAGGGCGGGATGGCTGTCCTGGTCATTCCTTCCCGCTCCCCTTTTGTAACCCACTGCTGTGTCAGCGTGCAGCCGCCGCCGCCCCCACGTGCGTACCCCACCTGGCAGGTCAAAGGCCTGCCGTAAGGGTAAACGCCAGGGGCGGCTGGAGGCGCCCGCAGCACGCCGCGCAGCTCTGCCATATTGTGAAGTGGCGGGCGCGCGCCCCAGCCGGCGCTGAGCCGCACACACTCCCCTGCAGTGGGAGGTGCCGGATCGGCGCCGGCAGGGGCGCACGGCCGCCACAAACAGCAGGTGTTCCAGTGATGGGGAAAAGGAGCCCTTAGGCCGGTCTGTGGGAACTGTCAGGGAGGGGGGAGGATCGATCCAATGATACATGAAAAATGGAATAACAACACTCATAAGTACAAACAATGAACAACCATGCTGAGACAATAAAGTTATGTTACTAATGAGTCTAATAAACTATCTTATCATATTGTAACCATTAGTTACTTCCTATAAGTACTAAACATAGTAATTAAATATACATAAATCTAGCAGAGAAAAATATCCATATATCTATTGTACCATACGAACTTGCTCCTGTTACTTAGTTTATAAGGGAGCCGCCATTAATTAGGAGAGGGGATCAAAAGGCATACATCCCAATGTTTTATTAATGTAAGCTATTTAGGAACATATTTGTTTATATATATGTAACCTTTTTTTACCACTTTCATGAAGACCTAAATCAATATATATATGACTATTAATTTGTTAATAAAAGTTGGATAGGGATTGGGTAAGATAAAGATTGGATGGTTCATTTGAATTAGATTAAATACACAGTAAAAGGAATCTGAACTTGATAAATCTATGTAGAGAATTTTTGAGTATCAGTCATATCAATTAAATTAAATTATATTATATGGCCAGACATCTATTCTAGGTGAGTATATGTAAAATGTGCGTCCAAGTGTTGGTATTAATTTATTGGTTAATTAAGCACATGGTGAGGAATTTTCTCCAAATGGAGGCTTATGTATATACAAGTATGTATATATATTCAAAATCTTAACTATAAAAATTAAGAAATATATTGAATTATTAAGTTAAATATTAAAAGATAAAAAGAGGGAAAATTAAAAAGCTAAAAAGTGTAAAAATTAATATATATAGTGATAAAGTGGACAGTGCATGTTACATGAAAAAATTATTAATTAATTGTTGAAACATAGTGCTCATAATAGTGCAAGCACCCCATAGTGAGGTCTCACGGTGGAGCAGTGCTCCTGCTGCACCCATAGGGTGCTCCTACCTTCACCAGGACCCGCAGCCTAAGCTGGGAAGCTCAATATAGGACAATTTAGAAGGGTCCTGGCAGTAATAGGGACAATAGAAGGCCCGGCTTACCTGTAAGTAAAGAAGTCTTCATCTTCTGTCTTGTCGCCTTCCCTGCAGAGAAGGAACTGGGGAATTGGTGGGAGGTCCCAGGTATATATGGACCGGGAGGGGCTTTCTTTTTTGCATATTCATCTCTGCAGAAGTTCGCCCTCTACTGGAGATTACCCAGATGTCATGAAGACCGAAGTGGAGTGTATGGCACACTTAGAATATAAGTGAATGCGTCGTACCTCTCTAACAAATTAATTCTGCCAGTCTGCTCTCTCAAGAGAGAATTGTTGGGATACTTACACTTCTGTTATACAGCTGTGCTGCAGCTTTCTGTGGGTCTCTGTGAAAGGCAACAGCCAAGTGGAAAGGGTGAGTGCCCCATTTTCCTCTTGCCTGTATAGTTAGAACTGTGGGGCAGCAATATACTTTCAAGCATAAAAGAGCGTTAATTTATTTGCTGACAGGTAATGTAGCTGAACGCGCAAGCATGGTGGGGATATGTCCATCTCTGTGAACGAATGAAAAACTACTCCAGGGCCTGGACAACAGAAGATGGGCTGCACCTCAGCAACCACAGCTTTATTTAGCAGCACACCAGGATAAATCCACTGCATGAAAGGTAAGAAAACAAGGATTTGTTTTCACACTTCGCTTGGACAATCCCTTTAAACCCATACTAGGCAAAAGATTAAATTAGCCTGCTTTCTGTTCGCCCTATGCTGGCCGTCAGGGGCTGCATCTTTCATCTACCAGAACCAGAAGCCTTTTCTGATAAACTGTATGGAACTTGCTTCCTTCTGCTAAAAAAGGGCATTTTCCCACAGCATCGTTAGATTAGTTGGGAAGCCAGGACATCACTGTCCTGCAGCAGTGCTCCTAAGCTAAAACCAAAGATTTTCCTACCACCACATGTGAATCCAGGCCTTGCCTATGAAGCAATCAGAAAGGTGTCATCTATAGTGGGTTTATTGGGAAAGGCAGCATTGCATATTGGGACACATCCTGGCACTCCGTAGCTATAGTTGACGTTTTACACCCTTGTTTTAAAGCCATATCGTTGTCTTTTTAGGCACCACGAGCTGCAGGGGATCCATATATGTTGAGACTAAAACATATTAAAGAGCTGCAAGCCAAGACGACAGCACCGCCTCTTCCATTAAGGTTTTCCATTCAAGCAGTGCATTAAGTATTGGCTCCTTTGGTCTATTAGTAAGCTTATTGTTTTGTTTTACTGGGTAATTTGCTATTACTTTTAAGGCTACTTGCCTTGTTAGAAACAGTGTAACAGCAGCATCTTTACCTTCAATGCAAGCTGTCCCAGGGGCATTGCTACCATAAAATGATGCAATCTTGTACTCTATATTGGTCCACAGGGGGAGGGTGTGGGGCCTTGCTTGTACTTGGAGACTGGGTTTGTAAATGGTCACCACACCAGATTTTTCTGTTTAGTAAGCTTTCCTATTGGGTAGTGATTAGATTTCTGGGTGTAATACTCATCTAGATAAGGAAAATACTAGAATTGCAAATATGCCTTAATCTGTACATGTTGAATAATGTGACTGGACAGGGCTTACAATCTGGCAACAAACCTAATCTATAAATTTTATCCGAAAGGAGCTTCAGTCCCTTCCTATGAGAGTACCATAAAAAGGTCCTTTAAAAAGACCCTCCAGCAAAATAAGACTGCAAGGACCATGTACTACACAGCAGGGGGCATCTTAACGAGATGAAGCCTAAAGCCCACCCCACGATACTTACCTACTTTAGCAATTATTTGTTTTGGCTGCCAGATATTGACCCCAGGCATCCTGTGGAGTTTGCAGGGTGAAGCTCAGTGCTGTGCAAGCCCGCCATACGAACCTTACTGGCTGCCAGCAGTCATGTGGGGCAGTGATGCTGCATGGTACGAGGAAGCAGGTAGTATGAGGTTAGAGAGGGGCATTTTTTACCGGTACACACAGCAGGACATTCCTCCTTGGGGTGCACCCATCCTCCAACTCATTCAGGGATCCCCCAATTGACTGAAGAGTCCCTTTAAGCTTATTGGGTGACAGAAGCTACTTAAAAAGGGCCATAACCAGCCCTACAGACTCAGATTTTGTGATGTGGAGGGAGGGGGGGCAACCCATTAGGGATACCCAGCTTTGTGAAACCCCCAAGTTTGGTATAGGGCAGGGATCTGCAACCTTTTATACTAGGAGAGCCACTTTTAGCAGTGGGAAATGATCAGGAGCCACTTTTGATGTTTAAGTGGACCAAAGTGGCTGCAAACCCACTATCCCTTTAGCAGGGCGCATGCCCGCGTCAGGCATTTGTGAATGACCAGCGCAGGGACACATTTTCTGTTAGAGGGTAGTGGGGATGCGGCCACTGGCGCACTTGGCTAGATTTGGCTTCTTATACAAGACGAGCTTGCGTCAGCGCAATCATGGGCGCTGATTGGATGGGAGGGCTTGCACGTGCTGTAGGACCGGGAAAGGCGAGTCAGAGTGAGCAACCTGGGGGGGGGGTTCCCACAGCGGAGCATCCAGCAAAAGGGTTCCCCAGGGGCAAGGAACAAAACCTGGGATAGTCAAAATCCTGGGCTTTGGTCTATTTTAACAGATCAAAACTCTTATAGAACAAAAACTATTGCAAACAATTCAACATACAGTGAAGGTGGGGAAAGGAGTATGGCACTGGATGCTGGAAAACTAAGTAATATTGGCATATTACCCCACTATGGTACTGCAATGCCTAACCCAGGGAGCCATGTGCCTCCTCAGCTTCAACCATGTCTATAGTACATGGTGGTCTTAAAAATATATTGGAGGGTCTCTACTAAGTTCTCGTCTAGCTTCAGGTGATTCTGCTTTGACTCATCTTTTAATGGCCTTTTATCTGCTCCATGCCAGCCTTAATAGTGCAAGTGCAGGCAACGTCTGATCCGACCCTGACACTTCAAAGACCCTCTTGAATGTCCCTCATCAGAGACCTTAATGGTGTGGGGGGGGGGGGGGGGGCAATTCGACCAGATTCTGCCCAAAAAGCATTTCAAGATGTACAAGGAACCAACTGGACATAATCGGCCTTTACAGAGAGTGAAGATTTAATATTGTGCTCATATCTTTAAAGAGAGCCAATCCAGTCAATAATTAATAAACAGTATGTGGTGTTTGTCACCTAGTTTAAGTCTGTAACTGTGCTTTTATAGCCACAGAGATAACTGGGACATGCTGCTCACCTATCAGCAGTGGTTATAAGGCAGTGACCAAATTCCAGTGATCCTATTCAAGAAAGGTCAAGATCGGTTACTACAGGACACAAATTCCCACTCACATTCGCACCATCCACCTATTGCAGCTTGACAGTCTCCACCTCAGGGAAGAAATGAAGGCAAGGCAAGGGAAGGCAGATGGCAGCAGATGACTTTTGAAGCTGCTCCTATCTGTTCTGAGTGGGCAAGGTGCACATACTTAATTCAGCTTCCTGGAGCTAGTCTGTGCAGGTTATGGCAGCACTTCATATAATAAAACTAACATAATTAAATAATTGAAATCATAAAAGGTTGTTCCAAGCATGTAGAAAATACAATTCTGTGATTACTCACCTGTAGAATTGGTATTATGAGTATACAGCACGTCCTGCTCCAGATAGTAATTCCTTATGTTTGGGTTATACATCCACAAGATGGCGCTGGACTGCAGACACAGCAAAAAAGTGGCTCCTCCCGGCCCCTTATATTCCAGGGATCTCCCACAAATTCCCCAGTATTGACAAGCAGTTAGCAAGAAGCGGGGAGAATAATAACCATAATCAAAACAATTTTAACCATGATAACAATCACCATACAGAGGCACTAAGAACAATGAAAAACAAGGAGGGGGTGGAGCAGGGCGTGCTGTATACTCATAATACCAATTCTACAGGTGAGTAATCATAGAATTGTATTATTCTAAGTATACAGCACGTCCTGCTCCAGATAGTAATTCCTTACGTTTGGGACAATAGCAGTGTCCGTAAGGTAGGGTGGGATCCCCAAAAACAACAAGCAGATTAAACCACTGCCGCCTGCAGAACTTTGCGGCCAAAAACAGCATCAGCTGAGGCCCTTGTAAAACTTAGAAAAAGTATGAACAGAAGACCAAGTAGCGGCCTTGCAAACTTGTTCAACAGAAGCCTGGTGCTGAAAGGCCCAAAAGGCACCAATAGCACCAGTGGAATGAGCAGTAAGGCGGAAGGGAGGATCCTTCCCTTTAGCAGAATAGGCCTGAATAACAGCCTGACGGATCCACTTGCTGATAGTAGACTTAGCTGGAGCCAGACCCTTCTTGGGACCCGAAGGGACCACAAAAAGAGCACCAGTCTTTCTGAAGGGCTCAGTAGCCACCAAATAGAACTTCAGGTTCCTGACCACATCCAAGGAATGAAGAGCCCTCTCCTTAGAGTTACTAGGATTAGGGCACAGAGAAGGTAGAAAAATGTCTTGATTGAGATGAAAAGCAGGCACAACCTTAGGCAGAAAATCTGGCTTAAAGCGAAACACCACCTTGTCCTGGTGTCTCTCAAAGTAAGGGGGCTTGATGAAGAGCGCCGCCAACTCAGAAACACGCCTAACAGAAGTGATAGCCACCAAAAAGACTACCTTAAGCGTAAGAATGGACAAAGCAACCTCATGCACAGGCTCAAAAGGAGACCCCTGCAAGGCAGATAGGACCAAGTTCAAGTCCCAGACTGGTAACATAGGCTTACATGGGGGGCGCACATAAGTAACCCCCTGGAAAAAAGTCCTGACCAGATGATGCTGAGCAAAAGATCTCTGAAAGAAAACAGCCAAGGCAGACACATGACCCTTCAGAGTGCGGAGTTGAAGCTCCAGATCCAAACCATGTTGGAGAAACTCCAGAATCCTAGGAATAGAAAACACACAACAGGGAAGAGATTTAGCCTGACGCCAGTCAATGTAGGTATGCCAAACCCTATAGTAAATGGAAGAAGAGGACTTTTTCCTAGCCCTGATCATGGTGTCAACCACAGAGGCAGGCAGCCCCTTTTCCATTAAGATGGAGGTTTCAGCAGCCGGGCCGTTAAAGCCAGCATTTGTAAAGCATGATGTCTGCGAACCACACTCTTCTTGGCCAACAGGGGGCCACCAGGATTGCTGGCACCCCTTCCTGAGCTATCTTTCGCAGAACCCTGCCCAACAGGGGAAACAGGGGAAAGATATACAGTAGCTGAAAGCCCTGCCAGGGCATTGTCAGAGCATCCACGGCAAAGGCCAGAGGGTCCTGGGACAGAGACACAAAGACTGGAAGCTTGTGATTGTGACGGGACACAAACAGATCCACATCTGGCTGACCCCAACGGTGACACAGAGCGAAACACCCTGATGCTGAGGGACCATTCCCCCAGGCGAGAAGTCCCCCTGCTCAGAGAGTCTGCCTCCAAATTCTCCGACCCCGGAATGTACACAGCTGAGATGCAGGGGACATTGTCCTTTGCCCAGGACAGGATGAGAGACATTTCCTTGAGGGCCCCCTTGCTCCGGGTCCCTCCCTGATAATTGATGTAGGCAACCGCCGTCTGGTTGTCCGAGCGGACCTGAACAGCCCGACCCCGAAGGTGCAGGGTCAAGTGGGCTAGAACCAACCTGATCGCCCTCAGTTCCAGAATGTTGATAGGGGTGTGGGCCTCCTGAGGGCCCCACTGCCCCTGGAAGGTTAGGGATCCCCAGAAGCCCCCCCAACCTGTCAGACTGGCATCCGTGGTGACTGTCTCCCAGCAAGAGGCCAGAAAAGATCTGCCCACCAACAGGTTCCTTGAGTCCAGCCACCATGAGAGGGACCGCCTGGCTGGGGGGACAGAACCAAGACCTGAACCAGGGACACAGGGTCCCTGTCCCATACAGACAAGAGGTGGAGTTGAAGAGGCCTCATGTGAAACTGAGCATAAGGAACCGCCTCGAAGCAGGACACCATCAGGCCCACCAGCTGCATTCCCTGCCTGATGGAAGAATGAGGGCATGACAGAAGGGGCTGAGCTTGCGCCTGCAGACTGTCCACCTTCTGCTAAGGAAAAAAGGTCCTGGCCCGAGCTGTATCCAGATTCATGCCCAGAAATGGCTTTACCAAAGAGGGAGACAGGGACGATTTGGAGTGGTTTATCACCCAGCCGAATGACTCCAGTGTGGTCACTACCCGCTGAGTATCCAGCTCTGCCTGTTGGAAGGACGGAGAAGTGATAAGAATGTCGTCCAAATAGGGAAGAATGCGAATGCCCTGAGCTCTCAGCAGAGCCATAATGCCCGCCAGCACCTTTGTGAATACCCTGGGAGCTGAAGTAAGACCGAAGGGCAATGCCACAAACTGGTAATGCCGATCCTCCAGCGCAAACCTGAGGAATCTCTGATGACCTGGAAAAACTGGAACGTGGAGGTAAGCATCCTTGATGTCCACAGAGGTCATGAAGTCCCCTGGGCTTAGTGAACTTACAGCTGAGCGCAGAGTCTCCATGTGAAACCTCCTGGGTCTGACAAACTTGTTGAGAAGCTTTAAATCCAGGATGGGCCTGACAGACCCATCTCTTTTGGGAACGGTGAAAAGGTTTGAATAGTAGCCCTTGCCCCTTTCCCCTAAGGGCACTTGGCAAATGACCCCCAGCTCCAGTAGATTCTGCACAGCAAGCAACAGGCCCTGAGCTGACAGGGGGTCTTGAGGCATCCGGGATCTGATGAATCTTGGGGGCGGCCAGGCTGCCAACTCTATCTTGTAACTGGAGGACACTACCTCCCGAATCCACCGGTCTGAGACATGACGCCTCCAGACGTGAGCAAAGAGCTGAAGACGTCACCCCACCCGGATGGGTGAGGGCGCCCCTTCATGCCTGAGGGGGCTTGGGGGAAGACTTAGATTTGGAACCCCAGGAGGATCCAGGGCGGCCACGTCCTCTGCCCCTGCCCCAGAAATCTCCTCGGGCCCCTGCAAATGATGCTCCCCTTCCCACTCTGGACCCACGGTAGGAGGGAAGAAAGGAACCTGAACCCCGAAAGGGCCAAGACTGTCTCTTGCGCAGGGGTAACTTGTCTCCCTTAGCAAACAGGTCCAGGCGATCCCCAAAAAGACGCAGCCCTTTAAAAGGGGAACCCAGTGAGAGCCTTCTTGGCAGCGTTGTCAGCTGCCCACTGGCGCAGCCAAACCGAGCGGCTTTAGCCACCGCTAAGGCAGAAACCCTGCCACACATTCTAACGGTATTATCCAAGGCAGAGAGGACATATGCAACAAATTCATCAAAACGCAGAAGAGCACTATACTCAGCACTAGCTGCCTCATCAGGAGCCCCATCTAAAATACTCCTGAGCAAAGCCCTAATAGCCACAGCTGTAATGGCAGAGGCAAAGGCATGGGAAGCCAGCTGATCAATGCGCCGGTCGTCACCATCTCTCAGTGTAGTAGAGTCCGGGGAATGCATGACAGAAGTGTTGGACAACCCAAGAATTGGAGCATCCACCTCTGGAGGGGACAACCAATGCTTAACCACTTCAGCAGGGAAAGGGTACCTCTTATCCCAATTTTTAGGCACCCCAGGGTGCCCGCTCGGTCGCTCCCACTCCTTGAACCCAAGATTATTAAAGTGAGTTTGCTCAGGAAACTCCAAACGTGGCTTAGCCGTGTGAAAAAACTCCCCCTGCTGCCAAGGAGCCGCAGCAGGAGGAGAGATAGAAAGCACTTCAAAAATGTGAGCCAAAAGCCTGTCGGTATCATCTGGAGCCCATGGGTCAGAGCCAGAATCAGCATAACCCTTAGGCTGCTCATCAGATGATTCTTCCAGGGGGTAAAGCCAGCCAGGTCAAAAAATTCCACAGCCTCCATAGGAAAGAGGTTAACGCCAGGTGCCAGATGCCTCCTCTTAGCCAAGGCCT